>JAZHRO010000073.1:8835000-10035000 GCA_037157565.1 Thalassia testudinum | reverse complement strand
CTAGGAGAATGCCTACATGCAGCCCAGAAACCCAACTGTGGAGTTAAAACCTTAAGAGATAGGTCTATTTTACGGCATAAGAATGATGATAAATTGGTATTTATCACACCCCCATGCTTATCTTTTGCTAGTCTCTTAACAAAATTAATTTTCACAAAATGAATTTTTGGGAAAGACTAATTTTTTTACTTTTGAGGAGAATATTATCACAGGACTTTGCTTGATTGAAAACAGAAAGGTATGGGATTTGTTAAAGAATAAACATCGGGATTCATCTTTGGATCTAAGGGTTAGATGAATCAAGATCAATGTATCTCTCAAAAAATTAACAAGTTAACTCCTTTAAAATTCAAATGACCTGATATTGTTTTAACAATTAGGATTTCCTTAGCTCTCGAATCTGACTCACAACTTGTATAACCATTAAACTCTTGTGTCAGTGCTTTATGAAATGCCAACATTATTAGGATATGGTCGTATTATTGAAACTTTTTTTTTCAGTTCCCCCATGCTTATCTTAGCTTAGTTCTACTGCAGATGTGTCAGGATCATCATTCCCATTACCAATCCTCGAGGGGGCTCTGTTTCCAGCACTTTGAGATAGTATCATCCAAGACACACCCTAGAAGCTCACAACCCCAGAACACAATGCGGTGTAAAGAGGCACTCCAAGCGAACTCAGGCTCTTGCTCCGACGCTATGGGTAGAGCACCATCCAAGATACCTAAGCCGCAAAAATGTGCTTTAATGCTCCATCTAAAGATATGAAATACATATAGAGAGTAGTGCCGAGGAGTAACATTTTGACATCGCATCCTCAAAGGAGGCATTTTCCTCCTTCTCAGTGGTGGGAACTCACACCAATCATCTACCTCTGATTTTCACTAATACTAAACAAGGGACTTTTCTAATTTTTCTAATTTTTTGGGCTTGGGTAGTGTTGGCTTTCTCTATGAAATTTTTGAAACAAGGATTCCAAAAGAGATGCAAGTTTTTGGGTCGGAGACTAAGCCAAGTAGTTTCTAGGTCACAAAATGAGATCAAGTTACCTAAATCATCAAGAGTTCAGGAGGAATTTATCAAAAAGATACTTGATCTAGTCTAAAATAGACCCAAAAGTTCTAACAATCAGATTTGCATCCTAGTCCCTAGTTTGTTAAAGATTAAATCACATTGTACCTTGAAATGAATCCTAAACTTTAGTCCTGATTTTTCAGAGTTTTCTCAAAATGTTTTTATGATGTTTTTATTTTTATGAATATGCATGAAAAAAGGGAAAAAATTTTTATGTTTTAAGTTTCGAAAATCCTAAGGTGATCGTCAAAATTTAAAAACACCCCCCCATGCTTATGATATGCAATGTCTTCATGCATCGGGAAGGAGAAGATATCACCTTAGTGAAGGCGGTCAGGCTCAGGATAGTCAAAACCTCTAAAAAAGAAAGAAAAAAAAAGAAAGCAAGAAAAATGATGGGTTACCTCCCATCCAATGTTGTCTTTAACACCATTTAGTCGGGCGTGAAGTGATGCATGGAAGAAGTTCAGTCATGAAGATAGTTGGACACCTAAATGCCCTGCAAGATGAAATCTTCCTCTTGGTCCCTTGTAAAGAAAGTGGTAGAAGTATGGGGACTGAAATGAGTGGGAAAAATGGAAGAAATACCTGAGTCTGGCCAAGGTTTCAATTCAGGATGCAGGCCATACTTGGGGGGATCAGATGGTAGGTCCAAGGGAAAAGGAGTGGGGGAAAAGTTACCAAGATGAAGGGTGGGTGAAGTTAGGATAGTAGGTTGAATGGAAGTTAGAATGGATGGGTGAGGTGATGAGTAAGGAAGATAGTAGGTGATGGAAACACCATCATGGGTCGTAACTAGCCACATTTAGTTAGGTTTAATTGATTAAATCTCCTATATAATCATCTGAGGGTCGTAATTCTGTATTATTCTGATTTGAGAGAAGAATGGAAAATCAGGGTTAATTATGTAATTTTAACAGCACATCTCAAACACAGATTAACCACGGGGTCACTCAAGGGTTAAATGAAGATCAAGTAACCTCAAAGGTTCAAAGAGTTGGTCAACACTGACAGAAACAAGGTTTCAAACATTCCAAGAACCAAAATGGCACACCAAAATCCTAATTTCAGACCCACTTAAATTAAAGAGGTTCTAGTAAGAATAAAATTCATCTAAACCTCTTAAAGTCATACAAAAATAATCTAAGAGGTTTTGCACCCTTGGTTTGACCATCTAAACCTATTTTGACCTAGAATAGAGTTTCAGATGGAATTTTGCCTTAATTTGGGCTTCTGTGAAAATTTCTCAATCAAACATGGTCAAAACTCAAATCCAAGTTTTCCATTAGATTTCTTGGGTCAAAATTAGGTTAAGGCCAAAATTTGAGCCCAAGCAGAGTCCATCTTGACCTAATTTGCAATTTAGCCCTTTAAAACTCTTTTTCTTACATTTACCTACTCAAGTTTCGAATTCTTTGCAAATGGGTCCCTAACTTCTCGTCATTTTCTTCATTTCAATCCCTTTCTCCATTGGTGTGAATGCAACTTCTGCAGTGAGATTCGAGGGAGGTTTTCACCCTCAAATCAGAGCTAAGCTTCTCCAAACTTGGAGTGATTGTTTGCAAGGACTTCCCTAATCTATTGAACTGCCTTTTGAGACTCAGTTTAGTCCCCAAAGATCAGGCGAGCACGAGAGATTTTTGGGATACTTTTCCCCAAATTTTGAGCAAATCAAGCCTCCTTACGAGCTTTAGAGCTCGATCCTGAACCATATATAAAAGAACCCCCAACTCCCAACCGTTCTCCTTAGCGAGGTTTTAGGCCAGAAACTACTCTTCTTCTCCTTCCCCGACCTACTCTGACCTAGCTCCGATGAACTCCTTGAATCCTCTTCATCGCTCTCTACCACATATAATAGGTAGAGGGAACTTCCTCCAAGATGTCTTCCGCTCCTCGCCGGACCAAGCAGGAGCTGCCTCGACCCCTCCTTGCCATTCTCATCACTAGAGAGCTCATCCTCTCTGGCGTCGACCAATCATAACCAGTGCTAGATTCCTCCCCCCTTCATCTGTAACTACTCTCTCTCTCTCTCTCCCTCTCACCTTCCTGCTTCTTCCTATGCCCTTAGACCTTAGGTTTGAACACAACGACACCCGCACGTCCTCTGTCTTCCATCACACCGACAACGCTCCAGCGAAGCACGTGCATGCTACACTACATGAAACCACCTTCCACCGAGTCCACGACCTTCGCCGTATCTCCTTGAGCCAAAGCCCCAAAGAAATTTGGGTTTCTGACTCCTGTTCACCCTACCGACCACACCCATCACCGGTCATCCCTTCAGACGTCAACAGACCTCCACCGACCACCAAACACCTTCAGACCACTGCCATTGTATTCGCCATCCTCCGGTGAAGCTCCTAAGTGAATTTGACAAGATCACAAGGCCATACTTGTGCTTTTCAGGTACTGGATGGAGCTCACCCCCGCCACCGTCTTCTCCGTTACCGATCGCCTGCTTCCGGCCTTCATACGACCTACTGTGACTCACCATCGAAGAGGTTCCAGGTGCTGGAGCCTTCAGGCCCTCAACTGAAGCACCAAGCAGCAGCCCCTACCTCAATTCGATGAACATTTCAGTTGCTGGCACATGCAAAGGAAGAAGACACTCTTTAGTCCCACATCATGTGGGAGAGAGCCACCTGCAGCGTATAAGTTGAATTTTTGCTGAAGGCTCATTGCCTCAGCATGCACTGAGGGTGAGGTCCCCAGACACTCACCACTGCATGCGCCCTCACCTACGGTTCACGCCACGCGAGTTTGGGCTGGATCCATATACCCGGATACCTGGGGTTTTTCTGGTTTTGAAGAGAAGAAATTTAAGAGGGAAGAGGAGGGTTTGCACTATTCAGACGTTGGGATTTGTGTCCCCTCTCCCCTACTCAACATGGAGTCGTTCTGTGGCTAGCAAGGACCTTGTGATATGCTTTTTTGAGACCCATGTGTCTCTCTGCTGCTGCTATGCCGTAGCCTTCTACTAAGGCTTAAGGATAAGGGGTCTAGGCCATAAACCTAATGTCTGATTTGGTTCTAATAGCTTGGTTTTGGCATTGCTATTTGATTGCATCTACTGTTCATTTATTTGAGTTAATTGTAGAGCTTAACATTAGAGTTAAATTGGTGATTCAAACCACCATTTTAACCCCATCTTTTCGCACTTGACTCTTGAAATATTATTCTGATATATACATTGAGCATCATTTTGGTTATATTTGTATATCTCTCTTTATTATTGTGATTAGTTGATTGAAATTACCAATTTACTCCCTGCAAACGACCTTGGACTCATTTCCTAATTTCAAGTTTTATAAATATTAAGTGTTGTGATTTTCCTCCTATACTACGACACATATTTCTAAACGACGATTCTCACAATAAATAGTAGGATTGAGGAAAAGTCTCCTAGTCATTGATGCCATCGACCACTGATTCAGAGTCAGAATCTTCAAAGAAATTATGGTTAGGAAGGGAATCCAGTAGCACTGTTTCCTCCACCAAATTAGATGTTTCAGAATTGAGTCCTCAAAGAAGTCATCATCATGGAATCTCCTGGAGGATTTGAAAATATCTAGAGTAATTGTTTGTCTCACGCAAGTGATATCCATTTTACCAATATGGTAATTTATATTTGCTTTTATGATGACCAGAAAGGGTCATCCAAGAATGATAGGGGCATCGATCAGAGATTCAGGTACCTTAATGTCAAGAATCAGAAAGTCAACTGGGAAGACACAATTCTAGACTTTGACAAGGACATTCTCGATAATCACCCTAGGTTTGATTGAAGATTAGCCAGCTAACTGTAGGGTAACCTCGATAAGTTTGAGATCATTGAGCTTAAATTCCTCAAAAAGAATAGTGAGGATGATATTGACTAAGGCATCGAGATCAAGAAGGGCGCAGTTGAAAGTGGTATCATCAATAATTACATAAATTAGAGGTGCGCCCAGGTCTTTCATCTTGGGAGGCAGCTTGCTCTGTATGATAGATGATAAACACACATGAATTCATGATAAAATGCTTATTTATGATAGTTCCTAAGCCTAGCATTGCATATCATAGTATAAATATTGCATAACATTCATTGCATTGCAAGTAGGATAGTTTGTATATTCTGTATATTAATTCCAACATTTTATATAGCCAGGAGGCAGTGCGACATCTTTAGGGCTTCAGATGAAGAATCCGATAATACGAATGGATTCGGAGCGACAATTGCAGTCCGTCAGCGTGAAAATCACCCCAATCAGAGCTCCATAGCATCCTCTATAAGGAGAAGAAGATGGACGGCCCATATGGTGCCATGTAGCGCCATCTAAACCGCCCTACACGAGCCATAGCCTCCCCAGCTTCACGCAAGGAGTGATCCTAGCCATTGGATCTCAATCCAACGACTGAGGGGTGCTCTACATTGCCCGACCTCAAGCATCTCAAGGAAGACTTGGTCTCGACCGTTGGATCTTCATCCAACAATCGAGAACGCAACTGCACCAACACCCCATGAGACCATCAAGCACCTTGGCTAAGTGGTAGAGCGCCTGACCCACATAAAAAGGTTGTGAGCTTGAGTCCCAATCCGCTGCGACCACCTCAACGCTGAAGTAATTGTACAACTTGATCTTGATCGAGCGGTCGAGATGACGCACGCGCGCTGGACGACGCCACACAACCACATGCCAAGGTAGACACATGTCATCTGGAGTGCTCATTTAAATCAACCAAGCGCATTATCCGTCATTCGATCTTCGCGATCGCATGGTGAGAGCGATTCAAATTAATGAAGGCGCGATATGCAGGCGCCTCCTAGCCACATGATAGGGGATCCAACAACTGCCAGCGATGCATGCACGTTTGAATCCATGAGCGCACGCGATCTCCTCACGATCTCATCCATCCGCGCTCGATCCAACAGTTTACGATCTCCTCGCACTACACCAGTTGCAGCCATGCCTCCTCACGCTAGCCAAGGCGCTTAAATGTATAGCGACGCCCCCAGCAGGTCTTTAGTGACGTTTTAAATGTCGCTGAAGACCCGTGCATGCAAAACGCCTCCATTCCACCACTATATAAACACCATGACCCCTTCCCTTCCAAACCATCTCTACCTACTCTACTCCTACCTACTCCTAGACTCTAGTAGCCTACTAAAGCTCCCTTAAAGCTTAGTCCCAAGCTCCAAAGGCCTCCTATTAGTGTAACGTTCCTATACCCCACCAAATATTCAACCTCCATCTCACCATCTTCATAGGAAGCCTTGGAGCTATCCTCCCACCTCCATTCTAGTAGAAGATCATCTCCAAGTCCTCATCCCCATTTTTGAAGCCTTAGTGAAGCATTCCTCTACCCAATGTCCTGCATCTCACCTCCGTCATCCAACACCTCACCCCCTTCATCCAAGCTACCACCAAGCGCCATCGTCTCGCTAAACAACCAATTTGGGAGATTTCTTCTCATCCCTATCTCTTTTATATTTCTTAGCATATTGTAATAAACATTTGCATGATATATAAAATTTGTTTCCATCTCCTTTGTGAGTTATCTTGCTTGCTTTTATTACAAATACAAAAGAAAAAATAATAAAACATTAAAACACCTAAAAGAAACAACCCGAAGTGCAGATTTCAATGAAAGTAATCGTCGCCTCCCTATGTTCGACCTAGGACTCTCTTGGAGTTTCGATTAAAAATTATATTTGATAACGTGTTTTGCCAACTACAACGACGGGTTCTCGAAACCATGATTTTACTTCGTCAAAACATGTTCATCATTTTAGCGCCGTTACCAGGGAGGCAACGAAATTTGCTTTCTTGTCTTCCATGTTTCTTTGCATTTACTTATTATTAACCCCACTTGTCTCTGATTTACTGTCTTGCAGGTACCCCAGCAAGGAGATCCGAGTGTGGTAGATCGGAGTAAAGTGCGGGTAGAGTAATATGTAAGTGCCCCCAAATTCCCCCCCAATAGTTTCATTTTGCCACATCAATAACCAAGACCTAATCTACTTTGATGTTTGCATAAACCCTAGGATAGAATTTGTTTGTCTTGTTTGTCACCTCCACTCATCTCACCCTCGCATATTATTAAAAATAAATAAAAAGATACTTCTTGTGGGATAAATCAACATATACACTACATACACCCACATTTGAGGGATATAACCTAACTTGATTTTTATCTACTCAGCCGGGATTCCGACCTGTGGAATCGGTACACCAATTCAACACATAAAGGAGTAGAAATCATACTAGGTTAATCACCTTTTTGTGTGCCCTAATCAGTGGTGCATCTAGGCCAGTTGATTGAATTGTTTGGGTCCAACCACCTAATCTAAAAGGAATTCATTTTGTAGCTACCCCATAGGATTCAAAAATTAGGTCAAGCTAGGCACTCCATATTTTTTTGATTTGTAAAGGAAAACACTTGAACTCACGATTTCAAACTTGGTTTGCCTCCTGGAAATTTGGTTGAATCTACCTAATAATCGAACCCTAAAAGCTACTAAGCAAGATTCAAACCCTAAAACTCATTTCATCATCAATAATCTTGCTTGAAAATCTTTTTGGTTGTGCACATACACACATTTTCAACAAATCATTGAGGGCACAACCCATTAAGGGCCCATCACATTCGGAAAGCACTAAATATCCTAAGCCTAACTAAAATTGATTAGACATTGGCCATAAGGACTGATTCACTCTTCAGGGCCCAAATTGAGATTGTTCACTATTCCCCATCCTTCCGACTTCCTTCCAGTGTATTCTTGGAAGGAGGTCATTGAACCCTCATCTGGAAGGACCTTTAGACCATTCCAGGAGGCGGAGGTTGAGTTATAGCCAAGCAGATCCCATGGTTGATCAACAACCACCCCTCAGGTCCCCGAACCAGTAGGAGCTGATTCAGAGGTAGTTGAAAGAATTGCAGCAGATACAGCAATGGCTCCAATGAATGTATGGTCAGAGCGCTCTGCTCTTGAAGGATTTCTATGATCCTTCAAACTATGGGGAACATCCCAGCGTCATGATTCCTACCGGAGACGTAGAAATCAAGCCCCAAGTCTTAAGTTTGATTAAGCATTTCCGTGGGCTTGGCTCAGAGGACCCATTACAGCACTTGGAGGATCTGACCACTTTAGTTCAGACCACCAAAGCGAGGAATGTGAACGAAGGGCAAATAATCATGAGGCCCCCACTCTCTCAAGGATAAGGCCTCACATTGGTACTGGACTATTGGAAGACCAATAGAAACATGGGCTACTCTTAAGTCGGCTTTCCTGAAGAAATTCTTTCCTATCAAACGGACCAATGCCTTGCGACGGGCAATTACCACTTTTGCCCAGCGGTCGGGAGAACTGTTTCATGGTACCTGGGAGCAATTCTAGGAACTTTTGAGGAAGTGTCCACACCACGAGGTGCCGAAATGGCAACTCGTGCAGATATCCTATCACGAGTTGGTCAAACAACTCCGTAATCACGTGCACACCTCCTACAGAGGTAATTTCCTCAACAAGGATGCAGATAGCGCATATGACTTGTTTGAGGAAATGAGTGAGAATTCAATTAATTGGATGCCTTCAACCGGTCCCAACAACCCAGGTCAAATGCTAATGAGATCCAGGATTCTCATTCATTTAACATGTAATTGATTTATAACAAGCTTGATAAGATGGACTTGGTTGCTAAAAGAATGGAAGAATGGATGTCTGGGAATTCAGGAAACACGTCTACACCCACTCAATCCCAGAATTCAGGATTCCATTCCTCATGAGCTCCCATGGGGTAGGAGTTCGTGAACCAACTTGAATTGGTTCAACCTATGAGCCAAGATTTCTCAGAACCATATGGGTTCCAAACTAAGGCCTTCGATCCCAGTTTTTTTGATCCTTTCTTCTCTCCATCCTCACCCTATGAGGATGCGTATGCAATACAAGAGAATGCTAGGTCCAACTCGTATTCCAACACTTATAACTTGGGTTGGAGGAACCACCCTTGGAAAGTTAGGGGTAGTAGATCCAAACACGATCCAACAACTATGCACCTCAAAGACCTATGGGTCAAGGTCAGGTATACACCTAGTTGCCCTCGAGACTGGTTACTTAGCCACCTTGGAATGCCCAACAATCTATAGGGTAGGCTGATTTGAACCAGTAGATGGTGAAAATGCAAGGGTCCATGCTTCAGCTTATGCAACAAATGAAGACATCATTAGACAACTTGCAATCCGGGTTTATTGCTAACACCCGACAACTCGAATCTCTACCATCCCAACCCATATCCAACCTGTGCAATGTGCAAAATCAAGGCAATATAGCCCAAAGGTACGGAAATCAAAGGGACCCACACACACATGCTCAAGTGGTTGAGAAAGGTCCCTCCTCTTCTTCTCTTGGATACATGACCAATCAAGGCCCTCCAATCTTCACTAACCCACCTCAAGACCCGAACCCATATGCCTCTGCAAACTCTATCACCTTAAGAAGTGGAAAGCAGACCCAAGACCCTAAATTACCTTCTAGAAGCCAAAACCCTAGGGAGCTTGAGAGAGAAAAGGAGGAGATTGAAGAAGACAATAAGGCCTAGGGACCTAAAATTGAAGGCACCACCCACATCTCATTCCTTGAAGCCTTATTAAAAACTAGGAAGAAGAGAACCTTAGATAGCAATGAGGTGCTCCTGAATTTATTCAAGAGTGTAGAGATCAATATTTCGCTCCTTTATGCTATTAAGAACATCCCGACTTACGCTAAATTTTTGAAAGATCTATGTACCTGAAAGCGTAAGCTGAGAGAACCCACCCCGAGGAAGGTGATTCTCTCTGAGCAGGCAAGTTCTGTAATCCTACATCACCTTCCTCAAAAGAAGAAAGATCCAGGCGCCCCCTTGAATTCATGCATCATTGGGTAAGACACTTTTGATAGGGCATTGTTGGATCTAGGTGCATCCATCAACCTAATCCCTACCTCGCTTGATGAGAGGTTTGGGTTAGGCGAACCTAGGCCAACCTCAGTAATGCTATAATTAGCTGACCGTTAGGTCACCACACCGAAGGGCATTATTGAGGATGTAATTGTCAAGGTCAAGGACTTCTATTTTCCCGTAGATTTCCTAGTCCTTGACATGGATGTATGATTGCACAGTAATCAAAAGTCTTAATTGTCCAAAATTAGGCTAGGACTTAGCATAAGTTAGGGTAGTTCATGCATGCATAAGCATTATTTGAATCTTTACTGTTCCTCCTATAGCTATGCATAGAATAATGCTATAATATACTAATTAGGTGCATTATATAAATTGCAGGAAATAAGAAGCTCAGGAGCTGGACCAAAGACTGGATCTGAAGCTGGACCTGAAGCCAGAGTTGCAAAAGAGATGGAGTAGAAGACCAAGAAAAAGATGTAGTAGACAATAATATAAGGGGTTGAGGTATGTTATTCTGTTAAGTAGGAATAAAGTAGTAAACTACGAAGAACTTAGGTCCATCCTAGCCCTAGGACAGCCTAGAAGCTTCCCCAAGCCTTGGCCACCCTTAGATTAGGTCACTATACCCTAGAAAGCCCTAAACCCCTATTTCCAGCCTCTATCTGGATGTCCAAATGAGTTACAGGACACCCAGAACCCTTAGCCACAACCCGCTCACCTAAAACCCACTTCTACAGCATTTTAAGACGTCTAGACACTTGGTCTGGACGTCCAATTTCTGCAGACAGAACCTTAATTCCTCCCTGCCTCTGTTTGGACGTCCAGACAACAAGTATGGACGTCTAACTTTTCATTTTAAGACGTCTGACACTATTGTCAGATGTCTGGAACTGCTCTCTAGTTCCTGTTTTTGAATTCAAGGCTGGATCTTGAATTCCTAGGTCCCTAAACCCAATTCCAACCCCATAGGAACCTAAATTAATGTACCCTAACCCTAGTACATCACCTCTAGACCACTCTAAGGGCCTAATTAAGTCCTCACTAAACCTAATTGACTTGGATCTTAGTCAATTCCATCAGCCTATTCAATTGGACTCATTAAGTCCAATTGACCCTAATCTCAGCACATACTATCCAATTGGACTCAGTGAGAGTCCAATTGGCCTAGACCTACCTTAATTGAGTTGTTTTACTCTTAATTAGGCTTTCACACATCCAATTAAACTTGTATCAAGTTTAATTGCATTTTACCTTAATGAATTAGGGTTTACAACCCTAATTTAAGACCTACCTTGACCTAAACCCACTAGAACCTAACCTAATCAACCTAGCCACCTATGTTTCGACCCACACGCACCCACACACACCATCTACACAAAAATACCTAGCCTAGAGTTCTCTAGAACTCTCTACCATGTGTTGTTGCCTTGGTTGCTAAAAATAGCAACCAAGATGCATTCAATTTTTAGATCCACCAAATGTGGATCTAAAAACCACCCATCCATCCTCTCTCTAACTCTCCCACGAGCTCCCACCATAGGCCTCTCTAGAGAGTTCCACACTTCCCTAGAGAGGCTTCCTTGGGTCTACTTAAAGGACCTTTGGGTGGCCATTTGCACCCATTTAGCCTTCCATCTAATTTTAGCTTCATTCCACCTCCATCACTCCACCTCCATCTCCACGAGCGCACCATGGCATCCCCATCACCTCCACGCCAAGCCTAGATCACCTCCAACTTCTCTCCATGGGTCGGCTTAAGCACCATTGGCCGCCCCTCCTCCTCTCAACCAAGTCAAAGGCCATCGGAGCTACCTCTGAATGCCCTTCATTCTGTTAGCTAGATAAGTAGCATAATTCTTCGTAGATTAATGCTTTATTGCTACTTAGTAGTGTAGCTCCATATTCTCCCCCAATGATGCATGCATGATCCCCCCATAGATTCATGTATGCGGTCATTTTTTGTTAGCTAGTTTATTGCTTTCAAGCTTTCCTGTACAAGCTTTCCACGAGCTTCACTCTGTAGCCACCATGATGCAATCAATGAAATAATCTTTTATATATCTCTATGTCTATGTGTGAAAATCACCATGAGCTGATTGCTATATTTCCTTGTGATTAAAGTTGCATGCTCGAATTTGTATTCTCTTACAACTAAGCATGTCGTGCATCAATACGAATTATTGTAAACTGGCATGCATTTCTGAATAAGTAGAGCGAGCTAGATCGAATTCAAATCTACATTTTCTAAACGCCTCCCAGAGTCGAATGACTAGGACTCAAGTCTCGTTATTTTATAAATTTGTTTGACTATCATTTTCACGCACTTTACTACGACGAGATCTCTATTTTCAAAACACGCACGAGAACTGCCTCCTATCAAATGGCACCGTTACCGTGGAGGTGACGAAATTGATTTCGATCTTTTGAGCTTTTAGCGACAAATATTCCTCTACTTGTTTATTGGATGTGCAGGAAAGAAGGAAAAACGGGATCTGCACATATCGGGCGTAGAAAAATCATCAAGAGCACATCTCCTCTTAGATTAGGATTTCCCTTTTTCGAAGCCTAGGTTAGATTTCCATCTAGAAATTTCATTTGAAAAAAAAAAAAACCTATTTATTTTCATGAAAAAAAAATCAAAAAAAAAAGTCTAGGCAGTTAGATTAGGTTTTCGTTTAAATCTTAGGTTAGTTTGCTTGAAAAAAGAACAAAAAAGCTTTTCCCTTCAAAAAACAAATTTTAAAAGAAAAAAAATTATTTTGGTGGAATGTTTGAATTTTAAATTCAAACACCTTTTAAAAGCTTTCCTACCATTATCTGATTTTCGACCAAATTTCAAATTACAACTTAGAAATTAAATTGCCAAAAAATTAATAAGCGAAAAATTCTGAAATTCGGGTTATACCTTCATTTTCAAACCATCTTTCAAATGGAACCATTCATTTCAAGAAATTCAAAGTAAGAAACTTTTACAAATTTGTGAAGTACAAGGGGTCAAAGTGACCCAGATTTGAAAATTTTCAAAATTCAAAAATCAATTCCAAGCAATGTGCAAATCTGTTTTGACTAAAAATGGTGATTTTTGAAAGCTGATCTCATTATATTTAATTTCCATATTTTTCCTAAATTTTTTAAGATCATTTGATACTATTTCAAAATAGAAAATCGACCAGGGGTCAAAATTTCAGATCTGACCCTTTGACATTTAAAAATCTCTATAAATTCGGTTGAAATAGTAAAAATTATAAATAAATATTCTCTATAAAGATAATTGAAGAATAAATCTACTTGCCAAATTTCAACTTATTCAGATTCCAATTTTTATCAGAGAATTATTCTTATTTTCATGGTCTGCTGAAGAAGAAAGAAAAAACACAGCTAGGTTAACCTAGAATTGCATGAACCCTAAGTTACACCTTTAGGGTTACACTCTAGAGACCATATATTTGGGCTAGACTAGACTTAATCAAGACTAATGTTTAGTCGATGATCTTGGTCACCTTGTGGGCCACTCACCATAAACCCCAGCTGAAGAAAAAAGGGGTTAAAATAAATTATAAAACACAAAATAAACCAGAATTCATTATTGTACTACTAGGTGGTTTCAACCGCTCTTGCCAAACCTGGTTGATGGGAACACCATCATGAACTCTAACTAGCTCATTTTGACCCATAAAAGAGAACAAAAGCTCCTACATAACCAACTGAAGGTCCTAATTCACTGAATAATCATTCTGAGATAAAAGCAAGAAACAAGGGATAAAACTACAATTTTACCATTGCAGTACAACAACGGGTTTTCTCATGAGATAAACACAGGTCAAATGATCTTAACAAGATAAAAAGTGAATTGGTTCAAACAGAAAAGAGTTCATGTGAATTCTAGGAATTAAATGACTTCTTGTAACCCTAAAACTGACCTACTTGATTTAACAAGGTTATAATCATGATAAAATTCACTTAAATCCTCTAAAAATCATATAAAAATATTCTCTAGGGTTTAGAACCTTCAATTTGGCCATTAGAACCTATTTTGACCTAAATTAGGGTCTCAGACAAATATTTGCCCTAAATTGGGCTTTTGTGTAAATTGCATAGTCAACGTGGTCAAACCCAAAATCCAACTTCACCATTGGATTCCTTAAGTCCAAATTATATTTTTACCAAAATTTGGACCAAAGGGGAATTCATCTTGACCCACTTTGCAAATAAGTCCAGCCTAATTACATTTCTACCCCTATCTTTCGAAAACCTCTGCAGAAACTTCCTAGCTTCTTCTCGTTCTTTGCAATTAGGTCCCTCCACCATTATAACGGAGGAAATCCTACTCCGACAAGCTTTAGAAGGAGGATTCTCCTTGGTTACTCAAAGAATCCCTCCCAAAATTGGAAGAGAGATTCTCTAAGTAATCCTCTTCAATCTAAACCCACTGATGAGCCCTACTTTGTACCCAATCTCTCATGCGAACGCATAAGAGATTTGGGTCTTTTGAACTTCCAACTTCGACGAGCTTGCCGTGCTTGGAAGCTTGGCTTCCAAGCACAAACCCAACCTCCAGGACCTATTTAAGAAACCCCAACTCATTCTGCATCTCCTCAGCTTGAAATTGGCCAAAAACACCCCTCAAATTTGTCTCTTCCCCTCCAGCCAGTTGGCTCATCAAGCTCCGGAGGCTTCTCTCTCTCTCCCTCATCGCCTAGCCACAATACCAGTGGCAGGTTTCTCTTCCTCCCACTCGTCCGCGTCGCGCCGCACCTGCTAACACCTCTGCAGCCCCTTCGTCCTCGCTGTCCTCCTCCACTGAGCACTTTCATCTCCGGCCATAGTGATACGAGCCAACCGCCATCCCTACCTCCCCCTTCGTCTCTTTAAGACCAGATAAGTTCCCTCTCTCTCCTACTCTCGTTCCACCTCTTTATTTCTCAAAAATATCCCTCGACGCCACTAATCACCACCACCTTCTACACCTCCGGCCAAACCTCCAGCAAGGCATCCCCAACACTCCACACCTCCATCCGCCTCGTCAACCACCCCATAAGCTCCGCAACACCTCACTCAACGTAACCCCTCACTCCATATATGCTATCACTCAACCACAACGGCCCTCGAACACACACACGGCCACAGGTTGCCCTAGGCACTTGCACTCAGATAGTCCCACGCCACGTCGACCCCCGCAGTATACTCACCGTGCCTCGGCGAAGCCTCCTGAGCAGTCTGACATGATCGTGAGGCCGTTTGTGTGATTGCAGGTCTGGAGGGTTGCCACCATTAACGAATAGCAAGAAGCTTTCTTGCAAGCTCTCTCCAGGGTCTGCTCGCTCCAGGCCAACAGTCCCAAGTGCGCGGCCTCCTCTCACGCACACACTCAGTCCCTTGATTGGAGTCGACAACCTTCGCAGCAGCTGCAATTGAGCACTCAACCTCTGTGGACGCACGCAAAAGGAAGGTGGGACATTTAGTCCCACCTCGGAAGACAGAAACCACCTGCACTTGCATAAGAGGAAAAATTGCATAGGCCTTATCGCCTCAGTACCACGAGGTGAGGTCCCACTCACCCTTCACATGCCTTGTCCGTGACCTTGCCTCCGCAGACCTTGCCTGACCCGACCCGACTACACTCCTCGCCCACCACCACACACCGGTGGGCCTGGTATCGGGCGCGTACTTGACCCGATTACCCGAGATGGTGGCTCTGGGAGAGCAAACCTAAGAGAGAAAGAGGAGAAGAGAGCGCACATGGGTAGGGGTAGGTTTTGCTCTGTAGGGAAAGGAGAAGAAGAAACCAAGGGCTGAAGCCAAGGAAGAAGAAGGAGGACGCCGAAGAGGAAGCTAAGGAAGGAAAAGACAAGGCTGAAGAGCTGAAGAGCTAAAAAGAAAGAAAGAGAAGGAAGGAGAAGGGCTAGAGAAGAAGAAAGAAGAAGGTAGATGCTGAGGTTAACAAAGAGAAGAAGGAAGAAAGTTAGAAGAAAAGGGCAAAGGAAAGAATCAAAGCCAGAGAAGAAGGAAAAATCCAATGACAGAGAAAGAAAGGAAGGAGAAGCCAGAGAAGAAAGAAGAAGAAGCAGAAGGTAGATGAACAAGGAAAAATCAAAGGAAAGCACTGTAGCACATCACTTTTAAGACGTCTGATTTTATAATCAGACGTCCAATTTTTCATAAGTCCTCAATTATATTTTTAGCTACATTTATGCTTATTATCCATAACTCATGCTTTATATTTCTCATTAGATTGTTGAGTAATATTATGTGTTCAAATTGCATTCATTGAGCTTAGTGCATGAATTCCATTTACTCCCTGTGTTCGACCTCAGACTTTAAATTTGAGTAATAAAATCTATTTGTTTTCAAAGAGATTTCGACTATATTACAATGCTTAATTTTAAAACCTGATTTCGCCTTGCAAACACTGGCGACTAAGTCTGCGGGGTAGTGTTAAACGATCACGGCTAAGGGGTAACAAAACCAGAGGCGTGAGCCGAAGGAAGAACCTTCTCCCTAGTCCCCTAGTAACCAGACTGGCTGGGTTAGCATTAGAGGTGGGAATTAGTTTCAGTCGGTTGAACAACGAATTTTCTCTTCAAGAATTAGAGTTTTAAATGAAAAATATGATCATCTGATCATAAGGACCATCTGATTGACAGGGCCTTGGCCTTGTCTGGCTGGCTGCACCAACCTAGGGGTTGGTTGGTGCATGCGAGGAAGGAGGTCACTCAAACCTCAATTGGTTGGACCTTGGAGCCACTCCCAAGGAGGCGAGTCACTTTGCCCGGGCCATCTTCTCCCCCACCCTCTTCTTCTATCTACTTAGCTACAATGGCTAACCCTAGATCTGGACCTAATCAAGATCCAGAAGAGCTAAACCCATGAGCTTATCTAAGAGCCTGGGTCACTAAATCAGCTCAACCTTCGGATCAGAACCCAAGGTGGCGAAGATGACTTTTCGCTTCGCCTGATCCTTCTCCTCGGGTTACCGAAATGGTTAACCCATATCCTAACCTTGGATATTATGACCCATACCAGTCAGTACCTCAAAGGACTGCATCTTATAACCCAGGATATGGATTTCATACTCTTCTTACTTCCCACCCATGGAATATGGGTAGACCTAATTCACCCCCTGGAACCCCTGAAGAACTACCAGTGCATATGCGACCGCATTATAGAATACAGAGAGCCATAGCTAGCGCTAAGGAGAAGGCTACATTCTATCTAAACAAAATCCAATCTACCACTAATCCAAACCAAAGATGAAGTTGGATTTCGTATCAAGTAGCTTTGATGGAGCTCCTTTAGGGAATAGTAGGGATAACAAGCTCATTGGACAAAATCGGGAAACTCAAGAACTACTACTTTTGAGATATCAAGTGGAAAATAGCCCTGAAGACCTCAAAGAATCTGAAACGACTACGCCTGATGGACACACAAGAGATTCTCAGGAGCAGATACCAAAAGATAATTCGGGGGAAGAAGAATCTAGCTTGGATATGAGACAGGAGCAAGAAATATTCAGAATGGGTTTGTCTGAGAACTCCATTCAAAAAACTGAGGAAAGAACTAATATCTCCAGGACTGAGCCACAATCGGATTATCCTGAATCCTAGGAGATACCTCTTGGGTTAGATAACCCAACCATGATAAGGGAAGTAGATCCATTTGAGGATATGGATCTTGAGGCAAACATTACATGTGACACTACTGATCAGTCTAGGCCACTTCCCATTGTAGGTGAACCTGTGCTAGGGCCAACATCTTCTGATCTGCACTCTTCTTCTTTCACCAACATCCCTAATGAGGATGCTAGAGATTCTGAGATGACACTTTCTATCCCTGATCCTGACATCTGAAGAGCAAAAGTAGCTATGGATGACTTGATCGAAGAAATAAATATGCTACCTGAGGTACGAATTACTGAGGAGCCCAACGCATACGAGGGTGAAGCTTTGAGCAGAATGAACTAGGGACACACCTACCATCCTAGTCAATCTAATGGATGGCTCGACTCCGAGCCTGAAGAGTCAACCTCCGATGAATCAGAGATGAGTACTGATGAGGACGAAGTAATTTCTGACGAAGATTTCAGTGACCTCCCTACAGATCTTCTACTTTCACGAATACCCCCATATGATCCAGAGCCTGGAGAGGGCTTGATCTTTGATGTCAATTATCGTTATGAGGATCCCTATGACTCATATTTTGGTTCTGAGATACATGTTGATCTGCTCCCTCAGCAACTTCCTGCTAAATTGTGGGACATGATAAATCAGCTGAATCAACATCATGACCCCTCCTCTGATTATCCTCTATTTTCCACCACCACTCCACCCTTTCTTATAGCTAGACTTTTTGAAGTAGGGGTGCACAATCAGTTGGTTCGCATCTCCAGACCACTGATCCTAGGAGCATACAAGCACATCTTTCTCTTAATCTTGACCGGCTCCTATGCTAGAACTGATACATCTGATTGAGCTTTCGCCCAATTGGAGGTGTTAAACTTGGCATCTACCCCGCATTCTACCATCACCTATACATACCATTTTTATACATAGCATATTTTTCTTTTAGCATATTTCCTTTTCGCATATTGCATACTATCAGGTTGGCCGGTGCTGAACGTTAAACTTCAGAAGCAATTCTGGGTGATTTCTACCCATTTACTCCCTGTTGTATTTATCTTCTTTTATATTCATGCATGAGGACATGCAAGAACTTAGGCATGGGGGGGTAGATATGACAAAGCTGAAAATTTTTATGCCAACATTTAGGAAAACCTCGGAGCTGCATGTCAAACGTACTTTAGGACCCTAAATAAAAGAACAACTGACTCCACCTCCAATGCTCGCATTGGAGCTAAAAATCATGCGCAACAGCCACTTCCGACTCACCCGCTCACCTTTTGTTCTAAATTTAGGGTCAAGCTAAATGTAACTCGAAAGGGAAATTTCATGAACTATGAATATAAGAGGTTACTTGTTTATTGCATATATACATAGTGCATCCATGAATATGATTATTTTAAGAGAATGCATTAGAGATTTTATCCTCTAGTTGATTCCTGTAATCTGGAATCCAGTACAACTTTTCACACACACGTAGAATTTGCAATGGATTTACGGTGAAGGCTGTTAAATGTCTTTAGTCTGTCGAGAAGAAGCAGTGCTTCTTTTCCTAAACCCTTGGACAGTATTTTAGGAGCTAGGTAGATTTTCTTCCAAAAATCCACCAAATAGTGTGAGATGATAATAAAGAGTACTAGTGCTTCAAGATTAGTGCAAGGAATCTGGAACCCTAGATAATTAGGTGATGATACTCAGAGATTAGGCATAGTTTTCACTCCCAGTTCCTGCGTATACATTTTTACGTGAAATTTTAAGAGCCACTGATTAGCCCATATTTGTGGGCTATTTAAGTATTTAAGTGCTTAGACATTAAGTTAATTCTAGCATGTAATTAGCATAAATTAGGATGTAAATAGGTTAATTCATATTTCTAATTTAATTATAAAATTCATGCATTGCATTCATTTAATTAGTTAACCAATTAGGTGCATTGCATACATTAATTTAACATAAAAGTTGAGGGTTTGTATATAAATAACCATAATATTTTAACATTATTTTTTCTTTACTCTTCTTGCAGCAACGGCTGCATTTCCTTCGGCTACCGCTCCAACTCCACCAGCTGCCACACTGAAATCTGCATTCAAGGACGAGCGGAGAATGTGGATCTGCTCCTGCCTCTCCATTCAAATTCATGCAGGCAGCTACAAAAAGAGGAAGAGACAGCCGAGCGAGGGAGGCCACCATCCCAACAATCCACACTGTGCAGAGAGTTCATCTCGTCCATTTCACCACCGCCGGCCTCAACCGCGGCGACGAGCCTCCACCACCGTGGGCGTGTGGCGTGACAGGCCACACCACCATCTGGAGCTCGTCTGCATCACTGTACCTCACCAGAATCAACATCACCACCCTCGCCATCATCACCAACAACCTCCACAACCGCTACTACAATTTCACTCCTCAGTCAGTTAAGACGTCCGGGAAGCTTCCCAGACATCTGAAGCTTCGACCCCCCACTCCAACAGCAACCAGCCGCTCACTTCATGCCTGCACCTCTTGTTGTACACTTGCGTCGCACCTCCTGTAGCATCCACGGTGCAAGCCCTTACTGCACAAGATCGCCTTCAAGCCCGCTACACCGCACGCCCCTTCCATCCTCCAGTGCCTTCCGCGTGCACCCTGCGCCTCACCTCCACTTCACACCCGCATCACCTCCAGCTTCCAACGCCTCTCCAGCCTGCAGCAGCAACCACCCTTGCTGCGCTTCACTTCCAACGCGCCTGTAGACCACACACCGCCTGTAGCAGCATCCACCTCCACGCGTGCACCCTGCAGCATCGACCACCAACTCCTTACCTGCATGCATACACACCACCTCCAGCAGGCGCGCATTCTTCTCTGCGCACGCACCACCTGCAGCGCCAAGCCTGCCAGCACTTTAGCACGCACCCGCTGATGGGTCGGCTCGAATAGGTTGTTAATATGATATTTTTATCGTTGAAATGTGTATAGTGGTTATCTTAATTCAGACCTAACCATCTCTTTACAAAATTTTTAACCTGGCTTAATTGATTTTATCTTGTCACTTTTACGCCCAGGGTCGAACTCAGGGAAGTGGGGTTCAAGTCGAGTTTCTATGTTTTCCTTAAAACGCGTCTCTTTCATTCGTTTATTGTGTTTTTGGTATTTTTCTTATTTAGGTTTTTTTTCTGGTAATCCTTGTTCTTGAGGCACACCCTCAAAATTGTGTCCTTGGCTTTTAGCCAAAACAGAGTTTCAAAACACGTCTTGCTACTTACAAGACGGGGTACCTGCAAGTCAAAGATTATCTTTTCTCCTTTATATTTTTTTTTTTATCTTTTTACTAAAAAGAAAGCAAACAAAAAGAAAGTAATTATAGCATCTATAGATATATATATATGTATTATATCTATAAAGGGGTGGGGGTGGAGGAGGCGATGGAGTGTAGCACCGTGTCGGGTCGGTCGTCGTCTAGAAAGACGCAACCAACACGACAATGTGCCGCGTGGAGTGAGGATGGATGATGAATGTGTCTACGCTTTCTGTACACGTGTATCAGGGAATATCAGCAACTGGTGCAGATATTCCCACGATACAACGTATAGTAAATAACGTGAAAATATATGTACATATGTATGTATATAAGTAAATATATTTATATATATAAATATATAGGTATATATGTATAGATATATATAGATATATATGTATATATATATAGGTGTATATGTATATATATATATATATGTATGTATATATGTATATAGCTATGTATATATGTATATAAGTATATATATATAATACTATATAGATGTATATATATATATGTATATAAGTATATATGTATCTAGATATATATATATATATGTGTATATGTATACGTATATAGATATGTATATATATATATGTATATAAGTATGTGTGTATATATATATATATATATATATATATATATATATATATATATATATATATATATATATATATATATTATATATGTATATGTATATATATATTATATTATATGTATGTATACATAACTATATAGATATACTATGTATATAAGTATATATATATAGATATATGTATGTATATATATATATATATGTATATATGTTACTATAAGTGTGTGTGTGTGTGCGTCGGTGAATGTGTGTGCGTGTGTTGCTGTGAGTTAAATAAAAGAGAGAGAGATCACCAGACAGAGAGAGAGCGGGCGGGAGAGATCGAGCGGACGCGCGCGGGAGAGATCGGCAGAGAGAGAGAGATCGCGGACGCGCGAGTTAAGACGTCTGCAAGAGGCGGCGGACGTCTGACTCTGCGTCGTCTGAAGGCGAAGGCGGACGTCTGACCGTCGCGGTGCACCGCGCCTTCGCGCAGAGGACGTGAGGCGTCTCCTGCAGACCGGGTGCGAGGACAGAGAGCGGGCGATGGCGCGGAGGAGCGAACGTGGAGGAGAGTCTGCGGGCGGTCGTGGAGGGGTGCGGAGGTTGGCAGGGGGCGGCGAGAGGGCCTGGCCGGCCGCTGCAGTGCGTGCAGCGGCCGGTCGCGGGTGCAAGGGCAGAGGCGACAGAGCAGAGGACGGAGCGGAGAAGTGCCCTGCAGGCGCGCGCGGAGGGCTGAGCGCCTGCGGGGAAGGTCGCGGAGGAGCGAGGGGAGCTGCTGCTGCTGCCGCCGCCGCGATTTGGCTGCTGCTGCTGCTTCAAGCTTCGGACCTTGAAGCGGCAGCAATGGCGCGGAGATGAAAACGAAAAGAAAAGAAGACGCCACGCCCACCTGCTCGTTGAAGAGCTAGGCGGTGGTGTTCCCACTGTGGTGGTGAGCACCACAGTGGGTTCTCCTGCTCGTCGGGTGTCTCCTCGAAGGAGGGCCGACATATGGGAGGGGAAAACGGTGGAGAGGAAGGTGGTGGCTGTGGGGTCTTTGCAGCAGCTCCCCTCTCCTCTTCGTCGCGAGGAAGAGCTGCGGCTTTATAGAGGAGGAGAGCGTGGCGGGGAGGCATGGCAGCAGCAAGGAGAGGTGTTGGAGAGTGGCAACCGCAGGGAGAGGTGTTGGCAGGGTATGGCATCGCATGCAGCATGGCGTGGAAGAAATGAACTGTGGGAAGAAGAGAAAAGAAGAAATCAAGAGGAAAAATAAAAAGAGGTGGATTTTGCAAGGAGGCACTTGAAGAAAAATGTTAATATGCAAGCCAGTATTTCACTCCTCTTCCTCTTCTCAATAAAATGCATGAATGCAAGTGTCTTTCTAAATGCGACTATAGGATCATAATATACATAGTTAATGCTAGAAAATAGCACAAGAAGGCGTTATTACAGGCATGTTTTGAGGTGCAAACACCCGCCTCCAGCCTGCAGTGCACCCACTCTAGCGCTCCCACGCCTTCTGCCTGTAGAGCCTCTCTGCCATCTGCAGCGGCCCCCGCCATCTGCAGCACCTCCAGCAATGCGTGCAGACTCAGTGCGCGCAACAGCAGCCTCCGCGCACACCACCTGCAGCAGCCTTCGCACGTGCACAGCCACCCCTCCTCCAGTAGCTGCAGCCACTATCGAAAGCCACCTTCACCGGAGCTCTGTCCGGCCGACTCCGGCCACCTTGCGACTCGCCGCCACCACCGCTGCGAAGCCCTCGGTCCAAAGAACTTCCTTCGAGCTTCACGCCTCCGGCCGTTCCTCTTCGCGTAAGGCCAAGGGGAAGAAATCCCCTGTTTTGCTACAGTAAAAGGGCTATTAATATTTACATTTTCTACCATTGCCAACTTTTATTGATATTTTATTGAATCTGCATTGCAAAAAATATCCTCCAGTTGTTCAAAATTGCCATTTTAGCATGTTCTCTTGATTCTACCTTAATTTGAAGGCAGATTTGGCTCGATTCTCGTCTAAACTAACTATGAACATACGTTTTTAACCGGTGCAAATTTAAATACGTCATTGCCTCCCTGTGGACATGACCCACTCTTCTGCGAGTGGTTATTTTAATTATTGATTAGTCAATTTTTCCACCACATAAAACTACAGACGACTTGAAAAGCGAACAATCAACTCGTCAGCCACCAAATAAGGCAAATACGCGGAGAGCGAGTTTTCATAAAACTAGGGCTAAGGTGGATGGTTACGACCATTCTTTACAGAATCCTCAGCTGAAGGAAGGAATTGATGTCAAGGTCAAAAATACACCATCCTATCCGTCTCTCCCGGTGCCGTGAGTAGGCACTTCAACCAAATAAGCCACCCAATGTCTCTTGAGTACCACCAATCCCTAATAATGCCTCCTCAATAAAGTTCTTGAATGTATGCTAGCTTGTGTTGTGTTGAAAAAAAAATTATTCATAGAAGAAAAAAAGAAGAAAAAGAAAAAAAATGAAAAAAAAGAGGAAAAAAATTTAGAAAAAGAAGTAAAAGTAAGAAAAAAGAGAGTGTGTGATATTTAGTGTTTATTTCAGTTGCATTGAGGCAATACCACCAAATAAATTTGAGATCCACCAAATAAGGCATTAACCTATCTTTCTGTGTTTTTGACCGCCCGAATACTGGCTGAGGAATTCTGACTTAGTGTTAGGGTTATGGAACTCAATTAAAGTGTTAATGCCAAGTGAGACCACCAAATACAGATCATACATGAGAATCTAGTGAGATTGTGAGAAAAAAAATAGAGTAAGAGAGAATGAATACAAAGGAACCAGAAAAGAGCATAGTTTTTCTCGTCTTTCGTTAAGTTGAGTAACTTGATAATCCGAGAATCTAGATTCTGATGTACTGATCTCTATGTAGCACCAACTGAGAGTGAGCCACCAAATAAACACCCGTATCCCTCAGACATTCTCTACCCAAGCTTAAAGCCAGGGTGGAATTCAAAGAATATCTTGAATACCCCAAGGGAAGAAGTCCGCCTATCCTGATAGAATTTTTTTTACTAGGGGTCAAGTACAGGCTTTAGAGGTGAATCAAGTCTTTCACTCAAATTCATTGCAAAAGCTACGTAGCTGCACTTTCACATTTGTCTGGATTTCTAGAGCATAGGATGAAAACAAACAAGAGAAAAATCATTAGGCATACACTTCTTAAAATAATCAATTCCTTAGGGACCCCTTTATGAATAATTTAGTTTTGCATTTGCTAGGGACTAGCAAGATTGAGGCATGGGGCTAAAATTGCGCAGCAATCATAGGTCTTAATTGTCCAGAATTAGGCTAGGTCTTAGCATAAGTTAGGGTAGTTCATGCATGCATAAGCATAATTTGCATCTTTACTGTTCTTCCTATAACTATGCATAGAATAATGCTATAATATACTAATTAGGTGCATTATATAAATTGCAGGAAATAAGAAGCTCAGGAGTTGGATCTGAGACTAGATCTGAAGCTGGACCTGAAGCCAAAGTTGCAGTAGAGCTAGAGTAAAAGACCAAGAATAAGATGTAGTAGACAATAATGTAAGGGGCCGAGGTATGCTATTCCGTTAAGTATGAATAAAGCAGTAAACTACGAAGAACTTAGGTCCATCCTAGCCATAGGACAGCCTAGAAGCTTCCCCAAGCCTTAGCCACTCTTAGATTAGGTCACTATACCCTAGGAAGCCCTAAAACCCTATTTCCAGCCTCTATCTGGATGTCCAGATGAGTTACAGGATGTCCATAACCCTTAGCCACAACCCATGCACCTAAAACCCACTTCTGCACTATTTTAAGACATCCAAACACCTGGTCTGAACATCCAATTTCTATAGATAGACCCTTAATTCTTCCCTGCCTCTGTTTGGATGTCTAGACAACAAGTCTGGACATCTAACTTTTCATTTTAAGACGTCTGACACTATTGTCAGATGTCTAGAACTGCTCTCTAGTTCCTGTTTTTAAATTCAAGCTTGGATCTTGAATTTCTAGGTCCCTAAACCCAATTCCAACCCCATAGGAACCTAAATTAAGGTACCCTAACCCTAGCACATCACCTCTAGACCTCCCTAAGGACCTAATTAAGTCCTCACTAAACTTAATTAACTTGGATCTTAGTCAATTCCATCGGCCTATTCAATTGGACTCATTGAGTCCAATTGAGCCCTAATCTCAGCACACACTGTCTAATTAGACTCAGTGAGAGTCCAATTGACCTAGACCTACCTTAATTGAGTTGTTTTACTCTCAATTAGGCTTTCATACATCCAATTAAACTTGTATCAAGCTTAATTGCATTTTACCTTAATGAATTAGGGTTTACAACCCTAATTTGAGACCTACCTTGACCTAAACCTACTAGAACCTAACATAATCGACCTAGCCACCTAGGTTTTGACCCACACACACCATCTACACAAAAATACCTAGCCTAGAGTTCTCTAGAACTCTCTACCATGTGTTGTTGCCTTGGTTGCTAAAAATGGCAACCAAGATGCATTCAATTTTTAGATCCACCAAATGTGGATCTAAAAACCACCCATCCATCCTCTCTCTCACTCTCCCACGAGCTCCCACCATAGGCCTCTCTAGAGAGTTCCACACTTCTCTAGAGAGGCTCCCTTGGGTGTACTTAAATGACCTTTGGGTGGCCATTTGCACCCATCTAGACTTCCATCTAGTTTTAAATTCATTCCATTTCCATTACTCCACCTCCATCTCCACGAGCACACCATGGCATCCCCATCACCTCCACGCCAAGCCTAGATCACCTCCAACCTCTCTCCAAGGGCCAGCTTAAGCACTATTGGCCGCCCCTCCTCCTCTCAACCAAGTGAAAGGCCATCGGAGCTACCTCCGAATGCCCTTCATTCTGTTAGCTAGATAAGTAGCATAGTTCTTCGTAGATTAATGCTTTATTACTACTTAGTAGTGTAGCTCCATATTCTCCCCCAATGATGCATGCATTATCCCCCCATAGATTCATGTATGCAGTTATTTTCTGTTAGCTAGTTTATTGCTTTCAAGCTTTCCGCGAGCTTCACTCTGTAGCCACCATGATGTAATCAATGAAATCATCTTTTATATATCTCTATGTCTATGTGTGAAAATCACCATGAGTTGATTGCCATATTTCGTTGTGATTAAAGTTGCATGCGCAAAATTTGTATTCTCTTGTAACTAAGCATGTCGTGCATCAATACGAATTATTGTAAACTAGCATGCATTTTTGAATAAGTAGAGCGAGCTAGATCGAATTCAAATCTGCATTTTCTAAACACCTCCTAGAGACGAACGACTGGGACTCAATTCTCGTTATTTTATAAATTATTTTTGATGAGTGTTTTTGCGCACTATACTACGATGAGATCTCTATTTTCAAAACACGCACGAGAATCGCCTCCTGTTAATGTACCTAACGATTTGAGAAACACGCCCATCATTCTGGTGTGCCTATTCCTAGCTACTACCAAGGCCAACATAAATTGTGAGAGCGGTAGTATGGAAATCACCTTTGGGGATAAGAAGCTAACTCTTGATATTTTCAAGGTGATAAAAGGAATTGAGGATTGTGGATTCATCGAGGAGCTCGAGGATCAAGATTTTGAGACTTGTATGACAATCAGTGTACTCGAGGACTCCACTGGAGTTAGCAAACCTAACCCACAACCCTCCATGGCAGACCTAGCACACCCCGAAGAGGCTGTTGATTTTGTTCATTCCCAGCCTCTTCCACTAGATAGTCCTGATGAATCTTCATCAGCATCCTCCCTTCCCTCTATACTAAACCCACCTCAACCAGAATTGAAACCATTGCCTAAAAATTTGAAATACGAGTTCTTAGGACTTAAGAATACATTCCCTGTGATTATTAGTGTTGATTTGACTAAGGAACAAGAAGTGAGATTGATTAAGGTCCTTGAGAAAAATAAAGAGGCAATTGGTTGCACCATCCACAACCTTAAGGGGATCGAGCCATCTTACTGTAATCACTGTATTTTTATGGAAGATGGATCTCGTCCTTCTCGCGAAATGCAAAGGAGATTAAACTCGAATATCCGAGAAGTGTTAAAAAAGGAGATAATCAAGTGGCTCGATGTTGGAATTATTTACCCGATCTCAGATAGTCCGTGGGTTAGCCCCGTTCAGATTGTACCCAAGAAAGCGGGCATAACCGTTATGACTACCGAGAAAGGGGAATCCTTTACCACCCATTCAGCTTCTGCTTGGAGAGTTTGTATTGACTATAGGAAGCTAAACACAGCCACCAAAAAGGATCATTTCCCCTACTATTCATTGATTAAATCCTAAAAAGGTTAGCTGGGCAAAAGTACTTTTGCTTCCTAGATGGTTATTCGGGATATAACCAAGTCCCTATCCATCCCGAAGACCAGGAAAAGACAACGTTCACATGTCCCTACGGAACCTTTGCATTCTATAGAATGTCATTCAGTCTTTGCAATGCACCTACAACTTTTCAAAGGTGCATGCTGGACATTTTTTCAGACATGGTGGGAGATTGTCTTGAGGTGTTCATGGATGATTTCTCCATTTTCAGAGATTCCTTCGAGTCATGCCTAGCTAACTTGGAATTGATCCTCCAGAGATGCATCAAGACACGACTGGTCCTTAGCTGGGAGAAGAACCACTTCATGACCCAAGAAGGCATTGTCTTGGGTCACATGGTTTCTAATCGGGGTATTGAAGTTGATAAGGCTAAGGTGGATGCTATCTCTAGACTTCCTCCACCCACATCCATGAAACAGATCCAATCATTCCTTAGGCATGTGGATTTTTATCGAAGAGTTATCAAGGACTTCTCGAAGGTTGCTCGACCCTTGAGTAACCTTCTAGCCAAAGACATGCCATTCGTGTTTGATGAATTGTGCCGTAAGGCATTTGATTTATTGAAAACGATAGTCACCTATGCCCCGATGTTGCAACCACCGATCTAGACAGCCCCATTTAAGATCATGGCTAACGCATCTGATTATGCCATCGAGGCTATCTTAGGTCAAAAAATTGAGAAAAAGCCCTCCACAATCTACTATGCTATTAAGACTCTGGACGAGGCCCAGAGGAGTTACACTGTTACTGAAAAAGAATTGCTAGTCGTAGTCTTTGCCTTAGAAAAATTTAGGGTTTATCTTTTAGGTTCTCACGTTATCATTTACACAGACCACTTAGTCTTGAAACATCTCTTGGCCAAAAAGGATGCCAAGCCCCGGCTTATTCGTTGGATTATGTTACTTCAAGAATTTGATCTTGAAATCAGGGACAAAGTCGGGGCACAAAATGTAGTGGCGAATCACCTCTCGAGAATCCTAATTGAGTCTCCTCATCAGGATATCCCTATCTCTGAAACTTTTCTGGATGAGACGATCCTTACAATCTCTGGTATCCGAACCCCCTAGTTTACAGATATTGTCAATTATTTGGTTGTTGGTCAAATCCCCCAAGATTGGACCAAACAACAATGGGACAAACTTATGTCTAATGCCAAACACTATTTTTGGGACGATCCCAAGCTATATCGCATCGACATCAACCAAATTATTCACCGATGTCCCGGAAAATGAGTTCCATAGTATACTTGAGTTCTGCCATGCATCTGCATGTGGTGGACATTTTTCCAGGAAAAAGACAACGGCCAAAATTTTGCAATTTGGATTCTACTGGCCGTCATTATTTAAGGATGCCCAGGAATTCTCAAAGTCGTGTGTCCGATGCTAGACACTCAGGAACATGGCCAAGAGAGACATGATGCCCCTAAACCCAATACTTTCCATCGAAACTTTCGACATTTGGGGCATCGACTTCATGGGACCCTTCCCTCCTTCATTTGGACACCAGTATATTCTGATCGCTATTGATTATGTGTCCAAATGGATTGAGGCAATCCCCACCCGGACCTATGACAACAAGGTGGTCATCGATTTTGTGAAGAAAAATATCTTCAGTCGGTTCAAGATTCCTCTGGCAATTATCAGTGATGGTGGCACACATGTCACTCATGCCCAGATTTGGAATTTACTAGGGAAATATGGGGTGAATCATCGAATTTCCACACCTTACCACCCACAGATGAACGGACAGGCTGAGGTCTCCAATCGAGAGATCAAAAACATTGTGCAGAAAATCGTAAGGCCTGGTAAGAAGGATTGGACCCAAAATCTAGATGATGCTCTTTGGGCCTATCGTACGGTGTACAAGATGCCTATCGGTATGTCTCCGTTCCATCTAGTGTTTGGTAAGGCATGTCACTTACCTGTAGAGTTAGAACATCGGGCATTTTGGGCCATCAAGAAATGTAATTTCGACCTAGAGTTGGCTGAGAAGACCAGGAAACTCCAACTATCTGAGTTGGAGCTTAGAAATAATGCCTATGAAAATGCCAGAATCTATAAGGCAAGGACTAAAGCTCTTCATGACCAAATTATTACATGTAACAACTTTGAACCGAACCAGAAGGTCTAGCTTTTCGATTCTCAACTGAAGCTTTCCCTAGTATGCTTAGGTCTAAGTGGAATGACCCATTCGTTATTGAGAGAATTTTTTTCTAACGGGGCCATCGAAATCTAACCCAAAGACAGGTAATTCCTTCAAGGTCAATGGACAACGTCTCAAACCCTATGTTGACCATGTGCTCCTTGAACCCGTCTCGAACAAGGTTGCTCTCACCTTGCCCTAACCATCGCTGGCTGAATATCGCCTAGCTGAAGGCACTAAACTCAGCATGTGTAAAGGTTGTTTCAAGCTGACCAAAATCTCACGGAAACCAGGTGTTGTTCTTCTAATTCTGCACTCCTACATGATTTCATTTTAACAGTGAGGACATTACATTAGCTAAGCATGGGGGGGTGGATATCTTATGAAATAATAATTTTGTCAGTCTGTAACAGTAATTTTTTATTATTTTATTTTTGAAAAAAAACTAGAATCAGGAGAAGAAAACTTAGGCGTTAAGAGCTACAAACTTTAGAAATTGATACTATAGAACCTGAACACTTAGACTCTTCAAGTCTTCAGGCTTAATTAGCTCGGGTGTCCACTGGAATGTGGACTTAGTCTTGAGTCCTCGCCAAGTAATTTTATTCTAATTTGGCTAATAAATTGGGGTGATAAGTACATAACTTATCAACTCGCCCTCTGATTTGAGGGGACATTAAGTCTAAGCATCTACACACAATTTGCAGTGATTTACCTTTTGGCGGTTTCTTCAAAAATTAGGTAGCTAATGAACTTTCTAAGGTAGTATGGCTGGCAAGTTGTCATGGGTAACAGCCCATTGGCTGGTTGTTTAGAGCCCAGCTACTTGACCATACTCATTCTACTGCTTTTAGGTAAATATTAGATTAGGGAAGCCACCTACTTAGGAAAAAAAATGATACTCAAAAATAGAAAAAAAATAAAAAGAGAAAAAAATAGAAAAATAAATCACACTTCACCGCACGAGTATGGATGGCAAGTTGTCGTGGGTAACAGCCCATTAGCCGGTTGTCCAGAGCACAGCTCACAAAAATGCACAAATAATTCCCAAAACACTTAGGGAAGAAGTGGGGAAGTAGAATAAACTGGGAAGATATACACTGGGTTCACCCTTGTTTTGACCCCATAAAAAATTTTTAAAGTAGGGAGAAAGCTACCGTTCGAAAAGATAAACCTTTAAGCATAAACTCTTAAAGTCACCTAGGGTCGTAGAAACCTGAAGTCTGTTTTAACGACTGCCTAGTGAGTCTTTCACTCTTTCACAAGATGCTTAGCACTTAAAGTCCTTTTTGAGTCTTGGGTGGGTTGAGTAGCCGTAAAAAGTTATTCGAAACTCTCAAAATCAAAAAGTCCAAAAAAAATTAGAAAAGAAGAAAAAGAAAAAAAAAATGTATCTTCCCTTTTCAAATAAGGCGAGGGCTTGGGCGTTCTGCATTCTGGCAGACACCCAGGCACAGTCGAGTTTTTGTAACCAGGTCTTAGGTTGAAATTTTCTAAAGAAACCAACAAATCGTGCCTAAGTAATCAAATCCTAATTCTACTTTTATACATAGCACTTAGGTTAATTTTGCTAGGGACTAGTAAAAAGTAAGCACGGGGGTATGATAAACACGCATGAATTCATGATAAAATGCTTTTTTATGATAGTTCCTAGGCCTAGCATTGCATATCATAGTATAAATATTGCATAACATTCATTACATTGCATGTAGGATAGTTTGTATATTCTGTATATTAATTCCAACATTTTATATGGCCAAGAGGCAGTGCGACATCTTTACGAGCTTCGGATGAAGATCCAACCGTACGAATGTTATGAAGCGACGATCGTAGTTTGTTAGCGTGAAAATCACCACGATCAAAAGCTTAGTAGCATCCTCTATAAGGAGAAGAAGATGGATGGCCCAGATGGTGCCATCCAGACTGCCCTACACGAGCCACAGCCTCCCCAGCTTCACATAAGGAGTGATCTCAACTGTTGGATCTCAATCCAATGGCTAAGGGGAGCCCTACATCGCCCTGCCTCAAGCATTTCAAGGAAGACTTGGTCTCGACCGTTGGATCTTCATCCAATGGTCGAGAGCGCAGCTACACCAACACTCCATGCGACCATTGAGTGCCTTGGCTAAGTGTTAGCATGCTCGACCTGCATAGAAAGGATGAGTTCGAGTCCCAATCCATTGCGACCTCCTTAGCACCGAAGCAATTGGACCGCTCGATCTTGATCGAGCAGTCGAGATGACACACGCGCACTAGACGATGACGTGCAACCGCACGCCAAGGCAGATGCACGCCATCTGGAGCTCTCATTTAAGTTGATCAGGCACATTATTCGTCGTCCGATCTTCGCGATCACATGGTGAGCGTGATTCAAATTGATGAAGGTGCGATCTGCAGGCACCTCCCAGTCGTACGATGGGGATCCAACGGCTGCCAGCGATGCGTGCGCATTTGAATCTACGAGCGCATGCGATCTCCTCGCGATCTCATCCATCCGCACTTGATCCAACGGTTGACAATCTCCTCCCACTACGCCAGCTGCAGCCGTGCCTCCTCACACCAGCCAAGGCGCTTGAATGTATAGCGACACCCCTGGTGGGTCTTTATCGACATTTTAAATGACGCTGAAGACTTGTGCACGCAAAACACCTCCATTCCACCATTATATAAACACCATGATCCCTTCCCTTCCAAACCATCTCTACCTACTCTACTCCCACCTACTCCTAAACTCTAGTAGCCTACCAAAGCTCCCTTAGAGCTTAATCCCAAGCTCCAAAGGCCTTCTATTAGTGTAATATTCCTATAGCCCACCAAATATTCATCCACCATCTCACCATCTTCATAGGAAGCCTCGGAGCCATCCTCCCACCTCTATTCCAGTAGAAAATCATCTCCAGCTCCTCATTCCCATTTCTGAAGCCTTAGTGAAGCATTCCTCTACCCGGCGTCCTCCAGCACCTCACCCCTTTCATCTAAGCTACTGCCAAGCACCGTTGTGTCACCAAATAGTCAATTTGGGAGATTTCTTCTCATCCCTATCTCTTTTATATTTCTTAGCATATTGTAATAAACATTTACATGATATATCAATTTTGTTTCCATCTCCTTTGTTAGTTATCTTGCTTGCTTCTATTACAAAAACAAAAGAAAAAATAATAAAACCCTAAAACACCAAAAAGAAACAACCCAAAGCACGGATTCAATGAAAGTAAATGTCGCCTCCTTGTGTCCGACCCGGGACTCCCTTGGAGTTTCGATTAAAAATTGTATTTGATAACATGTTTTGAGAACTACAACAATGGGTTCTCGAAACCCTGATTTTACTTCTCCAAAACCCATTCATCAATAGAGCTTACTGTCTTCGAAAGATGCACCTTTCTTAGGTTTTTGATCTACCCTTTTGGAGTGAAAATATCTTTCAGAAACTTGGCATAGGCAGGTATATATTTGATTGCACCTAAAAGAGGGATGCTGATCTGAACTTGCCTAAATAATTCCATGAGTTCCTTATTTGTGAGCTTATATTTCTTTCTTCTATTGGTGGTGGAGTGGAGAGCTTGAGGAAAAGGGATAGGAGTCATGTCTTAAAAATCAGTTTCTTTTTCTTCCTGAGTGATGGTGTATGAGATTTAACTTGCACGAGTGCAGTGTAGGTTTTATCAGGTTGGTGAGAAGGCCAAGGATTGGTGGTTGTTTTCCCATTCCTCAAAGTAACTGCATTGGCAGTTTGGTTGTTCCTGGGAGGAGGTTGGGGGGCCTATTGTTGATGGAAACCCAGTGGGTGTTGTGGTGCTGGGTTAATGGGAGGCTGACGGTTGTGATTCAAATTTTTGCCCTAATAGTGGTTCCTATGATTGGTAGAGTTGGGTATGAGCTGGGAAGGTAGATGTTCTGTAGGTCTCTAAGCTATGGTAACTAATGTGCACACATCTAATTGGTCTAAAATGCCTATTTATGCATGTTCCTAAGTCTATAGAAGCATCATGCATTATAAATATTGCATAACATGCATCATCATGCAATTAGGTTAGATTGTACAAATTATAGGTTAATTTTCCCTTTTTATGGTCAAGAGACAAAGAGAGATCATTTGGGGGCCTCGAATTTGAGATCCAACCGTATGAATCTAATCAGGGTGATGATCAAAGTCCAATGCCTCTGAGATCGCCCTGATCGGAGCTCCGTAGCATCAAATGCAGTCCAAGAAAGATCAGAGGTCAAGGGGCAAGGTGGTGTAAAATCCACACCTCAAATGACAAATCCAACCGCACGGATGGGTTTAGATCGATGATCGTAACCTGATGACGCAAAAATCAGTCCAATCCGACATCTATGGCACCATCTACAAGTCAGAAAAGACAGACAGCCAGGATGGCACCACGTGGTGCCATCATAGCCTCCCAAAGCACCCAACACTGCCTGCAACATCTTCTCTTCGCCACACGATCTAATCCCAGTCATTGGATGATCGATCCAACGGCTGAGAATCAATCTCTAGCCGCATACCAATTCTACCGAAGGAAAGGGTGCGAGCGCACTCGACCGTTGGATCGCCATCCAACAATTACGAGCACTCACCCCTTAAAATACAAATGCAACCAAAAGATCCCCTCAGCGCAGCGATCGAGAGCTTCCACACGAAGAGAGCAGCGAGGGTTCGAGCCCCCATCCGCTTCAAATTGAGCAACGCAGGCGCGCACGCTCAATTCGACCATCTGATTGACATCAAATGACAGCGGTGAGTGTGATGCGGCACCTTCTCTAGCGCTGGATGAGGGATCGTGCCATATGCGTGCGATGATGCACCATCAGATGCGCCATCATACGCATGTGCGGTAACAACAGAAGAGGAAGCAGTATGGGTGGCTTTTAACCCATCCGATCAAGAGATCGGACGGCTGAGGTTAAGCATGCGAGATGAAGCACCTCAATGACTAAAGGACAAAAGGTGTGCCTTCACCAACGCTCAGCTATAGTGATGGTTAGATCCGTTACTAAAGACCCCTACATTTATGTTTAAGACCTTAAAATACCCTTTTGCCCCCAATCTTTACACCTATAAAAAGGCCACACCTACCACTCATTTGATCATCCCTTCTCTTCTTCTCTCACTCTCTCCAAAGCTCTATGATTTGGTCCCATATCCATCTTCTCACCCCCTTCGTGGAGCATCCTGCGGTTGTCCTCTTACCATTGTTTAGGAAGCGGATCCTGCTATGACATCGCCCTATCTCATCCTCCGTCTTCCAGCTTCGTCCAGCATCTCACCACCCTCGTTTGGGCACTCCGTCAACGTGTCTTGTCCTCCAAGCAGCCGTCGAGGAGGATAACTTCTCACCCCCTTCTCCTTTCGTCGCTTTCTAGTGTAGATTTACAACTTTCTAGTGGAGCAAGTAGATGTAATGACAATATATGGTTATCAAATGTTGGTTCACTCTCTCTCTTTTCTCTATAATATTCGATCTCTCTTTTCTATTAATTATTCTTTAAGTAGAATAGCTAGTAGATTAATTTCAACCAGCTACTCTGCTTTGTGATAATAATTCCAATGTGATTTTTAATCAAACGTTCGCCTCCTTGTGTTCAACCCGAGACTCACTTTGAGTTTTGGTAAAAATTATCTGATTGACGGATTTTTACGTAACTACAATGACAAGGTTTTCAAAGCCCAAATTCCATTAAACATTTTCTCAAAAAAAAAACCCATTAAACATTTTGGCACCGTTGTCAGGGAGGCAACGCTCTTTGATTTTCCACATTTTCCACCTTACTGATTGTTTACCTTACTTTTCTCTTTTCTTACTGCGAATATAGGTACTCTCTTAAGGCAGGCAAAAGCAGTAGATTGGAGCAAAGTGCAGTTGAAGGGTCTATAAGTATACCCCACCTCCCACCCACTAGTTTTCATTCCACCATCTAATAACACAAACCTTAATTAATGTAGGAGACTGCATAAACCTTAAGGTTAGTCTGGTTGTTTGTTTGTCACTCCACCCACCTCACCTTCCTCTTATGAAAAAAGAAAATCTAAAAGAAATCACACAGAGGTACACAACCTCTTCTGATTCTTCATACTCAACTGGTAACCCGATCTTTGGAATCGATACACTCATCAACACATAATCGAGTAGAAATCAGATTAGGTAACCACTTGTGTGCCTAATTCAGTGGTGCAATAGGCCAATTGTTTAAGTTGTTTGGGCCTCACCACTCCATCTAAAAATAACTCATCAAGTAGCTTGCTCATTAGGGTTGACATTTAAGGTCAGTACCAGGCACTCCATCTTATTTTAATTTCAAAGGAAAATATCTTTACTCATGTTTGAAAATTCTGGTGTGCCTCCTGAACTTGATTGAATTCACCCTAATTCAAACCCTAAAAACTACTTAAGCAAGATTTGAACTCTAAAATCCACTCATCCAAATAATCTTTCTTGAAAACCCTGATTGTGCACTCACTCACACATTTCAATCAATCATTAAGGGCACAACCCAGATAAAGGGCCCATCACATTCCAAAGTACATTCAAACCTAAGCCTAGTTAAAATTGAGTAGACGTTGGCCTTAAGGATTTGACTCGCTCTTCAGGGCCCAGATCGAGATTATTTTAAATTAATCAACTTCTACTATTCAATCTAATGTCTAGCTAGGGGAGTAGAGTCAAACGACAGCGGTTGGTGGGTATCAAAGGAACCTGAGGTGAAAGCCAAGGGAAGAACCTTCTCCCTAATCCCTCCCTCTAACTGGTTGGATTGACCAGAAAGAAGTAGACCAAATCGTTCCTTTCATCTCAAGACAGGTTCTGAGAATCTGTAGATCTTTAGGCTACCCCACCTAAGGACAGGTTTGATTGTTTGTATTGCAGGGCACCTTTCTTTTACTCTCATTTGGTCATGGATCCTTCCACATCCTACTCGCATTTCCACTCCTACCCTCCTACCACCACTTATTCCCAAGATGATTACTATCCTGACCCGATTTATGACCATTCATCCATTAGTTGGGATAAATTTGATTGGGGATATAGTTCTGGACCTCCGTATTTAGGGTCTAGCCCTGGACATCATGATTTTGATTTTTTTCCTTCTCCGAACTACACTAACTATAGATCTCCACCCTTTAATGATCAATTTAATCCGATCTACAATCAAGAAGGATATCTTAATTACAACTCTTACCCTCCCCCAGATTACACTACATATGGGTCACCACCCCTCTATGAACAATCAGAAATGACATATTATCAGGGAGGCACCCAAGAACCTCAATTTCTTGACTCTCATGGACTGAACCCAAACCCACCCAACCCTGAATGAAACCATTTGGTTCAGGTGAACCAGGTCCAAGATAGGGTGGTGGCTAACTTAAGGAATACAATTCAATCTTTAGAAGCTCAACCAACACCTTGCACTGAAGAATTGGAGCCCTTGATTGAAATGATTGACGATCTTAACAAGTATTTGTTAGATTGGCTCCAAGATGTTAAAGATAAGGACCCAGGTGAGTTTTTACTTGGGAAGTTGTCAAAATTGAGGTTGAGATTTGTGGTTGCTTTAGTTCAATCTTGGGATGATTCCCCAGATGAACCCCCTTCAGGAGAGCTAATGTCAGAATCCACTCAGACACCTGTAGGAGGGAACACATTTTACAAGACCAGGGATGACCAAGTTGGTCTAGAGCAACCAATTGAGGATGAATTGATTTCTTCACCCGAGATCCCTTAGCCAGGGTACAAGGAAAAGTATGTCTCCATGGATTAGGAAATGATAAATGATTTTGAGACATATATAAATGCGAATCCAGAATTCTTTGATTCTAAAGGTGAAGAATCGTTATGTGAAGTCTCACCCGAGTTTGAAGGAAACGATTTCAGTGAGACGACTGGGCCTGAGAAATTCAATGAATCATTTGATGGCCCTATAATTGAGGAAATTGATCTTGTTAGGGCTAGCATGGTGGATTCAGATCCTAATTTCATGAAAGATTTAATTCATAGCGCCATTCCTCACACACACCCCATTGAGCATAATGATGATTTTGTTTTTGAGATCTCTAGACCCAAGTCAATTCTGATTCAGCCAGAAATTTTATCTTGGATATTTTATACAGGGATGTTGACACTTTAGAGGTCCTGGAAACACTTATTTTGGAGGATAGCAATCAAGAGATGACAATTTGGGAAGCTAATTCTAGGAGAGATAGACATTTGGATCTAAGGGTTCTTTATGTTTGAAACCACCAATCTTTTACTAGGATCCTTATGATATTTGTGACTCTAAGGATGTGCAACCTAAGTGTAGATTAATGGATTATCTTTTTTAGCAAACTGATAACTGGATAAATGAGCCCATTGATCTTGATTTTCCTATTGTCCAACTTTTTGGACTTGGGTTGCATCCTCACAAACTGCAGGCTCGACCCCACTTACACAATGATCTCCGATTTTGGGTAATTTTTATTCAAAACCTTAGATACACTCGACCATGGAGCACGGATCTGCACCACAACCTCAGCCACATCTATGGACATCTTCTCCTTGCAGGTTCAAAATTTTATCTTTTTATTCTAATCCTGACCTGCAGTTGTGAATTCTTTATTTCTTCCCCTTGTTTGTATAGTGTGCTGAGTTGAAGGCAATAAATTTACTACATATATAGTCTGTTTCATCTTAGAGCTAACAGGGCAATCACGAAATTCAGGTGCTTTCTTCTCTAATCCGTTCTTTTTCATATCATTTAATACAATGAGGATATTACATTAGATAGACATGGGGGGGTGGATATTTATCTCTGAATCATCTTGTTAGCTCCTTAGATTCTTTTTATTTTCTTTTTATTTTTGAAAAAAAAATTGAATTAGGAAAAGAGAACTTGAGCATTAGAATTTGTCAACTTTAAGGAATGATACAATAAGATTTGAACACTTAGACCCTTCAAGTCTTCATGCTTAATTAGCCCGAGTGTCCACTAAAATGTGGACTTGATTCTCGAGTCCTTTCCATTTGAAAAATCAGTTCTAATTGGTTAAATAAGTTGGGGTGATAGGTACATGACTTATCAACCCGCCCTCTTATTTGAGGGAACTTATAGTCTAAGCATCTACACATTATTTGCGCTGACTCACTTTTCGATGGTTTTAACGGAAATTGGGTAGCCAATTAACTTTCTAGGATGATATGGCTAGCAAGTTGTCTATGTTAACAGCTCATTGGTTGGTTGTCGAGAGCCCAGCCAAACGACCTTTCTCTTTTTGCTGCTTTTAAGTAAATCTTAGATCCGGGAAGCCACCTACTTAAAAAAATAGAAAAATGTCCAAGAAAAAAAAAAGAAACAGAAAAGAAGAAAAAAAAAAAGAAATAAGGCACACTTCACCAAATGAGTATGGTTCGCAAGTTGTCATGAGTAACAACCCATTGGCTGATTGTCTAGAACCCAACTTACGAAAGGCACGTTTAATTCCTAAACACTTAGGAAGAAGTGGAGAAGTAGAATAAGCCAGGGAGATATACACTAGGTTTGCCCTTGTGTTGACCTCATAAAAATAAAAAATGTAGGATGAAAGTTATCAATCGGATAGATACACCTTTAGGCAGAATTTCTTTTCAAGGTCACCTAGCGGCGTAGAAACCTGAAGTCCATTCTGATTGCGATCAATGAGTCTATCACTCAATATAAAAAGATGCTTAGCACTTAGAGTTCTTTTCGAGTCTTGGGTGGGTTGGGTAGCCATAGAAAGCTGCCCCTAAACTATTAACTCAAAAAATCAAAAAAAATAGAAAAGAAGAAAAAGAAAGAAAAAAATGAATTTGCATTTGAATAAGGTGAGGGCTTGGGCAACCTACATTTTTGCAGACACCCGGGCGCTATTGAGTCTTTGTAGTTCAGGTCTTTTGTAGAAATTTCTTAATGTTGAGAAATAAATATTGCCCAAGTAATTTGATTCTAACTCTTTTATAAATAGCATTTAGTTTTGCTAAGGACTAGCAAAAGATAGGCGTAGGGGTGTGATGTGCACACATCTAATTAGTCTAAAATGCCTATTTATGCATGTTCCTAGGTCTATAGAAGCATCATGCATTATAACTATTGCATAACATGCATCATCATGCATTTAGGTTAGATTATATAAATTATAGGTTAATTTCTCCTTTGTATGGTCAAGGAACAGAGCGAGATCATTTCAGGGCCTCGGATTAGAGATCCAACTGTATGGATCATATCAGGGCAATGATCGGAGTCCAACGCCTCCAAGATCGCCCCGATCGGACCTCTGTAGCATTAGATCTAGTTCGAGAAAGATCAAAGGTCAAGGGAAAAGGTGGTGTAAAACTGTACCTCAAATGACAAATCCAACTGCATGGGTGGGTTCAAATCGACGATCATAGCCCAACAGCGTGAAAATCGATCTAATCCAACATCTGTGGCACCATCTACAAGTCAGAAAAGATGGACAGCCAGGATGGCTCCACGTGGCGCCATCCTAGCCACCCAAAGTGCCCAACACTGCCCTCAGCATCTTCTCTTCATCACCTGATTTAATCCCAGCCATTGGATCATCAATTCAACGACTGAGATTCAATCTCATGCTGCGTACCAATTCTATTGAAGGAAAGGGTGAGAGCATTCTCGACCGTTGGATTGCCATCGAACAGTTGCGAGCGCCTGCCCCTTAAAACACAAACGTGACCAAATGAGCCCCTCAGTGCAGTGGTCGAGAGCTTCCACGCGAAGAGGGCGACGAGGGCTCAAGCCCCCGTCCACTTCAAATTGAGCAGCGTAGGTGCACATGCTCAATTCGACCATCCGATTGACATCAAATGGTAGAGGCAGGCGCAATGCGACGCCTTCTCGAGCATTGGATGAGGGATCATGCCACACACGAGCAATGACGCACCATCGAATGTGCCATCATACGTGCAGCGATAACAATAGAAGAGGAAGCAATGTGCGCGGCTTCTAAGTCATCCGATCTCTTGATCGGACGACTGAGGATGAGCATGCGAGATGAAGCGCCTCAACAACTAAAGGAGAAGAGGTACGCCTTCACCAATGCTCGGCTACTGTGACAATTATATCTGTCATTAAAGACCCCTACATTTATGTTTAAGGCCTTAAAAGACCCTTTTGCCCCCAATCTTTGCACCTATAAAAAGGCCACCCCTACCACTCATTGAATCATCCCTTCTCTTCTTCTCTCATCCTGTCCAAAGCTCTACAAGCTGATCCCATACCCAGGATGCTCCATTAGAGCTAAAGTAAAATAATTTTCCATCTTCTCACCCCCTTCGTGAAGCATCCTACGGTTGTCCTCTCACCGCCATTCGGGAAGAAAATCCCACTACGACATCACCCTATTTCGTCCTCCTTCATCCAGCATCTCACGACCCTCGTCGAGGTGCTCCATCAACGTGGCTTGTCCTCAAAGCAACAGTCGAGGATGATAACTTCTTGCCTCCTCTTGTTATTGCTTTCTAGTGTAGATTTACAACTTTCTAGTGTAGCAAGTAGATGTAATGACATTATATGATTATCTAATGTTGGTTCACTCTCTCTCTCTCTTTTCTTTATAATATTTGATCTCTCTTTTCTATTAATTATTCTTTAAGTAGAATACCTAGCAGATTAATTTCAACCAGCTACTTTACTTCATGACAATAATTACAACACAATTTTTAATTAAACATTTGCCTCCTCGTGTCCGACCCAGAACTCACTTTAAGTTTCGGTAAAAATTATCCGATTGACGGATTTTTACGCAACTACAACGATAGGGTTTTCAAAACTCAATCTCTTGGCGTACGAAACTCCATTAAATAGTAACCCCAATCTAATTGTGGAGGTTGATAACAGCTTAATTTATTACCCTAATTGGCTTAATCTAAGGTTAGCTCCTTAGTAAAGTCATGCATTTAGAATGTGAATATTGCATTTAGAGCATGTGCATGCATTTCATATGCATTGTGTTCATTTTAGGCCTAATTATCTAATTCTAGTCTTTTGTGAATAATATAGGTAAAGGACCTAGAATGACTTGGAGCCATGTAGAATAAAAGTGGGATAGAAGTTAAAGCTACAAAGTTAGGAGCTGGTTGAAGACCAAGACTTGATTAAGGAGGAAATGAAGATCCAATTAACGAATAAGAGTGAGAGGGACTAGGATAACCTAACCCTATCCTTAGACCCTTAGGATACCCTTATCCCAACTCCCATCCTTTAGGTAGCTCAAATTGGATAAGTGAGTTCAAAAGTGAAAATCATGGATAGCATTATCCATGATCCTAATTCTTTATCCATAGGGTTGTCCTACTATCCAAGAACCTAACCCACCTATCCTAGAACCAATCCCTATTCCCAAAACCTATTTAGATCCATGAGCTCACTTAATTGACTTAGTACAAGTCAATTGGGTTCATGGAACCTATTTGGACACAACCTACTAGACTTAGGGTCAACCTTGCCTAATTAGGAACCTATTCTCACAACCTATGTCTACAAAACCAAGCTCTAACCCTACCCACATATGACCCACGAAATTCCCAACCTAGTCCTCTTAAGTTGGTGCCAACTTAAAAAAATTTTATCCCTTAGTGGTTGGCCAAGAGATAAGATCTTATCTCTTGGAAAGATTTTATCCTTTGGTAGCCACCCACCTAGGTTACCTATTTTTAGAGAACCCTCATCCTATCCTAGCCCTACAATTTAGATCCTAAGGTCCCTATTCAACTAATTATAGGCATCACTTTTGATTAAATCTAAACCATCCAAATTAATGATCCTAAGCACTCTAGATCAACTAATAGGAAGCCACCTACTTTTCTATAAAAGGACCAAGCCTCTATCCTTTGGAACATAACTTAGATACCTAGAGAGAGAAAAAAATAACCACCACATAGCCCACGCCCTCTCTCTTTCTCCCCAAGCTCTCTCTCCAATCCACCTAAAAAATTCGAACTGAAATTAATTTCGAGAGTCAAAAATCATTGTCCAAATTTTTGTACGTCCAAAAATTCTGAAATTTCTATTATTCATGGGCATTGAAGTTAGGAACAACATATCCAAATTCACGCAAGTCTGACCAGTATAGATTTTTGAAAAATTTGCATACTACAGTACTATCAGATCTGTTATTATTCCTGATTTTTCAGACTTCCAAAATCACTGGAATTTATATATAACTCCTATTCATCTGAAATTTGTTGAGTTGGATTCTTGTGATAATATAGAATCTCGAAAAAATTTGAAAAAAATATTTCTTGCATGTTTGATAACACGGAATATTTGATCACTAACTAGGGGTCAAAATAGAGTACAAAACCCCCAATACACTTTAAATCTGAAAAAATAGAAAGTGTGCATTAAAATTCTTGAAAAAATATTTCTTGAGTGCCTAATTGGTGGTGCAATAGGGCCAATTGGTTTCTTTGATTGGGTCGCACCATCTTACTTGATGTGGACTTAATTGGTTCATATAGGCAATTTTCCGACTTTGGGATTTCAACATTAGGATAGAGCACACTTGCATTTCATATCCCTAAAGGAAATCTATCTCACAAATTGGGATTTGCAAAAACTATTTTATGTGCTCTGTCAAAACATTGATTGAATTTATCTAACTACAAAACCCTAAAATATACTTATACAAGCAATTGAACATTAATAAAATTCACTTCACCATAAAAAAATTGCTTGTGAACCCCTTGATTGTACACTTCACTTGTGAAATCAATTTTAAGGGCAACACCCCCCTAATGCCTGTCACATTCCAAAAGCACTTCCAACCTAAGCCTAAAATTGAGTAGGCGTGCCTTAGGTAGGACTAATTTTCTTAGTAACTTGAAGTTAGATTGGGCTAAGATCAAGGCCTTGTCTACCTGGGCCAACTGGTGACAAGAAAGGTCAATGCGATAACTGTGTTAACCTTTAGTGATGTCCCACTATGCGGGGTGTCCTAGGGGGTCCCACCCTTTTGGCCAACCAAGTAATTCAAGGGTTGGTCTAACCTAGTCGTATTTTGGGAGCCAGGATTAGGTCTAATAAGGGTTTACACTCTAAGGATTGGCTTGATTGCTTGTATTGTAAGGGTGGATATTCTCTCATCTCTGTCTTCTCTCTCTCATCTATCAACTTTCTTCTGGTGCATGCAAGGTAGATCTCTAAACCCTAATTTGATCCCACCTTTAGAGAGAAATCCTAGGAGAAGACTTGTTTTTTTCTAAATCTAATTCTGAATCCTTTCCCATGGCTAATCACCATGAGGAAGAACTGATTGAGGAGAACTTGGACCCATACTCTTTTTCTTCCCACTATTCCTCCTTTTCTCCCTATCCTAACCCTTCCCATACTCCAACTTCTTTAGGATGGGAGAAATCTCCTCAACACCCAAGGCTTGATTCCCTTGCCTACATCTCATATTCCTTGAGTATATCTAGGCCTACCTCATCTTTATGAAATTCCACACAAATCTCTGGATATCAATGTTCTCTACAATCTCAAGAGACACTCTCCCTTTAAGACCAACACCTAATTGGCATGACCAACTATCTTGATCAATTTAAGCAGACTCATCTCTCTCCTAGTTGGGGATATGCCTCAGAATCCCAATACCTAGGATATCAATCCTATTCCTAAAATCACTTTGCAAATTATCCCAATTTCACCCAACCCACTCCGCCTTCTTATTGGGATAACCCTACACCACCCCACCAAGGATATGATCCTTACCCTAGGTATTCAAATCTTGATGACAGATATTCTAATTTGATTAAGGTTAGAAATCCTGGAAGTTGTTACCCTTAGCCCACTCAAACCTCTGACCATGGTGGTGATCCTGAGATTACCCAATTCCTCCAAGTAGTCCAGGAGATGAGAGAATCTAATAAAAGAAATACTGAAAAACTTGATGAGGGAGCTTAATAGAATTCAAGAAGCACAACTTGATAAACCTGGCCAAAGTGTGACACAAGTTGGTGGTGAGCCACTCAGGGTTGAGGATTCAACCTTAAGTATGACATCTTATTCAATCCCAACCTCTACTTACACCGAGCCCACCCACTAGCCCTGTGATTATCCAGAACAGATCTTACCCAGGCATACATCTAAACTAATAGACAGTTCTGATATCCCAAAGACTGACTCTAAAATGAATGACAAATCTATGTAAGGGACATCTGATGGGGTCCTTAGAACTGATTATGACACATCTGGAGTTGAATCATCTGGAAACCCCATCCTAGAAAACGATGAGGAAAATGTTGACATCCCCAAGATTGATTCTCAATCTAAAGATCTTGAATCTTGGGAGATACCATATGTTCATGGAATCCAATTTACATTGTCTAATAACCATGTTGCAATTGTGTAGGAAGACTCACTCGAGGATCTAAATCTTGATTTTGCCCCTGAATTACAATCGTTTTATTTTGAGGGACAAATCTTTGGTGGGCCTGAGTACGAGTCCTTTAAGTTAGAAGATGCATAATTGGACCTTGCGAACGATTTGTATTTGGTTATCTCCAAAAATTTGGAAGAATTAGAATAAGATGAAGATTACAAGCAAACAAAAGAGCCCCCTCAAGAGGATAGAGGGATTGAGGACAGTGACATTCCCAGCCAAGCACATCTAGATGATTCTAACATTATTTTGTCTAAGGATTATGACGATTTAATTATGATAACTGGATTCGATGGTACTGATCATTCTAAGATACCCCAAATAGAAGCTGAATCTATATCAGCTCATTCTCACCCTTCTCTTCCCATCTACCAAAGTCCTAAGGAAAACCTTGATTCTACATTTCCTCCTCCTGGCTCTGATCCCCAACATCTTGAGATTGAATAAGCAGACAATCCCCCTATGAAAGAGATTGCAAAACTATTAGGGATGACTTATGATGATTTACTTGACAATGTGAAGAATTCATCTGAATCATGGAATTTTGAGGAACTTGATTTGATTGATTAGGAAAAGAAAGACATTACCTCTGAGCATGGAGTTCAAAACAAAGTAAATTGGAGTCTAACTTATAATCTGAGTAACTCTAATGGATTGATTTATTCTGACACTGAGAAATTCACAAAAGCCACAGAACTAAAAATGAAAGAATTTGAGGCTTTGATTGATCTAGATTCCAATCTTACACCCCCTGGGGAAATGATTCTGAGGGTTAATGAATTTTCGCCCATTGCATTTGAGGATTTGCATCATGAATTAAGAAAGGATTTGAGCGACTCGTATGAGATTTTTTATCACCCCAGGGATGAGCTTGAGGATTCTAATTTGGATATCCAGCATGATTTGGGTGAATTTGGAACTGTTGAGATGGACCACTAGATTTTATTTTACTCACCTACTATACATCCATCCAAACCTGACTTGACTCATGAAGTGGTTCCTTATACCATTTTAGACTACATCACTTATGTTCCTCCTTTCATTTCCCATCACTTTCAGAACCCATGTGATTTATTCCCCACTGACCACTCATTATCCACTTGATCTGCCTTACTCATGCACCACTTCTTAAGGTTGCCACTATCTACTTTCCACTCTGACAGCCACACTTATTTTTCTCTCTTTTGTAGCAAATAATTCCAAGCCTATTTATTTTATTTTTCCAACCTTTTGGGCTTAATATTCACCATCAGCTAGTCCACATATGTGGATCACTAATTCTTAGACTGCATGACCATATCTTCATATTAATCCTAACTCAACCCATCAATTTGATCATTCATTTATTTTTAGGGTTTTGGTCCAGCAAATGAAGTTAAACTTAGCGCTGACTAGGAGCCAACCTAGTATTCTGTATAGTTATCTTTCATTTTTGTCTATCCAAGCTGACCTGGATTAACAAGCTCAGTCAGGTGATATCCCCTCTTCTTACTTATTATATTTTGATTTTCCTACATACATTTCAATGAGGACATTGTAATGAATAGGCATGGGGTGGTGGACATTGCATGTATTATTTTTGTGTCAGCTAATCTTGTCAGAACTTATAAATAGCATTTTTGAAAAAAAAAACCATTTACACATAGCATTTATACATTTATTCAAAAAGATTTTTAATAAGGAGGTTTTATTAAGGATTTTCTTCTTGAATTGTTTCTTAGTTTAGAATACAGTACAATTATTTCACTTGTATGTAAACTTTGCAATGGATCCTTTATCAAAACCAATAAACATTTTTAGTTTGTCAAGGAGAAGCATTGTTTCTTTTCCTGAACCCTTAGATAGTTAGTTAGGGAGTCAGGCAAACTATCTTTCATTAGATCCACCAAACATTTATGAGGTGACAATAGAGTGTCTACTGGTGCTCTAAGTCTAGTGGGAGGACTCTTAAGTTTTGGATAATTAAATGATGGTACCCCAAAGTTAGGCATAGCTTTTGCTCTCAATTCTTGTGTGCGAACATTTTGTGAGAATTCCTGAGAGCCACCAAATAAGGTAGATATGCAAAGAGCGAGTTCTAATAAAACTATGACTAAGGTGGATGGTTATGACCATCCTTTATGGAATCCTCAACTGAAAGAGGGTATTAGTGCTAAAGGTCAGAAGTACGTTATGCTATCCAACCTTTCCTGGTGCTAAGAGTAGGCACTTCCACCAAATAGCCACACAATATCCTCTTGAACATCATCATTCCCCAAAAATGCCTCATAAATAAAGTATGTGTTGTGTTATGTTGTGTTGGTATTCAATGAAAAAAAAAAGAGAAAGAAAAAGAAAAGAAAAGAATATATATATATTTGAAAAAAAAAAATCAAGTTTAGAGTTTAGTCTATGTATGAGTCAATTTCATTGAGGCAAGAAAATATTCATTGCAATCCACCAAATATAACTCGTACCTACTTTTTCAGTATTTCTGACAGCCCAAATACTGGTTGAAGAATTCTAACTTAGTTATAGGGTTATCAAAACTTTAATTGAATTGTTAATGCCATGTGAGGCCACCAAATATTGAAACATTTACAAAATCTGGTGAGATTGTGAGCTCAAAATGAAAGAGAGAGAGAAAGAGAGAGGAAGAAAGTGAGCACATAGGAACCAAAAGAGAGCACAGTTTTTTAGCCTCTTTCTGGGTTGATTTGTTTGATAGTCTAGAGATCTAGAGTCTTTAGCACTAGGCTACATGTAGCACCAAATGAGTGTGAGCCACCAAATATGAAATCATTTGACTCAGTCATCTTCTACCTAAGCCAAAAAGCTAGGGTTGAATCATAGATTACATATATGTTATCCCTAAGGGAAGAAGTTTGCCTATCCTAATAGAATTTTTACCGAGGGTCAAGTACGAACTTTAAGTGTGTGTTGGCTTTTCACTTGGATTCATTACTTAAGGCTACTATTATATCATTTTCACATTTGTCTAGATCTCTAAATTTTTGGAAGAAGACAAGAAGTCTTGTGCTAATCCCTTAATAAAAAAAAGAAGCAATCCTTTAGGGGGCCGAGTTGTAAATAGCATGAATCATACATTTTGCATTCATTTTTCATTTTTGCATTTGTTAAGGGTCTAGCAAAAGATAGGCATGGGGGTGTAATAATAGCTTAATTTATTACCCTAATTGGCTTAATCTAGGGTTAGCTCCTTAGTAAAATCATGCATTTAGAATGTGAATATTGCATTTAGAGCATGTATGCATATCTTATGCATTGTGTTCATTTTAGGCCTAATTATCTAATTCTAGTCTTTTGTGAATAATATAGGTAAAGGACCTAGAATGACTTGGAGCCATGTAGAATAAAAGTGGGATAGAAGTTAAAGCTACAAAGTTAGGAGCTGGTTGAAGACCAAGACTTGATTAAGGAGGAAATGAAGATCCAATTAACGAATAAGAGTGAGAGGGACTAGGATAACCTAACCCTATCCTTAGACCCTTAGGATACCCTTATCCCAACTCCCATCCTTTAGGTAGCTCAAATTGGATAAGTGAGTTCAAAAGTGAAAATCATGGATAGCATTATCCATGATCCTAATTCTTTATCCATAGGGTTGTCCTACTATCCAAGAACCTAACCCACCTATCCTAGAACCAATCCCTATTCCCAAAACCTATTTAGATCCATGAGCTCACTTAATTGACTTAGTACAAGTCAATTGGGTTCATGGAACCTATTAGAACCCAACCTACTAGACTAAAGGTTAACCTAACCTAATTAGGAACATATTCTCACAACCTATGTCTACAAAACCAAGCTCTAACCCTACCCACATAAGACCCATGAAATTCCTAGCCTAATCCTCTTAAGTTGGTGCCAACTTAAGAAGATTTTATCCCTTAGTGGCTAACCAAGAGATAAGATCTTATCTCTTGGAAAGATTTATCCCTTGGTAGCCACCCACCTAGGTTACCTATTTTTAGAAAACCCTCATCCTATCCTAAACCTACAACTTAGATCCTAAGGTCCCTATTCAACCAATCCTAGGCATCACTTTTGATTAAATCTAAACCATCCAAATTAGTGATCCTAGGCACTCTATATCAACCAATAGGAAGCCACCTACTTTTCTATAAAAGGACCTAGCCTATACCCTTTGGAACATAACTTAGATACCTAGTGATAGAAAACAATAGCCACCACATAGTCCACTCCCTCTATCCCTCTCCAAGCTTTCTCTCTAGTCTTCTTCCCAGTGCCCTGGACCTAAAGCTCTGTCGGAGCTTCATACAAGCATCCCACAAGTGACTTCGCGATCCCTCTTTCTCTCTACTCTTTCCTTCTATTTTTATTTATTCTTATTGTAATCTCTATTATAGATTTGATTTATGAGTCATTTTGATAGTAGAAATAAATTTTATTATTCAATGGATATCTTGTCTCTTTATGTGTTTTCATAGAATAATTAGTGCGAAAGGCTTTTAAGAATATCAATTTGCCTCCCTATAAATGACTCAAGACTTACCACATTTCTAATCTATAAATTTCTTTGATTCGACGTGTCTTGCAACTATAACAATAACATAGAAATCTATTTGTGCAATTTCTCATCAAATAGAGGTTTGTAACAACATAGGTTACCTCTGACATCTGACTTTGCATCCCCTATAGGGTTTTCATAACCTGGGCATTGATATCTTCTTGGGATAGCACAGGTTGGTAAAAAGTCTGATTCTGCCCTAATAAATATGCATTTATTCATGTTAAAATGCCTACTTATGTGAGTTCCTAAGCTTAGCATTGCATTCCACAATATAAATACTACATACCATTCATCATATTGAATTTAGAGCTATTTGTATAAAATGTAGAGTACTTCATGTATTATTATGGCTAGGAAATAGGGCAAGACATTTCAAAGCTTCAAATGAAAAATCCGACCAAATGGATGAATTCGGAGCAATGATCGCAGTCCAACAACATGGAAATCTTCTCAATCCAAGCACTGTGGCATTCTCTGCAAGCAAAGAAAGGTGGACAGTTTAGATGGTGCCACGTGGCATCTTCCAGATCACCCAATGTAGCTACCCTTCTTTCTTAAAGATGCCATCCATGTGAGATCCTAGCCATTGGATGAAAATCCAATGGCTAAGATTGCACAACTAGTGGCTGAGGGAAACTTACAAACGCAACACACCTAACCACTTAGTGCAACGGTCCGAAGAAGAACTCGCATCCATGATACACACGACCAAATCAAGCCCCGCAGATTGATTTTACATTGAGGCGAGCACGAGAAAATTAAGCCGTCGATGGGCCATCGAGCGGCGAAGGATGCGACGACGTGGTGTTCTGAGTACCACAAGATCTACACACGCGCGATAATGTGTAGACGCACGTCGAATCACATGCACGCAATATGGGGTGTACACTTAATACGATTGCGAGAGCTCTCCACCGTTTGATCTAGGAGAGGCAAGATGCGCGCACATTCAAAATGATGCGAAGGTACGAGATTCGTGCGTTCTCCTCAGCCAGGCGATTGGGATCAGATGGCTAGCATTCGCCCTCGTTAACGAAGGTGCGATGTGCACGATTTTGGAGCGTGGGATTGATGATAATGTCATCATTAGCCATATATAGCTTAAATTAGTCATAATCAATTGATAAATGCTCCTACATAACCGCCAGAAGACTATAATTCACTCCATATCCATTATGAGAAATAAACATGAAAATAAGGGTAAAACTACAGTTTTAACATAATATCCTAATTACAGAATAATCACAGGGTTTCACAAGGGTTAATTAAAGGTCAAATGGTCATAAATGTCTAACAAGTGGGTTCATGCAGACAAAAATGGGTTTTCACGCATTTCGAGAATTAAATGACATCTAAGATCCTAAAAATAGACTCGCTTAATTAATAAGGTTCTAGTTAGAATAAAATTCATCTAAACCCTCTAAAAATCATATAAAAATATTTTCTAAGGTTTAGTACCTTTGATTTGACCAATGGAACCCATTTTGACCTAAAATAGAGTCTCAGACAGATAGTTGCCCTAATTTGGATTTCTTCACAATTTATCCATTCAAACTTGGTCAAAACATAAATTTTACTTCACCATTTGATTCCTTGGGTCTAAATTAGGTTTGTACCAAAATTTGGGCCCAATCAGAGATCATCTTGACCTAGTTTGCATTTTGATTCAGTCTAAGTCTTTTCTCTCACACACATGCCCCTAACTTTCTAATTATTTCCAAAAACACTCCTAACTTCATCATGTTCTTCACCAACAGGTCCCCGTCACCTTCAACTCCTAAACCCACTTCGCCAACAACCTTCAATCAGGGATTACTCCCTGATTTCATGGCCAAACTCTTCCAAATTTGGAAGGAAGAATCATGAAGGATTTCCTTACAATCTGAGCCGCATCTTGGGCTCCAATTCCTACTCAAAAATTCATGTGAACCTTTCAAAGGTTTGGGTTTCCTTCTTTCCCAAGTTTCCGTGCTTCCAAGCTTGGATTCCAAGCTTGGAACGACCATCTCACACCTATAAAAGCACGCCTATTGCAAGGTCGTGCTCTTTAGCAAGGTTTGGGGCCAAAAGCCTCTTCCTAACCCTACCTTCGGCCCCTCTCCAACCGAGCTCCGGCAAGCTTCTTCAACCTCCTTCTTCCAACCATTAGACGATCAAATCAAGTGGCCTATCATCTTCCTCATCTACCTCTACCTCTCGCTGACCAAAGCGAAGGCTCCCAGACTTCATTCTTCCTCGTCGTCCCCCTCCAAAGATCTTCATCTTCCACGGCGCCAGCCTGCCAATGTCGATGTCAACCCTACCCCCTTTGTCCCATTAGAATAGATAGTTAGATTCCCTTAGTTTCCTAGGTTAAATCCCTTTATCCAAAACCAAAAACAAACCCCTCGACCGAACGCAAGTCACCTTCATTCTCCTCTCTAGCCACCCCTCCGGCGAGTCCACCCCACCTCCACAACCCATGAAACTCGCCACCACCACCTCCATTAGCTCGTCCTCAGCTCGCCTTACAAAAGCCCTAACCTAATTTGGGCTTTTGACCACCCACTCATCCCACCAAACACCTCCACCTTCGCACTCACTTTTCGACATTGCCACACTCACATACACACCCTTGCATCACGCCGACCCTCTCGTCACTCTCGCCATAGTCCAGCGATCCCCCTGAGCAACTTTAACAAGGCCATGAGGTCATATTCTTGCTTTTCAGGTCTCATCGGTGCTCCGACGCTGCCACCATCTTCTTCGATGTTCTTCGTGCCATGACCACATTCTTCGTCATGATCAACTCCAGGTGATGTGGACTCCTTCCAAGAGGGTTTCGAAGTCCTCAATTGAGGATCCCAGTAGCTATTGTTTGCTAATTCGACGCACCTTCACTGCAACAGTGCGCGAGAGAAAGGAACTGAAGATAGTCCCACATCATGGGATTAAAAGTGAGTGAAGCCAGATAAATTGAATTTGTTACTACGGCTTATTGCCTCCGAACACGAGGTGAGGTCCCCTTCACCCAACTACACACTCCTCGGTCACCACACATGCCCAATGACCCTAGTCCAAACCCGATTACCCGTTAACCCGTATATGGATCTGACTATGCTCTGGGTTTGAGAGAAGAGAAGAGGAGAGACAGGAAAGAGAGAGAAAGCAGGGGATGGAGGGTTTTGCTATGTGATTGTTAGCCTTGTGCTAAAGAGAAGAGGGCCCTGCGCGACACTTAGTCACTGAAAGGAGTTGGGTTCCTTGTGTTGTGAAGATGAAGAAGAGAGGGGTTGTGCCTGAGAAAGAAGAGAAGGCTCAAGACAAAGAAGAGAAGAAGAGGAAGAGGCTGAAGAGAAGAAGAACAGAAGAAAGCTCTCTTGAAGGCACTGTAGCAGGCGACATTTAAGTTGTCTGACTTGGGAGCTAAACATCTGATTACTGTTGGATTACTTGGTTTAATTGAGATATTTGTGATGCATGCTTAAAGGGCTTAGTTGGTGATTTAAATCACCACTTTTTGCTTTTCTATTCTCTTTATCTCGAGATACATTGAGCATCATTGAATATTTAATGTGAAAAATTAGTATTCATTGAATGTCATTATTATGCTTAATTTTTTGTGCCCATTTATATGCAATTAAAGATTAGCGTGTGAATTCTATATTTGCTCCATGTTGATGATAACGTCATCATCAGCCATATCTAGCTTTATTAGTCATAATCAAGGAATAAATGCTCCTACATAACAACTAGAGGACCATAATTCATTACATAATCATTCTAAGAGAATAATAGTAAAATAGGGGTAAAACTATAGTTTTAACAGCATATCTTAATTGTAGAACAATCACGTGATTTCTTAGGGGTTAATTAATGGTTAAATGGTCTTAATTGTCTAACAAGTGGATCCGTGCAGAAAGAAATGGGTTTTCACGTGTTTCGAGAATTAAATGACATCTGAAACCCTAAAAATAGACCAGCTTAATTTACTGAGGTTTTGGTCAAGATAAAATTCACATAAACCCTCTAAATTTTATATAAAAATATTCTCTAGGGTTTTGTACCTTCAATTTGACCATCAGAACCCGTTTTGACCTAAAATTGAGTCTCAGACGAAAAGTTGACCTAATTTAGGTAACTGTGCTATTTACCCAATCAAACTTGGCCAAAACCAAAATCTAACTTCACCATTCGATTCCTTGGATCCAAATTAGGTTTGTACTAAAATTTGGGCCTAATCTGAGATCATCTTGAGCAAGTTTGCATTTTAATCCAGTCTAACTCTTTCTCTCACACCCGTACCCCTAGCTTTTGAAAGTATTTGCGTTTACCCCCCTAACTTCATCTCCTTTTCTACAAACTGGTCCCTACCACCATTGGTGTGAACGCACCTTGCTCTAACAAAATTCGATCGGAGATTTCTCGCTCGATTCTCAATCAAGCCCTCTTAAATTTGAACCAGAAATCCCTCTTGAAATTATCTTCCAATCAGACCAATTCTTGAGCTTCAATTCTTTCCCAATCTCTCATGAGAATGCATGAGAGATTTCGGTTTCCTACTTCGACAAGCCTTCCATGCTTGAGAAGCTTGCTTCCCAAGCTCTAACCACTCCCTGAGGCCTATATAAGGATCCCTAGGGCCTGCCTGTTCTTCTCAACAAGGTTAGGGGCCAAAAACTTCTTCAAAACTCCATCTCCTACCCTGCTCCGCCTTAGCTCCGGTGAGCCTCTTCCTCCATCGTATCCAGCCTCTCAACTGCCAACTTGGGAGTTCCAATATCTTCATCTCCTTCATCTGCGCCTAGTGTGCCAAAGCCGGGGTTGTTCCTTCCCATTCTTCCTCGCCGTCCCCCACCGGGGCACCTTCTTCCACGACATCGGCCTGCCAACATCGATTGCCAATCCTACCCCTTCGTCTATTAGATTAGGGTTAGTTTAGTTATTTTAGCATCTTAGGTTAGTTTTACACCCCAAAAACCCAAAAATAAACTCTCAACACCGCTGTTCACCCCTGTCTTCCCCATCTTCGAGCACTCCTCCAGCGAGGCGTTTCCACCGCTACACAAATTCATCCACCTCGCTGACACACCCACAAGCACCGCCATCCCTCCATGACCAAAACCCCTCAAGTAATTGAGGGAATTAGCCTCCCTAACACCTCACCCAACACCCACGCTTCCGTACTATTTCACCGAGGTCGTACAACCTCCACACACACTCGCACGCACTACCACGATCACTAGCATATTCACCGTTCTCATATGATCTTCCTGAGCTATTTTAATAAGGCTGAAAGGCCGTATCTTGGATTTCAGGTATTCGTGGTCAGCTGCCATTACTGTGAAGCTTTGAGCCAGTTTTGAAGCTTGATTCCCAGCCAATAGCTCCAGGTGAAAGCACTAGGTGGTGCAGAATCATCAGGCGAACATCTCCAAGTGGTCAATTAGGACATTTGACCAACATTGAACTTGAATTGAACGAAGGAGCGTCCCTGCTACTTATGCGAAGAAGATGGGGACTTTAGTCCCACATCGTCAGCTGATGAGCAGGCGCTACAGTATATTACGCAAAAGTGTTGAGGGCTTATCGCCTCAACATTTGGGGGGTGAGGTCCCTCGCACCCCTTCACATGCCTCACCCGTGACACTATCCACGCGGGCCTGGCTCTGACCAAACCTACCTAATCCTGTACTCACACCTCAACTGCGATCCACGTCGTAGCCCTGGTCCCGTGTGCACTCTGATCCGATACCCGACTACCTGGTTATCCCTAATAAGAGGAGAGGAAGAGAGAGAGAGAGAGAGAGAGAGAGAGTAGGGTTACGAGGGGTTTTGCTCTGTTGTGTATTGGCTAACACTTAGCCAATGTCATAAGGTGTCCCCCGGTCATAAGAGACAGAGCCAAGTGAAGAGGAAAGAAAATAGCAAGGTAGAGAAGGTAAGGAAGAAAGAAAGGAGAAGGAAGAGGGCCTGTGCACACAGAGAAAGAAGAAGAAGAAAGAAGAGGACAATAGAAAGAAAGAAGAAGAAGAGAAAGAGAAGGCAAGGAAACAGAACAACAACTGAAGAAAAAGAAAGGAGAATCACTGTAGCAACACACTTTTAAGACATCTGATTTCTGATTCATTAGTTGTTCACTTAATTCTATTTGAGTAAATGCTATATGTGTTAGACTAATAATTGGTAATCCAAATCACCATTATTTTGTCTAGATTTCTTTTGACTCTTCATATACTCATGCTATACATTGCATATTAGTTTTTGAGTAATTAATTGTGCTCATTTATATTATTTGTTGAGATTAGCGATTGAATTCCATATTTGCTCCCAGCGAACGACCTCGGACTTTCATTCGAGTTATAAATTTTATCTGTTGTTCGAGCTATTTTTAAGGAATTATTACTACAATAAACTCATCTTTCAAAACCCTCGATTCAGCCCTTATAACACCTGTGTTCGACCTCGGACTTCATTTTTAGATTTTTGAGCTATAAATTGTATTTGTTGAAGAGCTATTTGTCAGTTATACTACAATGCATCTCCCTAACATTGACAAAAAGTGCTAAAATAGGGATCTACAGAGGCTGCAGTCGCTCCAACACCTTCCAACTACGTTGCATAGATACACCAATGCTAAGTGCTCGATGCACGCACGTGTGCACTACGCTATACGCAACTGTGCATGGCCAATGCACGCACGATGAGCGTCTTGCGCACAGCAGTGGATGCAAGGCTGTGGAGGACCCCTTCCCTACACCTATTTAAACCCACCTTCACCTCCCCATTTGCCTTCATCTCTACCTATGCTATTCCCACATATCCAAGAGCTCAAAAAGCCTACTAAGCTCCCAAAAGCTCCATTCCTAAGCTCTAAGAACACCCTATTAGTGTAGAGTCCTATCCCTCCACCAAATATTCCTCCCACATCTCATCCCCAACATAGGGAACCTCAGAGCTATCTCCTTACCTCCATTCACGTAGACGATCACCTCCACCTCCTCATCACCATTCCCACGAGCTTGGTGAATCTTTCCTCTACCTAGATTCATCTTGCTCCTCATCCCCAACATCTCTCTTCCTCCGTCCAAGCTGCCACCAATCGTTGTCGTCTCACCAAAGATCTGTTTTGGGAGATTTCCTCTCACCTTTATCTCTTTTAGTTTTCTTAGCTTAAGGTAATTGTAATAAACATTATTTCATCTTAAGTTATCAAGTTGTGTTGCATCTCTCTACTCTCTTTATTTAGTTTGCAAGTGGTTTTATCATTCTCCTAAAATACCAAAAAACTAACAAAACCCTAAAAACACCAAAAAGAAACAAATCGAAATGTGGATTTCAAGAAACAAAATGTCACCTCCCTGTGTTTGACCCAAGACTCCCTTTTGAGTTTCGATAAATTTTATTTGATAGCGATTTTTGCGACTACGACAACAAGTTTTCCAAAACCCTAACTTTTTATCGCAAAAACACGTTAATCATTTTGGCTCCATTGCCGGCGAGGCAACGGAATTTGCTTTCTTTTTCCGTGTTTCTTTGCATTTACTTATTGACTAACCCCTCTTGCCTCTAATTTGCTGTCTTGCAAGTACCCTAGCAAGGAGATCCAAGTGCGGTAGACCAGAGTAAAGTGCGGGTAAAGTGGTTTGTAAGTGCCCCTACATGGCCCCCTAGTTTCTCATTCCACCACATAAATAACAAAGACTTAATCTACTTAGGTGTTTGTATAAACCCTAGGATAGAAATTGTTTGTCTTGTTTGACACCTCCACTCATCTCACCCCACACATAAAAAAAAAATAAAAAATATACGTTTTTTCTAATTGTGGGACAAATTAACACACACACTACACACACCCACATTTGAGGCACATAACCTCATTTGATTTTATCTACTCAACCGGGATTCTGACCTGCGGAACCGGTACATGCATCAACACACATAAAAGAGTAGGAATCATATTAGGTTAATCATCGTTGTGTGCTTTAATTGGTGGTGCATCAGAGCCAATTGGTTGAATTTCTTGGGGTACACCAGCTAATTTAAAATTGGTTCATCTTGTAGCTGCCCTATAGGATTCAAATAATTAGGTCAAGCCAGGCACTCCATATTTTCTTGATTTATAAAGGAAAATACTTGAACTCATGCTTTCAAACTTGGTTTGCCTCACAAAACTTGGTTGAATACACCTAATATTTGAATCCTAAAAGCTACTAAGCAAGATTTGAACCCTAAAATTCACTTCATCCTTAATAATCTTGCTTGAAAACTTTTGGTTGTGCACATACACACATTCTTAATGAATTATTAAGGGCACAACCCATTAACAGGGCCCATTACATTCTGAAAGCACTACTATCCCAGGCCTTAATTAAAATTGAGTAGATGTTGGCCCTAGGATTCATAGAGTCTGTTTCAGGGTACTCTCTTGAGCGCATTTCGAATTAGTGATGTCTGCTTGCTTCAAAAGGTGTTAAGTTGAAGAGCCCGATTATCAAACAAATTAAGCAAGTAGGGGTTTGGCATAATTAGCAGCCCTCGAGACACGCTCCCCCTACTTCGTCTGCCCAACTATACCATCTTTGGAAGCAAGGACAAAATAAAATTCGTCATGTGGTTGGAGTTTATTTCTGAAGCATAGATCCTTAGGCTACCCAATTTAAGGACAGGCTTGCATTTTTTGTGTAGCAAGGCTCCTTTTCCCCATCCTTCCGACTTCCTTCCAGTGCATGCTTGAAAGGAGGTCATTGAATCCTCGCTTGGAAGGACCTTTAGACCATTCTCAGAGATGGAGGTTGAGTTATAGCCAAACAGATCCCATGGCTAATCAATAACCACCTCCCCCACCCCCGAACCAGCAGGAGCTAATTCAGAGATAGTTGGAAGAGCTGCAGCAGATGCAGCAATGGTTCCAACGGATGAATGGTCAAGATGCTCAACCCTTGAAGGATTTTTATGATCCTTAAAATTTCAAGGACGTCCCAACGTTGTGATCCCCGCTGGTGATGTTGAGATCAAGCCCCAGGTTTTGAGTTTGAATAAACACTTTCAAGGGATTGGCTCAGAAGACTCATTCCAACTTTTGGAGGATCTAATCACTTTGGTTCAAACCACCAAATCATAGAATGTGGATGAAGAACAGATGCTCATGAGGCTTTTCCCCCATTCACTTAGGGATAAGGGCTTGTTGGGAGCAAAAAACTACATGATCGAAGTTGGATTTGAAAAACTCACCGTTGTAGTTAGATTTGCGAAGTAATCTGTCAATAGATAAAATTTATACTGAAACTCTACGAATTTTGGGTCGAACACAGGGAGGCAGACATTTTATTCAAAACCAAATTTGTTTAATTGTCACGAAGCAGATTAGCTAGTCGAATTGAATCTAAACTATCTACTTAAGGAATAAAGAATAGAAGACAGAGAGAGAATATTACAAATAAAGACAAAAGAGAGGTAGAATAAACATGGATTTCATTATCACAAGTTGATGTTCATTACAATTACAACTACCCACTACACTATAAAGTAGGAAATCTACACTAGAAAGAGGGAAATCTATTCTAGAAAGCAGTAAAAGAGAAGTTATCCTCCTCGACGGCTGCTTGGAGGATGAGCCAGACGAGACGACGCCTAGAAGATGGAGGACGAAGAGGGAAGAAGGAGGATGAAGTAGGAAGAAGCGGGAACGAGGTAGCACATCATCATCGTCACAAGATCCACTTCCAGAATGGAGGTGAGAAAATTGGATTTTGGCTTTAGAATAGCATCGCGGGTGTGGGACAAACTTTTCTTAAGCTTTGGAGAGGGAGAGAGGTGAAGGAAGGGATGACAATTTCATAAGGTAGGGGTCTCCTTTTATAGTTGCAAGGATAGGGGGCAATTTGGTCATTACATAGTTAAAGCATTAAATAAGGGGGTCTTTAGTGATGGACTTAAGAGTCACTAAAGGCCCCACGTCGCCGTAGCCTCGCACACGTGCCCACCTCCTCGCCTACCGTGCACGTAATGCTCTCCCACATCCTCTAAATCTCAGTCGTCCGATCTCAAGATCGGACGGCTTAAAGTCGTCCTCACCCGTGCCTTCATCTGCCCTTAATCGCATGCCCGCGCGTGCGATCAGGCATGCGCACTATGCGTTTGCTCGAGCGTGCGCCTGATTGGGTGATCTGGGCTATCCACAGCCGATCACGCGGTTGAAATTAGTCACGCATGTGCCACAGATCGAGAGTCGAACATGCACCCCGCACTCGCACAATGCCGCTCGACCGCTGCGCTAGCGACTCTTCTTTGTCGCGCTTACGTTTTAAGCGTACGCGCTCACGGTCGTTGGATCAAGATCCAACGGCCCAGATCTCACCTCGCCGCACCTTAAGAGGATGGGGAGTGGTGCTGCGGTCGATTTGGCCGATTGTGATGGTGCCATGTGGCGCCATCATGGCCATCCATCTTTTGTGACATGTAGAAGGTGCCACGGATGTCGAATTGAGCCAATTTTTGCGTCGTTAGGCTTCGATCATCGATTTGAACCCATCCATGTGGTCGGATTTATCGTCTGAAGTGCGGTTTGGCATCATCTTGGCCCTTGATCTCTAGGCTTCCTCGAACTATATCTGGTGTTACGGATGTCCGATCAGAGCGATCTTGGAGTCATTGAACTCCCGTCATCGCCCTGATCAGATTTGTATGGTTGGATCTTCTGTCCGAAGCCACGATTAAAAATCACCCTATCCTTGACCATAAAAGGATACAATTACTATACAATTTAACCTAAATGCATGATTATGCATGTTATGCAATATTTACAATGCAGGATACTAATATGACACAAGAACATGCATTAATAGACATTTTTGGCTATTTAGATGTATGCACATCACACCCCCATGCCTATCTTTTGCTAGTCCCTGGCAAAAACTACATGCTATTTATAAAAGAATTACGGCTGGATTACTCGGGCAAAAGTCATTTTCAACATTAAGAAATTTCTACTTAGGACATGAACTTTCAAAGACACAACAGCACCCGGGTATCTGCCAAAATGTAAACCACCTCAAGCTCTCGCCGTATTCAAAGAAGGATCTCTTTTTCTCCTTTTTCTTCTTTTCTAATTTTTTTTGGATTTTTGAGTTCAGGGTTATAAAGCAGCTTTCTACGACCACTCAACCCACCCAAGACTTGATGAGAACCTTATGTTCTAAGCATCCTTTTGTGAATGTGATAGACTCGTTGATCGGTAATCAGAACAGACTTTGGGTTTCTATGCCCCTAGGTGACGTTAAAAAGAATTCTACCTAAAGGTGTATCTATACGACCAGTAGCTTTCTCCCTCCTTTTCTTTTTATGGGGTCAACAAAAGGGTGAATCCAGTGTATATCTCCCTAACTTATTCTACTTCTCCGCTTCTTCCTAAGTGTTTTAGGAATTTTTACGTGCGTTTCTTGAGCTGGGATTTGGACAACCTACCTATGGGTTGTTACCCACGATAACTTGCTAGCCATACTCGTGTGGTGAAGTGTGGCTTTTTTTTTTCTTTTCTCCTTTTCTCTTTCTTTTTCTTTTTTCTTTTCTTTTTGGACTTTATTTTTCTTTCTTTATTTTTCTTTTAAGTAGGTGGCTTCCCTGGTCTAAGATTTACCTGAAGGCAGCAAGAAAAGAATGGTCCAGTGGCTGGGTTCTGGACAACCTACCTATGGGCTGTTACCCAAAATAACTTGTCAGCCATACCACCCTAGAAGATTTATTAGCTACCCAATTTCTATTAAAACAACCGAACAATGAGTCAGTGCGAATAATGTGTAGATGCTTAGACTTAAAGTTCCGTCAAATCAAGGGTGGGTTGATAAGTCGAGTACTTATCACCCAAACTTATTTAATAAAATTGAAATAGAATTCAGGATGGGAGGACTCAATAAACAAATCCACATTTTAGTGGATACTCGGGCTTATTAAGCCTAAAGACCTGAAGGGTCTTAGTGTTTAGATCCTACTGTAATATTTCCTAAGATTGAAAAGTCCTAATGCCCAAGTATTCTTTCCTAATCCTTTTTTTTAATATATATATAAAAGAAAACATGTAGAATTTACAAGAATTTCACAAAGCTGACAAAATGATTCAAAAATGAATCCACCCCCCGATGCCTAGCTGATGCAATGTCTACATTGAGAATAAAGACATGAAAGGAAGGGTAGAATGTAGAAGATGTCACTTGAATGTGATGCTCGGGTTAGCTCTGAGTCAGACTGTACAACTGCTGAGTTTAATGCCATCAGCTAGGCGAAGTCCAGCCAAAGAAATCACAACATGATGAGAGCAACCATGTCTGAGACAGGTTCTGGAATAATACGGTCAATAAAAGGCTTCAGACGTTGACCGTTGACTTTAAATGAATTACCCATCTTTGGGTCAGAAATCTAAATAGCTCCATTTGGAAAAATCTAATCGATGATGAACGGGCCGTTTCATTTTGACCTAAGTTTGCTGGGAAAGAGCTTAAGTCGAGAATCAGAGAGCCAAACCTTCTGGTTCGGCTCAAAGCTCTTGTGGGATATCAATTAGTCATGAAGAGCTTTGGTCTGAGCCTTGTAGATCTTGTCATTCTCGTACGCATCATTTCTAAGCTCCTCTAACTCAGATAGTTGGAGTTTCTTGGTCTTTCCGTCTAAACTCAAATCCAGATTACACTGTTTGATTGCCCAGAATGACCTATGTTCAATTTCTACGGATAAATGGCATGCCTTTCCATACACCAGACGAAATGGTGACATGCCGATAGGTGTTTCGTACGCCGTACGGTAGGCCCAAAGAGCGTCCTCAAGCTTTTGAGTCCAATCTTTACGATTAGGCCTAACCGTCTTCTGAAGAATATTCTTGATCTCCCGATTGGAGATCTCGGCTTGTCCATTCGTCTGGGGATGGTAAGGTGTGGAGATTCTGTGATTTACCCCATTTTTTGCCAATAAATTATGGAACTAAGCATTAGTGAAGTGAGAACCACCATCGCTGATGATAGCCCTCAGAATCCTGAACCAGCTGAAGATGTTCTTCTTGATGAAATCGATGACCACCTTGTGGTCATTGGTTCGGGTAGGAATAGCCTCGATCCACTTGGACACATAATCAACAGCAACGAGAACGTACTGATGTCCAAATGAAGGGAGGAGGGTCCCATGAAATCAATGCCCCAAACGTCAAAAATTTCGATGGGAAGAATCAGGTTTAGAGGCATCATGTCTCTCTTGGTTATGCTCCCAAGTGCCTGGCATCGAGAACACGACCTCAAGAATTCCTGGGCATCCTTGAATAAAGACCACCAAAAGAATCCAGATTGCAAAATTTTTGCAGCCGTCCTTTTCTTGGAGAAATGTCCACCACATGTAGATGCATGGCAGAACTCGAGTATACTTTTGAATTCACTCTCCAGAACACATCAGTGAATAATCTGATCAGAGGTGATGCGATACAGTTCAGGGTCCTCCCAAAAGTAATATTTGGCCTCAAATTTGAGTCTATCTCATTGTTGCTTGGTCCAATCCTGAGGGATTTGACCAACAGGCAAAGAATTTACAATGTCAGTAAACCACGGGGTTTGGACACTTGAAACTACAAGGATAGTCTCATCAGGAAAAGTATCAACAATCAGAATATCCGGACGAGAAGAATCACTTAGAAGTCTCGAAAGATGATCCGCCACTACATTCTGTGCCCCGGATTTATCTTTGATTTCAAGATCAATTTCTTGAAGCAAAAAAAACCCAAGGTTTGGCATCCTTTTTGTCCAAGAGATGTCTCAAGGCTGAGTGGTCGGTATATATTATGATATGAGACCCTAAGATAAGCCCTGAATTTCTCCAAAGCAAATACTACAGCTAGCAATTTCTTCTCAGTAACAGTGTAATTCCTCTGGGCCTCGTCCAGAGTTTTACTAGTGTAGTAGATGATAGAGGGCTTCCTGTCAATCTTTTGACCCAAAATAACCCTGACCGCGTAATCAAAAGCATTGGTCATGATCTCGAATGGGGCTATCCAAACTGGTGGTTGCAACACCAAAGCACAAGTGACTGCCGTTTTAAGAAAATCAAATACCCTATGGCATGATTCGTTGAAATCAAACGACGTATCTTTGGCGAGAAGGTTGCTCAGAGGGCTAGCAACCTTAGAAAAGCCCTTGATGAACCTCCTATAGAATCCCACATGACCCAGAAATGATCGAATTTATTTGACAGATGTGGGAGGAGGAAGTTTAGAGATAGCATCAACCTTAGCTTTGTCAACTTCGATTCCCTGTTCAAAGATTACATGACCCAAGACGATGCCTTCTTGTGTCATGAAATGTCTCTTTTCCCAACTAAGGACCAATCTTGTTTTGATGCATCTTTTAAGAATCATTTCAAGATTAACCAGGCAAGAATCAAATGATTCTCCGAAAATAGAGAAATCATCCATGAAGACTTCCATAAACTCTCCCACCATGTCTGAGAAAATGGCTAGCATACACCTTTGAAAAGTTGCAGGTGCATTGCATAAGCCGAATTGCATTCTATAGAAAGCAAAGGTTCCGTAGGGATAGGTGAAAGTCATTTTTTCCTGATCCTCGGGATAGATAGGGACTTGATTGTATCCTGAGTAACCATCTAGGAAACAGAAGTACTTCTACCCGGCTAACCTTTCCAGGATTTGATCGATAAAGGGCAAAGGGAAATGATCCTTTTTCATGGTTGTGTTCAGCTTCCTGTAATCAATACAAACCCTCAAAGAGGAAGCTGAACGAGTTGTGACATATTCTCCTTTCTCATTAGTCACAACGATAATTCCGACTTTCTTGGGAACAATTTGCATAGGACTTACCCAAGGACTATCAGAGATCAGATAAATGATTCCTGCATCAAGCCACTTGATAATTTCCTTCTTGACCACTTCTCGCATATTAGGGTTTAATCTCCTCTGCATTTGGTGAGAAGGGCAGGATCCATCTTCCAAAAATATTCTATGATTACAGTAAGATGGCTCGATCCCCCTAAGGTCATAAATGGTCCAACCAATTGCCTCCTTGTGTTCCTTTAGGACCTTGATCAGTTTAATCTCCTGCTCCGTAGTTAATCTAGCACTGATAATCACAAGGAGCATCTTTTGAGGTCCTAAAAATTGATATTTCAAATTCTTAGGCAATGGTTTCAGTTTGAGCTGGGGCAAGTTTTGGATTGAGGGTAAAGATGATGCTGAAGAAGATTCATCAAGAGGAAGAGGTTGAAAGTGAATAAAATCAATAACCTCTTCAGAATGTGGCAGGTTTGCCATAGAGGGTTGCAGGTTAGATCCATCACAATAGGAGGAACTTTCGATTGCAAAAATCACCATACATGTTTCAATGTTCAAATTGTCTTCCTCAAGTTCCTCTATAAATCCCCAATCCTTAAATTTGTTAATCGCCTTAAAAATATCCAATTTCAATTTCTAATCCCCAAAGGTGATTTACATGCTACCTCTCTCACAATTGATATTGGCCTTAGCAGTAGCCAGGAACGGACACCCCAGAATGATGGGTGTGTTCCTTAGATTTTCAATTACATCCATGTCAAGGACAAGGAGATCTACAGGAAAATAGAAATCCTTAACCTTAACAATAACATCTTCAATAACACCTCACGGATTTGTGACCAAACGGTTCGCTAACTGCAGCGTTACTGAAGTCGACCGAAGTTCACCTAATCCAAACTTCTCGTAAAGAGAAGTCGAAATTAGGTTAATAGATGCACCTAGATCTAGAAGTGCTCTATCAAAAGTGTAATCTCCGATGACACAAGAAATCAAAGAAGCACCTAGATCTCTCTTTTTTTGAGGAAGGTGATGTAGGATAACAGAACTAGCCTGCTCGGAGAGTACCACCTTCCTCGGAACAGATTCGCTCGACTTACACTGTTGTGTGCATAAATCCTTCAAAAATTTAGCGTAAGCCGATATATGCTTGATAGCGTTGAGGAGCGGAATATTGATCTTGACATTCTTGAATATATTCAAGAGCTCCTCGTTACTATCAATAGGCTTCTTCCTCCTAGGTTTAATCAAGGCCTCAGGAAAAGGAACATGAGTCAGATCTTTGGAATCAAGTTCCTAAGCCTTGATTTCCTCTTCAGAGTTATCCTTTCTTTCCTCTAACTCTCCAGGATTTGATAAATCAGAACAGTGTGGTTGTGGATCCTGAGTTTGTTTTCCACCCCTCAAGGTAACTGAATTAGCATATGCATACGGGTTTGGGTCTTGGGGAGGATTAGGAAATATTGGAGGGGCTTCATTAGCCAAAAACCGTTGATTTGAAGAAGAAGAAGAGGAAGGACCCTGCTCAACCACCTGACCATGTGCGTGCAGGTCCCTCTAATTCCCGTACCCTTGGGCTTAATTGCCCAGATTTTGGATATTACGCGGATTGGGTACGGGTTGAGATGGCAGAGATCCAGGTTGATGAGAATTAGCAATTAACCCAGTTTGCAAGTTGTCCAGTGAGGTTTTCATTTGCTGCATGAGCTGGAGCATAGATCCTTGCATTTCTACCATCTGTAGGTTCAAATTAGCCTACCCTACAGGTTGACGGGCATTCCAAGCTGGCTAATTGACCTGATTCGGGGGCAACTGAGTGTAAACATGACCCTGACCCATTGGTCTTTGTGGAGCATAGTTGCTGGGTCGGAATCGGGTTTCCTGCTCTGGATTTTTCCAGGAGAAGTTAGGGTGATTCCTCCAACCTGAATTATAAGCATTGGAGTAAGGGTTGGACCTAACGTTCTCCTGTACAGCATAAACATCCTCATAAGGTGAGGATGGAGAGAAAGAAAGGGAGGAATCAGAAAAACTGGGATCAAATGCCCCAGTTTGGAACCCGTGGGGTACTGAAAAATGCTGGCTCACAGGTTGAGCCGCATCAAGTTAATTCACAAACTCTCATCCAGAAGGAGCTCGTGATGAATGGAATCCCGAATTCTGGGATTGAGTGGATTGAGAATTGTTCATTGAGTTTCCAACCATCCACTCCTCCATCATTTTAGTAACCAAGTCCACCTTATCTAGTTTATTGCAAATCAATTCCATATAGAATGAATGAGAGTCGTGGACTTCATTAACATTTGATCTGAGTTGTTGGGACTGGTTAAAAGATCCATGGAGGCATGATTTATCGAATTCTCACTCATCTCCTCAAACAAATCGTGTGCGCTATTTGCGTCTTTGTTGAGGAAATTGCCTCCACAAGAAACATCCACGTCATTTCTGAGTTGCTCAGTCAACCCGTGGTAGAAAATCTACATGAGCTGCCATTTCGGCACCTCGTGGTGTGGACACCTCCGCAATAAGTCCTGAAATCACACCCAGGTAACATGAAATTGCTCCCCTTACCACCGGGTGAAGGTAGTAATCTCCCGTCTCAGAGCATTGGTACATCTGACAAGGAAGAATTTCTTCAGGAAAGCCGATTTCAAATCATTCCATGTTGCAATCGGCCTGCCTATAGTCCTGTACCAATGAGCAGCTTTATCCCTAAGAGAGTGGGGAAAGAGCCTCATGATCATCTGCTCTTCATTCACATTTCGTGCCTTGGTGGTCAGGACCAAAGTGGTCAAGTCCTCCAAGTGCTGAAATGGATCTTCAAACCCAAGCCCATGGAAACGTTTGATCAGGCTTAACACCTATGGCTTAATTTCTACGTCTCCGGTAGGAATCTGGACGTCGGGACATTCCCTATAATTTGAAGGATCATAAAAATCCTTCAAGGGATGAGCACCCTACATTCTTTGGAACCATTCTTGCATTCTCTACATTTGTTCCAGCTGCCTTTGAAATACCTCCTGTCAATTCTGAGGCAGAGGAGGCTGTTGATCAGCCATGGGATCAATTTGGCCAAAATCCAATCTATGCCTCCTAGAATACTCTATTGGTCCTTCCAATCGGGGATTCAATGACCTCCTTCCCAGCATAAACTAGGAAGAGGTCGGAAGGACTGGGGATAAGAACCCTGCAGCACAGCAAAACAAGCCTGTCCTTAAATGGGGTAGCCTAAGGACCTACAGACTCTCAAAATCCGCCTTAAGATTATAAATGATTTACTCTACTTGCGTCCAATCAATCCAACCAGTTAGAAGGAGGGACTGGGGAGAAGGTTCTTCCTTCGGCTTGTGCCTCCGGTTCCTGGTGCACCCCCTAGTCGCGGTCATTTGACGCTACTCCCCTAGCTAGACATCAGATTGATTGGTACAAGCAGGTTAATCGTAAACAATCTTAGACTGGGCCATGAAGAGCGAATCAATCCTTAAGGCCAACGTCTACTTGATTTTATTTAGGCTTGGGATTATAGTGCTTATGCAATGTGGTGGGCCCTTAAGATGGGTTGTGCCCTTAATGATCAATTGAGTATGTGTGAGTGCGTGCACAACCAGGGTTTTCAAGTAAGATTATTTTTGATGAGTAGATTTTAAGGTTCAAATCTTGCTTAAGTAGCTTTTAGGGTTTGAAATTAGGTTAATTCAATCAAGTTTTGAGGCAAACCAGATTTTCAAGCACGAGTGAAGATCTTTTTCCTTTTGAAATCAAAAAGTAAAGTGGAGTGCCTAGTATTGACCTAAATTGAAAACCCTAAGGGGAAGCTACTTGGTGAGTTGATTTTAGGTTAAGTGGTGCAGCCCAAACAACCCAAAAAATTGGCCAAAATTGCACCACTGAGTTAGGCACACAAAATGATTAACCTAGACTGATTTCTACTCTTTTATATGTTGATTTGCATGTACCGGTTCCACAGATCAAAATCCAGTTGAGTAGATAAAAATCAATTAGGTTATGTGCCTTGAATGTGGGTGTATGTAGTGTGTATGTTGATTTACCCCACAAAAAATATCTTTTTGTTATTTTTTTATATGAGGGTGAGATGAATGTGAGTGGAAATCCAAGCAACCAAACTAACCCTAGGATTTATGCAAACACCTAGGTTAATTGGAGTTCGAATTAATGTGATGAAATGGAATCTATGGAGGGTGAAGAATGGGGAGCACTTACAGTTGTCTTCAACTGTACTTTACTCCGATCTATCGCTTGAAGATTCCCTGTTAAGGTACCTGCAAAACAATAGACGAGAAATAAAGCAAGTTAGAAAATAATAAAGTGCATGAAATATGGAAAGAAAATTGAAAATCGTTGCCTCCCCAGCAACGGCACCAAAATATTGGGAGCGGAAAACTACATGATCAAAGTTGGATTTGAAAAACCCATTGTTGTAGTTCAATTTGCAAAGTAATCCATCAATAGATAAAATTTACACCAAAACTCTAAGAATTCTGGGTCGAACACAGGGAGGCAGACGTTTGACTCAAAACCGCGTTTGTTTAATTTTCACGAAGTAGATTAGCTAGTAGAATTGAATCTAAACTAACTATTTACTTAAGGAATAAAGAATAGAAGACAGAGAGAGAATATTACAAATAAAGACAAAAGAAAGGTAGAATAAACATGGATTTCATTATCACAAGTTTATGTTCATTACAATTACAACTACCCACTACACTAGAAAGTAAGAAATCTACACTAGAAAGCGGGAAATCTATTCTAGAAAGCAGTAAAAGAGAAGATAGACAAAGTTATCCTCCTCAACGGCTGCTTGGAAGATGAGCTAGATGGGACGATGCCTGGAAGATGGAGGATGGAGCGGGAAGAAGGAGGACAAAGCAGGAAGAAGTAGGAACGAGCCAGCACGTCATCGTCGTCACGGGATCCACTTTCAAAATGGGGGTGAGAAAATTGGATTTTGGCTCTAGAATAGCATCTCGGGTGTGAGACAAGCTTTTCTTGAGCTTTGGAGAGGGAGAGAGGTGAAGGAAAGGATGACGATCTCGTAAGGTAGGGGTCTTCTTTTATAGTTGCAAGGATAGGGGGCAATTTGGTCATTACATAGTTAAAGCATTAAATAAGGGGGTCTTTAGTGACAGATTTAAGCGTCACTAAAGGCCCCATGTTGCCACAGCCTCGCACACACGCCCGCCTCCTTGCCTGCCGCGCGCTTAACGCTCTCCCACGTCCTCAAAATCTCAGCCGTCCAATCTCAAGATTGGATGACTTAAAGTCATCCTTGCCCTCGCCTTCATCTGTGCTTAACCGCACTCCCGCACGTGCGATCGGGCATGTGCGCTATGCGTTTGATCACACGTGTGCCCGATTGGGCGATCTGGGCCACCCACAGCTGATCGTATGGTCAAAATTAATCGCGCGCATGCCACAGATCGCAAGTCGAACGCGTGCCCCGTGCTCGCGCAACGCCGCTCGACCACTACGCTAGCGGCTCTTCTTTGTCGCGCTTACATTTTAAGTGCACGCGTGCTCATGGCCATTGGATCAAGATCCAACGGCCCAGATCTTGCCTCGCCACACCTTCAAAGGATGGGGAGCTGTGCTGCGGCCGATTTGGGCAGCTGTGATGGAGCCACGTGGCACCATCATGGCTGTCCACCTTCTGTGACATGTAGAAGGTGCGACGGATGTCGGATTGAGCCGATTTTCACACTGTTAGGCTGCAATCATCGATTCGAACCCATCTATGTGGTCAGATTTGTCATCTGAAGTATGATTTGGCACCATCTTAGCCCTTGATCTCTAGGCTTCCTCGGACTATATATGGTGCTACAGATGTCCGATCAGGGTGATCTTGGAGTGGTTGAACTCTCATCGTCACCCTGATTAGATCCATATGGTTGGATCTTCCGTCCGAAGCCCCGATTAAAAATCACCCTGTCCCTGACCATGAAAGGAGACAATTACTATACAATTTATACAATTTGACCTAAATGCATGATTATGCATGTTATGCAATATTTACAATGCATGATGCTAATATGACACTAATAACATGCATTAATAAACATTTTTGGCTATTTAGATGTATGCACATCAGGGCAGCACATTGGTACCGTACCATTGAAAGACCGATTGCTACCTAGACAGCTTTGAAATCGACCTTCCTAAAGAAATTCTTCCCAATTGGATGAACCAATACTTTGCGACGGGCAATTACCACTTTTGCCCAGCGGTTGGGGGAACCATTTTATGGGGCCTGGGAGCGATTCCAGGATCTATTGCGGAAGTGTCCACACCACGAGGTGTCTAAATGGCAACTTGTGTAGATTTTCTACCACATGTTGAATGATCAACTCCATCATCATGTGGATGCTTTTTGCGAAGACAATTTCCTCAACAAAGACACAGATAGTGCGTAAGATTTATTCGAGGAAATAAATGAAAACTCTTTAAACCATACCTCCATGGAAACCTTCAACCGATCCCAACAAACTAGATCAAATGCCAATGAGGTCCAAGATTCTCATACATTTGATTTGGAATTGATCTTTAATAAATTAGATAAGGTGGATCTAGTTGCTAAACGAATGGAAGAATGGATGTCCGAAAACTCTAATATTTCTAGATCCACTCAATCCCAGAGCTTGGGATTCCATTCTTCGCAAGCTTGATAGAGAGAATTTCGCTTGTTATGAAGATGATAGCAATAAACTGATATGTCGTTGTAGTTGTATGGTGAAGATTCTTTCAATCAAAGATTAAAACAGATATTAATTTAAACCATAGTAAAAATGTCGTATCCATAGGGAGGATCGAGCCAAATAAACTCACAATAAGTTTACCTCTTGTTTACTTAAAAGTAATTTCATTCATTCATCCTAATGCCAAAGAAAGAACACTAATAGATGAATCAAATAACCAATCTCTAATTTCTGAAAAGAGATGGACCAATCATGCAAATTCTCCTTCACTAGAATACTCCTATAAAATCAATCAACCCAAATATTCAATGGCATCCAATGTAAAACATAATATCACCATTTAATGTGAACCTAATAGATGGGGGAAGATAGTCATGCAATTTAATAAGCCAACTAATTAGCGTAAACTAAAGGGACTTGGCTGTAAAATCATCCAATAAATTGAATAAAATATTCAATAAAATCTCAACCGGCAATGGCAATGAGATGTAAATTTTAATGTGCTAGAAAACAGAGGAAAAACCCTCTCTCTTTGCCACGCATTGGAGGAGGAGGCGCCGGCCATATGCTTTGGCGGAAGAGTTCCACAAGAGGAGACGAGCGCGCTGGTGGTGGAGGCGAGGGCCGAGACAACTATAGGTGGCCGACCGACGTTGAAGTGGTCAGACGGCGTGGACTTCCAGTGGCCTGATGGCTATGTTGGCAAGGCTGGAGGTCGATCGATTGATGGCGTGGTCCTGGTCATGGGTGCTGCAAAGCTCGAGGGGTACGCTAGTGGTGTTCACTTCAAAGATGGTGGTTGGTGGTGGTGGTTGTGAGGAGATGTCGATGGGAGGGGTTTAGGTTCTTTGCTGGAAAAACAGGGGAGGCGTGGGGAGGAGAAGAAGAGGAAGATGAAGAGGGAGTGGATGGCTTAGGGATGTTGCGGTTGTGGTGCAGATTCTGTGGGGTTGGGGGAAGATGATAGTTTTGGGTTCCTTTCAGGGAAGAAGGTGAATAGTGGTTGGGTTTTGGTGGTGGTTTGGTGGTGAGGGGATTTTTGGTGGAGATTGAAGAAGAAGAAGGAAATGAAGAAGACAAAGAAGAGGGCGTGCACATGGGCTGGCACGCACGGGCTAGGAGCACGAGTGCTTATTGTGCGTAAGTGCCTATTGTTGCTGGTGCGCCACACACGGGGGCGAGGACGTGATAGGTGGCTCAGGCAAGGGTAGACGCTGATGGTGGTGGTGATTCTCTCTGTCATGGAGCACCAATTGGGGGTAGGCGGCATCAATGGTGGAGATCGCTCAAGCCACGATGTGCACTTTGGTTTCACGGTGCAGGCGAGAGGGCCACGGTGGAGAGGGTGGAGGTGATGAAGAGCCAGCCAGCCGGAAGATGGAGCCTCTAGAGAGCCTTTTTTTAAAAAAATCTCATATGTTTCCTTCCAACGCAACTTCCCTAACCACTTGCAAGATTGTGAGTGGTTAGAATAGCGGATAAGCATTGGCCTATATTTATCAGACATCTGACTTCATCATCATACGTCTTACAAAAATGTAAAGTCAAGTAACTTGTCCTTGCAATTCCCAAACATCCATCCTTAGCTCCAGACATCTTATATATGCAGAATGACATTTGATTCTTATACCTAGCCTGCATCCAACCATATAGAATATGTGAGCATATCATGCGTTATTAAACATAAAATTGACACACAAGATTATATGCAGACTAAGATGAATTACCGTATAACTCCTAACCTATTAGAAACTATGAACAGATAATTAAAGAGTACTTAAGCCAAATAATTATCCACTAAAGTGGACTTCTCAAAGCTCTTATGGGATGGGAGTTTGTGAACCAACTTGTTCCAGCTCGACCTTCGAGCTAGCTCTTCTCAGAACCTTATGGGTTCCAAACTGGGGCCTTTGCTCCCGGTCTTTCTGATCCTTCTTACTCTTCATCCCCATCCTATGAGGATGTTCATGCTGTACAAGAGAATGTTAGGTCCAACCCTTACTCAAATTCCTATAATCCTGGTTGGAAAAATCACCCTAACATCTCTTGGAAAGATCAATGGCAGCAAACCCAATATCGACCCAACAACTATGTATCACAAAATCCAATGGGTCAGGGTCATGTATATACTCAGCTACCCCCGAATCAGGTTAACCAGCCCATGTGGAATGCCCAACAATCCACATCGGGCAGGCTGATTTAAACCTAAAGATGGTAGAAATGCAAGGGTCAATGCTCCAGCTCATGCAACAAATGAAAACTTCGCTGGACACCTTGCAATCTAGACTTAGTGCAAACAACTGACAGCCCGGATCTCTACCATCACGGCCTATACCAAACCCAAGGAATGTACAAAATTGAGGCGCTAGGCCTGAAGGGTTTGGTAATAGTGGGGAGCCACATACTCAAACTCATGCTATCTATCAAGCTACCCCAGTTCCTCCCGGAGCTAACCAAGTTCCTACCATAATCAACCGGGAGTCTTCTGTTTTGCCCAACCCTCCCCAAGGCACTAACCAACAGCACTTTTCCACTACAAATACCATCACCTTGAGGAGTGGTAGTAGATACAAGGGTCCCACCCAACCCCACATCAATACCATTAAGACCCATGATAAGAATTCTAGACTCCCAACTAAGAATGTAATCAACAAAACATCAGAGTTTGATTCGGGAGTATGTTGTTGTTGTATGGGCAAATAGAAAAAGCCAGAGGAGAAATTAGAGGAAAGGATGTCCTTACTTCAGGCTTTCAAATTGACAATCATTTTACTCCTCATGGCTATTGGATCAATCCCCACCTATGCCAAAGCTTTACTAAATTCATATAAAGAGAAGCGTAGAGTGGAATTTGAAAACACTAGGAGAGTAGTCTTGTCTGACAACACAAACACACTAATCTTAAGCAAGCTACCCCTTAAGAAGCAAGACCCGAGAACCCTGCTGATTTCCTGCACAATAGGAAACATTACTTTTGACTGGATCCACCTCAACGTGGGTGCTTCCATTAATGTGATCCCAACCTCACTACATAGGAAACTGGGTCTAGGCCACTTGAAACACACTGACATAACCTTGCAATTGGCCGATAGATCAATTACAAAACCAAGGGGTCTCTTGGAAGATGTTTTAGTCAAGGTTAATGTTTTGCATTACCTTGTTGATTTCATGATCCTTGACATGGAAGCACCAAAATAGGACAACCACACCCCAATTATTTTGGGAAGACCTTTCTTGGCCATTGCCAAGGCAAGGATTGATTGTGAATCGAGAAATATAGAAATTACCTTAGGGAATAAAACAAATCAATTTAATATTTTCGAGGTCTCAAAGAAGGATAAAATTAAGTGTGGTTTAATGGAGGAGCTTGGCAGAATAGAGGAGGTAATGGCCATACACACATTAGACAACCCCTAATGGCTAACCCAACCCAAACTCAGGAAGAAAATCACAAGGTTGCAGGGATAATTGAGGACAATGAAGACATGCAACCAACAGTGGCAAATCGGGATGAGGAAAATATTCATAAAATTAGGAATTTGTTGGAAGATTCACCTGATCAAGTTAAAACCCAACAACGTCCTTATCCTAAATTTTAGAGTTTGAGGTTCAAATAATGGGTGGAAATCACAAAGATCAGAATGGTTGGATCAAGCACCTAGATTTTGAGGATGAAATTTAACTTTGGGGAGAAACTCTTGAAAAGCTTGGTCTTCTAGAGTACACACACATTACAAACCCCCAACACATCACAAAAACCTCATCGTCCTTTCTCACCTAACCATTGCACAAATCCTAAACTCACCTAAACCTCCTCTGCACTGAATCAACAAAACTCCTATTGGAGACCATTTGGGCTCTCACTGCATCACCAACTTGCCACTTTCATTGATCATCTCTTTGGCAAGCCCACTTTCACCCTCCGGGACCCATATCTTGGGGCCCAAAAACTTTGCTCTTGTAGCCTCAATGTTTATAATTTTTGTTTGAGGACTATGCCTAGCTGAAGGCAATAAACTCAGCATGTGTATAGGATGTTTTGGAGCTGACCAGATTTTCACGGAATACAAGTGATATTTTTCCTATTCTGCCTTCTTTTATGCTTTTATTCTACAATGAGGACATTGCATCAGTTAGGCATGGGGGGTGGATACTTTATGATTTGATTATTTTGTCAGTTCCGTAACCGTTATTTCCTGTCATAAAAAAAAATTAGAATTAGGAGAAGAGAACTTAGGCATTAGGAGTTGTTAACTTTAGGAAACAATACTTTAGAACCAGAACATTTAGATTCTTCAGGTCTTTGAGCTTAATCGGCCTGGGTGTCCACTAAAATGTGGACTTGGTCTCAAGTCCTCACCAAGTTAATTTTATTTTAATTTGGTCGATAAATTGGAGTGATAAATAGATGATTTATCAACCCACCCTCTGATTTGGGGGGACTTATAGTCTAAGCATCTGCACACATTTTGCACTGACTCACTCCTCGACATTTCTAACGAAAATTGGGTAGCTAATGAACCTTCTAAGGTGGTATAGCTGGCAAGTTCTCGTGGGTAAAAGTCCATTGGCTGGTTGTCCAAAGCCCAGTCACAGGACCATTCTCTTGCACTATTGCCTTTAGGTAAATCTTAGATCAGGAAAATCACCTACTTTAAAAAAATACAAAATAGAAAAAAGAAAAAGGAGAAAAATAAAAAAAAAAGAAAAATATGCCACACTTCACTGCACGAGTATGGTTGGCAAGTTGTCGTAGGTAACAGCCCATTAGCCGATTGTCCAGAGCCCACCTCACAAAAATGGATAAATAATTCCTAAAACACTTAGGTAAGAAGCGGGGAAGTAGAATAAACTGAGATATACCCTGGGTTCGCCCTTGTGTTCACCCCATTAAAAAATAAAAGTAGGTAAAAAGCTATAGGTCAGACAGATACCCCTCTAGGCAGCATTTTCTCTTTCAAGGTCATCTAGGGGCGTAGACACCCGAAGTCCATTTTAATTTTCGTTGAGTGAGTATATCACAAATTTTCACTATAAGATGCATAGCACTTAGAGTTCTTTTCGAGTCTTGGGCGGGTCGAGTAGCCATAAAAAGTTATCCCGAAACTCTCAACTCCAAAAAATTTGAAAAAATTAGAAAAGAAGAAAATGCAGAAAAAAATGTATCTTCCCTTTTCAAAATAAGGCGAGGACTCAGGTGGTCTGCATTTTGACAGACACCCAGGCACTGTTAAGTTTTTGTAATTAGATCCTTTGTTGAAATTTTCTAACGTGATAAACAAATCTTTCCTAAGTGATTAAATCTTGATTCTATTTTATACATAGCAATAGGTTAATTTTGCTAGGGACTAGCAAAAGATAGGCATGGGAGTATGACAAATATGCATTTAGTCATGATAAAATGTCTACTTTTGTCAGTTCCTAAGCTTAGCATTGCATTCCACAATATAAATGCTGCATAACATTCATCATATTACATTTAGGGTTATTTGTATAAATTGTATAGTAATTCATGCATTATTGTGTCCAAGAAACAGGGCGAGACATTTCGAAGCTTCAAATGAAAAATCAAACCATACAAATGAATCTAAAGCGACGATCGCAGTTTGCCAACGCGAAAATCATCTCGATCCAAGCACCGTGGCATCCTATGCAAGCAAAGAAAGGTGGACGGTCTAGATAGTGCCACGTGACACCATCCAAATCACCCAATGTAGTCGCCCTTCTTTCCCAAAGATGCCTCCCATGTGAGATCCTAGCTATTGGATGAAAATCCAATGGCTAAGATTGCACGACCAGCGGCTAAGGGAAACTTACAAAAGCAACACACTTGACCACCTGGTGCAACAGTCCAAAGAAGAATTTGCATCCATGGGATGCACGACTGAATCGCGCCCCGCAAATTGGTTTTGCATTGAGGTGAGCAAGGGAAAATTGAGCCATCAATGGGCAATCGAGTGGCGAAGGAAACGGTGACATGGTACTCTGAGCATTGCGAGATCAACACACGCGTGATAATGCACGGATGAAGCCGAATCACACGTGCATGATCTGGGGATCTCTCTTAAGATGACTGCGAGTGCTCTCCACCGTCTAATCTCGGAGATGCACGATGCGCGTGCATTCAAAATGATGCGAAGGTGCAAGATCCGTGGGCTCTTGTTGATAGTGCTTTTCAGGAGTTTAAATGTGTCTCGTTGTAGTAAAGTCTCCTAAATAGCTCTCTCAACAAATAATATTTATAACTCAAAAATCTAGAAATGAAGTCCGAGGTCAAACACAGGGAGCAAGTAGGAATTCACACACTAATCTCAATTAAAATATAAATTAGCACAGAAATAAGCACAATAAAGATATTTCAATGAATATTAATCTGTCACATTAAGTATTCAATGAGGATCAATGTATCTAGAGACAAAAAGATACGAAGAACAAAATAATGATGATTTAGATCACCAATTATTAGTCTAAGCACATATGTATTAATTATTCATCACTGTTAAATAAATGAACAGTACTCAGACGTCTGATTTGAGAATCAGACGACTTAACTGTCGCCTGCTACAGTACTCTTCAAACTTCTGTTCTTCTTCTCTTCTCTCTTCTCTCCTTCTGGCACGGTCCTTCAGCCTTGTCCTCTTGCCTTCTCAGGGCCTTCTCCTTCAGCTCACAGTGACTAAGTGTCGCTCAAGTTTTTCAGGAACAAGACCCACCCCTCCCCCGCTCTCTTTTTCTTTCTTTCCTCCTCTTCTCTTTCTCTCAAACCAGGCTTATCGGGTATTCGGGTCACATACCTAGGTCCAGGGCTACGGGCGTGGGTCATAGCCAAGGAGTGATAGGGCTTAGGTTAAGAGAGTATGCAGGTAAGGTGCTAGGGACCTGACCCCCGTGTACTGGGCGAAGAGCACTATTGAATAAAACAACTTATGCATGCTCAACAGCTCTTCTCCCACTGATGTGGGGCTGATCCCATAGCCTTCTCTTTGTGTGCAGCTATCGGATGGTTCATCCAATTAATGGTGAATAGGAGGTGGTCCCCTCCAATTAACAGCCTAGGCGTGAACCTGGGTGTCTTCTGCGTCACCTGGAGGTGGCATCTGGGACTGTAACAGCAAGAACACTTGCGTCGAGCTCTTCGAAGGAGCTCCTTCAACTGTGGCGTTGACCTATACACCTAAAAACACAAATAAGGCCTTTTGATTGCATCAAACAAGTTCAGCAGCTTTGCCATGGGACGACGAACATGGTGGTGTGAGTGGTGTGACGAGAGGATGTGCGTGGTGGTCGAACGAAGGCGGGAAGTGAGTGCGAAGGTGGGTTTGTTCGGGGGGTCGTGTAAGTGGATGGAATGGGAAATAAAGATGGGGGTTCAATGCAAGTAGATGAGGAGAAGGTGTAGGGGGTTTCGGTGAGGTGTGTTGTGTGATGGAATGATGGGAAGGCCTCGCCGGAGGGCAACCAGAGATGGGGAAGATGAAGGGCGAACATCGACGTCGAGGGATGTTTTTGGATTTTAGATGGAGGGATAAAACCTAGGGAACTAAGGAAACTAATCTAGCCTTAAACTAACGGACAAAAGGGGGGAATGCCCATGTCCGTGGTACGTCGGACGTGGGGAAGAAGAAACCTCTGGTGATGAAGGAGCAGTGAGGAAGATGTGGAATAAGATGTTTGCTAGTATTGCGAGATGCGGACGAAGTTAGGTGACATGCGAAAGATGTGTTTGTTTAAAAGGATCGTTATAGTTCATGCTCACAGCGTCGGTTTTAAAAAAAGAAACGGACGTGAGTCTGAGTGTCGATCATAGGGAGGCATATAAATTGAATTTTCTTTGTCACTTTATGTCACAAAGATAACGAGTTTTTGCTTGCAAGAAGACATGATAAAAAATGAGTGAGAGAGAGAAAGAGAGAGAGTAGGGTTAGAGTCTTTTAAATCATAGCCATTGCTCAAAGTAACATCAACACTATATTAAACATGCAATTCAAGTTTTACAAATACAATAGTAGCTAAATGCTTGAATAAAAAGGAAGTAAAGCTAGATTAAAGGGAAAGAAAGAGAGAGAGGGGAGACGACGAGGCGGCCACGGCGGTGGAGAGAGGCTCCGTCGACGGGTCGTCAACTCCATTGACTACAAGAGGGGCTAAAGGGGGCTAGGAGGGTGTTACAACACTTGAAAGATGAATTCAATGCTTTACATGGGTGGTTGGGAGGGGTTTATATAGGGAGAAGTGGTTTTCATTTTAAGTATGGGCTTTAGCGACGTCCGGGACATCTCTAAACCCATGCTAAAAGCGTCGGTGAAGCCTCCTTCCCAGCGGTCCTATGCGCACGCTGTGCCTCTTCACGCGCAATCCATGCATGCACGTTGTGGGCCATCCGATCGTGGATCGGACGATCGAGATCACTCGTGGGGCGCGTGCTTGGATCGCGCTTGCTGTGCTCACGCCCCACGCGTCATCGCGGGCGTCTGCCTTAGACGCACGAGATCGTGCCGCGTTGCTTGCTGTCAGCCGCTCGATCGCGCATCGACGACCAAAATCGCGCATGCCAATCCCACCTTGAATTTGCGCTGCGGAGGCGATTCAAACCCGCGCCCCACTATGCGGGGGTGAGCCACTTTCCGCTATGCTACGCTCGCGATTGAGTCACGAAGATGCATAGGTGGCGTGGTGTGGGCGACCGTTGGATGAAGATCCAATGGTTAGGAGCTGCTACAGCTGAGGATGCTGCAGGTGTGGAGCGCGAGGTCATGTGGTTCTCAGCCGTTCGATCGAAAATCAATGGCCGAGATTCATCCTGCGATGGAGGCACCGGTGCTTCACTGCGGTTGAGGAGCGCGTAGGTGCACGATTTCTAGCCATTCAATCTGCGATCAAACGACCTAAAGTGATGCCGTGCAATGAAAGGCGGTTGAGGGCTCGGCGAGGCTAACATGTGGCGGCCCCATGATCGTTGATCATCAGATCAACGGTCAGAACTTCTTTTGATGATCAACAGTCAGAACATCTTGGGTCAATAGTGGGAGCTCCAGATGTCGGATTTAGCTGATTTCAAGTCCGTTGGACTCCGTTCGTCACTCTGAGTCCATCTGTGCGGTCCGATCATTCATCTGAGGCCTATTTTGACATGTACTTGTATACATGGCCGTTAATAATGCATTATAAGCAGTCTTGATGTGCAATGCATGTGATGCTCCTATTTCTATTTATGATGTATCCTCTATGCATTTTACCTTTAAGATTGTCCCCTTTTGGCAGAGTTAGCATTGTACAATGCAGTGTTATCATTAGGGAAGAAGAATCGACCTACTATTGTCTATGAGGGTGGACGAGGAAGGTGGTCGGAGAACTCGTCAGAGTTGGCGAAGAAGGAGGTCGAGGAGAAGGGAAGAGGGGGTGTCCAACCTCCAAACCAAGCTAAGGAGGTAAGGTTGTGCACGGCCTGGCTTTATAGAGCTTAGGTCGAGCTTTAGATCAAGAAAGAGCTTGCATGAGCTTGCAACTCAAGGAATAGGAGTCTTTGAAATCCTAATGTTTGCATGGTTTGTAGGGTTGATTTCAATCCCTAAAAAGAGGTTTAACGGATTCCTGATTGCCTAAACATTCATCCTTTCAATTTTGGAAGGATTTGGAGTTGAAACATGAGAGATCTTCTCTCTTGAAGCTTGGATCTTTGGGTTCACACCTGCCATGGCAGCAGGGTCCCAGATGTGAAGCTGATGACAAAAGTAGGGGGATTTTTGCAATAGATTTCAAAAGCTATGGGTGCATATGCGATAAAAAGAGTTAAACTGGACTGAAACGCAAACTAGGTCAAGATGATATCTGATTGGGTCCAAATTTTGGTACAGACCTAATTTAGACCCAAGACATCTGATGATGAAGTCGGATTTAGCTTTTGACCAAGTTTGATAGGGTAATTTGCATAGAAACCCAAATTAGGGCAACTGTCCGTCTGAGACTATTTTAGGTCAAAATGGGTTCCAATGGTCAAATCAAAGGTACCAAACCTTAAGAAATATTTCTATGATTTTTAGAAGGTTTAGATGAATTTTATCCTGACCAGAACCTCAGTTAATTAAGCGAGTCTGTTTTTAGGGTTTCAGATGTCCATTAATTCTCAAAACACATGAAAACTCATTTCTATCTGTATGGACCCTCTTATTAGACATTTATGACCATTTGACCTTTAATTAACCCCTGGAAAATCCTGTGATTGTTCTACAATTAGGATACCCTATTAAAATTACAATTTTACCCCTATTTTATTGCATTTCTCTCATAAAGGATATGTAGTTAATTACGGTCTTCTAACAGTTATGTAGGAGCATTTCACTGTTGATTATGATTAATTAAAGCTAGATATGGCTGATGATGATGTTATCATCAGCTCTCCTCATCTAGGCAATCAGGATCAGATGACTGGCATTCGCCCTCGCCAGAGAAGGCGTGATGCGCGATCTCGAAGCACGGGATCTACTGTCGCTCTCACCCTCTGATGAACATCCAGCGACTGCAAACACTCCAGCACCTTCCAGCTATGTTGCGCGGATATGCCAGTGCTAAGCGCGCAATGCGTGCACGCGTGCACTACGCGCTGTACGTGGGCAATGCGTGCGCGGCGTGTGTCTTGCACACAGCAGTGGATGCAAGGCTGTAGAGGACCCCTTCCCTACACCTACTTAAACCCACCTTCACCTCCCTATTTGCCTCATCTCTACCTATGCTATTCCCACCTATCCAAGAGCTCAAGAAGCCTACCAAGCACCCAAAAGCTCCATTCCCAAGCTCTAAGGGCACCCTATTAGTGTAGAGTCCTATCCCTCCACAAAATATTCCTCCCACATCACATCCCCTTCAAAGGAACCTCAAAGTTGTCTCCTCACCTCCATTCAGGTAGAAGATCACCTCCACCTCCTCATAACCATTTCCACGAGCATGGAAAAGCTTTCCTCTACTCGAATTCGTCTTGCCCCTCATCCCCGACATCCAGCATCTTTCCTCCTTCGTCTAAGTTGCCGCCAAGCACCGTCGTCTCGCCAGACATCCATTTTGGGAGATTTCCTCTCACCTTTATTTCTTTTAGTGTGCTTAGCCTATTTTACTTGTAATAAACATTATTTCATCTCAAGTTATCAAGTTGTGTTTCATCTCTATACTCTCTTTATTCAATTTGAAAGTGGCTTTATCATTCTCCAAAAATACCAAAAAATAACAAAACCCTAAAAACACCAAAAAGAAATAAATCGAAATGCAGATTTCAAGAAACAAAGCGTCGCTTCCCCATGTTCAACTTGGGACTCCCTCTTGAGTTTCGGTAAATTTTATTTGATAGCGATTTTTGCGACTACGACGATGGGTTTTCCGAAACCCTAACATTTTTATCACAAAAACACGTTAATCAGGCCCATACCCTCCAAATTGGTTTTGTTTCTGAGAGGGAACCTAATTGGGCCAGGAGTGTGTTGAGGTGGAGAATCCGTCGTAAAAAGATTGAGTTTGGAAAAACCCATCGTCGTAGCGTAATTTGCGAGAAAAATCTGTCGATAGATAATTTTAACCAAAACTCAAAAGGAATTTCAAGTCGAACACAGGGAGATAAACATTTGATCAAAAAACCAGCGTTTGATTTGTTGTCACAAAGCATATTAGCCTGTTGAATTGAATTTACGTTAACTATCTACTTAAAGAATAATGAATAGAAGAGAGAGAAAAGAATGATACAAATAAAGAGAAAAACAAAGATAGAATAAACATGAATTTCATAACCACTGAATGATGTTCATTACAACTACTCGTTACACTAGAAAGTAGGAAATCTATGCTAGAAAGTAATAAAAGAGAAGGTGGAGAGAAGTTATCATCCTCGATAGCTACTTAAAGGACGGGCCGCGTTGATGGAGGGCCCGGAGGAATGTGGTGAGATGCAGGATAAGGAAGAATGAAGAAGAACGGTGGAGGATGGGGTAGGGCAACGTCGCAGCGAGATCCGTTTCCCAAACGGCAATGAGAAGACAACCACAGGTGCTCCACGAAGAGGGATGAGAAGGTGGAAAATTTCTAATTTAAACTCTAATGGAGCATCCCGGGTTTGGGACAAGCTCTTAGAGCTTTGGAGGGGGTGAGAAAAGAGAAGAAGGGATGAAGAAAGTGTGGGGGTCGTAGGGCTATTTATAGGTGAAGAATGGAGGGGCAATGAGGTCAATTCATGTTCAAAACATTAATGTCAGGGTCTTTAGTGACAGATTTATTCATCACTAAATCCCTAAACGTGAGCTTAGTGCACACCCACCCACGCCTCTTCTTCTTCCTTTGATCCAATGCACACGCACGTTCAGACAATCTTGCGATCGGACAACTTAAGATCATCCGCACCCACGCCTTCATCGTGCGCCTAACACCTATGCGTGCGATCGCATGCCCAACGGTACGTCAAATCTCCCATACAATGCTCCTCGCATCTAGCATGCCACGTGGCCGCTCCATCACTGTCCATCAGGCATCGTACAGCCCAATGTGGCCACCCCCGTGCTCAGGCCTTGATTTGAGGTGCGCGGGACTCTATCCCACGCCCTCTTCTGCATGAACGACATTAAGACCAACGCGCCAAGTCCTCTTCTTTGTTGCACGGATGATTTTACGCTCTACCAATCTTGGCCGTTGGATCTTCATCCAACAGTCGAGATCTTTCATCGCATAAGCCTCCAAAAGTCTAGCGGAGGAGTTGTGCCAGCATTGGGCGGCTGGGATGGCGCCATGTGGTGCTATCCTGGCCGTCCATCTTCTTTTGCTTATAAGTGGTGCCACGGATGTCGAATTGGATCGATTTTCATGCCGTTGTGCTGCGATTGTCGATTTAAACCCATCCGTGTGATCAGATTTGTCATCTGAAGTATGGATTTACACCACCTGACCTCTTGACCTCTGATCTTTCTCGGACTACATCTGATGCTACGAAAGTCAATCGGGGCGATCTTGGAGTCATTGAACTCTGGTCATCATCCTGATCATATCCGTATGGTTGAATCTTCAATCTGAGGCCTCGATTAAATATCTCCATGTACCTTGACCACAAAAAGAGAAAATTAACATAAACTTTATATAATATAAACTAAATGCAAAATGATGCATGTTATGCAATATTTATGATGTAACTATATGCCTAAAAACATGCATAAATAGACGGTTTATGTGATATAAACATGTTACATCAGAGTGCATCAGGTAGTTCTTCCAATTTGAGTTGGAGGGATTTCTAAAGTGCTCTTGGAGGGCAGAAATATTCTCAGTGGGGTTGGGATTTGGATAAATATAAGTCCCTGATGAACCATATAAAGCCTCAGAAAAATAATTATACTCAACAGGGACAGTATTGAGATTATGCAAGTTTTCTCTCTTCAGAATGTTAGGCGGGGTTAGATGTGGAGCCTGGTTGGATGTGGTAAGTTTTTCCTTGATTTTTTTCTAATTTAATTGCATCTGGTTGAGTCTATGGCCAATCAATTAAAGATCATCTTGGGAAATGGGAATGAATTGAGTGCCTATCTCATTACACCAAACTGTGGGTTGGTAGTTTTGCCAAAGGTGTTCATGGATGATGATTAAATGAGTTTTCACTCATTTCTTCAAATAGCTCATAGGCACTCTCAGTGTATTTGTTCAAGTTGCCGCCACAAGAGGCATCGACGAAATGTCGAAGTTGATCTTCTAATCCATGGTAGAAGATCTACACGAGCTCCCATAAAGGAACCTCGTGGTGCATGTAACTTCTTAAAAGATCCTGGAAGCGTTCTCAAGCATCGTGTAAAGTCTCACCAGATTTTTGTTGAAAATTCGTAATAGATCTTCTCAATGAATTTGTATGACTAATGGGGAAGAATTTTTTAAGAAAAGCACTTTTTAACTGAGGCCATGACAATCCCATTTTCAAGCATTTTAAAATCATCGAAAATCGTAGTATAGTCGCGCTAAAATGTTCGTCAAAAAAATGATTTTGTAAAGATAACGAGACTTGAGTCCCGGTCGTTCGTCTCTAGGAGGCGTTTATGCAAATCTGAAATCAATCTTTTTTGCTCTACTTGTTTAAAATCGCACATCGATTTCTAATCGTCAGATCAATGTTTTTCCACTTTCATTATGAACCCTGATTACATGCGCATGTGTTAGATAGATGACAAATGTGAAAGTGTGAGTTTTAGTACGCATGATTCTAGTTATGTGGTGGTTGTTTACAGAAAATGAACTAATAGTTAAATTCTCAATATTTTATGGTACCGACATGCTGGTTGTAATAGATAATAATTAAAAGTAGGCAACTTCAATCACACAAAATATATTGCAATCAATAAAGCTTATGGTGATTCTCAACACAGAGATATATATATAAAAATATTTCTTTCATTCATTCAGAAGGATGTTTGCAACATGGAACTAAAGGAAAGCTTATAGCGGAAAGCTTGAAAACATAAATCTAACTAACAGAAAATGATCTTACACATGAATCTATGGAGGGATTTTGCATGCATCATTGGGGGAGAATATAGAGCTACACTACTAAGAAGTAATAAAAGCATGTAACTATGAAGAACTAAGCTACTAATCTAGCAGAAATAAGGGCATTCGGAGGTGGTCTCCGATGGCCTTTGAGTGGTTGAGAGGAGAAGGAGGGGCGAACAATGGTGCTTAGGCCAGCCCTTGGAGAGAGGTTGGAGAGGTGATCCAGCATCCTGGCATGGAGATGGTGGTGGCCATGGTGAGGCAACTCGTGGAAGTGGAATGTAGCTAACCTAAATGGAAGTGAATAAATCCAAGAGATGGATCGGTGCAAATGGCCAACCCTTAGGTCTTTTTATAGACCTAAGGGAGATTCTCTAGAGAAGTGTGGAACTCTCTAGAGAGAGCCCCAAGAGTGGCCGGCCAAGGTAGTTTTTAGATCCACCAAAAGTCGATCTAAGAAGTGAATGGCTCTTGGTTGCTAATTTTGGCAACCAAGAGTGGCGCCACCTTTGGAAGAACCTAGAATACTCTAGGTTGTGTGGGAGTGTGTGAATGGGTGTGTGTGTGTGTGTGTGTGTGTGTGTGTGTGGTCGTGCCCTATGTGTCTAAGTGATATCGGTTAGGTCCTAAGGGGTTTAGGTTGGTGTAGGTCTTAAATTAGGGTTGCAAACCCTAATTGCTAAGGGGAAATTGCAATTAAACTTAACACAAGTTTAATTGAATGAGTGTGAACCTAATTGAGAGTGAAATAACTCAATTAGGTTGGGCTTAGGTCAATTGGACTCTCACTGAGTCCAATTAGACTTGTATGGGTTGAGATCTGAGCTCAATTGAACCCTATGAGTCCAATTGACTAGGAAATGGTAATTGACTATGATCTAAGTCAATTAGGTTTAATGAGGACCTAATTAGGTCCTTCAGGATGTCTAGAGGTGATGTACTAGGGTTGGGATGCATTAATTTAGGTTCCTAGGGGGTTAGAATTGGGTTTAGGGGGCTAGAGATCTAAGATCAAGGCTTGAATCTCAAAATAGGAACTGGAGAGCAGTTCCAGGCATCCAATAATAGTATCAGATGACTTATACTCAAAAATCAGAAGTCCAAACTTCAATTCTAGACGTCTAATCAGAGTCAGGAAGGATTCTAGGTTCTGTCTTGGGTATTCTGCAAAAATTAGACGTCTGACCAAGTGTCTGGACATCCAATAACACTGCAGAAGTGGGTTTAAGGTGTGCGGGAGTTGGCTAAGGGTTCTGGACGTCCTATAACTAATCTGGACATCCAGATAGAGGTTGGAATTAGGGTTTTAAGGTTTTCTAAGGTGCGGTGACCTAATCTAAGGGTGGCTAAGGTTTTGGGAAGCTTCTAGGATGTCTTCGGGCTAGGATGGACCTAAGTTCTTCACAATTTATTGCTTTATTCCTACTTAATAGAATAACATACCTTAACTCCCATACATTATTATCTACTACATCTAATCTAGGTCTTCCGCTCCAACTCTGCTGCAAACACCAGTTATTTTTTATTCTTCAGATCCAACTTTAGATCCAGCTTCAGGTTAGCTTATTACCTGTAATTGTCATAATGCACCTAATCAGCATACTATAGCATTATTTTATGCATAGCTAAACGAAAGCAATAAAGATGCAAATAATGCTTATGCATGCATGAATTACCCTAACTTATGCTAAGTCCTAGCCTAATTTAGGTCAATTACGACCTATGATTGCTATGCAATCATACCCCCATTCCTAAATCTTACTAGTCCCTAGCAAATGCAAGACTAAATTATTCATAGAAGGGTCCCTAAGGGATTGATTATTTTATCAGGTGTATGCATAGAGATTTTTCTCCTTTTTATTTTCATCCTATGCTCTAGAAATCCAGACAATCGTGAAAGTGTAGCTATGTAGCTTTTGCAATGGATTCAAGTGAAAAACTAATTCACCTCTAAAGCCTGTACTTGACCCCTAGTAAAATTCTAGCAGGATAGGCAGACTTCTTCCCTCGGGGTATTCAAGATATTCTATGAATTTCACCCTAGTGTTAGGCTTAGGTAGAGAATCTCTGAGGGGTACGAGTGTTTATTTGGTGGCTCACTCTCACTTGGTGATACATAGAGATTAGTATTCCAGAATCTAGATTTCCGGATTATCAAGTAACTCAACTCAGAGAAAGACGAGAAAAACTATGCTCTCTTCTGATTCCTTTGTATTCATTCTCTCTCTCTTTCTTTTTCTTTTCTTTTGTTTCTTTTTCTTAGAGCTCACAATCTCATCAGATTCACACATATGACCTGTATTTTGTGGTCTCACTTGGCATTAACACTTTAATTGAGTTCCCATAACTCTAATACTAAGTCAGAATTCCTCAGCTAGTATTCGGGCGGTCAAAAACACAAGAAAGATAGGTTAAGGCCATATTTGATAGATCTCAAATTATTTGGTGGTATTGCCTCAATGCAACTATGTTAAGGCCACCTTTCTTTGGTGGTATTTCCTCAATAAATATTCACTCTCTTTTTTTTCTTTGTTTTTTTCTTCCTTTTCTAATTTTTTTCAATTTTTCTTTGTTTTCATCATTTTTTTCTTTTTTTTCTCTTTCTTTCTTTTTTTTTTTTCAACATAACAGAACTAGCACACATCCATGAGCTTTATTGAGGAGGCATTATTAGGGATTGGTGGTACTCAAGAGACATTGGGTGGCTTATTTGGTAGAAGTGCCTACTCACGGCACCGGGAGAGATGGATAGGATGGTATTGAACTTACGAATTGCTACGCTAACGTGTTTGGTTTTAAAACCTTGTCGTTGTAGCTTGAAAGCAAACAATTTGTGTTCAACAAATAAAATTTATACTAAAATTTGAATTTCGGGTCAAACACAGAGAGGCTACGTCGATCTATATTTGCAATTATATTTTTTTAAAATTTTTGAAAAGCGAGGCGATACAATTACAATGAAGCTATCAGACTAAAAGGAAGAGAGAGAGAGAGAGAGAGAAAGAGAAAGATAAATGCATTCAATATTTCAAAATGTTTATACAATCAAACCAAATAAAAATTACACTAGAAAGCGGGAAATCAACTACACTATAAAGCAGGAAAATTCTACACTATAAAAGCTGTAAAGAAGAATGGGAGAGAGAAGTTAACCTCCTCGACGATTGCTTGGAGGACGAGCCGGACGAGACGACGCCTGGACAAAGGAGGACGAAGCAGGACAAAGGAGGACGAAGCAGAAGAACGGGAACGGAGCAGCACGCCGTCGTCGTCGCGGGATCCACTTCTGAAGGGGGACGAAAAATTTGGACTTTATCTCGCGAGGAGCATCCCGGGTGTGGGACAAGCTTCTCTTGAGCTTTGGAGAGGTAGAGAAGAGAAGGAAGGGATGAGAATTTCGTGTGGAGGGGGTCTCCTTTTATAGTTGCAAGGAGTGGGGGCAAATTAGGCATTACATCTTTAAAACATTAAATGAGGGGTCTTTAGTGACGGATAAAACCATCTCTAAAGCCCCAACGTGGGCGTAGTGGCTACTCCCCACGTGCGCCTCCTCGGCTGCTCACTCTCAACGCCTGTCGCACGTTCATCCATCCACAACCGTTCGATCGCGAGATCGGACGGCTGTGATTGCACCTTCCCCGCTAGTTGTGCACCCGCCCCAGCGCATGCGATGGCACATTCCCGCCTCGCGTGAAATAGCGTGTGGCCGCTATTGGAAGATCTGAGCCGCCCGATCATGATCCAACGCACTCCAGCGCCCGCTTTCCCGCGCCCTTCGCCCCTTCACTACGGCTCGAACTCGCGTCCGCTGCTCGCGATAGTGCGTTCGACCGCTACGCTACGGGGCGCGGATGGTCGAGCGGACGTTTTTAGGCGCAGCCGTCCACAGCCGTTGGATCAAGATCCAACGGTGGAGAGAGGGAGGATGCTGAGGCTTCAATGGTTGCATGCGAGCATTTGGGCGACCGAGATGGTTCCACATGGTGCCATCTTGGCCGTCCATCTTCTGGATGTTGTAGATGGTGCCACGGATGTCAGATTGACTCGATTTTTGCGTCGTTAGGCTGCGATCGTCGATCTGAATTCATCCGTGAGGTTGGATTTGTCATTTGAAGTACGTATTTACACCATCCTGGCCCTTGATCTTTTAGGGTTCCCCAGTCACTATCTGATGCTAGGGATGCCTGATTAGGGCGATCTTGGAGTCGTTGAACTCCAATCATCGCCCTGATCACATCCGTACGATTGGATCTTAGATCTGAGGCCCCGATAAAAGGTTTGTCCTATCCAAGCACATAAAAGGAGATAATTAACCTCCATTTTATTCAAACTACTCTAAATGCAAGATGATGCATGTTATGCAATATTTATAGCATGCAATGCGATCCTATGCTTAAGAACATGCATAAATAGACATCTTAAGTAGTGTAAATGTGTTTACATCATACCCCCATGCCTATCTTTTGCTAGTCCCTAGTAAAAACTATATGCTATTTATAAAAAGAATTAGGTTGGATTGTTTAGGCCTGAGTTATTTTCAATCATTAAGAAATCGTCTACTTAGGATTTGAACTTTCAAAGACACAATAGTGCCCGAGTATCTGCCAAAATGCAAACTGCCTCAAACCCTCGCCTTATTCAAAGGAAAATTTCTTTTTTTCTTTTTACTCTTTTCTAATTTTTTTTTTGGATTTTCAAATTTTAGGGTTTAAGAGTGGCTTTCTACGGCCATTCAACTCACCCAAGATTTGATGAGAACCCTAAGTTTTAAGCATCTTATTGTGATTGTGATAGACTCGTTGACCGGCAATTAAAATGGACTTCGGATTTCTACGCCTCTAGGTGATCTAAAAAGAATTCTGCCTAAAGGTGTATCTTGACAACCGGTAGCTTTCTCCCTACTTTTTTTTTTTTTTTTTACGGGGTCAACACAAGGGTAAATCCAGTGTATATCTCCCCGGTTTATTCTACTTCTTTGCTTCTTCCTAAGTGTTTTGGAAATTTTTTTTAGTGCATTTACTGAGCTGGGTTCTGGACAATCGGTCGATGAGCTGTTACCACCGATAACTTGCCAGCCATACTCGTGTGGCGAAGTGTGGCTTATTTCTTTTTTTTCTTTTCTCCTTTTCTTTTTGATTTTTTTTTTTTAAGTAGGTGGCTTCCCTGGTCTAAGATTTACCTAAGGGCTGGAAAAAGAGAAAGGTCCAGTGACTAGGCTCTGGACAACCTACCTATGGGTTGTTACCTACAATAACTTGCCAGCCATATCACCCTAGAAGGTTCATTAGCTACCCAATTTCCGTTAGAATCGTCGAACAACGAGTCAGTGCAAAGAAAGTGTATAGATGCTTAAAACTCAGAAATTCCCTCAAATTAGAGGGTGGGTTGATAAGTCATGAACTTATCACCCAAACTTATTTATTCCAATTACGATAGAATTAAGATGGCGAGGACTCAAAAGATAAATCCACATTTTAGTGGATACACGGGCTAATTAAGTCTAAAGACCTGAAGGGTCTTTGTGTTCAAATCCTAATGTAAAATTTCTTAGGATTGAAAAGTCCTAATGTCCAACTAATCCTTCCTAATTTTGATTTTTTTTTTTTATAAATAAGAAGAGAAAAACAATTTACATGAATTTCACAAAGCTGACCAAATAATTCAGAAATGAATCCACCCCCCCATGCCTAGCTAATGCAATGTCCTCATTGAAAAAAAGACATGAAAGAAAGGGTAGAATATGAAAGATGTCACTTAAATATGAAGCTCGTATCAGCCTTGTGTCATATGTACAACTGCTAAGTTTAATGCCATCAGCTAGGCGAAGTCCAGCCAAAGAAGTCACAGAATGGCTAGAGCAACAAAGTTTGAGACGAGTTCTGGAAGAATACGATCAACAACAGGCTTCAGACGTTGACCATTGACTTTAAATGTGTCACCCGTCTTTGGGTCAGAAATCTAAACGACACCATTTGGAAAAATCTGATCAATTATGAATGGGCCATTCCATTTAGATCTAAGTTTGCCAGAAAAGAGCTTAAGTTTAGAATCGAATAACCAGACCTTCTGGTTTGACTCAAAGATCTTGCGGGAAATCAATTGATCATGTAGAGCTTTGGTCCGAGCCTTGTAGATCTTGGCATTCTCATAAGCATCATTTCTAAGCTCCTCCAACTCAGATAGTTGGAGTTTCCTGGTCTTCCCAGCTTGATTCAGATCTAAATTGCATTGTTTGATTGCCCAGAATGCCCTGTGTTCAATCTCTATGGGTAGATGGCATGCCTTTCCACACACCAAACAGAATGGAGACATGTCGATGGGCATTTTATACGCCGTACGGTAGGCCCAAAGAGCGTCCTCAAGCTTTTGAGTCCAATCCTTGCGATCAGGCCTAACCGTTTTTTGCAGAATGTTCTTGATCTCTCGATTGGAGATCTCGGCTTGTCCATTCGTCTGGGGATGGTAAGGTGTGGAAATTCGGTGATTAACCCTATATTTGGCCAATAAATTCTGAAATTGGGCATTAGTAAAATGAGTGCCACCATCACTGATGATAGCCCTCGGAATCCCGAACCTACTGAAAATATTTTTCTTGACAAAATTGATGACCACCTTGTGGTCATTGGTTCGGGTGGAATCGCCTCAATCCATTTGGACACATAATCAACAACAAGAAGAATGTACTGATATCCAAATGAAGGGATAAAGGGTCCCATGAAATCGATGCCCCAAACATCTAAAATTTCGACAGGAAGAATAGGGTTTAGGGGCATCATGTCTCTCTTAGTTATGCTCCCGAGTGCCTGACATCGAGAACATGACCTTGAGAAATCCTGAGCATCCTTGAATAAAGACGGCCAATAGAAGCCAGATTGCAAGATTTTTGCAGCCGTCTTTTTCCCAGAGAAATGTCCACCACACCCAGATGCATGGCAAAACTCGAGTATACTGTTAAATTCATTCTCCAAAATACATCAACAAATAATCTGATCAAAGCCGATGCGATACGGTTCAAGGTCCTCCCAGAAGTAGTATTTGGCCTCAGATTTGAGTCTATCCCGTTGTTGCTTGATCCAATCCTGGGGGATTTGACCAACGGCCAAATAGTTAACAATGTCAACAAACCATGGGGTGTGGACACCTAAAACTGTAAGAATAGTTTCGTTTGGAAAAGTGTCAGCAATCTGAATGTCCGGACAAGAAGAATCACCTAGAAGTCTCGACAAATGATCCGCTACCACATTTTGTACCCCGATTTTATCCTTGATTTCAAGATCAAATTCTTGAAGAAGAAGAATCCAACGAATAAGCCGGGGTTTAGCATCCTTTTTAGCCAAGAGATGTCTCAAGGCCGAGTGGTCGATATAAACGATAACATGAGACCCTAAGAGATAAGCCATGAATTTTTCCAAAGCAAATACTACAACTAGTAATTCCTTTTCAGTAACAGTGTAATTCCTCTGGGCTTCATCCAGAGTTTTACTAGCGTAGTAAATGACAGAGGGCTTTCGATCAATTTTCTGACCCAGGACAGCCCCGACCACGTAATCAGAAGCGTCAATCATGATCTCAAAAGGGGCTGTCCAAATTGGTGGTTGCAAAATTGGAGCACAAGTGACTGCCATTTTAAGGAAATCAAATGCCTTTCGGCATGATTCGTCAAAAACAAACGACGTTTCTTTGGCAAGAAGATTGCTCAAAGGATGAGCAACCTTCGAGAAATCCTTGATGAATCTTCGATAACATCCCACATGGCCAAGAAATGATCTGATTTGTTTAACAGATGTGGGAGGAGGAAGTTTAGCGATAGCATCAACCTTAGCTTCGTCCACTTCAATTCCCTGTTCAGAGGTTACATGACCCAAAACGATGCCCTCTTGGGTCATGAAATGACTCTTTTCCCAGCTAAGGACCAATCGTGTCTTGATACATCGCTTAAGAATCATTTCCAAATTAGCCAAACAAGAGTCAAATGATTCTCCGAAAATAGAGAAATCATCCATGAAGACTTCCATAAACTCTCCCACCATGTCAGAAAATATGGCTAGCATACACCTTTGAAAAGTCGCAGGTGCATTGCATAACCCGAAAGGCATCCTACGAAAAGCAAAGGTTCCATAGGGACAGGTGAAAGTAGTTTTTTCCTGATCCTCGGGATGGACAGGAACTTGGTCGTATCCCGAGTAGCCATCAAGAAAACAGAAGTACTTCTGCTCGGCTAATTTTTCCAAGATTTGATCAATGAAGGGCAAGGGAAAATGATCCTTTTTAGTGGCTATGTTCAGCTTCTTGTAATCAATACAAACTCTCCAAGAGGAAGCTGAACGAGTTGTGACAGATTCTCCTCTCTCATTAGTCACAACAGTAATCCCGGCTTTCTTTGGAACAATCTGAACGGGACTTACCCAGGGACTGTCAGAGATTGGATAAATAGTTCCTGCATCGAGCCACTTGATGATTTCCTTTTTGACCACTTCTCGCATATTTGGATTCAATCTCCTCTGCATTTGGCGAGAAGGGCAGGATCCATCTTCCAAAAATATTCTATGATTACAGTAAGATGGCTCGATCCCCCTGAGGTCATGAATGGTCCAACCAATTGCCTCCTTATGTTCCTTTAGGACCTTGATCAATTTAATCTCTTGCTCCTTTATCAATTTAGCACTGATAATCACAGGGAGCATATTCTGTGGTCCTAAAAATTGATATTTCAAATTCTCGGGCAATGGTTTCAATTCAAGCTGGGGTAGGTTGATGATTGATGGTAGGGTAGATGCTGAAGATTCAACAAGAGGAAGAGGTTGTGAGTGAACAAAATCAATAACCTCTTCCGAAGATGTCAGGTCAACCATAGAGGGTTGCGGGTCAAATTCATCATCCAAAGAGGAACTTTCAATTGAAGAAACTGTCAAACAAGTTTCAATATTATCATTATCCTCATCAAGTTTTTCAATAAATCCACAATCCTCAAATTTGTTGATCGCCTTAAAAATATCCAATTTCATTCGTTGATCCCCAAAGGCGATTTCCATGCTACCGCTTTCACAATTAATGTTGGCCTTTGCGGTAGCCAGGAACGGACCCCCCAGAATGATGGGCGTGTTCCTCAGATTATCAGGTACATCCATATCAAGGACAAGGAAATCTACATGAAAATAGAAATCCTTGACCTTAACTATAACATCTTCAATAACGCCTTGCGGGTTTGTGACCGAACTGTCTGCTAACTGTAGCGTTACTGAAGTTGGCCGAAGTTTACCTAACCCAAACTTCTCGTAGAGAGAAGTTGGAATTAGGTTGATGGATGCACTGAGATCCAAAAGTGATCTATCAAATGTGTAATCTCCGATAACGTAAGAAATCAAAGGAGCACCAGGATCTCTCTTTTTCTGAGGGAGGTAGTGCAGGATAACAAAACTAGCCTACTCGGAGAGTACCGCCTTCCTCGGAACAGATTCTCTCGACTCACACTTTTGTGTACATAATTCCTTTAAAAATCTTGCGTAAGTCGGTATGTACTTGATAGCATCAAGGAGCTGGATATTGATCTCAACACTCTTAAATAGATTCAGAAGCTCCTCATTGCTATCAACAGACTTCTTCTTTGATTTGGTTAAGGCTTCAGGAAAAGGAACATGAGTCAGATCTTTGGAATCAGGTTCCTAAGCCTTGATTTCTCCTCTAGAATTCTCCTCTCTCTCCTCAGGTTCTTCAGGATTCAAAAGATCAGAATAGAGTGGTTGTGGATCCTGAGTCTTCTTACCACTCCTCAAAGTGACAGAATTTGCAGATGCGTAAGAATTTGGGTCTTGGGGAGGGTTAGGAAAGATTGGAGGGGCTTGATTGACCATGAATTGTTGATTTGCAGAAGAAGAAGAAGACGAGGAACCCTGCTCAACCACCTGAGCATGTGCGTGTGGGTCCCTCTGATTTCCGTATCCTTGGGCTTGATTGCCCGAATTCATAATATTTCGCGGGTTGGGTACGGGTTGGGATGGTAGAGATCCGAGTTGACGAGAGTTAGCAATGACCCCGGATTGCAAGTTTTCTAGCGAGTTTTTCATTTGCTGCATGAGCTGGAGCATCCTTGCATCTCTACCATTTGACGGTTCAAATCAGCCTGCCCTGTGGGTTGACGAGCATTCCAAGCTGGCTGATTGACCTGATTCGGAGGCAACTGAGTATATACTTGACCCTGACCCATTGGTCGTTGCGGAGCATAATTGCCGGGTCGGAATTGGGTCTGTTGCCCCAGATTTTTCCAAGAGAAGTTAGGGTGGTTTCTCCAACCTGGATTATAGGCATTCAAGTAGGGGTTCGATCTAACATTCTCTTGTACAGCGCAGACATCCTCATAAGGTGAGGATGGAGATAAAGAAAGGGAAGGATTAGAAAAACTGGGATCAAAGGCCCCAGTTTGGAACCCGTGGGGTTCCGAAAAATGCTGACTCACAGGTTGAGCCGCATCGAGTTGATTCACGAACTCCAGTCCAGAAGGAGCTCGTGAGGAATGGAATTTCGAATTTTGGGATTGAGTGGATCAAGAGTTGTTTATAGAATTGCCAGCCATCCAATCTTCCATTCTTTTAGCAATCAAGTCCACCTTATCAAGTTTGTTACAAATCAACTCCATACCAAAAGAATGAGAGTCATGGACTTCATTGACATTTGATCTGGGTTGCTGGGACCGGTTAAAAGTATCCATCAAGGCATGATTAATTGAATTCTCACTCATTTCCTCAAATAAATCATGTGCACTATCTACATCTTTATTGAGGAAATTGCCTCTGCAAGAAGCATCCACATGATTTCTGAGTTGCTCAGTCAACCCATGATAGAAGATCTACACGAGTTGCCATTTCGACACCTCGTGGTGTGGACACCTCCGCAATAAGTCCTGGAATCGCTCCCAGGCCACATGAATCTGCTCCCCCAGCCGCTGGGTAAAGGTAGTGATTGCTCGTCTCAAAGCATTGGTACATCCGACTGGGAAGAATTTCTTCAGAAAGGCCAATTTCAACTCATTCCAAGTTGTAATTGATCTTCCTACTGTCCTATACCAATGCACGGCCTTATCCTTAAGAGAGTGGGGGAAGAGCCTCATGATCATTTGCTCCTCGTTTACATTTCAAGCCTTGGTGGTCTGGACCAAAGTGGTCAAGTCCTCCAAGTGCTGAAACGGATCTTCGGAGCCAAGCCCATGATAATGTTTAATCAGGCTTAACACCTGGGGCTTGATTTCTATGTCACCGGCTGGAATCTGGATGCCGGGACGTTCCCCGTAATTTGAAGGATCATAAAAATCCTTCAAGGGATGAGCGCCCTGCATTCTCTGGAACCATTCTTGCATTCTCTGCATTTGTTCTAGCTGCCTTTGAAATTCTTCCTGTGGATTTCCAAGCAGAGGAGGCTGTTGTTCGGCCATGGGATCAAATTGACCAAAATCCAATTTGTGCCTCCTAGAATGTTCTAATGGTCCTTCCAATCGGGGATTCAATGACCGTCTTCCCAGCATAAACTAGAAGAAGGTCGGAAGGACTGGGGATAGGGACCTTGCAGCACAACAAAACAAGGTTGTCCTTAAGTGGGGTATCCTAAGGATCTACTGACTCCGAAAATTCGCCTTAAGACTGTAAATGATTTACTCTACTTGCATCTGTTTAATCCAACCAGTTAGAAGGAGGGACTGGGGAGAAGGTTCTTCCTTCGGCTTTCGTCTCCGGTTCCTAGTGTACCCCCCAGCCGCGGTCATTTGACGTTACTCCCCTAGCTAGACATCAGATTAATCAGTACAAGTAGGTTAATCAAAAACAATCTCAGACTAGGCCCTGAAGAGCGAATCAGACCTTAAGGCCAACGTCTACTCAATTTTATTAAGGCTTGGGATTGTGGTACTTATGGAATGTGATGGGCCATTACAATGGGTTGTGCCCTTAATGATTGATTGAGATTTGTGTAAGTGCATGCACAACTAGGGTTTTCAAGCAAGATTATTATGATGCGTGAATTTTAATGTTCAAATCTTGCTTAAGTAGCTTTTAGGGTTTCAAATTAGGTGGATTGCAATCAAGTTTCTAGGCAAACCAAGTTGTAAAACACGGGTGAAGATTATTTTCCTTTAAAATCAGAAAGAAAGTAGAGTGCCTGGAATAGACCTAGATTGAAAACCCTAAGGGGGAGCTACTTGATGAGTTGGTTTTAAATAGAGTGGTGCGGCCCAAACAGCTCAAACAATTGGCCACAAATGCACCACTAAGTTAGGCACTCAAAGATGGTTAACCTAGAATGATTTCTACTCTATTATGTGTTGCTTTGTGTGTACCGGTTCCACATATCAGAACCAGGTTGAGTAAAAACAAATTAAGTTGATTAAGTGCCTTGAATGTGGGTGTGTGTTGTGTGTTTGTCGAAAATTACCCCACAAGATTATCTTTTTGATGTTTTTTTTATAAATGAGGGTGGAATGAATGTGAGTGAAAATCCAAACAACCAAAACTATTCCTAGGATTTATGCAAACACCTAAGTTAATTGAAATTTGGATTTAATGTGGCGAATGAAATCTATGGAGGGGGAAAGAATAGGGAGCACTTACAGTTGTCTTCAACTGCACTTTACTCTAGTCTACCGTTTGTTGATTCCTTGATGGAGGTCGATGCAAAACAATAGACACAAGAGAAAGCAAGTTAAAAAATAATAAAGTGCAAGAAATGCGAAGAAAAGATCGGAAATCGTTGCCTCCCCGGAAACGGCGCCAAAATGTTGAACTTACGAATTTCTACGCTAATGTGTTTGGTTTTAAAACCTTATCGTTGTAGCTTGAAAGCAAAGAATTCGTGTTCAACAAATAAAATTTATACCGAAATTTGAATTCCGGGTCGAACACAGGGAGGCTACGTCGATCTATATTCGCAATTATATTTCTTTTTGAATTTTTGAAAAGCGAGGAGATATAATTACAATGAAGCTATCAGACTAAAAGGAAGAGAGAGAGAGAGAGAAAGAGAGAGAGAAAGAGAAAGAGAACATGCATTCAATATTCCAAAATGTTTATATAATCAAACCAAATAAAAATTACACTAGAAAGCGGGAAATCAGCTACACTATAAAGCAGGAAAATTCTACACTATAAAAGTTGTAAAGAAGAATGGGAGAGAGAAGTTATCCTCCTCGACGATTGCTTGGAGGACGAGCCAGACGGGACAACGCCTGGACGAAGGAGGACGAAGCAAGATGAAGGAGGATGAACCAGAAGAACGGGAACGGAGCAGCGCGTCATCGTCGTCGTGGGATCCACTTCCGAAGGGGGACGAAAAATTTGGACTTTATCTCGTGAGGAGCATCCCGAGTGTGGGACAAGCTTCTCTTGAGCTTTGGAGAGGTAGAGAAGAGAAGGAAGGGATGAGAATTTCGTGTGGAGGGGGTCTCCTTTTATAGTTGCAAGGAGTGGGGACAAATTAATCATTACATCTTTAAAACATTAAATGAGGGGTCTTCAGTGATGGATTAAACCGTCGCTAAAGCCCCAACGTGGGCGTAGTGTCCTCTCCCCACGCGTGCCTCCTTGGTTGCTCACTCTCAACGCCCGCCGCACGTTCATCCATCCACAGCCGTCCGATCGCAAGATCGGACGGCTGTGATTGCGCCTTCCCCGCTCGCTACGCGCCCGCCCCAGCGCGTGCGATGGCGCGTTCCCGCCTCGCGTGAAATAGCGCGTGACCGCTATTGGAAGATCTGAGCCGCCCGATCATAATCCAACGCACGCCTGCCCCTGCTCACCCGCATCCTTCGCCCCTTCGCTGCGACTCGAACTCGCGTCCGCTGCTCGCGATAGCGCCTTCGACCGCCACGCTTTGGGGCGTGGATGGTCGAGAGGACGTTTTTATGCGCAGCCGTCCACAGCCGTTGGATCAACATCCAACGATGGAGAGAGGGAGGATGCTAAGGCTTCAATGGTTGCATGCGGGCATTTGGGCGGCTAAGATGGTGCCATGTGGCACCATCTTGGCCGTCCATCTTCTGGATGTTGTAGATGGTGCCACGGATGTTGGATTGACTCGATTTTTGCGTCGTTAGGCTGCGATCGTTGATCCGAATTCATCTGTGCAGTCGGGTTTGTCATTTGAAGTGTGTATTTACACCATCCTGGCCCTTGATCTTCTAGGGTTCCCCAGTCACTATCTGATGCTACGGATGCTTGATTAGGGCAATCTTGGAGTCGTTAAACTCCAATCATCGCCCTGATCACATCCGTACAGTTGGATCTTTGATCCGAGACCCCGATAAAAAGTTTGCCTTGTCCAAGCACATAAAAGGAGACAATTAACCTCCATTTTATTCAAACTACTCTAAATGCAAGATGATGCATGTTATGGAATATTTATAGCATGCAATGCAATCCTATGCTTAAGAACATGCATAAATAGACATCTTAAGTAGTGTAAATGTGTTTACATCAGATGGTGTATTTCTGACCTTGACATCAATACACTCCTTCAGCCGAGGATTCCGTAAAGAATGGTCGTAACCATCCACCTTAACCCTGGTTTTATGAAAACTCGCTCTCCGCGTATTTGCCTTATTTGGTGGCTCTCACAATTCTCACAAAAATGCATACGCAGAAATCGAGAGTGAAAACTATGCCTAATCTCTGAGTATCATCACCTAATTATCTAGAGTTCCGGATTCCTTGCACAAATCTTAGAGCACCTGTACTCTATTCTCATCTCACACTATTTGGTGGATTTTTGTAAAAAAATCTACCTAGCTCCCAAAACACTATCCAAGGGTTCAAGAGAAGAAGTACTGCTTCTCCTCGACAGACTAAAGACATTTATCAGCCTTCACCATGAATCCATTGCAAATTTTATGTGTGTGTGAAAAATTGTACTGGATTCCAGATTACAGGAATCAACTAAAGGATAAAATCCCTAATGCATTCTCTTAATAAAATAATCTTATTCATGGATGCACTATGTATATATGCTATAAACAAGTAACCTCTTATATTTGTATTTCATGAAATTTCCCTTTCGGGTTACATTCGTCTTGACACTAAATTTAGAACAAAAGGTGAGCGGGTGAGTCGGAAGGGGCTTTTGCGGACGATTTTTAGCTCCAATGCGAACATTGGAGGTGGAGTTGGTTATTCTTTTATTTAGGATCCTAAAGTACGTTTTGTATGCAGCTCCGAGGTTTTCCTAAATGTTGGCATAAAAATTTTCAATTTTGTTGTATCTACCCCCCTATGCCTAAGTTCTTGCATGTCCTCATGCATAAATAAAAGAAAACGAATACAACAGGGAGTAAATGGGTAGAGATCACCTGGAATTGCTCCTGAAATTTTAACGTTCAGCATCGGCCAACCTGGCAATATGCAATATGTGAAAAGGAAATATGCTTAAAAGAAAAATATGCTATGTATAAAGCGAGTATGTATAGGGTGATGGTAGAATGTGAGGTAAATGCTGAGTTTAAAACCTCCAGCTGGGCGAAAACTCAATCAAATGTATCAGTTCTTGCATAGGAGCCGATCAAGATTAAGAGAAAGATGTGCTCGTATGCTCCCAGAATCAGTGGTCCGGAGATGCGAACCAACTGATTGTGCACCCCTACTCCAAAAATTCTAGCTATAAAAAGGTGTGGAGTTGTGGTGGAGAATAGAGGATAATTAGAGGGGGGGTCATGATGTTGATTTAGCTGATTTATCATGTCCCGCAATTCAGTAGGAAGTTGTTGAGGGAGTAGATCAAAATGTATCTCAGAACCAAAATCTGAGTCATAGGGATCCTCATAACGATAATTGACATCAAAAATCATGCCCTCTCCAGGTTCTAGATCATATGGGGGTATCTGTGAAAGTAAAAGATCACTGGGGAGGTCACTGAAATCCTCGTCAGAAATTACTTCATCCTCATCCTTACTCATATGTGATTCATCAGAAGCTGACTCTTTAGGCTCTGAGTCGAGCCATCCATTAGATTGACTAAGATGATAGGTGTGTCCCCAGCTCATTTTGCTTAAAGCTTCACCCTCATATGCATTGGGTTCCTCAGTAATTCCTGCCTCAGGTAGCATATTTATTTCTTCGATTAAATCATCCATAGTTATTTCTGGTCTTCAGATGCCAGGATCAGGGATAGAAAGTGTCATCTCAAAATCTCTAACATCCGAATTAGGGATGTAGGTGAAAGAAGAAGAGTGCAGATTAGAAGATGTTGGCCCTAGCACAAGTTCACCTACAATGGGAAGTGGCCTAGATTGATCAGTAGTGTTGCATGTAATGTTTGCCTCAAGGTCCATATCCTCAACTGGATCTACTTCCCTTATCTCAGTTAGGTTTTCTAACCCATGAGGTATCTCCCAGGATTTAGGATAATCCGATTGTGGCTCAGTCCTAAATATATCAGTCCTTTCCTCCTCAATTTCCTGAATGGAGTTCTCAGACGAACCCATTCGGCATACTTCCTGCTCCTGTCTCATATCCAAGCTAGATTCTTCTTCCCCTGAATGATCTTCCAGCATCTGCTCTCGAGAATCTTCTATGTCCTTCCGGCGTAGTCGTTTCAGATTCTTCGAGGTCTTCAAGGATATTTTCCATTTGATATCTCAAAAGCAGTAGTTCTTGAGTTCCCTTATTTTTTCCAATTAGCCTTGTTATCCCTGTTGTTCCCTGAAGGAGCTCCATCACAGCTTGTTGATACGAAATCCAGCTTTGTCTTTGGTTCGGCTCAATGATAGCTTGGATTTCGTGTAGATAGGATGTGGCCTTTTCCTTAGCACTAGCTATAGCTCTCTATATTTTGTAATGTGGTCGCATATGCACTGGTAGTTCTTCAGGGGTTCCAGGGGGTGAATCATGTCTACCCATATCCATGGGTGAGAAGCAGGAGTATGAAATCCATATCCTGGGTTATAAGATGCGATCCTTTAAGGGACCGGCTGGTATGGGTCATAAAATCCAGGGTTAGGATATGGGTTAACCATTTTGATAACCCGAGGAGAAGGATCAGGCAAAGCGAAAAGTCATCTTCGCCACCTTGGGTTCTAATCCCAAGGTTGAGCTGATTCAGTGACCCAGGCTCTCAGATAAGCTCGTGGGTCTAGCTCTTCTGGATCCTGATTAGGTCCAGATCCAGGGTTAGCCATTGCGACTAAGCAGATAGAAGAAGAGGGTAGGGGAGAAGATGGTCCTGGCGAGGTGACTCGCCTCCTTGGGAGCGGCTCCCAAGGTCCAACCAGTTGAGGTCTAAGTGACCTCCTTCCTTGCGTACACCACCCAACCCCTGGGTTGGTGCAGCCAGCCAAACAAGGCTAAGGCCCTGTCAATCAGATGGTCCTTATGAATCAGATGACTAGATTTTTCGTTAGAAGTTCGAATTCCTCAAAAAAAAATTCGTTGTTCAACCGATTAAAAGTGATTCCCGCCTCTCAAGCTAACATAGCCAGTCTGGTTACAAGGGGACTAAGGGGAAGGTTCTTCCTTTGGCTTATGCCTCAAGGTCTATTACCCCGTAGCCGCGGTCGTTTGACACTACCCTGCAGACTTAGTCACCAGGTTTGGCAAGAGAGACTGAAAACACCCAGTAGTATGACAATGAATTCGGGTTGATTACATGTTTTAAAATTAATTTTAGCCCATTTTTCTTTAGTTGGGATTTGTGGTGAGTGGCCCACAAGGTGACCAAGCTCACCGGCTAAACACTAGACTTGACTAAGTCTAGGTTATCCCAAATGTGATCTCTAGATTATAACCCTAAAGGTGTAACCTAGGGTTCATACAATTCTAGGGTTTTTTATTTTTTTTTTGTTCTTTCTACTTCAGCAGACCAACGAAATTAAGATCAATTCTCTAATAAAAATTGGAATCAGAATAAGTTAAAATTTTGCAAGTAGATTCATTTTTCAATTATCTTTATAGAGAATATTTTTTGTAATTTTTACTATTTCAACCGAATTTCTATAGATTTTTAAATGTCAAGGGGTCAGATCAAGAATTTTGACCCCTGGTTGCTTTTCAAATTGAAACAGTATCAAATGATCTTAAAAAATTAGGGAAAAATATGAAAATTAAAGCCAATGAGAGCATATTTCAAACCCCAACATTTTTGGTCAAAATAGATTCATGAATTGCTTGAAATTGCTTTTTGAATTTTGAAAAATCTCAAATCTGGGTCAATCTGACCCCCTTGCACTTCGTGAATTTTTAAATTTTTTTTACATAGAATTTTTCCAATGAATGGTGATGTTTGAAAGATGATTTGAAAATAAAGGTATAACCAGAATTTCATAATTTTTTGCTCATTAAATTTTCGACAATTGAATTTTTAAATCGGAACTTGAAATCTAGCTGAAAATCAGAGGGTGGTGGCTTTAAAAGTTGTTTGAGTTTAAAATTCAAACTTTCCACCAAAAAAAAAAATTTTTCAAAAAATTTTGAAAATTTTTTTTTTCAAGAAGGATTTTTTTTTCAAAGGATTTTCAAATTCTTTTTTTTTTTGCTTTTTCAAAACTAACCTAAGATTCAAAAAGAAACCTAATCTAACTACCAAGATTTTTTCCTTGATTTTTTTTTCTCTTTATCGAAAATAAATAGGCTTTTTTTTCTTTTTTTTTCAAATAAATCTAACCTAGGGTTCAGAAAGGGAAATCCTAATCTAAGATGAGATGTGCACCTGATTTTTTTTAATCTGCACTCGTTGTGTGCGCAGATTCCCGTTTTTCCTATTTTCCTGCACATTAAAAAGACAAGCAGAGGAAGATTTGTCAGTGATAGCTTAAAAGATCGAAATCAAAAATGACGTTGCCTCCCCAACAACGGCGTCATTTGACAAAAGCTGTTTTCACGCATTTTAAAATCGTCGGAAATCGTAGTATAGTCACGCTAAAATGTTCGTCAAAAAAATGATTTTGTAAAGATAACAAGACTTGAGTCCCGGTCATTCGTCTCTAGGAGGCATTTATGCAAATCTGAAATCAATCCTTTTCGCTCTACTTGTTTAAAATCGCACGCCGGTTTCTAATCGTCGGATCAATGTTTTTCCACTTTCATTATGAACCCTGATTACGTGTGCATGTGTTAGATAGATGACAAATTTGAAAGTGTGAGTTTCAGTACACACGATTCTAGTTATGTGGTGGTTGTTTACAGAAAATGCACTAATAGTTAAATCCTCAATATTTTCTGGTACCGACATGCTGGTTGTAATAGATAATAATTAAAAGCACGCAACTTTAATCACACAAAATATATTGCAATCAATAAGCTCATGGTAATTCTCAACACAGAGATATATATATATAAAAAAATTTCTTTCATTCATTCAGGAGGGTGTTTGCAACATGGAACTAGAGGAAAGCTTATAGCGGAAAGCTTGATAACATAAATCTAACTAACAGAAAATGATCTCATACATGAATCTATGGGGGGATTTTGCATGCATCATTGGGGGAGAATAAAGAGCTACACTACTAAGAAGTAATAAAAGCATGTAACTATGAAGAACTAAGCTACTAATCTAGCAGAAATAAGGGCATTCGGAGGTGGTCTCCGATGGCCTTTGAGTGGTTGAGAGGAGGAGAGGCGAACAATGGTGCTTAGGCTAGCCCTTGGAGAGAGGTTGGAGAGGTGATCCAGCATCCTGGTGTGGAGATGGTGGTGGCCATGGTGAGGCAACTCGTGGAGGTGGAATGTAGCTAACCTAAATGGAAAGTGAATAAATCCAAGAGATAGATCGGTGCAAATGGCCACCCCTTAGGTCTTTTTATAGACCTAAGGGAGATTCTCTAGAGAAGTGTGGAACTCTCTAGAGAGAGCTCCAAGAGTGGCCGGCCAAGGTAGTTTTTAGATCCACCAAAAGTGGATCTAAGAATTGAATGGCTCTTGGTTGCTAATTTTGGCAAACAAGAGTGGCGCCACCTTTGATAGAACCTAGAATACTCTAGGTTGTGTGGGAGTGTGTGAATGGGTGTGTGTGTGTGTGTGTGTGTGGTCGTGCCCTATGTGTCTAACTAATATCGGTTAGGTCCTAAGGGGTTTAGGTTGGTGTAGGTCTTAAATTAGGGTTACAAACCCTAATTGCTAAGGGGGAATTGCAATTAAACTTAACAAAAGTTTAATTGAATGAGTGTAAACCTAATTAAGAGTGAAATAACTCAATTAGGTTGGGCTTAGGTCAATTGGACTCTCAATGAGTCCAATTGGACTTGTATGGGTTGAGATCTAAGCTCAATTGGACCCTATGAGTCCAATTGACTATGCAATGGTAATTGACTATGATCTAAGTCAATTAGGTTTAGTGAGGACCTAATTAGGTCCTTAAGGATGTCTAGAGGTGATGTACTAGGGTTGGGATGCCTTAATTTAGTTTCCTAGGGGGTTAGAATTGGGTTTAGGGGGCTAGAGATCCAAGATCAAGGCTTGAATCTCAAAACAGAAACTGGAGAGCAGTTCCAAACGTCCAATAATAGTATCAAATGACTTATACTCAAAAATCAAAAGTCCAGACTTCAATTCTGGACATCTAATCAGAGTCAAGAAGGATTCTAGGTTCTATCTTGGGTATTTTGCAGAATTGGACGTTTGACCAAGTATTTGGACATCCAATAACACTGCAGAAGTGGGTTTAAGGTGTGCGGGAGTTGGCTAAGGGTTCTGGATGTCCTATAACTCATCTAGACGTCCAAATAGAGGTTGGAATTCGGGTTTTAAGGTTTCCTAGGGTGCGGTGACCTAATCTAAGGGTGGCTAAGGCTTGGGGAAGTTTCTAGGTTGTCCTAAGGCTAGGATGAACCTAAGTTCTTCATAATTTATTGCTTTATTCCTACTTAATAGAATAGCATACCTTAACTCCCATACATTATTATCTACTACATCTAATCTAGGTCTTCCGCTCTAGCTCTGCTGCAACACCAGTTATTTTTTATTCTTCAGATCCAGCTTTAGATCCAACTTCAGGTCAGCTTATTACCTGTAATTGTCATAATGCACCTAATCAGCACACTATAGCATTATTTTATGCATAGCTAAAAGGAAGCAGTAAAGATGCAAATAATGCTTATGCATGCATGAATTACCCTAACTTATGCTAAGTCCTAGCCTAATTTAGGTCAATTAAGACCTATGATTGTTGCGCAATCAGGCCATTTGTTAATAGGTCTACCAATAGTTCTAAACCAGTAAGTGGCCTTGTCTTTAAGAGAAAGCATGAATAACTACATCAGCCATAAATCTTCTCGCACATTGCGAGAATGGGTTGTCTGTACGAGGAGCATGAGTTCCTCAAGATGGTTGAATGGGTCTTCCCTTGGAAGGCCATGGAAGTGCTTGATTAAGTTCAGAACAGCTGGCTTAATCTCAAAGTCTCCTGCTGGTATGACCACCACCGATCTATCCTTGTAATTAGAAGGATCATAAAAATCCTTAAGAGGAAAGCCAAGCTATTGAGGGGGTAGCGGGTTTTGCCCTTGGTTGGCTAGGTTCGTGACAATCCTAGCCAACTATTGTTGGTTTGCTTGAAGTGGATCTAGTTGCTCAACCATCATATATAAAGGATTGGGCGAGGGGCCTTGGTTTTGTTGACTAGGCCTCTTAGCATTAGGCGGATTTTGAGGTAGCTCCAGGCTGGGTAAGTGAGGGAGGGGGAGCTTAGAATGTGGGCCAGATTGTGGGTTAGAGGTGGATGTAAATGGATTTGTGGACCTGTTTTGTTGATTTTCCATGTTTTTTCAAGAAGAGGAAGAATGTGGAAAAAGAGATCTTTTTATGCGTGGGGAAAAATCAAGTGGTTCTTCCAAGTGCGGATTTTTGGACCATCACCCCTACATACAAGAAGAAAGATGAGGAGAGAAGGGAAAGATGAGAAGAAGTGTGCAACCAAGAAAACAAAATCTAAGCCTAACTTAAGATAGACTTCTTAAGAACCTAAGACTTGGGAACCCAGAAAATCAAGAAATCAATAAGTGGACCTACTTCCCAGAACTAACCTAGTTGGACTATAGAGGTGGCTTGGGCCCAAGCATGTCTTGGGAAAATCACCAGGGACTTGTGTAAACCCATACCCGTCGTTTGACTTCCCTCTTAGTCTAACACCACATTTATTAAGGGAATTAGGAACAATTAAAGAAAACTTGAATTTCAAATATCAAGCCTAGAATGAAATGAAGTCCTTAGTAGTCAAATGACTACTAATTTAAATTTAGGCTTAGGAAGTTAAAGTGCAAGGGAATGTGATGAGCGTTAGTTGGGGTAATGCTAGATTATTTCTTTTTTTTATGTGTGTGCGAATTTGGGCGGGAATATGATGCCCAAAGCCAAAATAAGGAGGTTTGCAGACAAGGATTATGATTAAAGGATTTAGGATTTGATAAGATTTAATCAAAAATTTTAAGATTCTCCCTTGTTAATGATTCAAACAAGTTTGAAATGCTTCACATAATGTTGAAATCAAGTTTTGGAGTTGGTGAAAGCCAATTTCTTTAATTGGATTGTATGACTAAGAGAAAATCAAAATCCTAAAGTTGAAAACCCTAAGTCTGCAACTCCTAAATGATTTTTTTTATCAAAATCCTTAAAAGTAGTGATCCAAATAAAGAAAAAACACCACCACCTGATGTAAAATCAAACAAGTAATCAAAAAATAATTTTTTTCATATTTTAGGAAATTTTTTGATATTTTTTTGAAATTTTTCTTCTTACTGATGTCAAAAGTTAGAAATGATAAATTCGGAAGAAGGATTTTGCAGAAACCTTAAAGAACCTCAAAAATTTTTGAGAATTTTATATGATGTAAAAAATTTTTCAAGGTTTCTAAAAATATAAAGTTTTCCTAAATCTGATGAGCATAGAAATTTATAAAATTCACGGACAGGAATAAAATAGTGAGGAAACAAGGTTTGACCCTTGTTTAGTCTACGAATTTTTTAATTTTTTCTACTTGTCAAAACCTTTTAAAATTTGGACTCAAGGTTCCTGACTCAAAGGGGCTTTCTTGGATTAAATTTGGTAATTTTATGAATCTCCTAAGTGCCCAACCTGATTTTTGAAAATTAAGACAGAAGTCTGGATTTTCAAAAATAAGACACCAATAAGAACAAGGTGGTGGAGAATCAATGCAAACAAGCACACAATTGGTTTTCACCATCCCAAATTTCTCTTATTTTTGTGATTTTGGATATTTTAAAGATTTTTTTGTGATTTTTTAAGAGATTCCTGAGGGTGTTTGGAGGGTACTTACTTGGAGATCGCGAGAAGAAAAGGAAACTTGAAGCTTCCACTCCAAGTGAATCTGATTCCCACTCCCGTTCCTATTTCGCACCCTGAATCAAAATAAACAAAATTTCATGAAGATCTAATTAAGCAAGAGAGAGACTAAATAAGACTAAGCCGTGCCTTCCCGGCAACGGCGCCAAAAAGTGATATAAAAATACGCGCTTTGTTAAATATCCGAAATAGTGTTGTAACGCATAAGTTCGCAATTAACTTTTACAATTTATAACCTAGATAGGATGAGTATCTAGGGTCATCGAAGGTGATTAATTTGTCAGTCAAATAAGTGATTCTCTCTCTCACCTCTCAAATCAACACTTCTCTTTTTGTAATTTTGGTTTTGTTGTTTTTAGGTTTTCAAAATAACGGGCACATGAATGTGAATATAGAACTACGCTAAAGGAGACTATGCCTATCAACTAGAAATTAAGTGACAAGATGAACTCCTCTTTAAGCTCACCCTAAGTGCATGGAGACCTAGGATAATTAGAGAGAGTGGTGCACTACAATTACTAGAAATAAGGAACACATGAAATTGAAAGAAGGAAAGTGAAAGGAAACTGAATTCTTGTATTACTAGCCAAATGAATGACAGGTACTTGAATGCTTGCTACAAGAAAATAATAAAAACACTAGCTAAAGCAGGAAATAAAAAGAGATGAAGAAACAAATCCTCCAAGTGACTTGAAGACACTCTTGCTCCAAGTGCAGCTTGCGTGCACTTTAAGTGATGGTGAAACGATGCTACTAGAAGGCAGTAATGCGAGAAATTAAACATGAAGAACATCAATTCTAAGGGAAAAACGGGCACCAGCAGTGGTCTCTGGTGGTCGTGTGTGGCTTGAGGTGGTAGGATGAAAGGAGGGACAACCAAGGTGGGTGGCCGACCTCTTGAGAAGGTGGTAGAGAGTGCTCTTGGATGTGGTAGAAGTTGGTGATGATGGTGCTCATGGATGAAGGTTGAAGTGGAGATGGTGGCGTCCAAGATCAAGTGATGGATAGCTTGGGTAGCCACTATGAAGGTCTTTTCATAAACATGGAGGTCTCCCAGGTGGCATTGAAGAGAAGCCTCTAGAAGAGGCTTAGGTGGTGGCCAATATAGGAAAGGAGTAGGTCTTAGATCCTATGTATGGACGCCAACTCTAAGTGTGGGTGTGTGTGTGTGCCACTTAAGTGGTTGAGTGAACCACTTAGGTGGTGGCTAGGTGGTCTAGGTTGAGTCCTATAAGTCTAGGTAATTGGGTCTAGGTAAGTTCCTAACAATAGGTTCATACAACCTATTACTAAGGTAGAGGATCCAATTAAACTCATCACAAGTTTAATTTGATTAATGTGTGTGATTAGGAGAAAGAATTCCCACTTAAGTTAGGTGTGAGTCAATTGGACTCAGAATTAGTCCAATTAGACTTGCATAGGTTGAAATTAGGGCTCAATTGGACTCCATGAGTCCAGTTAGCTAGGTAGAGTTCAATTGACTTTTACTGAGTCAATTGGGCATAGTGAGAACCTAATTAGGTTCTTAGGAAAAGCTAGTGATGGTGTACTAGCTTAGTATACCTCAAATTAGGTTTCCTAGGATGTATAGTAGGTTAGCTAGGCTTAAAGAAGCAAGATATATCTTCAAATTCCAAATCAATAATTGGAGAAGACCTCCAGACGTTTGATCAGTTGATTAGACAACTTATACCTCAGAATTGGAAGTGTGATGGATAGGTTGGACATCCAATATTGGATCAGTATGGACGTTAGGATTCTGTCTTGGGTTTCTACAGAAATTGGACATCTAGCACATTGTCTAGACATCCAGAGGTGAGCTGGAAAGTGGTTTTTGGTTGTTTTAGGCTAAAATGACCAAATGAAAGGGTGGGTTAGGTATGGGAAGGTGGCTAGGGTTATCCTAAGGACTAGGGATAGGTGTAGGGATGTCCTATGTTCTTCATAATTCAATTCTAACATTAAATCCCTATAGGTAGTATAGTATACCTCTCCCATACTCTCTGTCTTTAGCTTATTTGCAACTTTATTCCGGGCTTCTACTATAACTTTGCTGCAACTCTAGCCTCTATCTAGCTTTAGGCTATCTCATAAGCTTCTTATTACCTGCAAACCAAATATTACACTAATCAGTACAGCATTATGGCATTATTTCATGAATATCTAAGTAAAGCAGTAAAGATGTAGAATATGTAATTCATGCATGAATTAATCCTAAGTTAAGCTAAGATCTAACTCAATTCAGGTTAATTAAGTCCTACGATTACTGCACAATCATACCCCCATGCTTAAATCTTGGTAGTCCCTAGCAAATGCAAGACTAAATGCAAGTGTATGACTAAGTTATCTATAATTTTGGTCCCTAAAGGACTTTTTATCAAGGGCTTAACTAAAGATTTTTCTTTTGTTTTCATCCAAAAATCTAGAAATCCAAACAACGTGAAGGTGTAGTGACAGGAGCTTAAGCAACAAATCTAAGTGAAAACCAATCCACATCTAAAGTATGTACTTAACCCTTGGAAATAATTCTATCGGGATAGGCAAACTTCTTCTCTCAGGGATACGAATAATCTAAACTTTCGACCCCAGCTTTTGGCTTAGGTAAAAGATGTTTGAGTCAAGTGGTTCTGTATTTGGTGGCTCACACTCATCTAGTGCTACATATAATCTAGTACTACAGACTCTAGATTTCCAAACTGTCAAACAAATCAACTCAAAAAAAGGCTAAAAAATTATGCTCTCTTTAGTTCCTTTGTACTCACCCTCTATCTTTTTCTTCTCTTTTTCTTTTCTTTTTCTTTCCTTTTTGAGCTCACAATCTCACCAGATTTTTTTTTTTTTAACAGGTAAGGAGTGCTATCGTTAACGATAGTAGACCGGAAGCATTTTATTCATAAGTCATAACAAAGAACAACGTTCACAAAGAATCTCTCCACGGTCCCACTAGCTCACCGCAAGTTCTAACAATATTCCCCACATTTATTGGTGTCCCTATAAATAATTTATTGTTACGAGCACACTCGATACACCATAGAACTCCTACCATCAATGTATGCGGTTTGGATGAATTTCTAAAGTATGTCCATAGTTCATCCCATGAGGGGAGGCCCTCTCTGATTATGATTCTCCAGGCTTGATCTGTCACCAGGCACGTAGAAAAAATGTGTATGCTGCTTGTTAACGAGGCTAAATCATGGTTTTAAAAGGCGTTGCATTGTAGTATAGACAAAATCGCCTCGAAAACAAATAAGAATTTATTACTTGAAAACCTAAGTATCCGAGGTCGAACATAGGGAGCAAATAGAATTTATTCACTAATCTCAATAATGTAATTGAACACTTAGAGTTACTCAAAACTTAATTCAAAGTATAAATGCAAGAGTTTAGGAATTGAAATATAGTAAAAAATAGAATTGGACGTCTTAAATGATAGCCTTTCTTCTTTTCTCTTTAATTCTGCTCTTTCTTCCCTCTCTGACTTAGCTTTCTCGGCCCCCTTGATTTCTTTCTTCCTTCTTCTTCAGCTTTCTCTTCTTTTCTTCTTCTTCTTTGCCTTCTGCCTCTACCTTTCTTCCTTCTCTTTCTTCTCTTGCACAGTGACTATCTCCTTCTTCTTCCTCTGTAGTCTTCTTCTTCTACCTTGTTCTCTGACCTTCTTCTTTCTTCTTCTACTCTCTTTCCTTGGCTTCTACCTTGATTTCCTTCTTTAGCCTTTTCCTTAGCTCTCTTCTGACTTTCTCTTCTTCTCTTTAGCCTTCCTTCCTTCTTCTTCCTTCCTGCAGCTAAGTGTCCTTCCTTCCCTTCTTCTCTTTCACCTTGCCTTAGCTACGCCTTCCTCTTCCTTCTCTTCTTCTTTCCTGTGCATGCACACAGAAGCAAAACCTATCCCCTACCCTCCCCTGCGTCTCTCTTTCTCTATTTCTCTCTTCGGTATGCCCAACCCAGAGCCGAGTAATCAGGTCGAGTATCGCGCGCCCAGGTCCAGGCACATCAGCATGGGTGTGATGTGCGAGGAGTGCTAGGTCTAGGTAATTGGGTCGGGTGCCAGGTACGCGGGGGAAGGTCGCAAACGAGGAGTGAGCGAGTGAGGGCGAGGGACCTCACCCCTGTGTTACTTGAGGCAACCAGCACAAAACACAAAATCAATATAAGCTACACACCTCACTCCTGCTTTTCCGAGGTGGGACTAAAAGTCCCACCGCTTCGCTCGCGCCCGCAAGTGAGGTTCTTCTTCCAATTGCTGCAGCTGGGTGCCTTACAGAGCTAATTGCCTAGACGGATGAATGCGCGAGACCAACCCATGCTTTCTGGACCTGGGACCCTGGAGTGCTTCAGCTTGGAGTAAGCTTGCGAGCTCCTTCAAGCCGTCGCTAATGGCTACGGAGGGGTCAGATCTGAACTTCACAAAGATGGCCTTGTGGCCTCGTTAAACCAAATGGAGAGCTTCGCCATGTCACGGTGAAGGTGAGGCAGTTGGTGGCTTGCCGCGGGGTGGCCTAGGCGTGCGTGCCTAGGTCGCTCTGTGGCCATGCTTATGGGTTAGGTCGGGGGGCGTTTAGGGAGGTGTTGGCAGTCGATGGATGGGCAGAAGGTGATCAATGGACAATGGCAGAGGTGGTGAGGTGTCTGGCGAGGCATGTGGAGGTGCAGAGCGGTGGAAGCGCCTCGCCGGTGGGTGGCCGGAGATGGAGAAGATGGTGGTGGACAGTGGCTGTGAGGGGTCGAAAAGGGGAAATAGAAAGAGGGGAATTGAAAAGGGGATAGAGAGGAGTAATTCTAACCTAACTAAGTGTACGAAGGGGGAGAGGTGGCGGCTGGCTGTACCTACTGTCGCCGGAGAAGACGGTGTCCAGTGGAGGGAGAGCGGCGACGACGAAGGGGCTAGAGGCGCACACGTAGGTGTTACACGACGCGGAGAAAGATGGTGAGGGCGGCCCTACCACTAGTAGTGTGGCAGAGCGACGAGAAAGAGGAGGGAGGTTCGCTGGAGCTCGCTGGACTTCCTGACCGAAGGAGAAGACGAAATTGGGGTGATTCTCCAGCCAAGTCGAGCTGAAGAGATGCGGCCAGACGTGGTGGTCAATTTATAGGTGCTGGCAGGGGCTCTTGTACTTGGAAGACAAGCTTCCAAGTTCAAGAGTCCTCGCCAGAGTAGGAGATCCATTGGATACCCAAATCTCTCGAGCTTTCGCACGAGAGATTGGGAGCGATTCAGATCTTGTGATTGCGCTCAAATGGAAGGGAATTCCTTAGAGAATCTCCCTTCCAAATCTAGGAGGGGATCTCTAAGGAATCAGGGAGTAATCCCCCTCCATTCCTTCGCCGGAGTAGGATTTCTCCCCATTAATGGTGGAGGGACCTGATTGTAAGAGTGGCGAGGAAGTTAGGGGGTCTACGTAAGAGTTTTCAAAAGTTAGGGGCCAGAATGTAATTGGGTGGACTATTTTGCAAAGTAGGTCAAGATGACCTCCCCTTAGGTCCAAATTTTGGTACAAACCTAATTTGGACCTAACGAATCCAATGGTGAAGTTGGATTTTAGGTTTGACCACGTTTGACTAGATATTTTACACAAAAACCCAAATTATGTCAAAATATGAGTTAGGACCCCAATCTAGGTCAAAATAGATTCCAAAGGCCAAATTGAAGGTTCTAAACCCTAGGGGATATTTTTCCATGAATTTTAGAGGGTTTAGTTGATTTTTATCCTGACCAGAACCTTGTTGAATTAAGCGTGTCTTTTTTACGATTACAGAATGTCATTTAATTTATGGATTGCACAATAACCCATTTCTGACTGAACCAACCTACTCTTTATCTTATTTAGACCATTTGACCTATTTTTTGCCTCTGAGAAATCCTGTTTATATGCTACAATGGTAAAATTGTAGTTTTAACCTTTGTTTCATGTTTTCTTCTCAAAACATTAATTCCTTGAATTAGGCCCTTCTCTAGGCTATGTAGGATTTCTTATTCTCTTTCTTAGGTCAAAATGAGCTAGTTAGGGCTCATAATGAGGCTATCATCACTGCTATTAGTTGGGAAGTCACATAGTGGATAGTTCTAGGCTGGGGCACCCAGTCTTATGTGCCTCATGTCACCAGTAATGAGAGCATCTCTTCTGCATAGCCAGAGGAAAATTTTTATTTTTAGGGTCATTTTTAAATGCCAAATACTAGTTCAATCCTTGTCCACTAGTAAAGAAGTATTATCATCTCCAGCAATCAGATATTTATAGGTCTTGGCTGGGGAGAATGGCCCATGATTCCAGACATACTAATCAGGTCCACCCAACGATTGGAAAGGTTCTAATTCCCTCCTCAACTATGCACATTCTTCCTGCAAGCATCCTCCCACTCTAGTTGCATGGTCCATAAGCCTCCAATTGTTATTTAGGGGGTCCCAACTATCATTTACTAAGATGGATTTGTTCACTGCAGCATTGAATGCACGTGGGAATCTATTTTTCAGCAAGCCCAAACTAGACCAATGATCCTGCCAAAAGGAGAATTGCTAGCCATCTCCAAGTTTTAGCACAAAGCTTGACCAGTTGTCATGGACTGCTGCCCAAACAAACCTCTAGAATGGAGATGGTCGGTGAGGGGCAGAGGTGTATCTAGTTACGTGAGAGCTTCCATGGGCATCTTTGATGATCGTCGACCAACTCTTGCCATCATCTTCAAGGAGTTTAACCGCCCATTTGATCAGCAGGGAGTCATTAAACTCCTTTAGTGAGTGGATACCCAGACCACCTTGTTTTAGGAGTGCATAATTTATGCCATTTAATGGGGTGTAAGAATCTACCCTTACATTTTGCCCCTTTCCAAAAGAATCGCTTCCGCAGCATGTCAAGTCTTTTCCAAATTGATTTTGGCACCCTGAAAATGGAGAAGAAGAAGACCGAGATATAGGTGATGACTGAGTTTAAGAGGATCAACCCGCCTCCCTTCAACAAGTATCGACTACTCCAACTCTCTAGCTTGGTAGTAACTTTCTCAAATAAGGGGTTCCAGTCGCTCTTTTTTAATTTGGTGTCTCACAAAGGGAGTCCTAGATATTTCACTGGCAAGTTTCCAATAGGAGTATGAAGGATGGAGGATAGCCTCTCAATTTCATGACCAGCCAATCCAAAGCAAATGAGAGAGACTTGTCACCATTTATCTTCAGACTGGAAATTTCACCAAACATGGTCACCATAGTATGAAGGATCTTAGCTTCATTTAGACCCCCTTCCACGAAGAAAATAGTGTCGTCTACATATTGCAATATTGGCACCATAGCTCTAGAGTTAGTCAAGGAATAACCTCTTACCAAACCTACCTCTGAGAGTTTGCAAGTGAAGCAAGCTAGGGTGTCCGCCGCAAGATTAAAAATAAGTGGAGCTAGGGGGCAACCCTATCTAACCCCGTGTTGGGGTTGAATCCAAGTTTCACAAGGTTTTCCATTTATAATAGGAGAAAAGGATGAAGTTGTGATACGTCTTTTCATCCAAATAATCCACTTAGGTGGGAACCCCCTCCTCCTCATAATTTCCCAATGATAGTGCCAGGAGACCGAGTCAAAAGCCCTACTAAAGTCCACCTTCCACATGAAGGCTTTACATTCCCGTCTACGTCATCTGGTGACCATCTCTTGAGCTATGATAAAAGACTCTTGCAATGACCTGTTGGGAAGGAAAGCCGACTGTACTGGATTAATCATATGCTATAGAACTCCCCTCAATCTGTTTGCTAAGACCTTACTAATAATCAAATAAATAGAGTTCGTCAAAACAATAGTTTTGAACTCTTGTAGTCTCTCCGCTCCTTGCTTCTTAGGTAGTAAAAATAGGTATGATTTATTGATTCCTTCGAATCCCGAGTTGCCCTCTTGGAACTCTTTAATTACATCCATCACATCATGCTTCACCACCGACCAAACTTCCCTATAAAAGAAGACTTGAAATTCATCAGGGCCTGGGGAGCCCTCAGAGTTCAACCCAGCCATCGCCTCTTCAACCTCCTGGACTGTGATAGGAGCAATCAGATGTTTAGCTTCAAATTGGTCTACCCGAGAGAAGTTTGAAGTGGTTAGTCTCCAACTTCCTCTTTCTGTAGCTGATAAACGCCAGTTTATCATCATTTTTATGCATTAAAACAAACTTAGCTCTTAGGATTTTGCTCCACAAATGGGTTTTTGGGCTGCATTTAGGCATCAATTAGGTTAGGCATGCATTGCACTTTTTATTATCTTTTTAATGTGTTTTTGTGAGTGTTAGGGATATGCAGATTGTCAGAACTCCGAAACCCTGGCACTCAGGAAGGCAACTAGTGAAGAAGAAGCTCAAACTAACTGGAACTCAGCTTGATCTAGCACACCATAGTTGGATTCCAGCTCACTTGAACTAGGGTTAGCTCATCTTAGCTCCATTCAGCTCATCTCAGCTGAATGGCAGCTCAAGAGAGCTCATCTTAGCTCAACCTAGCTCAGGTCAGCTCAGATCCAGCTCAACTTAGCTGAGTCTAGCTCATCTCAGCTCCCATTAGTCCACAGGGAGCTCTAGCTAGCTCAGCTGAGTTGACTGGAGTTCACCCCAGCTCAGGTCCAGCTACATCCAGCTCTACTCAACTCCGGCCAGCTAAAGATGACTTCATTCCAGCTTAGGAAGCTCAAGTCCAGCTCCCGGAGACTAAGCTTAGCTCAACTCAGTTGAGCTAAGATACCTTAGCTGCCTCACCCAGCTTGATCCTCCCCAGGAGCATTAGACCCAGCTCACCTCAGCTCCTTTTAGCAGAAGCCAGCTTGCTTTAGCTTGGCTTAGTAGCTAGCAAAGAACTAGCAAGCTAAGCCAGCTACAGTAGCTCCTTGCAACTCTTTTCAGCAGCCACCAGCTCTAGTGCAACTCAAGATGATTACCTCCAGCTCTTCTCCCTGAAAACCTTAGCTCCAAATGCCTCCAACTCTACTCCCTACTAGCTAAGCTAGCTAAGCTGTTTAACTTAGCTAGTCCACCTCCATGGCACCAAAACCTACTACCCTACTACCTAAGCTCCAGCAAAAAGACCACCTACTCCTACTTTATTTTGGTGCCAACTATCCCTTCCATCACCACCCTACATCCACCATCAAAACCCATCTCCACCCTCCATTTTTTTTCCTCCAAAATTGCCTTCTAGAAGGTATTTTTGGAGGGAAAACCAAGGCACCTCTTCATTTCCCTCCCATTTTTCCCTCCAAAAATAACCAAGCACCCCTTCATTTCCCTCCAAAAAAACACCATAACCACCCCCCTTCCCATCCTATAAATACCCTACCCTACCACCACATAATTCCCATCCTCCATTAGTGTATTTTTCTACCTACATCGACCTATACCTACGCCCAAGGAGAAGGAGTAGAGAAGGAGATTAAAGGGGCACATCACCAGCCCTTTTGGTGACTTCTTCTCCCCACTCTCTTCAACTTGGGCCACGCCAAGGAGGAGGACTCTTCCACTTCAAGAAGGATGGCCAGGCAAGGGAGAAGGACCTAGGGTGGACGTCCACCCTTGGAGAGAAGCTTAGGGCATGCCCCCTTAGGGCTTGCCTTGGAGGACATCACCTTGGCGGAGCACTGCAAGGAAGGAGTTGAAAGACTCTTTTTAAGATTGGGAGCCACCAACCTTGGAGCAAGAAGCCCTCTTCTTCACCATCTATCTAGAGGATTTGTGTTTTCCTTTCTTTTTGTCAATTTTCTAGTAGTAGAAGCATTCCTCTACTAGGCATTTTTGTTAAACTCTTTTTTTTAATTATCTAGTTGCCTTCTTTGCAATTTCTTATTTGCATTTCTATTTGCTTGTTTTTAGCGTTCCTCACTCCCTCTCCCTAATTATTCTAGGCCTCCACTTGCCTAGAGTGAGCTTAGGGAAAGGCTCTACTTGCCACTTAGAAGTAGTATTTTAAATTGAAGTGTAAATCACCTTCTCGTCACCATTCCGCGTGTTGTCTTAATTTAAAACAAAAAAATGATATATTGAAAAATACCAAAAAGAAAGTTGAGATTGTATTCCAAGCAAGAGAATCACTATTGCAAAAATTTGGCCTCCTTGGATGACCCTAGATACTCCCCTATCTAGGAATATAAATTTAAGAGTTGATCGGTTTTACGCGTTACAATGATGTATTTTAAGAAACCGCGTGAAATCGCTATCAGTAGCTCTGGTAGCTTCTTTGAAGAACTTGATCGCTTCTTTTTTGATAGCTCCAGGGGAGGATAGCACCTGATCACCTACATGCAAAGAAGAGGTATAATTGATTCTCTTTCTAGTGCTGGCTGTCATGTGAAAGAATTTGGTATTTGCGTCTCCTTCCTTCAGCCATAACTGTCTAGATTTTTCTCTCCAATCAATTTCCCTCTTTAGATCTTCCTCTAAAATGGTCTCCTGACAAGTTTGACGTTGCAGTCACTCATCTTCTGTTAGCTGCCCCTTATCCTCTTTTTCGTCCAGTAGTTGCACCTTCTTTAAGGCTTCCATCCTTCTTTGGTCTCGCAAGACCTCTATTACATTTCTATATTCCTTCATGACAGATTTAAGTTCTTTGAGTTTGGTAGCAAGCCTGAAGGTGGCTGTGCCTTCCACCTTCTTGGATACCTACCAGTTGATAATCATATCCTTACATCCTTCTTCCCTAAGCCATGACTTTCTGAATTTGAAGTATATGCCTGTCAAGGAGCCTTCACCACAATCCCAGAGTAGCAAGGCATGATTTGAGAATGGGTGGTCCAGCCCCCTTACCAAGGATAATTGGAAGCCTTCCAGCAACTCCGCATTGCCAAAGAATCGATTTAGCATCGACTTCTACCCATTTCCATTTCTTCAAGTGTATTCAACCCCTGAGGAAGGATAGAGAGCCAGGCATAAAGTTGAGGTTGCCATCTGAAAGCCAAGCGAACCACCATTTAGCCTTCCACTTCCTCTGTCATTGATGTAGACACATCCATTTAGGTTAAAATGCCTATTTATGCATGTTCTTAGGCTTAGATTTGCATTCCATATTATAAATATTGCATAGCATGCATCATTCTGCATTTACATCCTTTTTGTGGTCAAGAGAGAAGGAGATTTATTTTGGAGCCTTGGATTGACGATCCAACTATATGGATCTGATCAAGACAACTATCAGAGTCTAATGCCTCCGAAATCGCCTTGATCGAAGTTCCGTAACACCATATGCAGTCTGAGGAAGATCAATGGCCAAGGGACTAGGTGACATAATTCAAAGCTTTAAACAATAAATCTGATCGCGCGGATGGATTCGAGTTGACGATCGCAGCTCAACGGTGCAAAAATTGACTCAATCCGACCTCTGCAGCAGCCCCTACAACGGAAAGAAGATGGACGGCCCAGATCGCGCCATGTGGTGCAACCCAGGCCACCCATGCGCATGCATGCACCACTGCATGCGCACAACAGCGTGGGCACATAGAGGCACGTAAGCGCAGTAGTGACAGCGCACACAGGCGCGTAGCGTGCGAAGGTGCGCGACACGGGCGCACAGAGCGCATGCCAGCACAGCAGCAGTGTGGGCGCAAGGCTATCTTTAGTGACCTTTGTGGTGAATCTTCAGCAACGTTTATGACCGTCACTAAATGTCTTGTATACGAATTTGATTCTTTCCTCCACTATAAAAGGACCCCTACCCCTCCCATTTTTCTTCATATCTTCCTTTCTTCTCCTCACCACCTCCAAGGCTCTAAAGAGAGCTTGCCCCAAGCCTGGGATGCTCCTCTAGAGTAGAAATCAAATATTTTTCCCACCTCTCATCCCCCTTCGTGGAGCATCCCGTGGTTGTCTTCTCACCTCCCTTCAGGAAGAAGATCCTCGCTGTGATGCCTCCTACCCGGCCTTCTATCCTCCGACTCCGTCCTTGTTCGTCCCGCTCCTCACCACCTTCCTCCAGGCTACGTCAGAGCGAGTCGTTCTCCAAGGGACCATCGAAGAGGATTTCTCTCACCTATCTCTATCTTTATTACTTTCATAGTATATATTTCCCACTTTCTTAGTTGTAATAAACATGTGATTATAAAAATACATAATTGTTTCTCTCTCTATTTATTTTACAAGTATATTAGCTAGAATTCATCCACCTGATCTCTTGCTTGCTAAAAATACCAAAAAAATTAGAAAAGATAAAAATGACAAAAATAAATAAAAAGCAAAATGCAGATTTTCAAAACCAAACATTCACCTCCCTGTGTTTAACCCGAGACTCACTTTTCGAGTTTCGGTTATAAATATTATCTGATCGACGAATTTTCTTGTGAATCAAACTACAATGGGTTTTCCAAACTCGAACCTTTCCGCATGCAAATCCGCTCCATCAGTCATCTTCGGCTAAGGTACAATTGAAATCTCCCCCCACTAGCCAAGGCAGTCCATGAACCACATCTGCAGCTTTGGCTAGCTCTTGCCACAGAGCATTTCTCGCACTGTCAGAGCATGGTCCATACACACATGATAGAATTAAATCTCGATCTAAGCTCAGTTGTTTGAACTTGCAAGTTATCACATATTGCTCTCTCCACACTTCTTTCAATTCTATTCTTGAGAGCTTCCACCATACTGCGATACCATTAGACCTCCCCTATGCGTCAATTGTCCTAACATCTATCTGACCACCTTGAATTAAAGAGTGCCATAGATTTTTGTTTTCTTCCTCAATATGCATTTCTTGGAGGAGTGTGCAGTCTACCTCCCACTCATGAAGATATCGAGCAAGCGAAGCCCTCCGAACCCCGTTACGCAACCCATGCACATTCCAAGTGAGGACTTTCATCTATGTGTCTAGTTAGTCCCCTTTTGCACCACCATCCTTCTCTCCAAATTGAGAACTGCTGCTATAGCTGTTTCACTGATTTTCTAACCTCTGCCAACTGTTCTCCCCCTAAGTTTGTATGGAGAGCGACCATATTTGACTGCTGAAGATGATCCTACCCCAAATTTTATACCTTCAGATGCCTCAAAGGTGAAATTGTCTTCTTTACCTTCATCAACCATTAGTCCCCCTATCTGTTCTTCTGTTGAAGTGCTTGCTGTTGCAATTTCCCTTTCGTCAGGGGTGTCATTCATCTCCACGCCACCCTGTTGGATCCTATTAGTGTCGTCCATCGGCTCATCTTGTAGAACCGAGCCATGGAATCCCTTCCTCTTCTTCGAATCAGGACATCCTTCTTGATTCGGTTGGCATTCAGAGCTTATTACCTGAGTCCCAACTACTTCAGCATACGTTCTTTCTCCCCCTTGATCTTGTTTCTCATCGTGATGGAAAAAAAATCTAACGGGAAGGAGCCAAGAGCTTCCTTCATAATGAAGTATTAGTTTGTTGGGAACTTGCCCACCCCGAGTTAGTTTCACCTCTGTTGATATGGACCTCCCATCTCCTACTTGCAGCCCCACATTTGCTCCTTCTAAGGATGCAAAGCTAGAGATTGCATTTGCAACCATGATGTCGACCCTCAAATGTAATGGGAGTCCTCTGATTTCTAGGGTTCCCCGTCACTCCTACTCTCTTTGAGGAGGGCGTTCTTGCACTACTCCATCAAAGGGTGAAACAAACCTCCACATTATGGCCAGCCCTTCAGAGGCGCTCATGCAGAAACAGAGGTTTTCAACATCAATCATACCCAGATCGAACAACAAGACACGATATCCACCTAACATCATGATTTTGTATCCTTTTGAGGTTAGGGATAGGGAACTCACCAACTTTTGGGCTTGTGTGTATGAAATCGTTCCCGTTAAGGCCTCGCCGATCAAGGCTCCATGCAAGGTCATCTCTGAGTCTTTAACCTCTTTGGATAGTAGGATCTCCACATCAAGAACATGGTTGAACCCTTTAGGCGGAGGGGGGGTGGGAATTCATCTTTTGAAAATTCCTCCGTGGTGGCACTCTGCCTGGATTGGTTGGTCCCTTTCTCCTGCAAACATCTTTTTTGTGACCCAATTCGCTGCAGGCTAGATAGAGAACTGGGGAGTTGCAAGTAGCGGCCATGTGACCCCTTCCTCTACACTTGTAACATAACACATCTATGCTTCCTTCTCTTCTATATCACCATCTATCCCTACCTTCTTGTCCCCGACGAGGAGCAGTCGAGGCCAAACCTTCTCGGTCATCTCTGAGTCTTTAACCTCTTTGGATAGTAGGATCTCCACATCAAGAACATGGTTGAACCCTTTAGGCGGAGGGGGGGTGGGAATTCATCTTTTGAAAATTTCTCCGTGGTGGCACTCTGCCTGGATTGGTTGGTCCCTTTCTCCCGCAAACATCTTTTTTGTGACCCAATTCGCTGCAGGCTAGACAGAGAACTGGGGAGTTGCAAGTAGCGGCCATGTGACCCCTTCTTCTACACTTGTAACATAACACATCTATGCTTCCTTCTCTTCTGTATCGCCATCTATCCCTACCTTCTTGTCCCCGACGAGGAGCAGTCGAGGCCAAACCTTCTCGGTCCCTTCGATGCCTGCCTTTGGATCTCCAAACCCTCCGACCCTCACCTTTCTTCCCATCGACTCCATCACCATGCTACCTCATTGAATGCTTCCCAGATGAAGAAGAGGGGAGGAGATCACAATCTCACCAAATTTTGTAAATGTACTCAATATTTGGCGGCCTCTCATGACATTAACACTTCAATTAATGTTCTGATAACCCTACAACTAAGTCAGAATTCCTAAGTCAATACTCGGGCGGTCAAAAATACAGAAAAAGTAGTTCAAGGCCATATTTCGTGGATCACAATAGCACTAGGTATTGTTGCCTCAATGCAATTGACTCAAAATGAAATAAACACAACTATGAACTCAACACCTTTTTTTTCAAACTTTTTCTCTTTTTCTTTTTCCTTTTTCTCTTTTTTCTTTTATTTTTTTTCATAAATACCAACACAACGTGATACAACACAACACACACCAATTTTGATTCATGAAGCATTATTAGGGATTGGTGATGTTCAAGAGGATAATGTGTGGCTTATTTAGTGGAAGTGCCTACTCTCGACATCGGGAAAGGAATGGATAGGACAGTATATTTTCTGACCCTTAACACTAACACCCTCCTTCAGCCGAGGATTTTGTAAAGGACTATTGCGACCATCCACCTTAGCCCTAGTTTTATTAGAACTCAATTTCTACATTTCTGCCTTATTTGGTGGCTCTCAAGGATTTTTCATAGAAAATCTGCACGTAGGAACCAAGGGTGAAAACTATGCCTAACTTCAAGTATCATTATCCAATTATCTAGAACTTAACAGTCCTTGCACTAGACTTAGAACACCAATAGACACTCTATTCTCATCTCACAAATGTTTAGTGGATCTAATAGAAGATGATTTTCCTGACTCCCTAACCACTGTCCAAGGGTTTAAGAAAAGAAGCAATGCTTCTCGTCAACAATCTAAAGAAGTCTATTGGTCTTCATAATGAATCCAATACAAAATCTACTTGCAAGTGTAATAGTTGTACTGGATTCTAAATTCAAAATCAACTCCAGAATACAATCCCTAATAAAACCTCTTGATACAAAGCTATGCATGAAATATGTATAGATGCTATGTATAACCTTTCATAGTTGCACTTCAAAATTATTACATATTTGGGTTCACATTTAGCTTGGTCCTAAATTTAAGAATAACAAGGTGAGTGGGTGAGTCAGAAGTGGTTGTTGCGAACGATTTCTAGATCCAATGCGAGCATTGGAGGTAGAATCGGTTGTTCTTAAATTAAGGACCCTAAAGTGCAATAAACATGTTGCTCAAAGGTTTTTCTAAGTGTTGGCAGAAAATTTTTTCAGTTTACATGTACTACCCCCCCCCCCCCATGCCTACTTTCTTGCATGTCCTCATGCATGAACATAAGGAAAATAAATTCAAGATAGGGAGTAAATGGATAGAAATCACCTGGAATCGCTCCTGAATTTTTCATTCAGCATAATCTAACACTATGACAAGGGCACAATATGCAAGAAAACAAGCCAAAATAAAATATGCTATGTATAAAAGGGAAGCAAATCCTATTTATAAAAGCTAAGTTTAACACTTTCAGCTAGGCAAAAACTCAATCAAATGGATCAATGATTGCTGATGAGAGAATCAAGAGTAATAAGATGTGTTCATGTGCTCCTAGGATCAGTGGTCCACAAATACGAATCAGCTGATGGTGTATCCCTACTCCAAAGAGTTTTTCTATTCTAGAGTGCAGAATAGGGACAAATAGCAAAGGATAATGAGAACGAGGTTCATGATGCAAACCCTGCTCATTAATCCAGTTCTAAAGTTCCAAGAGAAGTTGCTGAAGAAGTGGACTAATATTATGATTGAAATGCAAGTCAACTTCGGAATTTGGATCATAAGGGTCTTCATAATAATGATTTACATCAAAAATCACGCTTCCTCCAAGCCTCGAGTTATATGAGGATAAATGTGAGATTGGGATTTCTATGTGGAAGTCACTAAAATCCTCGTCAAAGATAGCATCATCATCAGAAATGGCTTCATCCTCATTAGAATCTGTCTCAGTCTCTCAGTCGAACCATCCATTAGATTGACTAGGATTATAAGTTCGTCCCCAATTCACTCGACTTAGCACTTCAATCCCTTTCTCCTCATCATTTTATCAAGTTCCTCACAATTTCCTAATTCAGATGCCATTTCCAATTCCTTAGGTGAATCATCAGAAGTCTCCCCCAATAATTGGAGATCAGAATCAAGAGTAAAGAATGTAGACTCAGGGTTTGCCTCATTGCCCTGGTAGGTGGGAAAAGAAAGGTGCAAATCAGATAATATAGGAGTGGAAACAAATTCACTTCATATAAGAAGTGTCTCAAAATGTTCATTCGTATCAAATCCAGATTCATCCAGGCACATGTGATTATTAGAATCCTTAGGCAAAATCATCTCCGAACTACCCATGTGTACCTCACTAGAGATGTCAAAGTCATTAATCTCTCTATCTCCCTAAGGGATTTCTTCTGTTTGTTTGTGATTTTCATTATATCCAACCTGTCTCTGCTCAAATTCCCCCAAGTTACTTGGGACATCCAAATCTAGATCATCCTATGAATCCCCACCTTGGGAATCCTTGAATACAAAGAAATCATATTCAACCTCATAACTAATTGGTTCCTCAAAATGAAAGGCTTGCATTTCAGGGCTTCCATCAAGATCTTGATTCACAAGTGGATCTCCTTCCTTAATTCCATCAAGTGTCTCCCAAGATTGAAAGTCGGTGCTGGGGGTACTAACCCTTTCCTCATCACTTTCCAGGATGGAGCTCTCAGATGATTCCATTCCTGATATACCAAAATCATGTCCCGTGATGCCATCAGAATTGTCTTTTATCTCAAAATCACTTTTCGAGATATCAGCATAATCCACTTCAAGTATCTGCCCCAAAGAATCCTCTATAGCAATTTCAGGCATAACCGCTTCAGATTCTCCAAAATCCTCAAGACTATTCTCCACTTGATACTACAAAAGTAGTATATCTTGAAGTGTGTGATTTTGTTTGGTTAGCCTAGTCAAGGATTCCAACTCTTGAAGGGCAAACATTAGAGATTCTTGGGTTGTGATTAAAGCCTATCTCTACTCCCAATCAGTGGTGGTCTGAACTTCATGCAGATAAATTGCAACCTTGTCCTTGAACTTTGCTACCATTTGTTGCGATCTAAGAAGTGGTTGCAAGTCCGTTGGCACCTCCTCGGTGATGATTTGTGTAGGGCTCCAGGGAGGTGAAGTCGATCTAAGTGTATCTCGGGGGTGAGAATTATAGGTATGGAATCATACCCCGAGTAATGAGGAGGGGTCACCTGCCATGTAGGAGTGGAAATCATATTAAGGTCAGGAGAAGAGGAAGACGACCCTTGAGGGTGGTAGAAAGGGTTAGCCATTTCAGCTAATCGAGAATAAGGTTGAGAAGAGGGAAAACCAGGCTATGCGAAAACTTGCCTTTGCCGCCTTGGGTTTGGTTGCCAAGGTCTAACCAAAGTAGGTCTAAGAGACCTCCTCCCTTGCATACACGAATGACAAGGGTTGGTGTAGCCAAGCCAAACAAGACTGGGGCCATATTAATCAAATTAGTCCTTAAAATCAGGTGACCAGATTTTTCGTTAACATTTAATTCCTGAAGAAAAATTCATTATAAAACCAACTGAAAATAATCCTAATTTCTTAAGCTAAGCCATCCAGTCTGTTATGAGGGGACTAAGAGGAAGGTTCTTCCTTTGGCTTACACCTCTGAGTCCTTGATAACCCTTAGACGCAACCGTTTGGTACTACCCTGCAAACTTGGCACTGGGTTTGGCTAAAGAAGTTGTGATGACCCAGTAGTTAAATAACAAATGTAGGTTAATTGATATTTTCTTTAGGAATTGTTAATCTTTTTCTTCAACTTGATGTGGTGTTGGGTGAGTGGTCAACCAATTGACTCAACTCACCAACTGGTCAATGGACTTGATTGAGTCCAAGCTATTCAATGTGGTCTCTTCAAAAATAAAACCCTAAATATTAGACCTAGGGTTTATGCAATGACTAAGCAATTCATGAAGCAAAACAAATGTCAAATTAAAATTACTTTCTATAATGCAATAGGAATCCAAACAAAATGAAATTTGGTAGGCAGATTCCTCTTTAAAAAATATTTATAGAGAATACTTTTATAAAATTTCTACTATTTTGAGTGATTTAATGTGAATTTTTAACTAACAGGGGGTCGAATAAGGCAGATTGAACCCTTATTGGTTTTTCTCCTTGAAATAGTCTCAAACCAAATCCAAAAATTAGAGAAAAATATGAGAATTAAATCTTACTTGATAAGCTTTCAAAACCCAATAATTTTAGGTCAATCAAATCTATGTGTCATTCGGAATCGATTTTTGAAAATTAAAAAAATTTGAATTTCAGTCTATTCAACCCCTGTGCACTTCGTGAATTTTTAAAAATTACACGATGCAAATTTTTTCAAACAAATGGTGGAATTAGAAAGATAATTTAAAAATCTATCAACCCAAATTTCAAGATTTTTGGATCGTCAAATATTCAGCAAATGATTTTTAAATTCGTTGAAAAACTATGGCCAAATTTCAAAAAGTGGTAAAAAGGCTTTTCAAAGTGATTTTCAAAACAAAGAAGCCTTTTACCAAAAGAGATTTTTTTTTCAAATTTTCCAATTTTTCCTTTTTTTTAGATTTTTTTTTGGAGAAAATTTTTTCATATTTTTTGTGTTTTTTTTCAAAAACAAATACCTAACCTAAGAGTCAAATCAAATCCTAAACCTAAGGAATTCGTGTGTACCTAAATTCTTCAACTATGCCTGATGTGTACGCAAAATCCACTTTTGTGTACCTGCACACCAAAAACAAGTAGAGGCAAATATGTCAGAAACATTTTCTAAAATCAGAAATAGTATTGCCTCCCCAGCAATGACACCATTTGTTGGAATCATAAATTGTAAGTTTGATTTGATTGAGGTCTTAGTATAGATGCGAAATCCAATTTCAACAACAATTTTAACAAGACTAGGTGAGTCCCGATCGATCTCAGGGAGGTGTAGTTTTGTGACTTTGATTTTGATTTTTCTTTTCTCTACTTGTTTAGAATCTCATTCTGATTTCAAAAATGCCTAAATAGGACTCATCGGTTGCTTTGTTTATGCGAAGTACGTGTACATGAGTTAGGAAAATAACAAACATGAAAGTATGTGTTTCAGTGCACACTACTACCAATCTCATGCTTCCAAACAATTTTAACAAGACTAGGTGAGTCCCGATCGATCTCAGGGAGGTGTAGTTTTGTGACTTTGATTTTGATTTTTCTTTTCTCTACTTGTTTAGAATCGCATTTCGATTTCAAAAATGCCTAAATAGGACTCATCGGTTGCTTTGTTTATGTGAAGTACGTGTGCATGAGTTAGGAAAATAACAAACATGAAAGTATGTGTTTCAGTGCACACTACTTCTACCAATCTCATGCTTCCAATTGAATTCCTATCTAGCAAGAAATCATTTATGCTTTACGGAACCGACATTTTATTTGCATAAAAAGAGACAAAGATCCAAATAAATATAATAGGCAATTTTATTTCATCGAATTAAATCATTTACAATGGATTCTAGCAGAATGCTTGTACAAGGATTTTGAAAATGATGAGATCTACTCTAGTAGATGGGAACACCATCATGGTTCCTAACTAGCCACATTTAGTCTGGTTTGATTGATTAAAGCTCCTACATAATCATGTGAGGGTCATAATTCTGCATTATTCTGATTTGAGAGAAAATGGAGAATTAGGGTTAATTCTATAATTTTAACAACACATCATGAACACAGATTAACCACAGGGTCATTGAGGGGTTGAATAAAGGACAAATGAGCTCAAAAGTTCAAAAAATGGGTCATCATTAATAGAAATAGGTTTTCACGCATTCCGAAAACCAAAACAACACACAAAGCCCTAATTTTAGATCCGCTTAAATTGAAGAGGTTATGATTAGGATAAAATTCACTAAACCTCTTAAAATTCATATAAAAATATTCTAAGAGGTTTGGTACCCTTAGTTTGACCATCTAAACCCATTTCGACCTTAAATAGAGTTTCAAACGAGATTTTGCCCTAATTTGGGCTTCAGTGTAAATTTCCCAGTCAAACATGGTCAAAACTGAAATCCAACTTCACCATTAGATTCCTTGGGTTAAAATTATGTTAAGGCCAAAATTTGGGCCTAATCTGAGTCCATCTTGACCTAATTTACAATTTAGTCCCTAAAATCTCTATTATTCACCCTTAAGCCCCTAACTTTCAGATTCCTTGCAATCAGGCCCCTAACTTCTCATCATTTTCTTCAAACAGGTCTCTGCTACCATTGTTGGTGTGAACACTCCACATGCTAAGCTTCAACAGAGAATATCTCTCTCAAATCAGCACCAAATCCCTCCAAATTTGGAGGGATCGATGTTCAAACTTAGGGGAATCCAATGAAATTGATTCCAAGACCTAACTTGGAGTCAAGATTCCTAGCGAGCTCGAGATTTCAGGGATCCTAAATCCCCAAAAATCACAATTCCATCAAGGTCCTTTCCTGATTTTGAGCTCATAATTGAGCTCTATAAAGGTCCCTCTTGATTCCACCATCCTCCTTAGTCCAACTTTGGCCCAAAACCTTTGAATTTCTCTCCCTCTGGCCACCTCTGTCGCAACTCTAGTGAGCCTCTCCAAAACTCCATCGTCGCCCTCTACCACGTACAATAGGCAAAGGGATCTTCTTCCCCAGCTTCTTGCACCTCTCGCCGGCCAAAGTGGAGGTCCCAAACCCCTTCCTCCTCCTCGTCTCTCCTACCAAAGACTTCACCTTCCTTGACACCGACCAATTAAAGCTGGTGCAATCCTTCCCCCTTTTTGTCCAGTAAAGTAGTCTTCTCTCTCCCTCTATCTCTCTAGGTTAGATTTCACCCCTTAACTCCTCATTTCAACTGCCGAACCACTAACTCCCTCTCCGTCTTCCCCAACTCCACACACGTCTTTGACATGGTCATTCTTTCTCCGGTGTGGTCATTCACAAGCAACATTTTGGCACCGTTGAATCAAGTTGTCGAAAAAGTTTCGATGGAGGGGAGTGGGAATGATAGGGTTAGGGTGGAGGACGACGACTGGAGGGTGTGGAGGTCCAAGGGATGGCGGTAGAAGGAAAGGGGGAAGGAATCTAGGGCAACCCCGCATGAGGCTCGTGGAGTGGGAAACATGTGGAGATGGTGGGGAGGAGGGAATGCTGAGATTGTTTGTTACAGGTGCAAGAGATGGGGGCATATGGCGACTGTGTGTAGGTCCCCGACTTTATGCCTCACATGTGGGGCTTGGAGCCACAAGAGGGACACCTGTAAGAGGAGGAACGAAAGGGATATGAATGGGAGAGAACCCGCTCATGACCTAGGAAAGAAGGGGGCCCCCCTGCCCCCACCACCGGAGGGCTTTAGATAGGTTGATGATGTAGAAATCCCTCAACTGAGTACATGGAGAAAGCGGCAATAGCGATACGGGGAGCTCTAATCAACGAGATAATGGTATGTTCCCTAGATCTGTCTTCACATTGGTGGAAGTTGGCACATCTGGGTGGTTCTCGATTTCTTTTGTTTGATCTGGGCATGATGGACGTGGAAAACCTTTGCTTCCACACGAGCGTGTTTGATGGAGTGACCGTTATGTGGAGGCTTGTATCGCCTTTTGATGGGGCACTACAAGATGGGCTGCCGCAGAGGGCAAAGGTCTAGTGGGGAACCATGGAGATATGGGGCCTCCCATTACATTTGTGGTTCAATGGGGTGGTGGCAAGGATGATTGCAAGCTTTGTTGTTCTGTCAGAGAGGGCGAAGGTGGGGTTGTGTGAGGGGGATGGAAGGTCAATTAAAGTTGAGGTTAAGGTGGTAAGGGGGGGACCGATCCTAGATAAACTAATTCTAAGATGTGGAGGGAGCTTGTGGCTCCTTCGGATGAGGATTTCCTTCCGTCATACTGCTGGATGGGAACAAGAGGTAAGGAGATCTTATGTAGATATAGTCAAAGCGTAGGGTTGTAGCAATGAGGGGCAAGTGCTCAGAAGGGATCAAGTTGAGCTCAAGAAGAGAAAAGTAACTTCACTGTACAGGGGTACCAGATGAGGAGATGAATGGGGAAAACCACACGACACCTGAGATAGCAACGATGCAAGATGTGATTGATGGGAGGGAGCTGGTGGTTTTAGATCTGATGCAACAAGGGCTATTTGATGGTCAAGGGGCATCCACAAGAGGTCCCAATCACTTCTCCTTCGAGGCTCTAGAGGGTATATGGTTTGGAGTGGGAACATCCTCCCAAGGAAAGTCGATGCGCTCACCATACAAACTCAGGAGAAGGACTGTAGGTGGTGGACTGAAAATCAGAGAGGAGCACATTGCAGCAATTTTGAATGTTGAGTAGAGGACTGTGGGTCAGAAAGGGGTTGAATAGGTTGATGATGAAAATCATTACATGGAATGTGCGGGGGTTGTGCGATGGGATGCAAAGGGCTTCATTGGCTCATTACCTTCGCGAATGGGAGGTAGACTGTGCACTATTACAGGAAACGCATATAGAGGAGGGGTGCAACTTCATGTGGATGCCTCTACTTCAGTATGGTCAAGCAGAGGTCAGGGCAGTAGAAGTGCAAGGAAGATCAGGTAGCTTGGCTGTTTGGTGGAAGATCTCTAGGCTACAACTTATAGAGGTCTGGAAGGGTCAATATCTGATCTCTTGCAGGTTCAAATCAATATGGGACGACCAGGACATTTTTGTCTCCTGTGTGTATGGCCCATGTATTGATAGTTTGAGAAATCTTGTGTGGTAGGAACTGCTTCGGATGGCAAGCATAGCAGAAGGGATCCCGTGGCTTGTTGGTGAAGATTTCAACTGTGCTTTGACTGAGAATGACCAAGGGAACAGGAGGCTGGACCGAGCCTCTCTTGGATTCCAGATGGCTGTTTAAAAATTGGGGCTAAATGAGTACCCATCTACGGGGGCAGAGTACACTTGAAGAAATGGGAATGGATTGATGTCAAAGTTAGATAGGTTCTTTGGCAACGTGGAAACATTGGAGAGATTTCAACTTTCGATGGTTATAGGGATGGACCAACCCTTTTCGGATCACACCCCCGTATTATGGGATAGTGGGGAAAGTGTAAACACAGGACTTATTTTAAATTTAAGAAATCGTGGTAGAGAGATGATTAACCACTAGTGGACTAATAAAAAGGTGGTAGGCACAGCCACAAATCAGTTAGCTTTGAAATTGAAGGAATTGAGAACTCTCTTGAAGGAATTTAGGAAGACGGTGGAAATTGTGAGGAACCAAAGGAGGACAGAGGCATTGTCCCAGGTACAACTTCTTGACAAAAATAAAATGGTGGATGCCTGACGGAAGAAGAGAAGGGACAACGAAAACACTAGCAAGGGGTGATTCAATCTGAGGATATGGCAAGAGAAGTGGATTGGAGGGAAAAGTCTAGGTAACTATGGTTGAAAGAAGGTGATGCAAACACGAAGTATTTCCATATGGCAGCGAGCTCTCGAAGAAGAGTTAACTTCATCTCCTCTTTGAAGGTAAGTGAGCGGGTTTTGACCTCTCCTGATGAAATTAGAGGGGAGACGGTCAGATTTTTCAGGGAGGCCTCCAGATCAGCGGAGAGGGGAGTTTGGAGGCTGGCTGCATCAATGTTTCCACGAATAGGGGATGCAGCAGCTGGACAGTTGACACTGCCTATTTCAGAACAGGAGGTTATGGAATCCATGGCTGGTTTGAATGTAGAGGGATCGCTTGGTCCGGATTGGTTTCAAGTCTTCTTCTATAAGGAGTTTTGGCATGTGGTTAAAGGGGATGTCATGGACGTTATAATCATACCTCTTCTTACTGTCGAAGAAGCAAGGTGCGGAGAGATTGATGGAGTTCAGACCCATTGCATTATCAAATTCAATATACTTGATAACTAGTAAAGTTTTGGCTAATAGATTGGTGAGGGTCTTATCAGACCTAATTAGTCCAGTGCAATCAGCTTTCCTTCCCAACAGATCTTTACAGGGGTCCTTCATAGTAGTGCAAGAGATGGTGGCTGGGTGGTGCAGACGAAGATGCAAAGCATTCATGTGGAAAGTGGACTTTAGTAGAGCATACGATTCAGTTTCTTGGTCTTATTTATGGGAGATTTTCAGGAGGAGGGGATTTCCACCGTTATGGATACAATGGATGAAAAGGTGTATAATAACTTCATCTTTTTCACCTCTGATTAATGGGAGACCATGTGGTGCATGGATTCAACCTCAATGTGTCGTGCGACAGGAATGCCCTTTGGCCCCTCTAATTTTCAATCTAGCGGTGGACACACTAGCTCAGTTTACTTGCAAACTATCCAATGCAGGCTTGGTGAGGGGATATTCTATGTCCAATTCTAGGGTGCTTGCGCCGATTCTGCAATATACAGACGACACAATTTTTTTTGTGGAAGGGGGGAAAAGGGAGGCAGAGACCCTACTCTCTATGGTGACTATGTTCGGTGAGATCTCAGGGCTTAAGCTCAATAGCACAAAGTCGTCCCTAATTTGTTTCAGTATGAAAGGTCTGGAATGTGAAGCTCTTTCCGCCACCCTTCGCACACTCATCACGACTCTTCCGATTAGGTATTTGGGACTACCATTGAAGGATACCAAACTGAAGAAGAGTGATTGGGGCGTTCTATTTGAAAAGGTGGCTTATAAATTAGAGAGCTAGAGTAGCTGCTATCTTTCAAAGGGGGAAAGATTGATTCTATTGAACTCGGTCATCAACTCAATTATGGTCTTTTTATTCTTTGTATTCAGATCACCGAAGGCTGTTTGGAAAAAGCTAGATGTGATGAGGAAGCGCTTTTCCTGGAAGGGAGCAAAGGCTGAAGGTAGATTTCTGCATTCGCTGAAGTGGCAAAAGATTTGCAGGCCCCGCTCTCAAGGTGGGATGGGTATTTGGTCACTTAAGGAGTTTAATGACTCTCTATTACTAAAGTAGGTTGTTAAACTATCTGAAGACGATGGGAAGATCTGGTCAAATTTGATCAAAGACTCTTATGGAAATTCTCATGTGACACGATGAACAACCACTCCTACCCACCCCTCACCATTCTAGAGTTCGGTTTGGAGGGCTCTGCAAGAAAATTGGGTAAACTTTATCCCTATTTTGGGGGATGGGCAACATTTTTCCTTTTGGAATGACCGATGGTCAAATCTGGGAGTCCTGAGAAAGTCATATCCGAGAGCATATGCTACAACACCGGATGGGAGGGCCACGGTCAGTGAGTGCTAGGACAACGTGGATGGAAAATGGTACATTTCAGAGGGTAATTTGCATGAAGGAGGAAGGACCCACGAGGAGCTGGTGCATCTATTGGCCGACATTCAAGCTTTTCAGCCGGTGGGTGGAGTGGATAATTTTATTTGGAAACATGGGTTATTTTCTCCAGCACAGGCTTACAAAATTATGGTTGGTAATAGGGCCGATGGCCCATCTGATCTGGACAGGCAGTGCACTAAGATTTGGCAACTAAAGCTTCCCCTAAAAATAAAAATATTCTTGTGGTTATGTCAAAGAGATGGGCTTATCACAGGTGAACTGAGACAAAAAAGAATGGGGATCCCAGCTCAAAATTGCCCACTTTGTGAATTTCCAACTGAAAGCAACATGCATCTCTTCTCTTGCTTGGTGTCAGACCAGGCTTGGAGGGGAGTTTGTGGGGAACCTGCTGCCACGTGGGATGGGTTGTGGAGAAATCTCTTGACTACGGGCAAGACGAACATGCAAATAGCAAGTGTTATGTGGAGTGTGTGGCGTGCTCATAATGATAAATTGTTTGAGGAGGTGTTATCAATACGAGGAATATCATTAGGGAGTGTTGGGGTTTTGTTAAAGAGTGGAGTGATGCCATGTAAATATTTTCTAATGAGTCATTAATAAAATAATCCCTAATCTTCTATCATCAACAGTAGCACTCCTCATCTTTTCAAAAAAACACATTTTGGCACCGTTGTCAGGGAGCAACGCGCAATTCACCACTAGTCTTATCTTTCTTGATTGATTTGATTTCTAATTTGCCCTATCTGTTTTGCTGTGATTTTGCGAGGTACATCACAAGAAGATCTTCCGCGCAATCAACCACTCCAAGGGTAGGTAAAATTTCTCTTCTTCCCTAATCACCTCTTAATCTTGGGAAAGAGTAAAGGAAACAAAAATCAGTTAGGATCCACTTGCCATATTTTCCCAATAAGATCACTTAAAGGCAAAAAGTTTCCTGATTTGCAAAATTGAAATCTAATTGAAGTTGAGACGATTTTGATTAACAATCCCCATCCTGATTTCCTGTATCTATTAGGGATTTACGCTTAAATTTTCAACATCTTGGACTACTCACTTTCTTGTTTGAATTCAAGGTGTTACATTTGGAATTCAAATTGGACTTGAGAATAGAACCAATTAGGGTTTCTACAATATGGTTCTGAAGTATTAGTACACATTTTTCTGAAATAAAGGAAACTAATCCTACCGCATTTGTGTGCTACCTAAGCCCTTGATTGAAAAGATCTATCCAAGAGAACCTTAAAACCCGGCTCTAAATTCACTTAAACCCTAAAATTTGGACCAAATAACCTGAGAGTCAATTTCAGGGTGATTTGGGTCATGACCCAAATTTCATCCTCAACCTTAGGATAGGTCAGGTGAAGTTGTTCCACTTTGTGGATCAACCAACCTCCAAATTAGGTCACAAATTGGATCAACTTCTAAATCAAGTGAAATTCAAGGCACAAATTCGGACTAAAATTGGTAGACTTAAGGTCTCAATTCATTCATTCCAGTCTACTTGGAACCGCAGTGACAAGGAAGGTCAGGTGGGGAAAACCTTGTAACCCATGGGGGACGCTCTACAGTGTAAGGGTCTTTGCGGAACTCTCCCTTCCTGGCTGCCCAAGTAATTCTCGGGTGTGTGGATTTCCGATTCAGAGGTATCAACCGCCTTGAAATAGTCTTAGTCATTGAAAATTTTTTGGGTGCCTTGATTGGGTCCAATTTACATCCAGTCCCACATCTATTCTGTAGTGCACATACACAGGAAAGGACCCTAGGTTTGACCTAGATGCCTCCATCAAAGTTGATCTTTTGGGGAAATCTGAACTTATCTAATTAATTCGATCTGGACATGAATTTGATTCTACATCCCGATCCACCATTTGATTTGAAAATGCAACCTGACAACATAGGAAAGATTTTCAATAAACCTGAATCCCAAATGAGCATCAAAGAGAAAATGATCGAGGCTGCCCTTAGACATAGGGAAGAGTCTTACAAAACCTCAGATCCATTTAGCAGAGTTCAAGTTAATGTGTCAAAAACAAAAAACCTCATCGTAAACCGTGCTCATCTAATGTTGACCCAAATGATACATGGTTTAACCTGGGATGCACTCTTATCAGAATTCATTGAACTGGGGAAATTACATAGCAATGAGTGTCTACAATGTTTGTCAAATCCCCCACTTTGGGAAATACACCAAGATCTCATTGGGAAACATGGAAATTTGTTGAATCTATTGCATGAAGCCATTAATCAAAAATATCTCGATCCCCACCCAGAACTTTGTGATGAATCTTGGAACAATTTTGAGGATCAATATGATTTCCCAGAGCCCAAGTTCAAAATAGAGGTTGTTGTGGACCCCCAACCCAAATGGAATCAAATTCAAACTTTATGTCGAATGACATACTTGATCAAAATGTGGGTTGAGTGGATCCAATTGTAGGTGTTCCCAATTGTCAACCAGCCATAGAGAACCATGAAGCTAGTCCATCATGCCTTTATTTACCAAACACCTGTGATCAGCTTGAGTCAGAACCTCTCGAGGATGTAATTCCCGCACCTTATCCTGTTAAGGTAATCCTCGAGAGTGATTCTGACATCCTAATAGAACCATGTCCAGATTCTAGTGGCCCAATTCCTAACCCTGACCTAGAATCTAAATGTGAGCCTATTTGGGATGATCATGAGGCCCAATGTGAAGAAAATCAAATTTTAGATCTGAACTATGATTATGGGCCTATATTTGATTATTATACCTCTCCAAACTCCTCAGAGGAACAAATTGATTTTTTGGAAGTCACACCGATTTATAATACAGAAACAGAGGAGTTGGAAGAGTTGGGATTTGATTGGATCTACTCTAGGAACCTAGAATCTGAGCCTATGCCTACTAAGGACACCCCTGTGAGGTTGGAATCTGAGAGCAGGTTAGATCAAAGTTCGGTTGATAATTTCATGAATCATGATTTATTCTGTGGTTGAAATCCCAATCATGAATTAGTTTCAGAAGGTAATTTTTGCATATTCTCCGATGATTTCGAATCATACTCTGATTTCGGAGAACCTTTATTTCCTAATGATTATGAGCCAGTTTACGACCTCAATATCCATGATCCATTCTTTGATTCTGATTCCAAGGCCGATGATTTGAACCTCAAAGCAACCACACCTCATTCAAAGCCTTTCAAAGCCCAATCCCAACCCCAACCCGCCACCAGAATCAATTTTTACTCTGACTCACCTCTCTATGATCCGGTTACATATGATTCGTATCCATCTTTTAATCAGGAATCGGATACTAATCAGACCGATAAACACATCTTATCCTTCTCTTATCCCATCAGTAGGATTCTGACATTTTTTACAGATCCATTGTCCTTTGAAGACCCCTACTTTGATCAAGCTAAACTGATTTAGCCAAACCCTAGCTTTGCATTTCCATATCTTTTTAAGCCACAACGTATCTGGTGGGCTCCATACCTATTGATTCACATCCATCAACCCACCAGACTGATTAAGTTTGGTCTACATCATCAGTCTGTTGATCTGAACAAACACCCGGTTGGACCAACCAGGCAACTCATCAAGGTGCTTGTTCTACAAAATTCCTCCAATTTAACCACCCCTTCTCCCTGACCACCTTCTGCTTGCCTGAAGGAATTGAATTTAGCACTCAACGAGAGGCAACTCATCATTCCAAAAACCTGAGACCCTTTTGATCATCCTTTTGAGCTACACTCTTATTGCACTTTAGGGTTCAACTTTAGAACAGCCGACTCCACCTTTGATACTTTTATTAGAGCCTAAAATCGAATGCAACAATCATCCCAATCCATTCGCCCACCCTTTGACCCTGTTATAATCCTTGAACCAAGCTAAATTCGTACCCACCTAGTTTACAATGAGGATATTGCAAAACTTAGGCATGGGGGGTGTTAAACAAATGGAAATTTTTGAGAAATGATTAAAAATCTTTCTTGAGGAGGAAAATTGGAGGAAACACAAAATGTCAAAAGGAGCAAAAACAAAAATATAATTGATAGTCATAGCAATTGATTATGGGATCTACTTAAGTTCTAGACCAAATCAAAACAAGGATTAAGTCTTGAAGTGCTAAAGACAAGGAGATTAGTAAGAGTGATAATCTTAGGCCTCTTCGGCTTATTTTAGGACTTAAACACTCATGTATTCGTTAAGATCTGGATTAGTTTTCAAGAAGTTGAGGAAATTGTGAAGCTGATGTAGTAGGCTAAGGCTTAAGGATTATTCAACCCCGTTGCCTGCCCTTTGGTTTGCGGGACTTGGTAACCTAAGCACCCAAAATCCACACACCAGTTTGGTTCAATGCGCTTAACAAAGAAATAATGCCAAAAGTGTTCTGTTCTGAAAAGTTGTCTCAAAGATCTATCTTAGGAGCTGCTCGAAAACACAAGTTGATTGAACAAGTTCCTGACGTAGAGAAGTGGAAAATTTCCCTCAAAGATGAATAATAACATATCGTCTTCTCGGTGCTTGTCTCTTAGGATATCTAAATATCCTACCAGGGACATGTAAACACCTTGTGCTGGTTCAAGTGCCATGGGCGGGATTATCCTGAAATGTCGATTGCCAGGGCCTAAATTTAGCTACAGAACACCATGGGCACGCTATCCCAAAGTGTCGAAATCTAGGAGTTCTGGGGGTTTCCATGGGCGGTGCTATCCTGAAGCATCGAAAGCCAGGGACCCTTCAAGGATTGATGGTGGAGACAAGGAATCCGATACAAACCATGTTTAGAGCCAATCTAAGGCTAGATTTAGGGAAATATAATAATAAAAGAGAGAAAACTCTCCAAATGAAACATCCTTCTCTATCTCTCTCTTACCAAAAATGCACTGGCAAACTAAACCTGGACTTGATACATTCTACACACTGGTGCTTTAGCTGCTAGGCTTAACGCACCTCTGGGCAGTTTTTGTGGGCCTTAGAAACCTTCTCAGCAGACCCAAGCTGAAGCTGGTCAGGTATGGATCTTGACTGGTACTTGAGTACCTCTAGTCCTATCTTTGGCATTCTTATCTAATTTCTATACAATGGTACAAACCAGGCATCTGAACATCAAAAACATGATCTAGAGATTTAGTTCTTTCCATAAGATTTTCCTAGGGACTAGCAAAAGCTAGGCATACGGGTATGATGGGAACACCATCATGGGCACTAACTAGCTACATTTAGTCTGGTTTGATTGATTAAAGCTCCTACATAATTATCTGAGGGTCAAATTTTGCATTATTCTAATTTGACAGAATAACGAGAAATCAGGGCTAATTATGTAATTTTAACAGCACATTATGAACACATATTAACCACGAGATCACTCAGGGATTAAATAAAGGTCAAATGAGCTCAAAAGTCTAAAAAATGGGTCAGCATTGATAGAAATAGGATTTCACATATTCCGAGAACGAAAATAGCACACAAAATCCTAATTTTAGACCTGTTAAAATTGAAGAGGTTTTGGTCAGGATAAAATTCATCCATCAAGAGGTTTTCTGTAGAGATTGGACATCCAACACATTGTCTGGATGTCTAAAGGTGGTCTGGAAAGTGTTTTTGGTTATTTTAGGCTAAAATGACCTAATGGAAGGGTGGCTTAGGTATGGGAAGGTGGCTAAGGTTACCCTAAGGGCTAGGGATAGGTGCAGATATGTCCTATATTCTTCATAATTTAATTCTAACTTTAAATCCCGACAGGTAGTATAGTATACCTCTCTCATACTCTCTATCTTCAGCTTATTTGCAACTTCATCGCAAGATGTACACGACCTTGGAGATGAACATGAAAAGCCCTAATTATCAAATCCACTAATCGGACCACTTAAACCGAGGGTGATACAACCTTAATACAGCCACACTACTTTAACCCAAATGTAGTGTTCCTCAAAAATCCCTCTTCTTCACGAAGAGTATTTTGTTGCAAGATGGTGACAGAAATTCATCATGTGAATACCCAACCAAAGACAAGATAAAGCAAAGAACTGACGTGCTTCCATGCGTGTGTGTTAAGAAGTGTTGTTATAGTTCGCACTTGCAACGTTGATTTTAAAGTAAAGAAACAGATGTGAGTCCGAGTGTCGGTCTCAGGGAGGCGTGAAAATCGGATTTTTCTTGTCACTTATTGTCACGAAAATCGCGAGTTTTGCTTGCGAAAAGGTGCGGGTGAAAAGCGAGAGAGAGAGAGAGAGATTAGGGTTAGGATCGTTTCATTCTTAACATGCAACTTGAATAGGAAATAGAGTAGGCAATTGAATGGAAAACAACTTCATTAATCATGCAACTTTAGTTCATAAATTACAAAATCAGATACATGCTTAAACATAAGTAAAGTAAAGCATAAAAGATAGGAGGAAAGAGAGAGAGAGGGAGGGTGGCGAGGCAGCCACGGTGGTGGAGAAGGCTCCGTCAGCGGCTCGTCGTCTCCGGTGATTACAAGAGGGCCTAAAGCTAGCTAAAAGAGGGGTAGAGTAGTTGCAAGGGGAGTGAATGCCTTGAATGAGTGGTTAGAAGGGGTTTAAATAGGGAGAAGGGCTTTCCAAATGAAGAAGATGTTTTAGCGACGTCTGGGACGTCGCTAAAACCCTTCCAAAAATGTCAGTGAAGCCCCCAGCTCGCCGGTCGCTCGCCTGAGCAGTTCTTCCTCGCGCTTGATCCGTGGGTGTAGCATGAGAGCCGTCCGATCGAAGATCGAATGGCTGAGACCTTCGCCCGAGCACGATCGAATCGCGCCTTGAGTGCACGTGCGCGCAAGCGTTGTCGTCGACGTGTGCGCACGCGTAGCTGATCAGTGCCTGAGAGCGTGCCACGTGGCGCTATCGTCATCGTTCGCGTGCGGATCTACGGTTGAATTTCATCCGCGCGCCTCGCTGTCTTCGAATTCCCGCACCGCGTGGCTCAAACCCGTGTCGCGTGGGCGCGGGTGTGCGCTTTAACCGCTGCGCTACTCCCGCTGCTTTGTCACGGCAACCACGGGTGTGCCCGCGATTCTCCGCCGACTGATCAGAGATCGACGGCTGAGATCTGATCTCTGGTTGAAGGTGGAAGCAGGCACGCGGTGAGCGGGTGCCACGTGGCGCATCGAGGACCGTTGATCATCAGATCAACGGTCAGAACTTCTTGGGCCCATTGTAGGAGCTCTGGATGTCAGATTTGGCCGATTTTGAGTCCGTTGGACTCCATTCATCGTTCTGAATCCATCAGTGCGATCCGATTGCTCATCTGAGGCCTGCTTTGATAAGTGCTTATACAAATGGCTGTTAATACTATTTTATAAGCAATCTTGGCATATGATGCATGCAATGCTCCCATTCTACTTATGTTGTGCCTTTTATTCTTAAGATGGGCCTTATTTAACAGAATTATCACCCCCATATACAGTGTTATCATACCCCCATGGTTACTCCTTGCTAGTCCCTAGCAAGGTTTATTCTAGCCTTTATTTTCTGTCAGAATTTAAGAAGTAATTGCTTAGACACTTCATCACTTGTCAATAGGAGGAAATATACTAAGATCTTAATCCACAAAGACTAAGTAGCGCCCGGGTGTCTGCCAAAATACGAATCGCCTGAATCCTTACTTTAATGTATGTAAATATACATATGTATATGTGTATATATTTTTTTAGAATTTTTTGGAATTCAAAGTGGGTTGGTAACTTTTTACGGCTACCCAACCCACCCAAAACTTGGTCAAAACCCTGAGGGCTAAGCATCCTGGTGTGAAGATTGTGATAGACTCACTCAACGGTAATTCAGACAGACTTCGGGTTTCTACGCCCCTAGGTGAACCGGAAGAGGAAGTATTTTGCCTGAAGGTGTATTTGTTCGATTGGTAGCTTTCTCCCAACATTTGTTTTAATTGGGGTTAACACAAGGATTTTTCCAATGTATATCTCCCCGGCTTGTACTACTTCCCCGCTTCTTCCTTAAGTGTTTTGGTTCTTTTTGTGCAATTACTGAGCTGGGCTCTAGACAATTGACCAATGGGCTGTTACCCACGATCACTTGCCAGCCATACTCGTGCGGTGAAGTGTGGTTTATTTTATTTTCTTTTCTTCTTTTTTTTTTTTGTAGGTGGCTTCCCTGATCTCAAATGTACCTAGAGGCAATGAAGAAGAAGTGGTCCCATGGTTGGGTTCTGGACAACCTGCCAATGGGCTGTTACCCACGATAACTTGCCAGCCATACCACCCTAGAGAGTTCATTAGCTACCCAATTTCTGTCAAAATCTCCGAGGAGTGAGTCTGTGCAAGAATGTGTGCAGATGCTTAGACTCAAAGTTCTTCTGAGCTAGAGGGTGAGTTGATAAGTCATATACTTATCACCTTATTTAGTAGGTGGATTAGAGTAGCTTAAGGTTGCAAGGATTCGAAGCTAAATCCATATTTTAACAGACACTAGGGCTGATTAAGCCTGAAGGCCTGAAAAGTCTAAATGTTCAAGTTCTTTTTGTATTATTTCCCACTATTGACAAGTTTCTAATGCCTAAGTTTCCTCCTAAATTCAATTTTATTTATTTATTTATTCAGACTGATTAAATGAGCTCAGGATCATGCCATTTAACACCCCCCATGCTTAAGTTGGACAATGTCCTCATTGGCAAATACATGGATGCAACAGGGGTTCAAAAAGATAGTACCTGAGTGACGTAAAATACCGGATCAATCTGAATCCTCTGAGTTGCCTCCCAGGAAGCGCTAAGTTCAACGCCTCCAGCTGGGCGGTGCTTCGTGTCATCCCTCAATGAGGGTGACACTCTCCTTTGGGGGAACCTGGGCTAGGAAGTGTTTTAATCTTTGACCATTAACTGTAAAAGTGTGCCCAGTGTTTGGATCAGCGATTTCAACCGCCCCATTAGAGTAAGGCTTAACCACACAAAATGGTTTTGTCCATTTGGACCTGAGTTTCCCCGGAAAGAGTTTTAGGCGGGCGCCAAACAGCCAGACTTGCTGGTTAGGCTCAAAGGTCTTTCTATGGATGAGTCGGTCGTGGACAGCTTTCATTTTCTCCTTATACAGTTGACTATTCTCAAAAGCGTCCCGACGAATTTCTTCGAGCTCAGATAATTGGAGCGTCCTCTACGCACCGGCTAACTGGGAATCCATGGTACATTGCTTGACAGCCCAATAAGCCTGGTGTTCCAATTCAACAGGAAGATGGCAGGCTTTGCCAAAGACCAGGTGATAAGGCGACATGCCTATCGGGGTCTTGAAAGCTGTCCTATATGCCCACAGGGCATCATCTAGTCATGTGGACCAGTCTTTCCTATCAGGTCTCACAGTCTTTTGTAAAATGTTCTTGATTTGTCTATTGGAGACCTTGGTCTGCCCATTTGTTTGCAGATGATACAAGGTAGTCATGCGGTAGTTAACCCCGTATTTTCTAAGTAGGGCACGGAATTGGGAGTGGATCAAATGACTTCCACCATCACTGATCATGGCCTTTGGTATTCCAAATCGGGAAAAGATGTTCTGCTTAACAAAGTCCATGATAGTCCTGTGATCGCATCGGCTGGTGGCGACGACTTCAATCCATTTAGAAACATAGTCTACCGAGACTAGGATGTACTCGAAGCCATTGGATGGTGGAAAGGGGCCTATAAAATCGATACCCCAAACGTCGAAGATTTCGATAATCAAAATGGGCTGGAGGGGCATCATATCTTTCCTGGTCATGGTCCCCAGCGTTTGGCAGCATGAGCAAGTCTTGGCAAAGTTGTGTGCATCCTTAAATAGGGAAGGCCAGTAGAATCCAGACTGCAGAACCTTTGCAACCGTTTTCTTTCCAGAGAAGTGGCCACCACAAGCCTGGTCATGAGAGAAGGAAAGCACACTCTGAACTTCGTTCTCGGGGATACACCTCCTGATGATCTGGTTGGCACAGAGGCGAAACAACATGGGATCGTCCCAAAAATAGTGCTTGGCCTCAGCCAAGAACCTGTCCCGTTGCTATCTAGATCAGCTGTGCGAGGTTTGTCCTACAACTAGGTAGTTGACGTAGTCAGCATACCAAGGCTGTCTCTCATCTTGCACAGCTAGAATGTGTTCATCGGGGAAGGTGTCAGATAGAGGTAGGGAGGGTCCAATGTGGTCTGGATGAAGTCTAGACAAGTGATCAGCCACCACATTCTTCGATCCGGCCTTGTCACGGATTTCCAGGTCAAATTCCTGCAAGAGCAGGATCCATCTGATGAGCCTGGGCTTTGCGTCCTTCTTGGCCAACAGGTGCCGGATGGCTGAATGGTCAGTATAGATGGTCACGTGGAATCCCAGCAAGTACGATCGGAACTTCTCAAGTCCGAAGACTACAGCGAGCAATTCTTTCTCTGTGACCGTATAATTTCGTTGGGCCTCGTCCAACGTTTTGCTCTCGTAGTAGACCACCACGGGTTTCTTGTCTTGTCTTTGTCCCAGGACAGCGCCTATGGCAAAATCTGATGCATCACACGTAATCTCAAAGTCCTGGGACCAATCCGGGGGCTGAAGTACAGGTGCTATGGAGACTAAGTCCTGGAGGGTGTGATAAGCTTGGATGCAATCAGAAGACATGTGGAATATGGCATCATTGGCTAGAAGGTCGGTTAAGGGTTTGGAAAGCTTGGAAAAGTCTTTAATAAACCTTCGGTAGAAGCCAACATGTCCCAGAAATGAGCGAATCTGTCAGACCGAGCTAGGTGGAGGAAGTTTGGAAATCAAATCAACCTTAGCCTGATCTACCTCGATGCCCCTATGCGATACGATGTGACCGAGGACAATTCCTTCTTAAACCATAAAATGGCTCTTTTCCCAACTTAACACCAGATTAACCTTGATACATCGTTTCAGGATTTTCTCCAAGTTGCTCAAACAATGGTCAAATGAATTCCCAAATACAGAGAAATCATCCATAAAGACCTCTAGGTATTCACCCACCATTTCTGAAAAAATGGCTAGCATGCAACGCTGGAAGGTAGCAGGTGCGTTGCATAACCCGAACGGCATTTGACGGAATGCAAACGTGCCGTACGGGCAAGTGAATGTGGTCTTTTCTTGATCTTCCAGAGCAATTGCTACTTGGTTATATCCTGAATATCCATCCAGGAAGCAAAAATACTTTTGCCCTGCCAATCTTTCAAGGATTTGGTCAATGAACGGCAAGGGGAAATGATCCTTCTTAGTGGCTTCATTGAGCTTCCTATAATCAATACATGCCCACCATGCAATGGTGGTGCAGGTGGGGATGGATTCGCCATGCTCGTTGGTGACAATGGTGAGCCCAGCTTTCTTTGGAACCACTTGAGTGGGGCTCACCCAAGGGCTATCGGAGATAGGATAGATGATGTCGGCATCAAGCCACTTGATAATTTCTTAATGACTTCCCGCATGTTTGGCTTTAGACGTCTCTGCATCTAGCGGGAGGGTCGTGCCCCATCTTCCAGGTAAATCTTATGGGTGCAATAGGTGGGGCTAATTCCTCTCAAGTCAGAAATGGTCCAACCAATGGCGGCCCGATGTTCTGAAAGGGTCGTGGTCAACCTGAGTTCCTAATCCTTGGTTAGATGAGAATTAATAATCCTATACTTAGAAAACCAATATAGGGTTCAAACAGCACTTCCAGACGTCTAATTCCCAAATCAGACGTCTGATAAAGTATTTTAAGACGTCTGACTGTTGTTTCAGACGTCTGATATCTGTTAGGCTGGAGTTAGTATTCTGTCTGATGAAATCAGACGTCAAGACCTTATACCAGACGTCTTAGGAGACGTCTGATGGATTTGCCAGACGTCCAATTAGTGGACCGTTGGCTGGCTTAGCAAGCACTGAAGATTATGACCGTTAGAGCCTTATCAGACGTCCTTAGGACTTTCTAGACGTCTGATAAATGACCGTTTTGCCTCGGCTGACCCAAAATCTCTTCTCAGAGATTTTCTAGCCGTTGCAACGTTTGGAAATCAATTCCCACAGTAAAAGTAGGTTTCCAGATGTCCATACATAGTGCCAGATGTCCTATATGTCGTCTGATGAACTTGCGCTAGAACCCTGTTTAGATCTGATTCAAGTCAGGAGGAAACCCGCATAGAATCAGACGTCTGACCTTTAAATAAGACGTCTTAAAGTGGCCTTCCAGACGTATGATGCCAGAGTTAGACGTTTGATAACCCTGTCAAGTGTAATCATTGTCCTGATTTCGGCCTGATTCTCTTGGACTTTGTTCCCAACGGCTATAGAACCTTTCCTAAGCCTTCCAAAGCCTTCCTAAGGCCTCTATAAATAGAGGGGAGCCTTTGACACACCAAGATACACCAAGAGAAACACAAGACACACTTAAGCAACATAGTTCCACTCTCTTGTGTCCTAGCTAGCTCTTGCTCTCCAAGCTCAAGCTCCATTCTCTTGAGAGCATCAAGCCTTTGCGCACCCGCTCTCCCGCCGTTGTCTACGAGAGCGACATTGCGCCATCGCGTGGCACATGCACCGCGTCATCAACTCGACGCACTCCTTGCAAAGGGGAGTTTCCTATTTCCTATAGAAGCTAGGTTTAAATTACTTTGTTGGCTCTATAAGATTACTTGTTTTATTTTATCTTTGTCTTTTGGTTGGGTATTCGCTTTGCGAATTCCCGTCTCCTTCGTGGGACAAAATCCTTCTCGTGGAGAGAAGGGGTTGAGGAACGCTACCCTCGTACTTGTAGCGTGGTTGTATTGAGGTTGAATCACCCTCGTTTTAAGTGATTCGGTTTAGTGGATTTTGATCAACTTGGTTGATCGGAAAATCCTAACTCGAGAGGGTTAGGTGGTGGTTTTCACCCGGTTTGGGTTTCCACCTAAAAATTCTTGTGTACTTGTGTGATTGCTTATTTGTAAGATTATATTTCAATTCCGCATTTTATTACGTCACCCCTCCTAGTAGGGCCAAACCTACATCTTTTTCATAGGGGGATATTTCTGCCTTCTCACTTAGATGAAATTGGGCATTAGATACAATAGCGAGTCCCTCCATGAAAGTGGAATGGGCTGAATCATTGATTGAGGAGTCGTTAAAGTCTTTTTGATTTTGTTGTTTAATGTATGTGATTATCCGAATCAATTCATCAATGTCTCCATGGGTATCCTCAAATACAACAAAATCATATTTAGGTTCCTTAATGCTAGGTTCCTCAAAATGAAATGATTGGTATTCAGGCCCTAAATCAAGATTAAGATCGTCAAATGAATCTCCTTCCTCAACTTCAATAGGAACATCAATATCATCCACCTTGGGTGCTTGATCTACAAAATCCTCAATGACCACCTCAGAATCACAAATCTGTTGTGGGACACCTGACCCAAATTCAAGCATTTCTGATTTTTGTTGCTCATCCCGGATTCTATGAAGCTCATTTCATAGATCATCATATTATCTAGCACTAGCTTCTTTTATTTCCTGAACTATTTCGATCAATTGAGCAATCTAGGTTCATTGCAAGGGGAAGGGGTTTGAATTGGTCTAGGTCGGTCAAGATAGTCAACCATGCTATCAAAGATTTGATCTTGTATTGATGGTGACTCATGATTTAGTAGATTCTCGATTCAGGCCATTGGGTCCTACCTAGGTGTCAATTGCCATGGTTTCCTCCAAATTGCCCTCCGAATCACTTTCTGTGTCATCCAAAAAATACCCTCACGTCGTTTTCCTAGCGATTGCATAAATATCAAAGTGAATCTTCTCATTACCACTACTCATTTCCATACATCTTGAGTAACAATCAATCTGTGCATTGGCCGTAGCCAAGAAAGGGCGACCCAGAATAATGGGTGAATCACTTAGCTTCTCTGGTATATCCATGTCCAAAATAATAAAATCAACCGGAAAGCTAAGACCTTACACTTTAATGATCACATCCTGAACTACCCCCTTAGGTGTTTTGATGGAGCCATCTGCCATTCTAATGGTAACAGGTGCATGGTGCAGATCTCCAAGTCTGGTGCGGTCAAAAAGGGCAGTAGGAATCAAGCTAATGGAAGACCCTAGATCCACAAGGGCTCTCTTGAAGGTGAATCCCTTGATGGCACAAGATATGAAAGGTTTGCCAGGGTCATTCTTTTTGGGTGGTAGAGTGTCAGAAACAAATGCACTTATGTTAACAGATAAAACCACCTCTTTAGGTGTGCAAGTCTTTTTCTTCTCTTGTGACTCTTTCTTTAAGGCCCCAAGAAAAGGTAAATAGGTCAAATCAACTTCAAGGACCTTTTTCTTCTTTCTGTCCCTAGAGTCTAATCAAAGCTGGATGCTAGTTTGGTCTTAAGATTTTTGGTTGAGCTCAAATTAGATTGTTTGGGTGGGCTCTTAGCTTTCCTCTTCCTTTTAGAGAACAAAGAATTGGCACCTGCATAATGGCACATATGATAAATTGGAGGAGGGGTCGGAAGAATAGGTGGAGAATAGGAGTGCGCATGCGGGGATAAAATGATTCTTGAAGTTTCTTGATTTAATCCCCTTGAGATTTCACTTGATTTTCCAAATTAGTTAGCCTTTCTTCATTTTTCTTGTCAAAGTCTAACAAAAGGTTCATGATATTCCCATGGGTGGTTGTGGGTTGGGTTGGACTAGATGGTTGCCCTAAAGTGGTTTGAGTGGAATACTGGGATGGCCTAGATTGATATTCAGTCTGAGTCGGTCTCTTTGGTGGCCATGAAAGATCAGGATTATCTCTCCACTTAGGGTCATACGAATCAAGATATCAATCAAAGGGTGTATCACAGTGAGTGGGGTTGACTGTAAAGGGAGTTGATTGGGAATCTAATGTGTGGTCCTGTACTTGTGATCCATTATTCCAATTCTTTAGTGATATATCATCAAGTATAGGTGTATCAGAAATGGTGCATTCCCCAAATGATCTACCTAAATCATGAAGTAGGTCCAAAGGCGCCTTCTGGGTTGGCTAAGTCCAAGATGCCTCCCCAGGGTAGCAAGAGTCAGTAGAGTAGCTAGTGGATCCAAAATATGGGTCACCTGATCCACTAGGCTGTGTATTCCAGGTCTCTTATTCTTGGGAGGAGTGATAGATTGAGATTGTGACTAGCATTGTCTAATTTGCTCCAGCAGCATGGCACGTTGATCCTCTAAGCTCTTGTTAAACTCCCGGAATTCAGCAACTATGGCCTTTAATCGTCTCTGATCTAAATAAGGGTCGGATCCATGAGGTTTAGGTTCTAAATAAGCTGGGGGATAAGGAGTATGAGAATAATCATATCCCAGCTCTTGAGGATGAGTCTCCCAACCAGGAGGAGTCGAAATCATGGTTGGGTTGGGAGATGGAGGACCTTGAGGGTCAAAAGGATGATATGGGTTCATGGATATTTGAGAAAAGAAGCGAATAGAGAAAAGAAAAGGTCTTCCTCAAGAAGACACACCCAGCTACAAGGGGCTGGTGAAACTAAGGCCAAGGCCTAGGATGAGAGATGACAGAAAACCCCAATTCAAGCAAACAATCTATCCCTAAATTGTAGACCCCAATTAGGTATAAACCTGGTATCCTGCAATGGACTTGAGTTAAACCAACCCTTGAATTACTTGGCTGGCCAGAAGGGTGGGACCCCCTAGGACTCCCCGCACAGCAGGACACCACTAGATGTTAACGTGGTTATCGCACTGACCTTTCTTGTCACCAGTTGGTCCAAATAGACAAGGCCTTGATTTTCACCCAATCAAATTTTGATTACCAAGTAAATTAGTCCTGCCAAGGCCACGTCTACTTAGTTTTAAGCTTGGGCTTAGAGTGCTCTTGGAATGTGATTGGGCGTTTTGGGGGTGTTGCCCTTAAAATTGGATTTAGAAGTGTGAAGTGCACAGACAGAGGATTTTCAATACAAGCTTTAATTGGTGTAGTGGCTTTTATGGTTTAAGTGCTTGTATTAATTTATTTTAGGGGTTCCTTGTTTAAGTCAGTTCAAACAAGGTTGTAGTGGAGCACACAAGTTTTGCAAGTCCCAATTCGTTATATGAATTTTCTTTAAGTATGGAATGCAAATGTGCTCTACCTTAGTGTGGAAACCCTAATATCAGATAGGTCTATATGATGATTTTAAATCCAACAAGGTAGAAGTGGTGCGACCCAATCAAGAAAAACAATGGTCCTAATGCACCACTACTAAGTGAAATAAACCTAAAGGGTTAACTAGGTTGAAATGTAAATCAGTTTAATTCAAGTAGGTGAGAGGGGCAATCAAAAAATCAACCTCACCTACTAGAAAACTAAATTGATTCAAATCAGTTTAGGTCTCTAGAAAAAATTAAGCCTTAAAGTTTGATGTCCTAGGGTTTACGCTCTTTTAAAAATCTACAGTCAGATCTTATTCTGACTTGAAATCACTCCCCAGATCAGTAAAGAAATCTAAATAAAATGAAATTTGACAGAGATATTCCTTTTTCAAAAAGACATTCAAGGAATATCTTTTTGAAATTTTTACTTTTTCAACAGAATAAATAGAAATTTTTAATTATCTGGGGGTCAGATTTGGAATTTTGACCCCTAGTCGATTTTTGAATTTGAAACAGTATCAAATAAACTCTGAAAATTCTGTAAAAATATGGAAATGAAATCTAATTAGATCATCTTTTAAACCACACCATTTTTGGTCAAATCAGATTCACAGATTGTTTGAAATTACTGTTTGAAATTCAAAAATTTTCAAATCCAGGTTAGTTTGACCCCTTATAATTCATGAATTTTTAAAAATTACATAATCCGAATTTTTTTAAATGAACAGTGCCATTTGAAAGATAGTTTGAAAATGAAGCTCATGCCTGAATTTCAAAATTTTTCTCTCAATATATTTTTGGTAAATGAATTTTTAAATCGAGTTTGTAATTAGGCTGAAATTCAAGGATATGGTGGAAAGGCTTGTGAAAGGTTTGAAATTCAAATTTCAAACCTTCCCACCAAAACACTTTTTTTTAACTAAATTTTTTTAACTTTTGCAAAAAAAATTTTTTTTGGAGGAAAAAACTTTTTCAAAATTTTCTCCCTGTTTTTTTTTTTAAGCAAACTAATTCTAACCTAAGTTTCAAAGGAAACCTAATATTTTTTTTCACACGAAAATATGTAGATATTTTTTTTTTTTTAGAAAGCAAAATGTAACTAAGATCTACCTAGGGTTCATGAAGAGAAACCTAAGACTAAGGTAGAGAAGATGTGCACCTGATTTTTTTCTTACTATGCTTGATGTGTGCGCAAATCCGTTCCTCTTATTTTCCTGCACATCAAAAAGCAAAGATGTTAAGCAAATCCAAATCTAAAAACTCGCTTGTTGCCTCCCCGGCAACGACGCCATTTGACGAGCATGGAATTCGCGAGTTTTAGGAAAACAACGTCGTAGTATAGTCGCGAAATCCCCTTAACAAAAATATTTGTAATAACGAAACTCGATTGATTTTATTCCTTTGAGTCCCAGTCGTTCGTCTCTAGGAGGCGTGAAAATGGATTTGAATCCACTTTTTCTATCCTAAATATAATCTAACCTAATCTTTTTGGTCTTTTTGTTTTTGCGATTTTTTTCATTTTTATTTCTGGAAAACAAACTTGAATGCGAAAACTACCTAAGTGAAACCCTAAAACCTATATGGATCTAGGTGAGGCCATGGTGGTCGTGCACAACGTGACTAGCCCAAGTAGCGTGTAAGCAAACAAACATGAAGATGAGCAATCACAGAAGCATCATAATATTATTTATGCATAGAATAATCAAAAGAATATCACATAACATCTATACTAGAAAGCACATAAATAGATGAAATCCCTCACGTCGGAAAGTGCCACCAGGGCCATCGACTATGAGTGAGGGTGTATGCTAAACCTTGGGTATGCAAACCCGTCTACACGCCTACTAAAATAGATGGCCGACCACAAGAGGCTATGGGTGAGCCTTCATGGCCATCCAAGAAGAGAAGAAAAGAGGAGGACATGTGCCTGCTCCTAAGGAGGAAGAAGACACACCCAAGAGAGAAGAAGAAGAGAGGGTGGCATGGACCCTTCTTCTCTTCTTGTGGCCGGCCTTGAAACTTGGAGAAGCTTCTTGCTATCCGCCCATAGAGGGGACCTTGGAGGAGGAGGATGGCCTTAAGAGGGAGAGGAGGAGGTGTGGTTGCAAGTTTCGAGTGGAGGAGAATATTGGGAATGGTTGGAGTGTTGGCCATCCATGGGGGCTTAGTAGTAGGTTCTTAGGTTGGGTTTACTAAAATTAGGATGGCTAAGAATAAGTGTTCTAGAATAGGCTAGGTAGAAGAAGTGTGTGTGTTTTGAATTTCATAGAGCTAGGTTGTGTGAGTTTTGGTAAATCTAGGTTAGGTCAACCTAGATTAGGTGGGTGTAGACCTAATTAGGCTTAGGAAGGTCTAATTGGATAGGAGTGAACCTAATTAGGTCTAGGTCAAGTCTAATAGGATGTGTGTGATTAGGCTAAAGTAATCCTAATATGTTGGGTTAGAGATAGGACAAGTAAGGGTATGGATAGTGGGATAGGCTTAGGAGGTCTCTAATTAGGTTTCCTAAGGTGTTTGGTGGGGTTTCTAGGTCAAAAGGGGCAAGCTAGGGCTTCTAGCACCAAGAACAGGAACCAGAGAACAGTATCAGACATCTAGGGAACATATCAGACGTCTTAAAGTCCAAAATTGGACATCTGGATAGCAAATCGGACGTCCAATTCAGTGTCAGTGCGAGTTTTGGCTTCTTCGATTGATTTTCTGTAGAAATCAGATGTCCAACCTAATGTTTGGACGTCCTAAAAGGTGTTGGAGAGTGGGTTTTGGGTTTTCTAAGGTAGGTTTTGGTTCCTAACTGTTTGGGAGAGGGATAAGGTGGATAAGAACATAGCTAGTGCTATCCATGTTTTAGGTTCTAGGGCCAAGATGTCCTAATGGAAGTTATTTTAGGTTTAGGAAGGCTATCCTAGGATTTCTAAGGGTAGGGATAATGTTATCCTCCTCACTCCTCATGTCTGGATTAATCTTCTCTCTTTATTACTTTATTCCACTCCATCTCATATCCTGGATGACTTTATTACCTGCAAATAACAACCAAAAACATTAAATAGCAAGATATCTCATTTTATTCTATATAAAATGATGCAATACATGATATGCATGATATGAGTGCAATATTCACAAATTAAGCTAAGTTCAAACATTATTTAGGTTGATTATGACCTATGATTGTTGCACAATCACCATCTCCCTCCACCAAAATTTAAATTTGAATCTAATGGACACATGTAAGCAATCACAATCACAAAACAACAACAAAAGTGTTAAAAGACAAAAAGATAACCCACTTTTCTCCTCTCTTAGCTAAAAATGGCAAGAATACTTTTAAGAGTTAAAAAGGTTGTGCAACCTTTTTCATTTATTACTCTATGTGACTCCACCTCATCCGCATGTCGTCCACCTCATACATGGCATGTAGGTTGGATGTAGTGATGGGTGTGAGAGTGAGTTAGTTTACACTTTTTCATACGTCCCAAACACACCCATAGGTGGTGTTTGGTTGAGGGAATAATTAGGAGAGATAAAAAAGGGATGTAAAGGAGTAGATGAAATTAAGGGTGTTTGGTTGTAGAGGTTGTCACGTCGATGAATTAAGGGGGTTAATTCCAACTAAGGTATTTGACATGAGGAATAAGAAGGTGAAATTAGTGAAAAAAGTTTGTTGAAAAAATAGTAGATGGACAATATTGCCTCGAGAGTAATTGGATTATTTTATTTATTTATTTTTTGAACTATTGAATGGAAAATTGGTTGAGTGTTATAAGCATACAAAAAAATTTAACATAAAGACAACTATCATATGAAATTAAATCGTTTGACATAATTTCTTGAAACTTATGTTGACCTAATAAAAAAACCAACAAACAATTTACACATCATGTGCATGTCCTATCAACTTCGAGATTGGATTATTTATTAAACAATTTTTTCCCCATATGAAATTGTCCCAATTCTATAACTCATTTTGTTAAATTTGAATGATAGCATCCTATGTGGGTTGTACTGAGAAACACGAAAAGATTGTGAAGGGGGAAAAGAATGGTAAACGATTGGGGAATAGAATAGTGAATGTGGACGTTGTAAAGAGAGCAATTGCGTTGAATTGATGAATTTTGATTGTATAATGTTTATGTAAAGAAGACCAACTCTATTTCAACAAAGGCTGAACATGACCACATAACCTTTTAAATTACATAACTTGACATCTTACATTTGCAAACTAATGTACAAATGAGAAAATGTTCTATAGGTTACATAAGTTGGATACATTTAACTTTATTTTGGTGTACAATGGGTTTGGTTGGTGAGAAGTGTAGAGAAGTGACCCAAACTTTTCTGCTGGTCATTGGAAGTTCCTTACGAGTAACATTCACAACACTATTGTAAACATAGGAGAACCTACAATGAAATGATGACTATGTATAAGTGTACAATGTTTTAAAAGAAACAAAATAAGTTGTTGATACTTATTTGTCAAGGACAGTTCAATGGGTCGGTGATCATGAAATGTGTTTGCATAATATCTGGGGGAATGGTAAAGAACGTGAAAATGAAATTTCTAACCATTTGCTCAAAAGTGCTCATCAATATAAGATGTGTAGTGACATGATGTTACGACCCGGTTCCCGAATCCCTACAGGACACGAGACTAGACCAACTCGACTGATCCCAAGACCCAGTCGTCCAACGAGGAAGTAACCAACAAGCAGTAAAAATAAACCACATTCACTATGCAAGCAACTAACAGTAACAAAAGTACAGCAATAAAGAAGTAAACTACTACAGTACACACCACCACAACAGTAGAGAATTTAAAAAAAGGTACAGGAATATAAATTTTACAATAAACGAGTACAGAAGTGTAACAAAAAAATACTCACTACAACAGAACGGTACAACAAAAAGGAACACTACTGGGCTTTATTGGGCCCAGCACCCTCTGCAGTCGTAGGCTCTGGCTACTCAACACCTGGACCTGAAAAAGGTTGTAAGTACAACACGTCAGCGAAACGCTGAGTAGAGTGGCAACCAGCTAACTAAGAGAAACAATAAAGGTGGACAGGTAGCTGTTGTTTTCAATTCTTTCTTTATTCAACTAATTATTCTTTCTTTCATCACTTAGTTTATTTATCAGGTCTTTTTCTTGATCTCGAATGTTCCTCGTGAGAACGATCTTGATTGCAATCTTTTCCGAAGAGTAGAAGTAGCATGTGGTGCTCTCCTGGCCGGAAGAGTCCCCTGTGGTGGTCCTACCCTCAGTCAACCACCCCAAGGTCGCTAACAGATGTAACGGTGACTACGGCATGCGCGATAAACGCACGGGTAGCTACCCTGCACTGGCACGCGGTTAGTCGTTTCCGTTAATGAGTGCGCCCAAAGCACAGCACGAAACCAGTATAAGGCATAGCCCTCTCAATAACAGGGGTCTAGCCCCTCCACAGTAACCAAACAAGGGTCTCGCCCCTCCACAGTCCGCGCACCCTCACCTGGCTACCCTGGTTTGCCCAGTGGGCCTAGCAAGTCGGTGTAGGATGGCTAGTTGAACCCCGAGCCCCGTGGGGTGGCCAGCTCTCTCCTACACTAGTAGCTCTCCCTGGTACTGTGTACGCGAGGGCTAGAAAGTCGGTGCAAAGTGGCCAAACTCACCCCGGTCTCGACCCGAGGGCGGCAAGCTCCCCTCTACACTAAGAGGTAATATGTGCTCCCATTGGTACCACGTACCCAAGAGACAACACACTTCCCATTCACTTTTCCAGTTCCATTCTATTTATTTCCAGGAGCTCTACTCCTAATTCCCCGTAGGGTTCATGCTCATGTTTCTCAGGCCTAGCCATACTAGGTTTCATCATTTCAGGTTTATTCGCATATAGCACGTGTTTCCAACATTCAATCCTTCTTTTCCAATTTATATACAAGTAGCTCGTATTTAATTTCACACAACAGGAATTGCAAGTAGCAGTTACTAGCAACAATACTCTACATTTCACAGGCAACTGTTATCCAATTACATGCAATTATTATTATTCTATCTACTCATCCAAGACTGTAATTCAAGCATTCAATACAGTCATTCTAGTGTTTCTAGTCCTAGGATTCATGCCATACCCTAGGATCTATCATTCAATCTAGTGTTTCTGGTCCTAGGATTCATGCCATACCCTAGGATCTATCATTTATTCTAGACATGCATTTATGTTTGTAATTTACTAAGGGAAGCCACTCTACCCACAAAATCGGGAGTAATGGGGGCATGATCGGCAGGTTCACGTGCCTCCGCAACCCCCAAATCTGCAATAGAATGAGGTCCTAACACAAGGATCAACCACAAGAAACCACTCAGAACATGATAAAAAGCATTCCAACAAGTAGAGGAACTTATACGAAGAAGAACATAATCTTAAACATGGAAATCAGACCTCAAACGGACCCTAAACGGGTCAAAACGACAACTCTGACTCAAATCAGACGTTTGGAACATCTTCCAGACGTCATAAAAGGGGTCCAGATCTATACCTCACTCTACGCTGCTCCTCAGACGTCCAGGGATCCTGCTGAACCGTCTGGACCTAGTTCCAGACGTCCGATCACCTCTGCAAACGTCTGGAGACGTTCTTCGCCTTCTGCTGCCTTACCCAGACGTCTGAACCGCGTGGGAGGGCGTGTCCCGCGCCTTCCCGAAGCGAATCATGTACACGCACGCAAAATCTCTTAACATGGCATGCAACAGAGCCTCGACGGAATGGCCTGCATGGCCGTATCCGCAAAAGAAGGTATAGGGTGCAGGATGTACCTCTCAGTCTTCTGGAGCTTCCTCCAGACGTCATCTGGATGTAGGTCCAGATGTCTGATTCTGGGAAAAATCCAAGAACCAGAAGCTCCTTCGTCTTCTTCCTGCTGCGCGCGGCCGCGCTGCGCAGCCGCTCGTCCTTTGCTCTAGCTGCAGCAGCGTCGGGGAGGACCTCCCCGACACACACTCCTCCTCGCGCACGCCCGACCGGTCGCGAGCTGCTCTGGCAAGCTCTCTCTCACAGCTCGCACGCTCTCCTCTCTTCCCTCTCACTGCTCCTCTCCTCTCCGCCGCTGCACTCGACTGCAGCTACTGCTCTCGCTCTCGCGCTCTCGCTGGAGAAGGTGGATGGGAGTGGGGTGGTGAACGAGGGAGAGGGGAGTATATGTAGGTGCGAGGGGACAAGGTTCTGCATGTCGGCAAGGGGAGAGAAAGATTTCAGCTGCGCACAGTCTGCACGCGTCACGCGCGCAGACCCGAAAACGTACACATGCAAAAATTAAATTCCAGACGTCTGACACAAGTCCCAGACATCTTAAAGACCCAAGTCCCAGACATCTTAAAGAGCTTTGATGGCATGGGTCTTAACACATGAGCTTTCATCACTGCAAATTGACTTGCATGAAAATATTAGAATACATTCCTTTTTCATAGAATACGTAACAAATTAACGATTAATTCTACAAGGGAGAGAATTGATTTGAGTGGCAGCAATTAGGAAATTCCAACAAGCCACTCATTTGAATCACTGAAAATAGCAGAAAATGCAACCAACACTGATGGGGATAGCAGAGATCAACCTTGGAGGATAAAACCAAGCAAGAAGCTGTTGGTGCTAGAGCACCACGATCATTTGTTTTGATGATAACAAAACACGTGTTATTTAACATTTGCAATTTGAGTCCTAGATTTCAGGTCAATTGTAAATGTGGACGTGTTTAGACGGAGTTCGAGCTCGCATCCAGGACGGATTGGAGGAGCTTGACGGAAAACAGAGGAGGTTCGCGTGGAGCGAAAGATTGAAGATGGAAGGAAATGAAGAATAAGATAGATTTCCTTCTTTTGTACTTGTATTTTTCGTTTCTTTTGTTGCTCTTTATTTCCTTAGATATTTTATGTTAAAGAGCCTCAAAGAACCCTAACAGTAGTCCTAGGAACACCGGCACAACCCTAAGATACTTAGGTTTTCTGTAGAATACTTAGAAAACCAATATAGGGTTCAAACAGCACTTCCAGACGTCTAATTCCCAAATCAGACGTCTGATAAAGTATTTTAAGACGTCTGACTATTGTTTCAGACATCTGATATCTGTTAGGCTGGACATAGCTAGTTCTGTCTGATGAAATCAGACGTCCAGACATTATACCAGACGTCTTAGGAGACGTCTGATGGACTTGCCAGACATCCAGATAGTGGACCGTTGGCTAGCTTAGCAGGCACTCAAGATTATGACCGTTAGAGCCTTATCAGACGTCCTTAGGACTTTCCAGACGTCTGATACATGACCGTTTTGCCTCGGCTGACCCAAAATCTCTTCTCAGAGATTTTCTAGCCGTTGCAACGTTTGGAAAATCAATTCCCACAGTAAAAGTAGGTTTCCAGACGTCCATACATAGTGCCAGACGTCCTGTATGTCGTCTAATGGACTTGCGTAAAAACCCTGTTTAGATCTGATTCAAGTCAAGAGGAAACCCGCATAGAATCAGACGTCTGACCTTTAAATCAGACATCTTAAAGTGGCCTTCCAGACGTCTGATGCCATAGTTAGACGTCTGATAACCCTGTCAAGTGTAATCATTGTCCTGATTTCGGCCTGATTCTCTTGGGCTTTGCACCCAACGGCTATAGAACATTTCCTAAGCCTTCTAAAGCCTTCCTAAGGCCTCTATAAATAGAGGGAAACCTTTGAAACACTAAGACACACCAAGACACACTTGGATACACCTAAGCAACATACTTTCTACCCTTTTATGTCCAAGAAAAGATCTTGCTCTCCAAGCTTAAGTTCCATCACCTAGAGAGCTAAATTCCCTTTGCGCACTCGCTCTCCCGCCGTTGTTCACGAGAGCGACATTGCGCCATCGCGTGGCACACGCACCGCGTCATCAACTCGACGCACTCCTTGCAAAGGGGAGTTTCCTATTTCCTATAGAAGCTAGGTTTAAATTACTTTGTTGGCTCTATAGGATTACTTGTTTTATTTTATCTTTGTCTTTTGGTTGGGTATTCGCTTTGCGAATTCCCGTCTCCTTCGTGGGACAAAATCCTTCTCGTGGAGAGAAGGGGTTGAGGAACGCTACCCTCGTACTTGTAGCGTAGTTGTACTGAGGTTGAATCACCCTCGTTTTAAAGTGATTCGGTTAGTGGATTTGATCAACTAGGTTGATCGGAAAATCCTAACTCGAGAGGGTTAGGTGGTGGTTTTCACCCGGTTTGGGTTTCCACCTAAAAATTCTTGTGTACTTGTGTGATTGCTTATTTGTGAGATTATTTATATTTCAATTCCGCATTTTTTACGTTACGCTAATCTTACCCCCTCCAAGTAGGAAATTTCAGAAGCAACACAAATGGAAATAACAAAAATAGCAGAAAAATGGCACCAGCCAATTCGGGTTCAATTGTAAATTAGAAGAGCATAAACGAAGATACATTCTTTAATTTGTAAAACTTCCTAACTTGTAGGGCAGCCATTCTCGCCCCTCCTTGATAACTCCATCCAAAGAGATACCAACATGCAACTCATTTGAACCCCTAAAATAAAAGAAAACTACAAGCAACACTGATAGGGATAACATATGTGAATCCAACAGCAAGAAGCAACCCAGCAACAAGCATTCCATGTTTACAAACAAAAATAGCATGAATAGCAGAAAATGGCAGTGGCCAATTTGGGTTCAGTGGCCAATTCGGGTTCAACTGTAAATTCAAAGAGCATAAAGGAAGGAATATTCATTAAGCCACAAAACTTCCAAACATGCAGGCCACCCATCCTCTCCCATCTCCCTAATTACTCCATCTAATGATTGTAAAATCTTAAAAATTGTAACTATAGATCGAATTGGAATTTCAAACGTATTGACTACTACAGATCAAATAGTACATGTGTATTATGTAATTTCAAATAGGATAAATGAAGAAATGTTCATTAAGCTTTACTAAGCATTGATGGTTGCGTAAGTAAGATGTCAATACATATGGACATGAGTATGCTAAATGAAATTGAAAAATGCAGGGAAAACAAATTGATTTTGTTACTGACAATAGAAAAGTGTTTTCTGTAGTTGCAACAGATAAAATAGCACGTGAAACATGCTTAGGTGAAATTTGAAATAATGAAAAGTATTTCAACTAACCAAAGTGAAAAACATAACCACACAGAGTTATTTGAACAAACCAACCCAGTATGAAATTGGTAGATGACAGCTCGTAAGGAAATGATATGCATATAAAATCTAGACAATGCACTATAATCAAAGGAAATGACCTTTACAAGGTGATGAATATAAACCTAGAATTCGAAACTTACACTTATATAAGTTGTTGTACTTTCACACATAAATTATGATATTAGAGAAGTTAAAATGAGATGGTGACATAAAGCTTTTAATTAGGCATTATAGCTATAGTTACCTTTCTAAAGAAAGGCTGAAAAGGCAATGGGCGGGGTGTTTTTTGCTTATTTACTTGGCTTAGATTGCTACGTATGCTATTACAATACACATATAATTGGGTCCAAACATGCTTCCTTGGATGGTGTAAAGTCCCTTCTCTCAAACTGGTGTTGCATTGGGTTGCTACACTTGAGCTGTCCAACCATGCAAACACAATAGTTGGCGTTAGCTAATTGTTACACTAGCCACCCAAACTAGCACCATCCATGTGGAGAGCCAATTTGCACTCAAGTTTTGTACGATTTTCATGCAACTTTCATCATAGCCATCGGATGTAACCTACAATCATTTTGTTAGTGCTACAATAACATAAAATCATATATAAAGCTACAAATGAAAATAAATAAATGTAGAGAAAGGATGCATAAACTAAGTACGCTAACTACACAAAGTCCACACTAACGTGATGTCTGAAATCCTACTTAGTACACACCCATTACCCCATAAGATAGTTTTCCCCGTAACCCACACCCTAAGTCCATAGATGGTTCAAAACCACCATTATACAAATCCAAGAAACACATTACAGAGTCCAACAACAATAGACATTTTAAGACATGAGTAGATCCTCGATCATGCGGTATTGCGGAAATGGGTGGTCTCTTATGAGAAGCACCTCCAAGTCACCCACATATGAAAAATATGACACATTTATGAAAATTACCTCCCATATTGGTATGTTAACCTTAACTTAATTGAATTTGGTACTCTTACTAGATCCTACTCCTCTGGTGTTGGTGGAACATGTATATAGAGGCCATCACAGAAGGTCCATCCATTATTTATTAACATTCTGTTGATGACAAGGAATTGTCACTTGAGGATTTTCCATCTGACGACCACCTCCTAAACTGGTAAGTCGACTACATAATCCAAGTTGAAAGAACAGGCCACATCTCTCCATCCTAGTCTTGAGGGTGTACATCCAAACCAATCTCCCCTCAACTTTGCCTGGTATACTCTCACAACAAGTATGCTGTCGGCATCCTCGAACTAAGAGAAATGGCATCATGACATTCCCAACAAATTTGACAATGAACAAATGGCATAGCAAAAAACGAGTATATCTTAAATAGAGTGCTCAGACAGGGAAATGTTTACATCCACAAATAAAAATAGCAAGTTCAAAACCTTCAAATCGAGAATGAAATAACGACTCAATGCCATTTATTCTCTCAACTAACAATGGGCATAACAAAAATGCATCAATGCTACTGACCACCTAACATCAATCGAGCAGACAACATCAATCCAGTACTAATACATGGCATATCAACTGACAATGAAGGGCATAATTGAAGCAAGACATAACTATTGAGTAATTAATGTCGTCTCTATCGGTTATTATAGTCACTCCACAAACTTCTAGCTATCTCATCTAGTACAACCTCTCCTACCCTAACATTTGAGTCATCTACTTCACCAATAGGGTTGTCATCGTCATCGTCATGTACCTCCTTCAGGTAAGATCGATTGAACAGTTCATCATCTTGATCAAAACGTCGAATGAAGTTGTGTATTATACATGTTGCCATGGCCATTCATCGTTGAGTTTTGAAACTGTAAAAGGGTTGATGGCCAAGTAACTTAAATTGGGCTTTAAGAGCACCGAAAGTCTGTTCAACAACATTGCGAAGTTGAGCACGACGATGGTTGTAGATCTCCTTTTCATTTCAATACACTCTCCCTCTGTATTCATTCAGATGGTACGACAGTCCATGAAATGAAGCAATGAATTTCTCTGTGTTGACAAAACCTAAATGTTAACGTGCTATCGAGGAGTTTTAAGTCATTTTGTTGTAGTAAAGTCTTAATCGCTCGAAAATAAATAAATTTATAACTCAAATTCTAAAGGAGTCTGAGGTCGAACACATGGAGCAAATATGGAATTCACAGCATTAATCTCATTCAGAATAAAAAAACACAATAAACGAAGCACAATAAAGATAGTTAATGAATCAATTACTCAGAAATATATTCAATAAGAACCAATGTATGATGAAGCAAAAATGAAAGAGAATAAAAAAAATGGTGATTTGAATCCCCACTTATTCTCTTTAATTAAGCATGCATTCAATTACTCAATTATTCCAATTAGAATTCAATTGTAAAGTATAGTATTTACATAATGCAACAGTAACTGTAATCAACTCAGATCAGACGTTGGTTTCTTTCTTTAGACGACTTAAGTGTCTCAGGCGCTCTTCGGAGAGCTTCTTCAGCTTTTTCTTCTTTTCAATGCCTTCTCTTTCTCTTCTTCTTCTTTCCTTCTTCACAAACCTTCTTTTTCTTCTCCTTCACAGAATAGGGGAACCAACTCCCTCAGTGACTAAGTGTCGCACAGGGGCTTTCTTCAAAGAGAAAAACCCTCCCTAGCTCTCTCACAATTCCTCCTCCTCCTCTCTCAAATCCAGCGTTCAGTCGAATCCAGATACCAGTATTCGGGTCAAGAGCATGGACCAGGGTCACCGGTGTGGGTGGTGACCGAGGAGTGCTCATAGGCGGGTTAGTGGGTAAGATGTGTATGGGGACCCGACCCCCTGTGCTTGGGCAGTAAGCGCTAATCACAAATTCAATTTATGGGTATGCACACGCTTTGTTGTTCACGATGTGGAACTAAAGCCACTCTTCCTTCTTCGCGCAAGATCGCAATAGTTGCTGAAGTTGCTTCATTCAATTGGAGCTATGCTAGTCCTCCCTCACTCAATTAAGTGCCTGGGCTGCTTTATGATTCACTTACGCAGCACCTGGGCATGGAATAGAGGGAGATTGCGACTGGAGCACTGCATTTATGGTTGGACGAAACGACTACAACGGCGAAGCACGGCGAGTACTTGAAACTCAAAGAATGGCCTTGCGGCCAAGTTAAAACACTTCAGAAAGATCGCCAAGTGTTGGCTAATGTGATGGTCGCGGTTTCGTGGTGAGTGGAGGATTGTGGTGGTCGGACGAAGGCGAAAAAGGTGAGCATGAGGGGTGTGTTCAGTGGAGCGTTGGAGTGGGTTTTTGGTCGGATTGAATGAGGGGTTTTGATAGGAGAGATGAGGTGGAGCTTATGGAAGTGGAGCGGGTGTGTTTGGTGGTGTGTAACGTTGGGGAGGACATGCCGGAGGTACGCTAGACGTGGGGAAGATGGAGAGGGAGAGACATGAACGGTGGTCGAAACTAGGTTTTAAAGAGGGGGAATGAGAGTAGAGGGGAAGAGGAAGTGAGGGAACCTAGTATTAACAATTGAAAGGGGCAGGAGGGCATCGGTTGTGATTGGCCGACACCGTGGAAGAGAACTTCTCCTATGAGAGGGTGGCGAGGAAAGAGAGGATTAGAGAGGCTCCTGCCGGTGTCACGAGAAGCAGAGGAAGAAGGGGAGGTGTTTCCCTCTACCTATGCTATATGGTAGAGAGTGAAGAAGTCAGGGAAGAGAGCTCGCCGAAGCTGGTCGGAGGAGGCCAGAGGGAGGAGTTTTTTGGTGAAGAAATGTGGCCAAACCAAGCTAAGGAAGAGTGGTTATGCACGTCGGCTCTTTATAGAGATTCAGGGAGAGCTCTAGAATAGGAAGGAGCTCTGATTGCCTCCTTAGGATTCAAGAACCCCACTGATTTCGTGTGTTCGCATGCACGAATCAGAGAGATTTAGGAGTTAAGAACAATCTCAATAAATTCGTCATGGTGTGAACATCAATCCCACCAAATTTGGTAGGGTTTAATGGAGATTTGAGTAGGATTAGCTTAGGTCAAAGGTCTCCCTAGAGGTTGATTGACCTCCAATGGCGGTAGGGACCTGCATTCGAAGAAGACAACAAAGCTAGGGGGCTTTTGGCAAGGATTTTGAAAGGTAGGGGTGTGTATGAGAGAAAAAGAGTCAAATTGGACTAAAATGCAAACTATGTCAAGATGATCTCTAATTAGGCCCAAATTTTGGTACAAATCTAATTTGGAACCGAGGAATCTGATGGTGAAGTCAGACTTCAGTTTTGACCAAGTTTGGCTAGGAAATTTGTGTAGAAATCCAAATTAGGGTAACTTTCCGTCTGAGACTCTGTTCAATGTCAAAATGGGTTCCAAAGGTCAAATCAGAGACACCAAACCTTATGGAATATTTTTCTATGAATTTTAAAAGGTTCAGATGGAATTTATCATGACCAGAACCTCTATTATTTAAGTAGATATGAAATTAGGGTTTTAGGTTGTTTATTTTTGAAATGTGCGACAACCCATTTCTGTCTGCATGGACCCTCTTATCAGTCATTAATGCTTATTAAACCTTAGATTAACCACTGGAAAATCCTGTGATTATTCTGCATTCATGATATGCTGTTAAAACTATAGAATTAGCCTAGATTTAATGCACTCTTCTCAGAAAGGATATTCAATGAATTACGACTCTACGATGATTATGTAGGAACGTTTATCTCTTGATTATGACTAATTAAAGACAGTTATGTCTCATGATGATGTTATCATCTCTAAATCCACGTGATACCTTCTCCCTTGTGGCACACGCAACTTACCCATGTCCAGTGCCAGTTCAGTATGCGCATATTTGTTGCAGATCCCTCGAAACTAGTGACTACAAAAATGAACTCCATGTCGACGTTCATAGCTGGCAACATGTTCTGACCAATCCATCATTTCCTCGATTGGAATCTTCCCTGAAGCTCATGGAGAACATTTGCGTGAATGTGGCAACCATCGATTGCCCCGATGACATCCTTCATTGGAAACAATAGAACCAACGACATAAGGCCCTGTTGGATCGTGGAAATTGATAAATTTTATCAAAAAGTTTGTGGTGTACCTTAAAGTATGGATAGTACTTTGTGTTCTCCCTAATCTCAACCTGTGTTGGTGAGTCTACAGTAGGTAATCAGATTAGAAGTCGCCTCAGCTTAAGAATTTTCTTCAACACTCGATTCACATAACGTCTAATTATCTCGCCAGAATGCTGGAAGCGCTTCATTAGGTGTTGGTTCGAGCCTTCATATCTGAGGATGGATAGCAATATTGCAAAGTGCTCTTCGATGGTCATGTTCTTTGTGTCCCTTAGATTTGATCTATTTTTCAACAGGTCAACGAACATGAGAAAATAACGTATATGCATCTGAAACTCATTCTTCCACCTGGAGTAGTGGTTATAAAGCATTTCGTGGATTCATTTGTGGCCAGACATAGTAGCTGTGTTCCGTGGGATTCTTTGCTGTACTACAAACTGTGCCATCACTAGAATGGGCACCATCATTTCAACCACCGCTAAGTCGTCATCCTCCTCGCAAGTGTCGTACTCTGAATCATCATTAGAAGACTCAGAAGTACTTAATTCAGTACTACTTGAACCCGAGGATGACATCTCTGAAATTTCATAAATTAGTTTGAAATACAAAATTACTTCCAACATCCCCAATGAAAATTACTACAAAGATGTTCATACATCAATCCATAAGCCATAAATTACAACATCAAACATGATTGTTACAAAGACCCACATATAACCAAGACATTCCTTACCATCCAAAAAAAAAGAAGACAACAAAAAACATTAAACGAAATTGAGGAGACAAGGACACTACCATAAACCAGATGGACCCCAGCAGCTGCTAAGGAGGCAACACAGGATATCATGAAGCCACTTCATGAAAGCGTCTGGGTTGCCAACAATGTTTTTGAAAATGGCACGATGCTTGCTCCTTGAGAAGTGCTGCGTAAAGGTAACAATATCACTAGGACTGATGTTTGGAACTTGTTCGATCACCATAGCAAGGCACTCACTAATCTCATTGGTTGGCTCATGTTTCCTGGGTTGGGATCTAATCTCAACTAGTCACTCCAGTAAGCCAGTCATGACACCAATATTCTTTGAAATCTGCAGGTTGGGGTGGCTAGTGCCTCCTATCCTCCTCTTCCCTCCACTTGAAGACCTGTCTCCTGAGGTTCTTTTCCCCCTACGGACACTTGGAGACTATGACAATGGGATGCATCATCCATTTGCCTGCTAGGTGCCTATCCCCTAATGGGGCTTGATGCCGAAGAAATAGCATAAGCCCTAAAATCGAATGGCTATGCACCATAATGACTTTTTTGTGTTGAGTTCATCCTACCATACGGGGCTCACCGGATGACAACAATTCCTCGAAACTAAAACGATTTTGAGGCATACCAAATGGACCCATTGGTATGTTGTATGGTTGTTGATGATACTCAGTAGGGGTATCCCGAACATTATGGGGACTTTGTGGAGGCACAAAACCTTCACCCCTGTGTTGGTGGGTTCCTTTGTCGTCGAAATCCGAATTGCGGTTTGATGACATAGCGTGCTTTCCCATTGCTATGTCCCTACCAATGTCATCATAGTGCGGGAATGGAACATCCTTGAGTTTCTAGATCTTTGGAGGTTGTTGGAACCTTGTTCCACATTTTGTTTTGGTGTTAACAAAATTATTATGGATTAATGTTTGCAATTGAGTTCTTTCAGATTTAGGTGAAGATCAAGGCAAACATGAAATGGAGGCTTGATGAAAAGGAGAAGATCATGATAAGAAGGATGCAAGATGACAAGGAAGAATCAAGGAGAAGAAGATCATTTTCGACCTTTAGTGTTTCTAGTTTAGATTTTTTATTTATAGATTGTATATGCCTCTTAACAAAGGAATATAACTTAGATCGTAAAAATAATTAGAGATAAATTAGGATTTATATTGCGATCATTTTCAAAGAATGTAATTGATTAAATCACTTAAAAAAGGTACTTGTTAACCCACAAATACCGGTACTAAAGTTTAGTACCGGTACATGTGAGTTACAGGTTTGGGTTTTGTCAAGAAACAAACCTGTACCCTGCAAGTATTAGTACTCATGATTAATACCGGTACTAGAGGTAACGAGTACCGGTACTAATGATCAATACCAGTACAAGTGGGTTACAGATTTGTGTTAAGAGTTTGAGACCCAAATCTGGAAGCAACGAGTATCGGTACCCATACTTTAGTATCGGTATCAGGTAGCTGTTGGCTCAAAACTGAATAGCTAGAAAATTAATTTTGACTATGTGAACGTTGGGATTTAAACCCTAACATCTAGTAGACGAATACCTGAGGTCCTAAACTCTATAAAATGACCGTAGGACTCTTTGTTTGCACACAAGATATAGAAGAGACATAAGAGAAAATTCTAGAGCATATAATTCATATTTTCCACCACATATTCAAGAGAAGAAATCGTGTTTGCTACTTTCCAATCGTGCTACAGGTTTGCAAACACATTGATGTGTTTTGTTTACGCAATTCAACACAATTCGCGTCCATCCTAAGCTCTCAAATCGGTAATATTATTTTAATTATTGTTGAGAGGTGTAGGAACTTAGTTATGAGAGTTTTCTTTCTTACACTTGTATTTCATTTGTTCTTGAGCATTTGCTCGTTGAGTTGTAACAAACCGTTTTTGTACTTGGGTTGAGGTAACCCGTTAATTACCTCGGTTAGTAAATTGATTCTCTCGGGGTTGAGAGAATCGGGTTAAAAATCTTAAGCTGGGAGGCTTAGGTAGTGGAGTACCCAAGGGAGGGGAACCACTATATATTTTGTGTCATTTTGTGGTTTGAATTGATTGTGGAAATCTTTCTTGTTATTATTAATATTGTGCTTGAGTGTTTGTGCGCATAGCCATATATATATCCATATCTTTAGATCTTATCAGAGGTAACTACCATAAGTTGAATCTGAAGTCAATATCAAATAACTTAAGTAAGCCTATAGTAGTAGTTCAAAGTTGTAGGCAATACCTCATCCCAAACTACAAGGATAGGAGCAACCGGGCACATTGTAATGGGGCCTAGACCCCAACCACTCTTGTTCAGAAGTTGGTGATTTGCACCCAAGCATGCTTCATGAATGACCCTCCCTCCCAATGACCTCTCTTGTGGTGGTTAGTTAATATTACCATCAGCTTGGCATCCATTTCTCGGGTCCACTTCTTGACCCTTTTCATGGTACTTTCAAGACGTTCACCTCCTTCTGGATTAGAACTTGAGTTTCTCTCCGACATGATCATCAAGCTACATAAACCCAAGAGTTATACATGAACAATGATTGACAATCTAGTAGGTGGTTCCTAGTAGGTTAAGCCAGCAAGGTTAAGAAGAAGACAATCGAGAAGGAGGCTAAGCAGTCTATGTCACTTAAATCCCCAAACCATATGTTTGGACAACAAATCCTTCCACTAATTAGTGGAATATTTGTTTGGCACAAGTTCTACATGTCGGAGATGTAGCATATATTCCATCTTACAACTTAAAAAGAGATGATCATAAGCAGCATATGTTCTTGTTTCGATACATTTTCCCTCTCAAATAAGGTACATTATATAAATGTAAAACTTTATTCACATCAAATGCTAACCAAACAGACAAGTGTTCCAGTTTAGGTACTTTCTGTTGGCCAAAAAAAAAGGTCTAGCACAACAAGTATTAAACTGCAACAATCATTATCTTCCAGACGATGTTATCAGGTTTATGAGAGTTGTAGAGCTATGTACTACACAAACAGAAAAAAGGTTCATGATGCGTAATATAAATTGTGGATTAATCTAATTTGATTTTCAAGGTCTATGTGAACATTTTGAAGGTTGTAACAAGTTACAAGAATTGATCATGAACCTTGGCAACATTTATGTTGAAGAGCATGATTGAATGAAGTGATGTTGAAGAATTGAAGAAATCATACCACCACACATAATATTGCTTATGGAAAAAAGTTAAGGCAATAAAAGCAAAATTTTATATCAATTGATGTTTTATTATTAAATTTTGTGTTAAAGTTAGTAAATTTGCAGATTTACCATGACTAGGTTTAAAATAAATTAAGTGGACATTTGCCTTCTAGATCTAAGTGCAAACTAAGTCTACATTAGCTCTACAATCGGTAAAAGTTACATTAAACTACTTAGAAGTTACAACCTGACATATGCCCTTTACACAAGAGATTTTGCTCACTATATACTATAATAGATAATATGCGATAAACCAAGTGTAGGTACTTTTACCAAATTGAAGTACATAGTCTCACCATTAACAATTTATATGGGAGAATATATATAGACATGAGTAGTATAATTAATTTTATTATGATCTATTTTGTCTCAATTATCTGTTATAAAAGGCATATTAGGCTATGCATGGGGGTCATCACACCTACAAACATAGTAACAAAAAATAACATAAGAAAACTACTCAAGAGAAGACGTTGTTCCATTACATATTTCCAAATTCTTGCAAAACCCAAAAGTTTTCCATAGAAAAAGCACACCGAATAATTCTCAAGTAACTCAAGGTTGTTCATATTCGAAGGGAAATCTTCCACTGAGCTTAAACTTTTTCTGATTATACTTCCCAATTTTGTGATATTGCTCTTATATCTTTTATATTCTACATCCCAATTTATAATGTCATACTTTCCCAACACAAATCAAATTATATGATCATGGAAATCACACTATAAGATCATGGACTTTATTGTAATTTTTCCAAATAAACTAACATAGGCCGACTTAAATTCATAATTAACTACTTGAACTGAAATGGATCCAACTACGAGGAAGATTTATTTTCGATTTACTATGATTTATGGAACTTTAAAATAAAAGGAAAATAAATTTTCTTCTCTACAATACATTGAAAAGAGCCTTTAAATTCAACCCAACATAAACATATCAAATCACATAACTGAGGGACATGGTACTTATCATCTTGAAATATTACATCCATCTACCAATTAGTCAACATACTCTTCTATGAACAATATCCCAATAATCGGATCAATAAACCAACTCGAGAAATACAAATAAAAAGCAACACAGAAGTGGGAAAACATGAACTTAGAACAAGGTAGCATGATTTATCCAACACTCAAACGTCATGCCTTACCACCAACCATTGGTGGTTAGCAACAAAGACAACCACTTATGGTACTACACATAAAACAACATTCAAGGGCAAGTATAGATGGTACCTAGCAATTAGTATCCAACCACTAGCAACGTGGTAGTCAATCAGCTCTTGCAGAAGCCGCAACTCTTCCTTGCTCGACCCCTTCCACCCTACACAAAGAACAAATCACTAGCATGATAGAAAATGCCAAGGTAAAATGGAATGGGGTAGATACACCTACCCTCTTCTTCCTCCTCCATTAGTAAGATGTTGATGACCACCCACAGGATGACCATCACAATCCACTCCACACTCTTATATAGGTGAGGAATCCTCACCTTCCTCCTGATGGTCCCCCACTTTTTCAGGTTAATTCGACAACGGGAGGAGTTCTGAGGGGTAGTAGGCACCATGAGAGAATACACAAAAGAAAGTTGAGACACTGAACACCCCCTAAAGACAACCACGAAACCTCTGCCATCTTCACGTCGAACTTGCACCTCAATGTTCTTCTCTAATGACATGAATAATATGTGGTCAAAGGCAATGATGACAAGACACAATACAACAAAGGCCATTAACCTCCAACACCCACCCAATCGAAAGCATTGATCTCATCGATACATAGAATCCTAACCTATAAGCCTACTCAAAATGGAACTTGCACTCCCCATAAAGATGAAGCACCAAACTCAAGCACATAGGCCCTTGCAAACCTAACCATGAATCGAATATCACGTCCATAAAGAGGATTCCCAATTCGAAAAACTGACTCACAAATTATGACAAATGAAATACATTAACGCACAAAAAAGACCAAAGCCAGATGACAAGTCCGAATCTCCAATCACACAAAACGAAGGACAATATTGCGCGATGGCTTTCAAAATCAAAACGATAGCACGAGCGGGAGGAGATAACAGATCTGGAGCAAACAAACGATGACAGATGAAGAGCTTCAAAATTGATCGCACATCACCGACAATCAAGTGACTGAGGTCACGTTAGGGCATAGCAAGGCAAGTGGGAGAGACCGTTAGGATTCTTGTAGGTAGCGATTAGGGTTACCTGCAAAGGGGTGGAGGCATGGGACATGAAGGGGTGCAGGCAGAATAAAGAGGGGGAATCGCATTCAACATGGCGACTTCAACTAGTGTCATAAACGAATTCCACAGACAGGGAGGAATTGGTTTATGCTAGGTTTCGAATCCCAACACCGACACCCACTAATGCCAGGACAACCCACTCAAACGCGGGATAGAGCCCAGTTCCCGACCCTATTCCGGGTACGAAGAAGGGCCATGGAGAACCAACCTTCGCGCAAACACATGAAGGCCACGGTCACAGCTGAAAATGAGAAGCTCCTTGTGTAGGCTCGTGTAAAGGACTTTCGACGAAAGTTGCTTTCATTTCTAGAACGCTCCTCGACGGGTTCATACGTATGGCAATCCCCTCATCTTTTTTAATCCATACGGATATCCCAAATTCCATTTCCTCCCCTTGTTCTTGCTGATCACCGCGTGTATCTATCTGAGGATCTCCACTCGTCTTACTCCGAGATATCCAAAGGTGATTCAGAGACTTACTTGTATCTGATCTTTCTCGCCATTGTTTCGTTGTTCTTTGAGGCTCCAAAAGATCTTTCCATTAGGGTTTACTCGATCGCCGTCGCCCTCGATAGATCGGAGTTTCCTGCTTCTTATAGATCGGAGTTTGTTTGTTTGTTTTTCTTTCTCCCACCACTGTATTCGTACGAGACGCCTTTGGATGTATCTTCGTGGTATCTCAGCTATTATAGTTGTTCTTTGTTTATAACCCTATGATGTGCCTGCCCTCTGGTTATGTCTGTGTCTGCCCCATTGATACGCAGAGAAGATTAAGAAGGAGCAAGGAGAAAAAAGGTGATAATCAGAAATGCGGAGGGGAAGAGGAAGGATGGACGACTTCTTCGGCTCCAGCTCCGGCTCTGGCTTCGGCTTCGGCTTCGGTGACCCATTTGCTGGGTTTGGGAATTTCGGTAGGCGGGGAAGTCTCATTTCTGGTAATTTCGGTGGGAGGGATCCCTTCGACGATCCGTTTTTCACAAGACCGTTTGGAAGCATGTTTGGCCCGGATATGTTCGGGGCCAGTCCTTTTGGTTCTCTAGCAGCGTTGCCCTTCTGGTTCTTAGAAGATGCTGTGCACCCGGAGGAGGAGCAACCTCCACCACCTAAGAAATCTGGGGGGCCGATCATCCGTGAGATAACGTCTGATGGTGAAGAAGAGGGAGCAGAAGAGGAGGAAGAAGATGAGAAAGGCAAGAATGAGGGCAGTAGAAAGCATCCGAGGTCTAACAATGAACCATATCATCCAGAGGCTGATGAGAAAATAGATGGTATTAAGCTCTTGTTCAAGTTTTGCTTTGTTGTTCTTGTTTATGTGTCTTCACGCTCAAGGCCGTTGTTGTATTGTGCAGAGAAGAGAAGAAGGCAGATGTTCTATGCGAATAATTCTTCTAGCTCTAGCCATGGGCACCACCCTCAGGCACATACGTACACATTTCAAAGCACCAAAGTCACCTATGGCAGTCCTAATGGTGCTTATTATACTTCTTCAACCACCAGGAAAACTGGAGGGGATGGGGTATGTTGCTTGCTTTCGTTGAAATCCATGATTTGGCTAAGTAATTTAAATAAATGCTTGTTGTAGCTATTTTTTTGGACAAATTATTACCAAGTAATAAATACCTTTCAAAAAAAAAAAAAAACAAGAAATTCTTGGAGTTGGAGGAAATTAGTGACAAATAATCACAAAAATAGGGAAGCATATTTAGAGTAACTGCTAGTTGTGGGCAAGATATGTGTGACAAAATGGAAAGTCTTTTAGTAATGGATGCTAGTATGGTTTTACATATGGCATTAATTGGCATCTAATCTCTCCTAAGAGTTCTTAATTACCTATTAAAGCCAATCTTTCCCTACATCGTGGTAGGCTAAATGGGTTATCACTTTTATCCTGCTTTTGCCATTGTTTTTTGTGGACACTTGTCAGGAAGCAAGAAAGGTCATGTTTGATATATTCCAACACATCCCTCCCCTTCTTGTAGGAATTGTTATTTAATTTCTCTTAATTTGTTTTTATAGTTGTCACAGCAGATAATAATTTTTTCATTATCAAAAAACCAAAGAGGGAAATCTCTATTTTGTGGTAAGGAAGCTTGTTTTGGTTGCCTCACAAAATTTGAAGGCAGAAGAGAATCAAAATGGACATGTGCAGTGTTCTTGGATAGGAACAAATGTTGTAAACTTTTTCTTAGTATTTTGGTAGAGACCATGCCATGAAGATGGCAGAATGGAGAAGAACTTTATTGAAGAGGCAAGAGTGGTGAGGAGAAAATGGCATGTGAAGTTTATGAAGCACAACTAGCTAAACATTGAAGGGAAATTCTCTTTTCCTTGTACATTGTCAAACTCAAAAGGTTGCCATTTATGGATGAACAAAAGGAAATTAGGGAAAATCATGTAAAGGCCTTATGAAACCCTATTGAACAATTGACAGAACCCTATCGAATCTCTTAATGATCTTGATTCTGACAAAAATGATAATGTTAATATTTGCCTTGACAAATTAAAAAATAAATTTAGATAAACATTCCAGAAATGTACATTTTCACCTTGTTTTCATTTGAAGAGAAACATTGGTTCCTCAAAAGGAGACAAAATAGTAAGTAAAATTTGCTTGGTTTGATTAATCATTAGAGCCACTGACCTAATTCAATCTGGAAGTCGTCTTACTCTGTGGATTTTCATTTTCAACATAGATGGCATCAAAAGTAAGTATGCATCTAGTGGCTTACATTCATAATTTTGCAGCTTAAAGGTTAAGGTTCCGCAGGCTACAAGAAGTTATTATATATATATCTTGTCAATCTTCAATAATTGATATGGCTATCTAGATAAATACATCAGTATGTGATTACGTGGTACATGCATTCAACAAACTAAATGTCGTAGTGATTGATAAGGTTGTTTAAAGTTTTTGGTGCACATGGAACCCCCCTTTTTTTTGAAAAGCACAGGAAAAGCACTAAAATTAATTGTTTTGTGTATTTTGTAAAGAATTATTGAATTAATTCTCTATGCCATGTAACTCTTCAAAAGAAACTTCTCTAGGCCATGTGGCATAATTGTTGATATAAGGAGATAAGTGGTTACAAGGCAACAAGCTCCTTAATTGCTTGTGGCCAAAGGCTACAAAACCATAATCGTTCAGTTGAATTGAGACAACAATTTCCTTTTTCTATTTCTTTTTTAAAAATCTTGAATATGTCTAACTTGTTTGGTAGTATTGAATTTCATAAAAATATATAATATCACCATCTAAATGAAAGAAAAAACAATGATTGCATCATATTTAAGTAATAATAGGCACATATAGAAGTGTATTTTTAGCACAGTGTTCAAAAGTTACAAGAAAAGCATCCACATCTAGCAATAGATTTGATGAATTAAACTATTATAAACTAATGTATATAATCAATGAAAATAATTAGGGAAATGTTATTTGATATATATATATATATATATATATATAGAGAGAGAGAGAGAGAGAGAGAGAGAGAGAGAGAGAGAGAGAGAGAGAGATGTAACTAAGTTTTCTTGTAATACTACCATGGATAACTTATAAAAATTGGTTGGAGACCATTAATTTGTAATATTGTAATACCCACTTGTAATAAAAGTGATTGTTGAAGATCTTGTGAATCTCCAAGATGGAGATTACAAGATCCTACATGGAGTAGAGGCCAAGGAAGTCTTCTTTGCCTAAGTTATCTTGTTTCATTAATTTAGTTTTTAGTTTTTGAGTTATCCTTTTAGGAAAGTTTATTATTGTTGGAGCTTAGGCTTATTTTGGCTATTTGTTATTTTTGTTGTAATGGTTATTAACTCTTTTTATTATGATGGACTTTTCTTGTAATTTATCCATGCCTCTTCTTTATAAAAGAGAGGCTAGGGTTTTCATATTTCAATAAGACAACTTAGTCTCCTTTGACATGGTATCAGAGCAGTGATCTTTGGCTAGTGTTTTGTTATCTCACCAAATACCACCAAAAATTTTTCCATTCTTGTGATTGAAATCCTCAAATCTCTGTTCTTGGGGATTCAACACGAGATCTGATCCCCAAAGGGGGATCTCTCCTTTGTGCTGTTGCTCGTGGGGGGGGGCGGGGACTACTGTAGCATTGCCACCCAAGGGGGGGCCTGCTGCAGTGCCGTAGCCCAGGTGGAGGCTTGATGTTGCACCGCTAACCCCCTAGAGGTTTGCTGTAGTGCCGCTGGGCCCCTGTCATCATTGGAGAAGCCTGCTGTAGCCTTGCCCGACCGGAGAAGGTCTGCTGCAGCATTTGTGGGCCATCTCTTGCTGCTGCAGGAGTTTGCGTCGGTCGTGCTTCCTTTAGCACTCTTTCCCAGCCGACGTTGAGGTTCCATCACATCACCGTTGGAGACTTCTGATTAGCCACATCAGGATGATTGTCCTTCCTGCAGGTTGCTGTATTGCTTCTTGAGGATTAGATCAGCCCAAACAAGCTGATTTAATCTTTGTTTGGGTCTGTACAACAGGGTGTGAGATCTCTATCCCCTATTCACATGATCTAGGCACTTGGTGTCCTATATTTTGTGATCCATTATTGCAGGAGACACATATTGGTTTGTTGAAGCAAGTTTGATTTTTCATGAAGAGATAATGATTTCTTTGGATTGATCTCATGGCCAGTAGTCTTTGACCCTTACCTCAAAGGCCAAGCTTCATGCCTCTACGTTTGTTCAAGGGACAACAATTAAATTGATGGGGCCCTAAAATTATGTACTCTGGTAGAGGGCATTTTGTATCTTTGTTGGAGGCCATAGGCATCTTCTTGTGCTCACTAATGTTGCCCCAGATGCGAAAGATGACAAGTACACAAGGTGGGAAAAGGATAACTACTTGGTCATGAATTGGCTCATGAATAGTGTTGATTTGAAAATTGTGTCCAACATGCTTTATAAGAAGATTGCTAAAGACATGTGGGATGTCCTAGATCGATGATATTCAATGCAGACTAGTAGCTCTTGTCGGGTTGATATTTATCTATGGAGTATGAACTAGGGTGATCTATCTTTGGTCAATTACTTCACCACTATGGAGGGTCTCTTCAAAATGTTGGCTGTATTTTAGATTGCTTGTTGTGACAAGCAGGTCGTAGATCACACAGAATGGAAGACGTATAGGTTTTTTTGATGGATTATCTTCTCCTTACCAGTCTGCCCCAGGGATCAGATATTGTTAGTATATACTATTCCAAGTTTAGAGGTGGCATACAACTATCTTCAGAAGATTGATGCAGATAACAACTCTTCAACCTCCACACTCATTTTCTTGATATTGTTGCACTTGCAGCCTTTGGGGGGAGAGGTGGTTTGTTTGGTGGATGCGGATGTGGACTTGGATGTGATGGAAGCCATGGTTGGAGGTCTTATCCATCATGTATCCACCGCTTGAAGAGCAAACATTCCTCCGACTGGTGTTAGGAGAAGTTTGGAAGACTAGCATGGGCCAACCAAACTTATATTACTGTTGATTCTATTACTAAGGCGGAGACCACTCCTAATCTAGTTATGGTTGGTTTCCCTTTTACTACCGATGAAGTGGATCATCTCTGTCAATTCCTGAAGAGTGAGCCTACCTCTTCTTCCTTTATTGCTGCTGTGACTACATGTATCACTGCACATGCTGGTGTGCTAGCTACTCAGGTACATTTGACTGGATTATAGACTTTGGTGCTCCTACTCATTTAACTAGTAAGGGTGTTAATCTGGTCTCTGCAAGAGATTCTATCGCTATTACCTCTGCCTGTTTGGCGAATGGTAGCATATCTCCTGTTACTTCAGTTGGCAATGTCAGTTTTCACATCGATTGTAGGTTTCAGATGTTTATTGTGCCCTTTGCTATTTGTGAATCAAATTTGCAAATAGTTAAAATGTATTTGATGAGAATTCTTGTTATTTTCAGGACATCTGGACGACGATTGGTGGGGGTTATGAGCATCATGGATTGAATTACCTAGATACCTCTACTATTTTTGTTGGTGCTACTTCTATGACCTCTAATCCTCTTTTGTGGCATTCCAGACTTGGCTGTCCATCTTTTTCCAAGCTACGACAGATGCATCCAGATATTCTTGGTACCATTGTTTTTGACTGTGAGGCATGCCAACTTGGAAAACATCATTGTCATGCTTTTCTTTCTCGTGTGGGGTCGCCATTGTACCTCTGTCCTGGATCTAGTCCATTATGATGTTTGGGGTCTAGGTCCTGTGACGGGGATGTCTGCCTACAAGTATGTTGTCATTTTCGTTGATAATTTTAGTCATGCGTTCTGGAGTTTTTTTGTTGAAAGATAGGTCTGAACTATTTTCTATAATAAAGTTCTTTTGTAATTGCAAAATAATTTTTTACTAGAATAAAGTGTTTCAAATAATGCTTTTGAAATTGTTCAAGGAGCCTAGAGAATTTTTCTAGAAGAAAATGGGACCCTTCATTAAACCTCCTTCCCCTATAGTTCTCAACAAAATGGGGTTGTAGAGAGGAAACTACGCCATATTTTGGACATTGCCAAGACACTATCTCTGTGGGGGTCCTTAAGTCATTATGGGGTGATGCTGATTTTACAACTACTTGATTAATTATGTGCCATCTTCTGTTTTAAAGGGTGCTGTTCCCTTCTAGCCATTGCTTCTTGATAGGGAAGTTTTCCCCCCTTGCCTTTACGGATACTTGGTTGTGTTTGTTTTGTTCACAATTTTAGCAGTCTCGATAACCTGTCTCTTAGGGCTACCAAGTGTCTCTTTTTGGGCCATGCACATGCAAAAAGGTTATCGATGTTATGACCAAGTTGGCAAGTGTTATCACATTTGTGTTTGTGGGACATTTTTTGAGAGGGCCTCATACTTCTCCTTTGAGGGATGGAACGTATAATTCCAACCTCATATTTACCATTGTAGAGAGACACCACCAAATATATTAACACCTGTGCCAATTCTTGTTCCATGTGTTGATTTAGGTACTAGTTTCATTGGTAACGCAACTCCACCAATCCCTGCTCTGGATGATCCTTCCCCCTTAGGAAAGGGCCATAGTGGGGGTGATGACATGCTTATTGCTCTTAGGAAGGTGGTGAGATCATGTACTTTGCACCCTATACACATTTTACTTCTACTGCACATTTGGATTTGTTTGTGCAACAGTTTTCTCAGGAACTATGCAGTACCATAATTCCCAGGAATTACTGAGCCTATCAGGCATCTCAGGATTACAGGTGGAGATGGAGGCACTTACATCTCATCAGACTTGGGATGTGGTACCTACTCCTAGTAACACTAAAGTATTGGACTGCAAATGAGTCTACACAGTGAAATATGTTCCTGATGGAAAAAATTGATAGATTAAGACTCGCTTTGTGGCAAAGGGGTTCACACAAATATATGGTGTGGACTTCTTTGAGGCCTTTGTTGTCAAGACTATTGCCTCAGGCTACCGGGCTACCGGACTAGGCGAGAAAGCCAAAGGTCACCTTGGAGCTATTCTAGGTAAGGGGCTCTATCTGGGCTATCGCCTAGTCACCTTTTTTGTCACTTGGGTCGCCTTACACCTTGTTGCCTTACTCCTGATTCACTTTAGGGAAGACCATTAGACTTTTATTTGGTCTTAAGTTACATATATTATAAATATGTTTGTGTTATATATTGTTGTATATACATAATACATATATGTATATATGTTATTGACAGCTTTTATGTGCTCAATTTTGACTTCTCTTCCTAACTTAGACTATTGTTTGCCTGTTAAGACATATGTATAAGTTATACATTATTGTATGTCTATAATGATATAATTATGATATATTATTGTTTAATGATGTATGTATGTATATATTTATTATTGTCTACAACTGTCTAATGATATATAACAATATATGTATAAGTTATGGTATTAAGTTTGTATTGTATTGTAAATATAGCATATTATAATACATGTTATTGCCTTGAGTGCAACTTGGAGATAACCTTTTGGGCTAGCATTTGTGGGTTATTGGTGGATGCCTTTACCTTAAGGACGGCCTTCACTTTATTGTGGTGCATTTGGCTCAGATTCAATAGAGTGGGAGTCTCAATAGAGAGTGCTTTATTATTATAATGCTCTTTATAATTTTTGGTGTAATTAGCTCCTTTTATTAATGTAGTGGAGGGTTAACATCCATTGTTAACCTTTCTTTTCTTCAAAACAAATACATGTCACTATCTTGTTTTGGTAGATACATATGATATATATTTGGTTGTTTGCTTTGGCCTATTATTATAAATGTAATATATATGTTTACACATTGTATGATAATATAAATATATATGTTATTGCTATTTAAATATGATAAGATCGTTGTTTTTTCATTAACTTAAATAGTATTATCATATGTTTCTTATGAAAGTCAATGTTACCATATGAGTTTATTAGACATTTAATATTTTAAGAAATAAAAAGATTTGTCGCCTCAATTTAATCGGGCAATCGCCTTTTTGTCGCCTCTCGCCTCGGGCGATTAAGGAGGTTGTCGCCTTGTAGTTGCCTTACGCCTTGATAGCTTTGTTTGAGACATTCTCGACTATGGCATGAGTTAGCTCCATTCGGGTGATCCTCTTGGTGGTAGTTAATTTGGAGTGACCATTGTATCAGCTTGACATTAAAAATACTTTCTTATATGGTGATTTGCATGAAGAGGTGTATATTCGTCAACCTTCAAGCTATGAGGTTAGGGGGTGTATGTCTGCAAACTGAAGAAGGCAATCTATGGCTTGAAACAAAGTCCTAAGAAATGGTTTGATCGACTGAGTGCTGAGGTAATAAAAGTTGGGTTCAAGAGGTCTACGTCTGATCATTCTATCTTCATTCTTCCTTTGGTAATATATGTTGATGGTATGGTATTGACAAGAGATGATGCAGGTGATATTCAGGAGGTGAAGAATTATATTTAGAGATCATTTGTTACGAAGGATTTGAGAGATCTCCATTACTTTCTGGGCATAGAAGCTTTTAGGGGCAAGGATGGAATGTCGCTCTCGCAAAGAAAATATGCACTTGAAATTTTGGAAGATGCAAGACTTCTTAGGGTTAAGTCATTTGCTATCTTTGTTGAGCAGAAAGGGAAGCATATGTGACAGGGGCTACTTTCTTTGAGGATGTGCATATATATTAGAGTGTAGTTGGTAAACTGCCCTATCTTACCATTACACGTCTAGATATCAGTTTTACGGTGACTATGGCCAATTAGTATATGGAATGACCATGCTGTAGTCATTGGAGTGATGTTTCTGATTCTATGATATTTGAAGGGATCTCCTAGTAAAAGACTCTTTTATTGGGAAAATGGTTACTTGGTGTTATCTTCGTATTTTGATGTTGATTATGTAGGGTCCATAGAAGATGGGTCTACCATAGATGTTGCAGTCTTTCTTGGAGGCAATCTAGTCTTGTGGCGTAGTAAGAAGCAGACAATGGTAGCGAGGTCTGGTGCGGAGGCAGAATATAGAGCCATGGCCCACATAGCTTGTGAAGTCATGTGGATTACCTTCTTTCTGGTTGATCTGGACATATTAGTGAAGAGACCTATCCTTATGTATTGTGACAACAAATCAATCACTTACATAGCCTTAAACCCAATCTTTCATGAGAGGATGGAGCATATTGAGGTTGATTGTCACTTCATACGAAATTCTGTGTTGGAAGGGAAGATTAATACACTTCATATCTCTACGGAGTTGCAGCTAACGAATGTATTCACCAAAGCTCTACTACTGAAATGACATGACTTTATCACTGACAAGTTTGGGACTCAAAGACATCTACGCACCAACTTCAAGGGAAATGTTGGAGCTTAGGCTTATTTTGGCTATTTGTTATTGTTGGGAATTAGAGAGGCCACGTGGGATTGCCATGTGACAGCTAGTAGGACAGAGGCCCTCAAGGTCGCAGCTAGGTGGACCAAGGGTCCGAGTTTTGGTTTGCCCCAAGTTTTGTTACTTTGTTAAGTTGATTTTTAGGAAAGTTGTTTTTAGTGATTTGTTCTTTCTTAATTAGGAGATATGATTTGTTTCTTGTTATAGAGGATATGTTCTCTCTTTTATAAAAGAGTCTTTCTATTGTATTTGATTCTTGAGTTAGCAATAATATTTCCTACTTATTTCCAAAACTCCTCTCCCTCTCTCCTCTCAAGGCAGCCGACATCCCATTCTTCAAGCAGCCAGCCACCGAAGTAGCTGACCACCTTAGCTGGTTGACCTCCCTCAAGTAGCTAGTGGTTGCTCTCCCTGTTTAATGTGGAACAAACCTTGTTGGGTTGTTTTGCCACATGCCAAGGGAGCCTCCAAGCTCCACTCCTTGCGCAAATCTTGACATGGTATCAGATCCTATAATCTAGGCTCCTTGGTGTGTGCGTTATCTTGGCCACACGCGTGCAGTTCCTCGTCTTGGACAAGTCCTCACTAGCACCTTACACAATCGAAGAAGATGACGGATACCTCCGCCACGGCAATCGATACCACATTATCAACAAAGAGGGCAGAGTTCAAGGCTGAGAAAAGAGCAGGGGAGATCTATCAAGTTATTTGGTTTGCGATCCTCATGTCTTTTCAATTGACACTTTATATCCGATTTTTTACTCCTTCAAAAGAGGGGATTTTTTCGGAGAAAAGATGCTAAATATTATGTATTGGGTCGCGCATCAGTTGATCGCTCTAAGAAGAGGACACCATAGTCCATACAACAACTTTCGAGGTTGCTAAAATAAGCAACGACTTCCCAGGTTGCAAAAAGACTAGTGGTTGATCCAAGAAGTTCCTTTCCTAAAGATCTAGGTAAGATGCAGAGTCAGAGACCACCATGTGGAGCTACTAGCATCTCACGCGTGGTTTCTCTCACGTCTGTTGATCTTAAGAAGATGATTGTGGTGACCGTTGCGATTACTATTGAGATTGCCACAGATGCAACGACTTCGGAGGTTGCAAGAGGCTACACCGTGGCTCCTTCAAAAAACAAAGTGAAAAGCATAGAGTTCGAAGCAGAAGAGTGGTGGGGCATCTAGCCTCACAAGTTTAAAGACTAAGTCATCATCCTCTCGGCCTCGACTTAAGGGGGGGTGTTGGGAATCAGAGAGGCCACGTGGTAGCCAGTAGGACAGAGGCCCTTAAGGCCGGTGGCTAGGTGGACCAAGGGTCCTAGTTTTGGTTTGCTTAAGCCCCAAGCTTTATTATTTTGTTACGTTGATTTTTAGGAAAGTTGGTTTTAGTGATTTGTTTGGGATTTATTCTTTCTTAATTAGGAGATATGATTTGTTTCTTTTTATAGAGGATATGTTCTCTTTTTTCATAAAAAAGAGCCTTTCTATTGTATTTGATTCTTGAGTTAGCAATAATATTTCCTGCTTATTTCCAAAACTCCTCTCCTCTCATCTCTCAAGGCAGCCAGCCACCCTCTCTTCAAGTAGTTGGCCACCTTAGTCGGTCGGCCTCCCTCAAGCAGTCGGTGGCTGCTCTCCCTGTCAACGTGGAACAACCCCTGTTGGGTTGTTTTTCCACATGCAAGGGGAGCCTCCACGCTCCATGCCTTGTGCAAATCTTGATAGTTATTTTTGGTGTAGTAATTAACTTTATTATGATGGACTCTTGTAATTTACCCATATTTCTCTATAAAAGGAGGTTAGGGTTCTCATATTTCAATAAGATAACCTATCATCCTTTGACAGGTATGGTAGAGATTTGTTATGATTAGAGGTACGTTTTTCCTATTTTAGAAGATTGTATTGGGATTGGTATCTCTGTATAAAGAGATTAAATCCCATTATTTTTACTTGAGTTTCACATGGCATTAGAGCGGGAACGGTCTTAGGGACCGTCAACCTTCCCTTCTGCATGTGATCCTCTTCGTTTGTTCTTTGTGCACGCCATCATCACGTGTCTCCTTTGTGCTTGTAGCATACACATGTGTGGGTTTCTTCAGTCTATGTGCAAGCCTTGCATGCTCAATGTAGTTCGTGCATGCAACTCGCACACGATCAATTCTCCTTGCATGCAATCCATATATGCATTGCATAAGTGCATGCACTAGCACATGCCTTTGCCCAGAATTTGCGTACATCAGCGCACATCATTTTCCTGTGGGTGCATCTGCGCATAGGGGTGTACATGGGTCATGTTGGGTTGGGTTGGGACTCAACCCAAACCCAACCTACGATTTGCGGGTTGGGAATTTTTCAACCCAACCCAACCTGTTACACTATCAAACCCAACCGAACTTATAAAATTGGGTCGGGTTGAGTAGGTTGTTGACTAGTCAAAACTTATGTTTATTTCCTACATGCTTCATATGTCTTTCATACTTAATAACAAAAAATTTTAAACTTATAAACAACTTCTATCTTATGAAAAAGTGAATAAAATAGGGAAAAAAAAAAAATAAAGATACGATCTAAAAGAATTAAGAAAAGATAAAAGCATGCATAATAATAAACTTGATATATGGGTGCATGTAAAAGCTCAAGTTTATACTAATGCTTGACAACAAATATAGAGGATGTGCTTTGGTGGTGGTGGGATCCCTGCGGGGAGGAAGAGAGATGTGGGTTGTCCGATGGTGGTGGGGGATCCCTGTGAGAAGGAAGAAAGAAGAGGTGGGTCGTCGAGGACTCGGGCAGAGGTGAGGGGCTAATGAGAGAAGGTTGAGGGTTACTTGAAAAAGTATAGGGTGTTGCTGTCAACGAGGAGAGCTGAGTGCACCACCTACATCTTGAAGCTGAGAAGAGGCATTACTTGGAGTAGGGCTTGGAGGTGAGAGGTGAGGGCAGAGGGTGCCACATAGAGTTGGTGGAGGTAACTATGAAAGAGATGAGGGGTCCGTGAAGGTTGAGAATCGTGAATTTACGTTAGAGGAGTGAGAAGTTGAGACCCGAGGTGAGGTTTTAAATTTCTATTTATAACTTGGCGCCTGTATATATGATATACATATAATTATATATATGTATAATATATATACATACAATATAGTATATATTATATACATATAATATATATACTATATAGTATATATATATTATATAGGATATATTATATACATATAATATATATGTATGTATAAATCGGGTTGTATCACGTTGGGTTGGGTCGATTAAACTTCAAACTTAACCCATCCCAATCTACTATAACTCTCACATAACCCAACTCGTGTATACCTTTATGTATGTAGTCAACATCAATCTTGTGCACCCAGTGTGCGGTATTGCTTTTGTTGCTCCAGCCTAGTGTGCTACTCCCTTGCCATGTGTGCATAAGTATGCAGTTGATTTGTTGCTGATCTACACATCTTGTGGCATGAAATTGACAAAAAAAATTACACCATATGTGACCACTACTTTTGCTACGATTTTCGTCCAGTTCAGTTACAATTTGCATTTGGGATCGACGCCTACAATCAATTCTAGTTTTTAGTGCATGGAATTGTGTTTCATCAAACTTTCCAAGTTAGTTTTTGCTCCAACTCTATAGGTGTTGGATGTTCCCTGATGAAAAGAGGCTATTTGTATACTTGAAGAAGTCCGTCAGCCTGCAAAAGTATGTGCGTGATCTACACGCGTACTCCAGTCTTACTTGCATCATAAGGGGGGTGTCTGTCAAATACAAGAATCATGCTTGAGCGCTAATTCTAAGTTCGTGCTACAATCAGTGCGTGATCAAGCCTCCATGTGTATAAGTATTAGAAGCACAAGTGCCTGGCCTGAGGAAGATGCCATAACTTAAGGCCATGTCATCCATAAAGAGAACGATGATCAGCTAAAGGCTCCATCCCATTGGTGAAAGCTCCTAGTCCATTTTTATTCTTCTCCAAGGGGGGAGATTCTCTTGGAGGCTGGTTGACCACCATGTGTTTGCCAATGTTCCCCAACTATTGTTTGTGGTCTAGTTTGAAGATCGAAGATCATTCGTGTGTGCAAGGCCTACACGTGCACTTCTGCTTGGTGTTCTCTTGCAAGTTGGAGATGTCCAACTTGGGGGGAGTGTTGGATATCTCATGAATCTCTACATTGGAGATCAAGAGATCCCATGTGGAGTAGAGGGTAAGGAAGTCCTTGCCTAAGTTATCTTGTTTTCTTAATTTGATTTCTAATTTTAGAATTATCCTCTTAGGAAAGTTGCTAAAAGTTTGTTGTGTTAGGGATTTGTTATGATTAGAGATATACTTTTCATGTTTTAGAAGATTGTACTAGGATTGGAAAGTAGGATTGGCCTCTTTAAACAAAGAGCTCAAATCCCATTGTTTCTACTTGAGTTTTAACAACAATAAACTCCATGTTTCTTTCCGGTGATGATTTGTGAAAATAATAAAGTAATTTGTTGTGTTCGTTTGATACTAAATGAGAGCTATTTTCAAAAGATAACACACCTATGTATATATATAAATGCCATATAATGTGTACATATATATATATATGTTTAATATGTATATGATTTTTGTTTGCTGGTGATGGCCTCCTTGATAGATTGTTGAGGGATTCTTATGGTGATCTTGTAGACGTGGTGTATAGACGATCTACAGTGGTTTGGCTGTTTGCTTTTTGGAGTTCAGTGGAGTTCTGTCCAATGTGGTTTTGCCTCCAATTTGTTTGTTCCTAAGATTGGAAAGGGCTGCTTGCTCCGATTTTGGAAGGATGATTGGATAGGGTGTGGTGATCTATTGGGATGTGTTTCTCCATTTGTTTGGTTTAACTCCAAATAAGGAAGCTACTGCTTTGGATGCATTGGACGTCGTGTCTGGTTCTTGGTCTCTTATTTTGCAATTGGGGCTTTCTGAGATATCCTTGGGGGAGCTGTAAGACTTGTTAGCAATGTTGCATGGGCTTTCTATTGGTGATGACTTGGGGAATGGCTTTGGTTGGAAGCATGGGATGTTCTCGGTGAGGAAGGTTTTTAAGTTGATTCCTCTAGAGGTGTGTCCTCTCTCGTTAGTTTGGGAAGATTGTTCTTTAATTGGAAGATGCTTCTTCCTTGGTCAAGATTTTCTTGCGGTTATTTAGAAGAGAGAGGTTGGTTATGAAGGTTTCCTAGTCGAGATGGGGTGCGGATTTGGGCTTGTAGTGTGTCTTCTGTGGAGCTGCGGTGTAGAGTGTAGATCATCTCTTCTTCTCTTGCAATATATCTATGGAGGTTTGGGGGTCAATTTCCATTCAGTGACACTGTTGGATGGGTCAAAGTAGTAGTGACCTTGTGGGCGATTTGGTTTTAACGGAATGCTTCCATTTTTCGAGAGGAGTGGGTGTGGGTTGAAAATATTGTAAGGGAGGTGTGTGGTCTTTCTGGGTTGTCGCTTGACACTCTGTAACTCCGTTCCCTTTGTTTACTTGTTAATGAAATTTTGGATGGTTATCGAGTTTCGGTAACCTTCTTTTCTTCTATAAAAAAAAAAACATTGCCATACATCTCTACCAAACCAAGACGGTGACATATATTATATATGTACTATATGTACAACAAATATCATAACCTACACATACTGTTATATATTGTCACACACTTTATATAACATGTATCACTAAATTAACAAGATATATCATAATTACTATTGCATATTTACATAAACATACATATGGTATGTATTAATAAACTAACAATAACATGTTTGTTAATTATCATTACACATAAACAGGAGGAGACTAAGTAACATATATCAAAGTAAAAGGCAAACATGAATCTTCTGATCTCTGGTAACATACATATATCTTATGCATCAAAGTTGTTCTAGCTATATGTAGCAGTGTATACATACAACAATAACATACACACACACAGAAAATTTAAGTTTGAAGAAGTCTTATGGTCTTATCTGGAAGGCTGAAATGAATTGGGAGTAGAGTGATGAGGTGCAAGGCAACCCAGATGACAAACAATTGCCTGTGTCCAAGAATGTAGTGCCTTATTCACCAAGCAATTCCTAACCTCTCTTATATAGAGAGCTTGGTGCGAAAAGTACAAAAGATACTAGAAACTTAAAACAAACAAGGAACTCCTAAAATAATAAAAAATAAATTAATACTCCCCCTCAAGTTAGAGTATAGAGGTCAAAATCATACCTAGTTTGTCACAGAAAAATGCGTCACTTCCTGGAAAGTGCCTGGGTAAAATATCTGCAATGCTCTGATGAAATATGAGGCGAAGTAATTTTTCCATTCATCACAATATTCCTTATAAAATGACGATCAACTTCTATATACTTTGCCCTCTTATAAAATAAAAGATTGGATTGGATACAATATAAGGGCCCAACTAATTATCATAGAACATATGAATTGGCTTTTTGGCTTGAATACCAAGATCTAATGGGAACAACACCACCCACATCACTTCACTATTTGTATGAGCCATGACCCGATATTCTACCTCAGTACTTGAGCATGCAACCATCTTTTGCTTCTTGCTATGCTAGGTCACTAGATTTCCTCTAAGAACAGTAGCATAACTAGTAGTAGATCTCCTATCCTAAGGGGATTTAGCGTAGTTAGCAGCAGAATAAGCACATAAGGTTAGATGAACATTGCGCTTAAAGAATAAGCCCTTGCTTGGAGGTCCCTTTAGAAATCTATGAATTAAGCAAACTCATGCCAATTGTTGTAGCATGGTTTACCCTTGAACTAACTCGCGTGACCGGCAACAAAATTGATATTTGGCCTAATAATTGTGAAATAGAGAAGTTTGCCAACAATGCTCCTATATCGTCGAGTATCCATGAATGGAGGGTCATTGCTACTTTTCTACTTTCCTTTTGATTCTAAAGGAATAGAAAAAGGCGTTGCATCAAAAAGACTGGCTTCTTGAAAGATATCCATTACATATTTTCTTTGAGACAGTACAAGACCATTGGAGCTTCTAGCGACCTCAATGATAAGAAAGTAATGTAATTTTCTAAGATCCTTTGTCATGAAGATCTCCTACAATAACACTTTAGTCTTTTGACTTCCTAAGATCAAAAGTGGTTGGGGGTGCCGGTGTTTCCCTTAGTCGATGAATCGGTTCGAAAACCTGCTACCTAAGGTTGGGTTTCCTATTGCTAGTGAGGTTGTCGGTCACCATCCATCGACATGAGGGTCGTTGGTGCCCCTTATGGTCTATGGAGGGCTAGTGGCATTGGTAGGAGGTTAGTGGTAGCACTGGTGAGGGAGGACGGAGGCAACGACTGTAGGGTTGTTAGGGTTTTCTTTTTTTACTTCTTTCCTTGTTTTTACAAAAAGAATTATTCGGTGAAAAAGGAAGAAAAAGAGAGATTAAGAATGTTATAGGACATCGACCTAGGATTGTTGCTTTGATATCATATCTAAGAATGTATTGCCTTATACATTAAGCAAATCCCAATGTCTCTTATATAGAGTTAGGCGAGAAAGTTATAAAAGATATTAGAAACTTAAAACAAACAAGAAAGAAGTTCTAAAATAAAAAAAAATAAATCAACAACCTAAATGAAGCCCCTTGCTTGGAATAACTCAGAGGCAACCTATGCCTTTCTCTTCTGATTGCTCTAGGTGATCATCTTGATAGCATTGTATCCTATACAATTATGTACCATTATTTCTTATAAGTTATTCATTAATAAGATTTCAAACAAAAGGATCATTATTAAAGAGGATTCTTACTTGTTGATGCCTAATCTTATCGATGTTTAACAAATTAGACATGTCATTATCTAATGAAATAAATAATATGCTTAAAAATCAACCTTTGTGGCGAGGCGTCAGGGTTGTAGATCAATTATCAAAAATCAACCTTTATCCCATTGAACTTACCGGTTGAAGAGGTGCAGAGGATGGGCGGTGCTTTGGGGACATAGATGGGTTCTTAGCTGCTGGTATATCTGGGCCTTGCTTTATTAGATTGGCACCTCAGGTTACAGGATTGGATTTCTCTGCTGGAGAGGATGGAGGGAAGATTGGTGGGGTGGTCTTCTAGACTTCTATCTAGAGGTGGGAGGTTGACCTTGGTGAAGGTAGTTTTGGTGTTCATACCATTGTATTTCCTCTTAGTTTTTAGACTACCGTGCTAGATTGAGATCTCGGGGTTAATGAGGGATTTTTTTTGGGGCTAATGTAGGGTCGTAGGAAGGGGGTGAGGTTGGTGGCCTGGGAGGAGGTGTGTAGACTGGTTCAGGAAGAAGGTCTGGGGTTAGGGATGTGGACAAGGTGAACATTAGTCTCACAAAGTGGATTGTTAGGTTGATGGGGCGAGAGCATGGGCTCTTTGGTGATGTTATGCGATGATGCTACGGTCCTTTCCTTTCGTGGGGGCCTCTGGAATCCCCTCCCCTCGGAGCCTCTCATTTTCTAAGGGGCTTGGTGGCGGTGACGAATCCTCTACACTCGGCGACAGGTTTCCCCACCTTTTTAGGGGTGTTGTGGACCTGTCGGCCATGATGGGAAGTTGTTGGGATGGGGCTTGGTTCCAACTTTTCAGGGGGGCCTCTCCGATTGGAGATGTGAGGAGTTCTAGCGGTTGCAGGAGCTGGAGGGTTGGGCATTAGAGGAGGGTAATGATGCTTTTTCCTGGGAGGAAAGAGATTTCTTTGTGGTAAAGGTCTTCCACGGATTGGGGAGTGGCACGATCAGCTTGGACATAGATTTCTTACAAGATTGCAGACTGCTCTGGATGGTGGAATGCCGTTGAAGGTGAAGATCTTCGCTTGGTTCAGGGGGAGAATTATGACGAAGCGTGGAGAGCAAGATGGGCTCAGTAGGATGACCTGACATGTCCCCTTTGTGATGGAGCCGATGAAGACATCCACACCTCTTCTTTTAGTCTCCATTTGTGATATAGGTTTGGCAGAGGATGGGGATCGATTGGATCGCCCATCGGGATGCGGTTAACTTCTAGTCTTTGTTCCGTAGAGGAAACATCCACGATGGAGGGATCACCTTTAGATCCAAGAAAGATAAGGCCAAGATTTTGGCTATCTTGTGGGGTGTTTGGTTGGGAAGAAATGATGCACTTTTTTTGGGGGGAGAGACTATGTTGAGAACTTTGCTTCGTCTATTTCTTCTTAGGTGGTGTTCTGGGGATCTATTTTATGATCTCTAATGTAAATCGATTTTTAGTTGGTTATCTTTCAGATAACCGTCCTTTGGCTTAAAAAAAAAAAGCTTAAAAAAATCAATAGTGGTATAATGTTCTTGGTATTGCATTTGCAGGCAAGGGATAAATGTTCTGCATGTATACATGACATGCCCATAGCATGGCAATAGAAGGCTTTTTTTGATGTGGGGCCATATCGACATGAATGTAATGTTGAAATGTAGGAGTATCGGTGTTATGTTGTCAAATTTTGACATTGTTGACAATTTCAATGAAATGTGGGGTTAGGTACAATATTTAGATTGTTCTAATTTTTTAAGGATAACCTAGGTGGCGTGGTAGTCCATTGCTATTCATTATTGTTGTTGCATATTTGTTTGAAGTAATGAGTAATGAGAGCTCTTGCAAGGGTTTTATCTTCTGCTTTGTTAGTTTTTTAAGGCATTTTAGCTTCTTTAAGGTTAAATAGGATTTAATTCTTACCTTATGGCGAAGGTTAGACCCCTGGAGCGGTCGTTCTCGGATCACACTCCTTTGTTGTGGGTGACGAATGAGGACTTGAGGCATGGTACGTATTTTAAGTTCGACCAGGCATGGCTTCTCGAAGAGGGGTTCAGGGGGCTGGTGGAGGAGCGGTGGAGGTCGGTTCATGTGGATGGCTCGGCGGCTGTCAGATTGGAAGGTAAACTGCGTGATTTGAGATCCTTTCTCAAGGTCCATAAGAAGCATATTAGGGAGGAACGTGGGAGGAGAGATGAAGCTCTCAGTGAGATTGCATGGCTGGACGTGGTGGAGGATGTTGGTCTCCTTTCTGACGTTGACAGGGTAAGCAGAGTGAGGTAGCTACAGGTGATACAAGAGGAAGACCGGAAGGTGGAGATGGAGTGGAAGGTGAGATCCAGGCAGAGGTGGCTTAAGGAAGGCGATTCTAACACTCGATTTTTCATATAGCTGCATCAGGAAGGAGGAACTTGATCGATAGGTTAGTGGTGGATGGGGAGGAGTTTGTGGGAAGAGAGGTGGTGGGGGGCAGCTGCGAGGTACTTCAAAGAGTTTACCGGGAGAAGACGTGGGGGAAGGCGGAGATGGTTGGGGTCTGAGGTCCCGCGGATCGGGGATACAGAAGCCGGTTTCTTGACGGGTCTGTTTGAGGAGGATGAGGTCCACAAGGCAATCTGGGGGCTGAATGCAAATGGTTGTCCGGGTCCGGATGGTTTTTCGGTTGCCTTCTATAAAGAGTTCTAGCCGGTGGTGAAGGAGGATGTGATGCAGGTCGTGCATGAGTTTAGAGCTGGAAATTCGGGATTCAACAGATTGAACAAGTTCTGCATGTTCCTGTTGCCAAAGAAGGAGGGTGCTGAGGAGATCCAAGAGTACAGACCGATAGCCCTCTCGAATGCTATCTACCTGATTGTGGCGAAGAGGGGCTTCCCGTCGGTGTGGATTGGATGGATGAAGAGATGTCACCACGACGTCTTTCTCGGTACTTATCAATGGAAACCCGGCAGGGGGTTGGATTCAGTCGAGGAGGGGGGTGAGGCAGGGGTGTCCTTTGGCTCCAATGCTCTTTGTTATTGCAGCAGATGCACTTGCGAGGGCAGCTAAGAGGTCGTGTGAGAGGAACTTGGTGAGAGGTTTCTCTTTGGGAGATGGGACGAGTATTCCGTTACTGCAATATGCGGATGATACGATTTTTTTCATTGAAGGCGGGGAAGCGGAAGTCAGGAGATTGCGGATTTTACTCTTCTTGTTTGGTGAGGCATCGGGTTTACAGATTAACCTGCCTAAATCAGAATTTGTCCCCTTCAATTTGACTGAGGCGGAGGTGAGGGGGTGTAGCTTGGGTCTTGGCACGGAGCAGGTGAAGCTTTCGATCAAATATTTGGGTTTACCGTTAACAGATGGTAGGATTCTGGTGAAAGACTGGGCTCCCCTGGTGGAGAGACTGGAGGGGAGGTTGGCAGGGTGGGTGTCCAGGCTTTTGTCAAGGGGTGGAAGGTTGGTCTTGCTCAAGGTGGTTCTGGCGGCGATGCCGTCGTATTTCACTTCTGTCCTGAAGATGCCTCGGCAGGTTGTCTTAAGAATAGAGAGGCTTATGAGGAATTTCTTCTGGTCCAACCAGGGGACGAGTGGACCTGGTGCTAGGTTGGTAGCATGGGAGGAGGTTTGCAGACCAGTGGAGGAGGGGGGCTTGGGGTGAGGGACCTGGGGAGGTCTAATGACAGCCTGTTGGTGAAGTGGGTGGGGAGTCTCTTGGAGTATAGGGAGGATTTGGTGGGCAAGGTGTTCGGGACGACTTATGGTGGCCTGGTGTGTTGGGATCTTCTGATATCTCCGTCGAGGGATGCTTCTCACTTCCTGAAAGGTTTGTCGGCGATGGCTCCTATGGTGCAAAATTGTTTTGTACCGGTGGTGGGAACGTGGGAGATTTTCAGGTTCTGGCAGGATGATTGGATGGGGCAAGGTGTGCTTGCTAGAAGATTTCCGAGATTGTTTGCTTTGTCCCAAAACAAACAGGCATTAGTGGCTGAGGTGTGGGAAGGTGGGTGGTGCCCGTGCTTTGCAGGAAATCTTTCAGATGCAAGAACTCATGATTTCCAGAGATTGCTTGAAGAGTTAGAAGGGCTGCAACCGGCTTCCGGTATTGATATGTTTGGCTGGGATGAAGGTGATTTCTCGGTGGGGGCTACCTATAAGAGATTGTCCAGCGGAGACTCCACAAGTGACTTGGATCTGATAAGGGATTGCAGACAGATTTGGAAGGCCGCGTGTCCATTGAAGGTTAATACTTTTGTTTGGCTGCTTAGGAGAAAGAGACTTGTGACTAAGGTTTGGAGGGTGAGGTGGGCTCCAGGAGAGAGTAAGGTTTGCCCTCTATGCGGAGGTGAGGAAGAGATTGACCATCTTTTTTTCACCTGCCCGTTTGTGGTACAGATATGGAGCCAGGTGGGAGTGAGGTGGTTGAAATGCTGGTCTTTTGATAAGTTTTGGCATAGTTTCAAAGGTGGAGGGGGTGATGTTGGACAGAATGTCTTCCGTACGAAAAAGGAGAGGGTTAGGCCGTTGGCGGTGTTATGGGGCATATGGTTGGGCAGGAATGCTGTGGTCCTCAGAGGCTAGAGGCCTTATGTGGAGAAATTTGTGGAGTCTGTTATTTCTTTGTTTAGTCTTTGGAGTAGGTTCTTGTGAGTGGGGGACCTTGGGATTTGCCCTTTATATTGGCGGAGGCTGTTGATTCTCTATTTAATATATTTGGGTAGTTATCACCCTAGATAACTACCATTTCCTTTTTTTTTTTTTAAATTCTTATTCTTTAGCTAAATTTACACTAGATTGATTCTATTATGGGTATTTAAGGATTGCAATTTTAGATCCATGAGTTTGGTAAGTTAATTGGATGTTTGATCTATATGTTTTATAAAGTGAGAACTTAGACTGGTTTGTTTAGAGGAAAATGGAAGATTATCAGTATTCATCCAAATATCATTAATAATAAAATAAAGGGAATAAACTTACAATAAATTAAGTCACAACTTCGACAGGCAACTTACCTCCCTTATAATATTCTCAACCCACACTTGTTTTTTCCTGAAAACAACATTCCTTTGAGACACCAAATAGACCATAAAGCGACTACTGGTTTAACCTTACTGTATTTGCATGGACTAAGGATCTGAAGGAATCCCACTAGGAATCTGAAGATGTAAGAATTGCCATTTGGGTATTAGCACTTTGCCAAACCTCCATTGATATCTGACTGACAAACGAAGAATAGATTATTTAGTGTCACATCCGTAGAGCCGCAGAAAGGACATAGCAAATTTGAATCCGAAGCCCATCTAGCCCGCAAAACCTTCGTGACCAACTTCACTCGTCTAAACAGCCACCAAAAGATTTTAATCTTCAAAGACATTGGCATCTTTCAAAACAAAGTGCAATCCTCCCATAATAAAGGTGAAGGTCTCTCCTCCAACGTTAACATCTTAAAAGCTTTTGAAATAGAGAATCATCTCCTTCCAATTGAATCCATTTAAATTCTCAACACTAGAAGAAATATCATGTAGCATCTCCAACAAACTCTGCAACTCTAGTAAAAAGGACTCTAAAAGACCCGTCTCCAAAATGAGAGACGAAACACCTGAAACTGAATCCCAAACATTAGAAACAGTAGCATCCTTGGTCGCAGTCAAGCCAAACAAGCATGGGAACAAAATTGAGAAGACTGCACAACTTGCCCAATCATCTTTCCGAAATCGAAAGGAGGTGTCGTTATTGATCCTTGGTACAAATGAATTGGAAGTGGCAACCCTCACTAAAGAGGGCCTTATAGAGCTCCAGAACGCAGACAACCTAACCCTTTTGGAACAGGTTGAACGACTATAGAAAACATCAACAGGATCACCATAAGAGTCCCTCAAAACCCTCTCCAGAAGATCACCACCAGTAGAAAGGAATTTTATCACTCATTGCATCAATAAAGCTTCATTAAACCTCTCCAAACACTTAATGCCAAGTCCCTCGCTTTTCTTCGCCCTACAAATCTCCCTCAAGGAACTAACTAAAGAAAATGCCCATTGTGGTCTGAACCCCTAAAAAAATATCGCTTCTTGGTGAGCTTCAACTTAGACAAAATCTTCTTCGGTGGCTTGAATATAGAAAGGTAAAACACAAGAACAACTGACACTACTGATTTAATCATGACCAACCTCCCACCACGCAAAAGAAGCTTTCCTCTCCAACCAACCAACCTCTTGTTCACCCTATCCTTCACCACCCTTTAGTCAAACGCCACTAACCACTTCCCCTTCAATGGACGCCCCAAGGAGGTAATCGGAAGCTAGACAACTAGTGAATCAAGGCCCTCAGAAATTGCATCCTCTTCCTCACTACTCATATGAAAAGGAACAATGGTTGACTTTCTACCATTCATGAGAAGGGCTGATAAATCACCAAACATCCTCGCCATCTGTGCCGGTATGACTCAAACCTCCTTGAATGAAGAAAATTGTATTATCTGTGTACTGCAGCAAGGTGTAAGCAATGAACCATTAAACCTTAAAGAAAACCTAAAAAAGAGGCTACCCCCGCATGCCTTGAAAGCCAAAGATGCTAAGGTATCGACAACAATGATGAGCAGCATAGGTGCCAATAGGCAATCCTAACACCTCTCTGTGGTTGATTCCATGTTCCACATGGCTTTCTAAAAACCAACACAAAGAAAGTAATACATCTCTTCATTATCCGAACCCAAGGCTTTGGGAAACCCTTCCTCCTGTAAGTAGGGCTAGGCCAATGAATTATAACCTTTAGAAAAGTCAACCTTCCACATAAAAGTAGGAGAGGAGCTTCTATTCCAAGTTGCAACCATTTTAAGATTTAATACTCCAAGTTTTTTTAATAAGATTAGTGTTTTAAGTATTTATCAATTTCTAGTGGCATTATTATATGAATTCAATACAAATTATAATCATTTTGATAGAAATCCAAGACTTCCTCGGCATGCCTCTGGTGTGCCTTCCAAATACTTATTTGTTGAGGTGTTGAAGTCATTGAAATTTAATGTCAAAATTTTGACATATTTTAAACATGCCTCGGAAATGGATATTTCCAAGATTATGGAAATATTGTTGAAATCAGCATTTAGAACCTTGTAAGGGATTTCAATTTCTCCAATCTATTTTTTTTTTAAAGAGGAAATGGTAGTTATTCAGGATGATAACTACCCAAATATATTAATTAGAGAGACAACGGCCTCCACTAATACAAAGGGTAAACTCCAAGGACCCCTACTCACAAGGATCCACTCCAAAGATTAAATAAAGAAATTACAGACTCCACAAAATTCTCCACATAAGGCCTCTGGCCTCTGAAGATCACAGCATTCCTGTCCAACCAAATGCCTCATAACACTGCCAATGGCCTGGCCCTCTCCTTCGTACGGAAGAGAACTTGACCAGCATCACCCCCTCCATTTATGAAACTGTGCCAAAACTCTTTAAAAGACCCGCATTTCCACCACCCCGCTCCATATCTGCACCACAAACGGACAGGTGAAAAAAAGGTGGTCAATCTCCTCCGCACCTCCACATAAAGGGCACACCTTATTCTCTCCAGGAGCCCACATCGCCCCCCCAAACCTTTGTCACAAGTCTCCTCCTCCTAAGCAGCCAGACAAAGATCTTGACCTTTAAAGGACATGCGGCCTTCCAGAGCTGTCTGCAATCCCTCATCAAATCCAAATCACCTGTGGAGTCTTCGCTGAACAGTCTCCTGTAGGCAGCCCCCACAGAGAAATCACCTTCATCCCAGCCAAACATATCAGTACCGGAAGTCGATTGTAACCCTTCTAACTCTTCAAGCAGTCTCTGTAAATCATGAGCTCTCGCATCAGAAAGGTTTCCTACAAAGCACGGGCACCACCAACCTTCCCACACCTCCGCCACTGACGCCACTTTGCTCTGGGACAAAGCAAACAATCTCGGAAATCGACCAGCAAGCGCACCATTCCCCGTCCAATCATCCAGCCAGAACCTGAAGCTCTCCCCCGTTCCCACCACCGGAACAAAACAGTTCTGCACTCTAGGAGCCACCGTCGAAAGTCCTTTCAAGAAGTGCGAAGCATCCCTCGGAGGAGATACCAGAAGATCCCACCGCACTGGGCCACCATAAGCCGTCCTGAACACCTTGCCCACCAAATCCTCCCTGCACTCCAAGAGGGTCCCCACCCACTTCACCAACAGGCTATCATTAGACCTCCCTAGGTCCTTCACCCCAAGTCCCCCCTCATCCATCGGCCTGCAGACCTCCTTTCATGCCACCAACCTGGCACCAGGTCCACTCGTTCCTTGGTTGGACCAGAAGAAATTCCTCATAAGCCTCTCTATTCTCAATACAACCTGCCTGGGCATCTTCAGGACAGACGTGAAATACGACGGCATCACTGCCAGAACCGCCTTGAGTAAGACCAATCTACCACCCCTTGATAGAAGCCTGGATGCTCATCCTGTCAATCTCCCCTCCAACCTCTCCACCAAGGGAGCCCAGCTACTCACCAGAATTCTGCCATCCGTCAGTGGTAAACCCAAATATCTGATTGGAAGCTACACCTGTTCTGTGCCAAGACCTAAACTACACCCCTCTCGACTCCGCCTCAGTCAAATTGAAGGGGACAAAATCAGATTTAAACAGGTTGATCTGCAACCCCGAAGCCTCACCAAACAAGAAAAGTAAAATCCGCATACTCCTAGCTTCCGCTTCCCCACCTTCAATGAAGAAAATCGTATCGTCCGCATACTGCAGCAGCGGAATACTCGTCCCATCTCTCAGAGAGAAACCCCTCACCAAGTTCCTCTCACACGACCTCTTGGCCGCCCTCGCAAGTGCATCTGCTGCAATAACAAAGAGCATTGGGGCTAAAGGGCACCCCTGCCTCGCCCCCCTCCTCGGCTGAATCTAACTCCCTGTCGGATTTCCATTGATAAGCACCGAGAAAGACGTCGTGGTAACACATCTCTTCATCCAGTCAATCCACACCGGCGGGAAGCCCCTCTTCATCAAGGACGCCCAAATAAATGACCACTGAACCGATTTATAAGCCTTGCTGAAATTAACCTTCCATAAGAATGCCTTCTTCTTACTTGCTGAAATTAACCTTCCATAAGAATGCCTTCTTCTTACTCCTTTTCCAGGATGACAAGATCTCCGAGGCCAACACATAACCTTCCACAATATTCCTGCCGGGGACGAAAGCCGTTTGCACCGGGTCTACAATCCTAGTTAGGGTTCTCCTCAATCTATTCACCAAGAGCTTCGCCACAATCAGGTCAATAGCATTCGAGAGGGCTATTGGTCTGTACTCCTGGATCTCCTCAGCACCCTCCTTCTTTGGCAACAGGAACATGTAGAACTTGTTTAACCTTTCTAGCTCTAAATTCTTGCATGACCTACATCACATCCTCCTTCACCACCGGCCAGAATTCCTTATAGAAGGCGATCGGAAAACCCTTCGGACCCGGACAACCATCAGCATTCAGCCCCCAGATCGCCTTGTGAACCTCATCCTCTTCAAACGGACCCGTCAAGAAACCGGCTTCTGTATCCTCGATCCGCGGTATCTCAGACCCCAACCATCTCCACCTTCCCTCATGTCGTCTCCTGGTAAAATCTCTGAAGTACTTCGCAGCTGCCCCCCTACTGCCTCTCTTTCCATAAATTCCTCCCCATCCACCACCAGCCTGTCAATCCAGTTCCACCTCCTTCCTGATGCAGCCAGATGAAAAAATCGAGTGTTAGAATCACCTTCGTTTAGCCATCTCTACCTGGATCTCACCTTCCACTCCATCTCCACCTTCCTGTCTTCCTCTTGTATCATCTGTAGCTGCTTTGCTCTGCTGACCCTGTCAACGTCAGAAAGGAGACCAACATCCTCCACCCCATCCAGTCGTGCAATCTCACTGAGAGCTTCATCTCTCCTCCCACGTTCCTTCCTAATCTGTTTCTTATGGACCTTCAAGAAGGATCTCAAATCCCGCAACTTAGCTTCCAATCTGATTGCCGCCGAACCAACCACATGAATCGACCTCCATCGCTCCTCTACCAATCCCCTGAACCCCTCTTCGAGAAGCCATGCCCGGTCGAACTTAAAATATGTACCATGCCTCCAATCCTCATTCGTCAACCACAACAAGGGAGTGTGGTCCGAGAACGGCTGCTCCAAGGGTCTAACCTCCACCATAGGAAACAACTCAGCCAACATCGTCGAGGCAAAAATTCTATCGATCCGGGATCGCTGTCCTCCAGAGCTCCTCCAAGTGAAACGATAGGACAAAGGTGGCATGTCAACCAGCCCTGCTCCGCAACAAAGCCGCAAATGCCTCAGACCCTTGGTCCACTCCCCCACGGCCATCCGGTCTATCCTCTGCCAGTAAAGTGACATTAAAGTCACCAACTATCAACCAAGGAATCCCCTGAAATGTTGTCGCAACCTGGCTCAGATCCTCCCATAAAGCATGTCTCCTCCAACCCTCCGTCGGGCCATAAACCGAAGAAAGGAGCAAACACGTATTGTCCCGGCGCCTCTATAATCTGACAGTGACAACATGGGACCCCACCAACGAGTCCAGCAAGGAGAAAGCATCATCCTTCCATCCCACAACAACTCCACCCGCGCTTGCAACTGCATCCAGGGCCAAGAACCCCCCAAAACCACCTCCCCCCACCTCCCTCCACAGCCTCTCATCACAGCTCCCCTACTTCGTCTCCTGGAGAAAGACCACGTCAGGGCCCCACCTCTGCAAATACCCTCGCAGAGTCGCCCGCCTCGAGGAGTCATTCAAACCCCTCACATTCCACGACAGGACTTTAGTCATAGAGGGCCCCGGAAAACTCTGTGTCGACTGCCTGAACCCCATCTCCGCAGCCACCTCATCCACCTCTCCCTCCTCCAGCAACACACACCGACTGGGCGAACCCCCCGCACCATCGCCCCCCGGTCCACCCTGCCCCGCAGTCACCCCCTTGTCCGCAGCCAACACCTGTGCCCCCCTGCGACAAGACCTCAACCGGCCGCACAACCTCTGCATCAGCCCCTCGCGCCGCAACAGCGCCCTCCCCCGCCCCAGCTTCACCACCAGCTCCCACCACCCGCTGCCCCTCTTCATCACCAGAAACTCTCAAGACGGTCGTCGCCCTGCCCCTACCTCCTACCGGCCCACCTTCGACACCTCGCCATGCCCTCTAGAAGGCGAAGCGACTCCCATCTCCACCCGTCTCTGACGTCGACTCTCCCCAACTCTGCTCCCAGTCGACGCTGCCACAACGTGCCCCCTCTGGTAGGACCACCTCGGCCTGTATGTAAGCCGCTGCGGCATAGGCAACCTCAGCTTCCACCTCCGCGCTCTCCCCACGTCGCCAACCACACCGCATCTCGCTGCCCAGTCCGGATTGTCGAGAGCGTGTCGTGGGTCTCCAACCGTAGCCCCCACACCGCCCGCTCCATTGGATCGAAGCGTCGGATCCGCCCGCGAGGCAAAGTTCGAACCAACAACCCCATCGGGTCCAACTCGCTCGACCTGGGTCCGCCGCAACCGCCTTCCACAATACCTGGGGCCTCCTTCGCGAAGACCTCCCTCAGCGCCGCATAAGCCTCCACAATCTCCTCCGCAAGACTCGCATCGACCTCCAGGATCCCCGCCCTTTCACCTTCCCCAGATCGTGCCCCTGGGATCACAACTGCCGTGCCATCCTCGCCGCAGCCATCGGACTTCCCAAAAGCAGCTTGCCCCTCGTCCACTCGCCCGCCTCCTCCGCCTCCAGGCACCGTCGCTGCATCGCCAACCACCGCCTCAGCAAAGAATCTTGGTCTACCAGATCCTCGTGAGATGCGAACCAACCAGGAGGAGCTCCCCCATCTGAGACCCATCCTCTCCACGAGCTGCCGCCCCGGTTTCATCTCCACCCACGCCTTGAACCGCGACAGGTCTACCGACCTCAGGCCTAGGCCTTCGCAGCCACGCAAAAGGGGCAACCACCGTTGCCGCCACCTCCACTGTGCGGAGGAAGAGGGGGACCCCCTCAATCGTCACCTTCACCTTCTGCCTCGCGCCAGTCGGTGGTTGCTCCTCCAGTGTGCCATCCGATCTCACCGGCCAACGACACCTTACCATGCCCTGACCACACCGCAGCACCTTGAAGGCCGAGCGCCGCTGCTCCTCCTGACCGAGCCCCAGCAGCACCAAACACCTAGTCCTGAGGGAGGCCACCTTAAAAGATCCCCAACCATTCCCCAAGAAGGCCACGATCGCCCTTCTCAGAGCTCCCACATCCACCTCCCCCTCCAGCACCACCGCCACCATTGTCGACGCCAACCTTCCTTCCAGCAACCCAATTTCCTCCGACCATGGCGCCTCAACCTCCACGAGAGGTGCCCCCTCCGGAGGGGGTGGAGGCGTCCCTACCCTCCTCGAAGAAACCCTGCCGCTCGGACCACGGAGCCCACAGGCCGACCTTCGGTGACCCAGACCCCCACAACGTAGGCATCTCACTTGGTCCCTGCAGCCCGCCGCTACATGCCCCCTCTCGAGGCACTTGAAACACCTCACCGGTGTCGCTCCCCTCCGCGACCTCCTCACCTCCGTCCAGCCAGTGCCGTCCTTCTCCCCCTCACCCGTCACACGCCCCGCCTACCTTCTCTCGCTCCCCCTCTCGCTCTCTCTCGCTCATTAGAGTGTCCCTTTTGAGCATCCCCTCAGGCACCAATTTCTCCAATCTATGAATGTGTGTTGGTTGTTGATTCGTTAGCTGTCTGCACCTTTTCAGTTTGTAATGAGCGCCTCTTGAAGGGTCTCAATTGGGAAATCGAAGCAGCTTAGTGCCTCTTTCGCACTATGCGGATGATATAGTTTTCTTTATTGAAGGCTTTGAAGAACAGGCGAGGGATGTTTCTATTCTGATGGAGATTTTTGGTGATTTTTCTGGCTTGTCAGTCAATAGAGATAACTTGTCTTCCATTCCTATCAGATTGACTCTGTCCGAGGCTGACGCTTACAACACAATTTTGAGAACCCCTACGACATACTTACCTGACAAGTACTTGGGAATTCCCCTGTCAGATCGATTGTTTTGAGGCTGAGCATTGGAATTTCTTAATTTTGAAACTCGAAGAGAAGCTGGCAAGTTGGTTGAGATTCTTTCTAGGGCGGTAGACTTGTGTTGCTGAAACCTCTCGTATCTTCTCTCCCAAGTGTTTTGTTATCTCTATTAAAGGTACTGAGGAAGATTGATGCACTGAGGAGGCATTTTTTCTGGAAAGGTACTTATAGCAGTTGTGGTGTATCTTTGGTGGCCTAGGAGGATGTCTGCAAGCCTATCGCAGAAGGGGGCTTGGGGGTGCTTGATTTGGGTGTTGTAAATCAGTCTCTCCTCACTAAGTAGATTGCCAACATTATGGTGAGGGGGTTGAATCTTTTTTTTTTTTTAAAGGTCTACATGGTCTACTATGGATGACAGCTTAACTGGTTGATCAGAATGCTTCCTCGATGTGGAGATTTTGTGTTTTGAGGGGCTTATTGCATGAAATGTCCTTTGTTATTCCCTTCTTTGTGGCTAATCTGGGAGATGAAAAAGATTTTTCTTTTTTGTTGGATGATTGGACAAACTTGGTCCTTTGATTGATGCTTATGTGCGACTTTGTGCTTTAGCCTTAGACCCTACTTTGTTAGTTGCCAGTGCGGGGATGGTCAATCTTGGTCTTTGGCTTTTCAGATAGGGCTCTCAGACCAAAGAGTTGATGAATATTTGAATTTTTAGGAGGTTTTGGCTGGTCTTGCCCCTGGGCTTGACATGTTGGATGCTTCGTTTTGGGATGATGATCTGAAAGATGATCCGTTTTCTATGAGGTCAGCTTATGGAAGGCTTTTGCCTCCACAAGGGAATGTGTATTGGAGCCTGAGTAAAGATTGGAGACTTCTTTGGAAGAGTATAATGGCACATAAAAGTCAATATTTTTGCCTGAGATTGATCACCAAGGCTTACAGGTTGAAATTTGGCCCATAGTCAGATGCTAAATGTGTGTTTTGAAATGATGCTGCTGAGGACTGTGATCACTTGTTTTTCACTTATCCATTTGTGTCACAAGTTTGGGCAAGGGTAGGTGGTCATTGGCCATCTCATTCCTTCTAGGTGCGATTCTGGACTTCCTTTGGTGGTGTTACTTTCTGATCCAAACGTGTCGTGCACCTTTTGTTGTTCTCTGGTTGATTTCACTTCAATGCAATGCAATTATCTTTAGGGAGGAGAGATAGTTTGTGGAAATCTTTGTCGTGATGTCCCTTTCTTAAAGGGTTTCCAGGTGAACATTTAATGCCTCTGTATCCTTTTTGATTGTATTTACCCTTTTTTTTTAATGTAGCATTAGCCTATGTAATCATCCTTATTCTTTAAAAAAATGCATCTTATCCTGCCCAACCTCCTTTTGGTACCCGTTTCATCCTCTATAAAGCTTACTGATCGTTGTCAGAGGTAAGGTGTTGGCAAGCATGTAGATGCACTGGAGGGTTGGCAGAGGCTTGTTGGAGGATTGCTTGAATGACAGTGTTCCTAATTGTAGAACATAGGATTGAGGATCATTGGAAGGCATCTCCTTTCTCCTCAGCCTACATCTCAAGGTCAAAATAGATTGAGCTCATATCTTAGATTAGACTTTCATGATTTAGGCTGAAAATGAGTGACTCGTAAATTATCTTAACAAAAACTTTCCCTCAAAACTTGCAGATTGGGAGAGAGCATATTCATTCCCCATGACTAGGGGCAATGTTGATAGATCTCACATACTAATTATGAACCCCCATATTTTGGACTGAACATCCCATGCTTTGAACGTGCTCCGAGCACATGCAATAAGAGATTGTAAATGTCATTTTACGTGCAATCGAAGGTGTTAGTGTTAACCTTAGAACCTTAAAATAGATTTCTTAAAATTAGCGTACAGGGTTCGTAAGGGTTGAATTCCATAGGTAGTTGTGATTTTTTTCAACTTATTATTTAATTGGAATTGAACAATTTGGCAATTTCTCATATCAAAAGGGTGATGCCGTTCACAAGAAATTTTACTTTATTCTTGTCCTTTTTTTTGTTTTTTTTGAAATGAAGGTTTGAGCACACAAATGCCTTGGGATTAAAATGCCTAAGCTGGGAATGAGTTTTTGAATGCTACCATTGACAAAATCAAAGTTTAATATGCCTAGAAAAATTTCTTAAATAAATATTACAAAAATTTAAGAAAAATATTGTGTCTACTTAATGTGGTGATGATATAAAAGTGAAATTAGGCACAATTCAGAACTATGCTAGAACTAAAATACGAATAAAAATGGCTAATATTTAAACTAAGAATGTAAATGAAAGGTGGGATACAAATCAAATAAAAATTGAATGAAATGAGTTCTATGACAAACTAAAAATAAAATTGATATGTGAACGAGAAAGGAATGACAATAATAAAAAATATAAATGACCTTGATGCTTAACACCCAAATGTATGCTTGGTTGATGGTGGATGGATATGACAACAATGGTGTGTTCCTATAAGGATGGCGATGGTGTTCCAAGCAATGGATCAAGTGGTGACGATGGCATGATGATGGTAGTTGACTGGTGGAGTTAGATGGTGGTGGCTCCGATATCATGATGGAGTTACATTACCAAGAAACAAGGAGAGAGCTTGTGAGGAGTTTGTTTTTGGCACCATCATTGGGGAGGCAATATTTTGATTTTCATTTTTGCTTCATTTGTGTATTCACCATTTCTTACACATTTGCCTTAGGTTTTGTATGGAAAAAAAATCAAGAACTTGGGTTCACCAAACATGCTTACTTATTAGATTAGTGCACAAGCTACTTGTTGTATTTAATTAATTAAAAAATTGCATTCATGAGCTATATGTTTCACATTAATTAGCTACTTGTTGCAGTCGGACAAAAACAAAAAAATCGACAAATATTTACATTATAAAAGTTTCATTTTAAATAGAAACATTGCATTATTGTTGAGTTACTCCTCTTGTTTGAGGGGCTATTTACTATTTTATTTTTCCTTGGTAGACTTATGTTGCTATTTTCCCCCACCTCTCTATATAAAGAGGTGTAGGGATAACTTGGTAATAATAAGAATCATTCTTTTATTCAACTTGGTATCAGAGTACCAGGTTGGAGACACCACCAAATAAACCCTAACCTTCAAGCCATACCACCGCCGGATGCCACAACCACCATCGGCGATCGCATCGGTGCTCCGCCACTGCTGTAGCCCATCGCCGCTACTGCTGTAGCCCATCGTTGCAGCTCCTTGTGTTGCTGTAGCTGCTGTCGGTGCACTGTAGCAGTGTCGCCTAGGGCTTCTGTAGCCACCGCCGCTGCTCTGTAGCCACCGTCGAGGGTTGAGTGGCCTCCTGTAGCATTGCCTTGCCTCCCGTAGCGCCACCTCGCGCTGCTGCATTCTGGTAGACCGCTTTTGCATTTTGGCAGATCGTTGCTGCATCACGCCTCACCTCTTGTAGCACCGCCTCGCACTGTTGAGCTCTGGCAGATCGTTGCTGCAGCCCTATAGGCCATCGACGCAGCTCTAGAGCAGCACACCACTGCCGCCTTCTTTCCCAATCGTCGCCTAGGTCACCGGAGAGCAGGCTGCTGACCACTATCACGTTGTAGGGAGGTTCTTGAGTGTGTTGTGGAGATGGAGTTTTGAATCAAGAACCTTCCTATGTGGTACGAATCTTTGTGACTTTGTGGTTTGATTTAGGGTGTGTATTCCCCTTTGTTAATGATTTTTTGGGGTGTGTATTCCTCAGTGAAGTATTGGAGATAGTGCTTGTGGACTATGAGGTGTGTTCCCTGTGTTTTGGTGTTTGATCTAGGATTTCATATTTACTGTCCGGATTTGTTTCTATGTATCTGGAACTACCATGGCTGAATCCGAGGTTTCTGAGGTGTCTTCAGAATAGAGTACAAAAAGCGGAGTGTGCAAGAGCCCCTTCTTTGCTTCGATTACTAAGTTGGATGAGACCAATTACCCTCGGTCTCAAACCTTCCTTGTTACTGTAGAGGGTCATGAGAAGAAACATGTGCTTATGGAAGCACCATCGAAGTAGAAAACAGGAAATTTGTAACGTGAAATCGGGATGATGTTATGGTAAGAGCTTGGATCTTGAATAGCGTTGTTCCTCGGATTGGTGATAAAGTTATGTATTACGCTTTTGCCAAAGAGATGTGGGATGCCTTGAAGACTGCTTATTCACATGAGTTGAATTCAACTCGAGTATTCTAGATTCATTATGATTTATGTCATCTCAAGCAGGAGGGAGATGGGTCTGTCATAGTACTACTCCACCATGAAAGGGCTATTAGAGAAATACAACGCATGTAGGCCGATGTGTACTTCCTCTACATGCAGGGATCACAGGAAGGAGTTTGCAGCTTACATGTTTCTTGCAGGGCTGAGTGATTACTTTTCTGCGGCTCGTTCTCAGATTTGACTCCCTCCGAGCTTCCTCATATTGAGAAAATTTACGGGTGGTTGAGTAGGATGCAGATTTAGCCTACTCATGATGTGGTTGTTACCAACGCATTTTCGGCTCATGCAGCTGTTAGCACTAGTGGTGGTAGAGGTGTCTCCTTTCGTGGCAAGGGCAGAGGGCGAATTGATGGTGGTCATGATAAGCCTACCTGTACTTACTGTGGTAGACTTGGCCACATTGAGGTTAAGTGTTGGAATAAATTTGGCCGCCCTACTGTTGCCAACCAAGCCTCTGTTACTATATCTCCTGGTGTGATCACTGAGGTAGTATCACTTGCAGGGGCAGACTATTATGTAGTTGTGCAGCGACTAGCATAATTAATGCATGAGCAGCCTCAGTACTCCAGCACTGTAGCCTATGCTTCTGCTTCATGTACGAGTAGGTCATGGTTAATTGATTTAGGTGTATCTGATCATTTGACAGGAAATTCCCAATGCTTTGGGAAATTGCAGAAGATACCACAAGATTATTTAGTACAGCTAGCAGAAAGTAGACATGTTTCTGTTTGTGGTAAGGAAGAGGTATTTGTTACACTCTCCATGCATCTTGCTGATGTATATTATGTGCTTGACATGATAAGGCAACTGCTATCTGTTAGTTCTATTACTAAGCAGTTGAATTGTCATGCTATTTTGATGTTGGATGCACGTTTCAGGATCGCATGATGGGGAGGACCATTGGTGGTGGCCATGAGGGGGTGTGTATCGATTAGTTCAGAGTCCGATTGCTGCAGCTTGTCAGACGACTACTGCGGGGAGTGCTTTGCAGTGGCACAGACGATTAGGTCATCCATCACTGGACAAGTTACGCCGTATCATCCCTCACCTGTCTCCTGCCATGAAGATTCAATGTGATGCTTGTCAGCTGGGAAAGTATCATCATGTTAGCTTTCCAACATCTATCCAGTCTACCACTTCTGCTTGTTTTGAGTTACTTCATTGTGATGTTTGGGGTCCTAGTCGTGTAGCAGACAACCAGAATTTTAGATATTATCTGTTATTTGTTGATGACTTTTCACGCTTATCACGAACCTTTTTGATGAGAAATAAATATGAAGTTGGTTATTTGATTCAACAATTTGTGATATTTGTGAAAAATCAGTTTGATGAGTGCATTAAGAAAATCAGAACAGATAATGCACTAGAATTTTGTACAAAGAAACTGGTTGATTTTTATGGATCACTTGGAATTGTGCCTTAGACATTTTGTCCTCACGTCGCAGTAGAATGAGATTGCTGAGGGAGCACCATTATATTCTGGATACAGCGAGAGCACTGCTTGTCCAAAACAGTGTTTCACATAGTTACTGGGGAGATGTGATCTTTACTGCCTATTATCTTATTAACAGGCTTCCTTCCTTTGTGCTGCATGAACAGATCTCATGGAGTATTTTATATCCTGATGTTGACTTGTTTCTTGTGCCACCAAAGACTTTTGGCTGTGGCCTTTGTATACCTCCTTGGGCCTGGTCGCGATAAATTGGCACCAAGGACGGTTAAGTGCGTGTTTCTTGAATACTCACGCACACAGAAGGGATACAGGTGTTTTGATCCCATACAATAGAGGTACTATGTGAGTGTAGATGTGACTTTTCATGAGTATCATTTATTTCTCTATTTCAGTTCATCACTTGAAAGAAATAGAGGTGGCTGCTCCTATGCTTATATCTCTTATTGCCTTGGAGGACTTTTCTCAGAATAATAGTGTATCTACTACAGATCAGATTGTGGGCACCTTTAGACCTGTACCACCTACTGAGAAGACATTTAAGGGTGCTATATATCAGTTGCCAATCACTTGCAAAGAGAAGACACACCCCTCCTCATCTTCAGTTCCTATTGAGCCACCATCATTCTCCGCTGAGGTATGTGTTGAGAGTACTGATGATTCTTCTACTGATATGCCTTCACGATCTCTGTCTATGCCCACAGATGAGGATATTCCCATTCCTGTTAGGAAGGCTCTACGATCTTGTCCACAGTATTGTGTTGCTAGCAGTGTTGTCTCTGCGGGCTCTCTTGTATCCGACTTCCATGCATTCACAACTGCAATCTCTAGTACTGAGATCTCTACTTTTGCCCAATAGGCTCTTCTACATCCATAATGGAAGGTGCTGTGGAAGAGATGTCTGCGCTTACTGATAGAGGCACCTGGGAACTGTTTGCTCTACCTTCTAGTGCGCACTTGGTTGGGGCTAGATGGGTCTTTATCTTGAAATACAACTCTGATAGGTCTATTTCTTTGTATAAGGCTCCTTCTGGTTAAAGGATTCACCCGGCCTATGGGGTGGATTTCTTTGACACTTTCTCTCCAGTGGCATGGTTCTCTACTGTTCGCATTCTTATCTTGATTGCAGCTCATTATGGATGGCATTTACATTAGTTGGATGTCAAAAATACCTTTTTTTATGGAGACTTGGAGGAGATCTATATGTAGCAACCACCTGGCTTTGAGGTTTAGGGGGAGTGTGTGTAGGCTTCGTAAGGCTATTTATGGCCTTAATCAGAGCTCCCAAGCATGGTTTCAGCGCATGTTTGAGGCACTATCTGTTTTTAGGATGCAGATATCTTCTTCTGATCATTCCCTGGTTGTCAGGAAGACTAGTACTGGCACTGTAGCGTTATTGGTATATGTTGATGACCTTATCCTTATAGGTGATGATGCAGATGACATTACTCAGGTGAAGGATTATTTGGCTCGCCAGTTCGTCATGAAGGACCTTGGGAAGCTGGGATATTTTCCATGTATTGAGATTGCCACGAGCAACCACGGCATAGTGATGTATGCAGTTGACATTCTGAAGGAGATATGAATGCTGGGATCCAAAGAAGCTGATGTTCCTATGGATCCTAAAGTTTATCTCTTTGAGGACACCGTGAAATTAAAAGACAAGAAGGTCCATCGACAGCTGATTGGGAAGCTATTGTATCTAACCATCACCAGGCTAGATATCAGTCTTGTAGTGGGTAAGTTAGGTCAGTTTTTAGACAAGCTCACTGATGTTCACTGGCAGGTTGCTATGCAGGTATTGAGGTACATTAAAAGATGTCCAGGGAGAGGCATCCTATTCCAGAGGAAGAAGGCTCCTATGTCTGTAGTCGCTTACTTTGACGCTGATTATGCTGGAGATGTTGGAGATAGGTGGTCTATTACTGGCTTTTGTACATTTGTGGCTGGGAATTTAGTGACCTGGAGGAGCAAGAAACAAAGTGTTGTTTCATGTTTTAGTGCTGAGTCCGAATACAGGGCTATGGCTCATACTGTAGCAGAGATGATATGGATCAGATCTTTGCTACGAGATCATGTTGATATTCAGGAGTCTATGGAGATGTATTGTGACAATCGGGTTGCGATATATATTGCTACTAATTCCATGTTTCATGAGAGGATGAAATATGTGGGGGTAGATTGTCACTATACCAGGAGCTTGATTCAGCAGGGTCTACTTCGTACATGTCTTGCTTCCATTGATCAGACTGTTGATGTATTTACAAAGCCACTCTCGCCTCCAGTTTGAGAAGTGTAGAAACAATATAAGCATGATGGATATATATGTTCTAGTTTGAGGGGGAGTGTTGAGTTACGCCTCTTGTTGAGGGATCATTTATTATTTTATTTTTCTTTAGTGGACTTATGTTGCTATTCTTCCTTACCTCTACATACAGAGGTGGGACGACTTGGTAATAATATGAATCATTTTTTTCTTCAACTATTATTAAGTCATTTATTTGAGATTTGCATGTGTTTAGAGTGGGATATAACGATTATTTACTTTGACTTAAGTTCTTTGTAAAATCGAGCATACATTGATGTGTTGTCTTACATAGAACCTTGACGTATGGAAGACACCAAACCTACATTTTCATTTATACTTTCTGTAAGGCCCTTTATTTAAAAATCATTAAAATCGAAATTTCAATCAAAGTATCTAATTGAGGCGGAACAAAAAAAATCAAAACAAAACATAGGACTTTGTTTTGGAGGTGTTGCATTTGCATATTGAATTGATCTTCAAAGGCACAACCTTAAAAAATGTCCAGTATATTTCAAGCATCTACATTCACCGAAATCTTAAAATTGAGTAGGTGTTAACATTAAGGTTGAATAATTTTAGTCTTGGAGGTTGGATGTTGGGTTTATTTAGGGTTTTTCCTTTAAGTCTTAAAGTTAAGTCTAGTGTTTAAGCTGCAATTATCACAATCAAATAATAAGTGGGTGTCCGATAGGGGTGGATTTTAAATAAAGGGTCTTGCATAGTATAAATGAAAATGTAAATTTGTTCTCTTCGCAGGATGAAATCAGGTCAGATATGAGTATTTTATATCTATATTTGCTTTTAAAAATTGAAATTGTATTTGGATATTAAGCTAGATGGTGATTTTTATTATATCCTAATAAAATCAAATATGAATTCGAATCGGATATGAATCAAATTTTAATATGGATTAGATATTACAACAACCAAGCTTTTTCCTACACTAAGTGGGGTTGGTTATATGGATTCTTTTCCTCCACACAGATCGATTTACAGTCATTTCAGGACTTAAATTAAAGTAATTGAGGTCATACTTAATAGTTTCCTTCCAACACTTATTTAGTCTTCCTCGCCTCTTCTTAGTGGGTTTAGCTTCCAACTTCTCGCATCTCCTAACTGGAGCATCTAGTGGTTTTCTTTGTAAATGTTCAAACCATCTTAGACGTGTCTTTCTCATTTTATCCTTTATCGGTGCCACCCTAACCTTTTTTCTAATAAACTCATTTGAAATACGGTCCTTTTTTGTATGACCACACATCAATCTTAATATCTTCATTTCTTCTACAGACATCTTCTGTACCTGCCTATAGTTTATAGCCCAGCATTTAGAACTGTACAACATGGCTGGTCTTACCACAGCTCGATAGTATTTTCCTTTGACTTTTAAAGGAACCCTCTTATTACAGAGAACACCAGAAGCACCCCTCCATTTCAACCATCCTGCATTAATTCTATGTGTAACATCTCCATCAATTCCACCATCATGTTGGAAAATGGATCTCAAGTACTTAAAAATATCTTTCATTGCAATACACTCTTATCCAATTTTTACATCAATCTTTTCATTGTTTCCTCTACTATTAAACTTGTAGTCCATATACTCAGTCTTTGTCCTACTTATGCATAATCCTTTATCTTCCAGAGCTTCTTTCCAAAGCTCAAGTTTTTTGTTCACTCCATCTCTTGTCTCATCAACCAACACAATGGATTAGATATTAATCGAATTTAAATTTGAATCGGATATTGATCGAATACAAATAGGAATCTAGTATTTTTTTGAACATCCAAATATGAATATGGTATTGATTAGACTTGAATATGAATTCAAATTCATTATTTATTAGACAAATGTAAATAAAAATAAAAATTGAAAGAAGATTTGTACGAAAATCAATATTTTTTATATACGTGGAAACCAATATTGTGAACTTTACTATAAAAGGTTGAATGAAATTAAATGACTTAGTTAAAGATTGATACTTTTTGTATAAGTGGTTATTTCGTACAAGTATCAACAACCGACACGTATAGATTGTTAGCTTTCATATAAATATATGAAAATAATGAATAATTAGTTAACTATGTAAGATTAATTTGATGAAAATGCATTCTATAAAATAATGACAAAATAAGAATAAAAAATAATAAGAATAAAATATATTATATATATAGTTTTGAATTTCGTACATGTATGATTAATATTAAAGTAAGATTTTAGAAAACTATGTTGACTTTGATTTGTGGTGGTTCAACCAATAGTTCATAGTGCTTCTAATAGTGATGATGTTAACCTAAATCTCAAGACAAAGAGTATATTATGAAATCATATTACTTGTGGATTAAGTGGTAGATTAACTTTATTCAAGTAGATTTATAACTACATTGGGTGTGTGTTAAAGTGGGAGGTGATGTTGGATCCAAATCCGAATCCAAAAATTTGGGAGTTTTACTATCTGAATTTAGGTTTGAATGTGAAAATTATCCGAATTCAACTAGAATTGAATATGGTATCCAGATATCCGATTCGGATCTGGAATCATTTTCATCCTTGTCTTCTTTTCTACATTAATTTTCTATGTAAGATACCATATCAATACATGTTCAATTTTATAAAGGAATTTAGTTAAAGGAGATGATCGTTATATCCAAACATTGACACATGCAAATATAAGATGAATGACTTAATGGTGTAATGTTTCTACTTGAAATAAAGTTTTTAAAATGTAAATATTTGTTGATTTTTTAAATATTTTTATGTAAGTACAACACGTAATTAACGTGAGATATGCCACTCATGAAATATAATTTTTTAATTAACTAAATGTAACAAATAGTTCGTGCACTAATTTAATAAGTAGGCATGATGCATAGTTAGGCAACAATGTGATGAACTAACTAAAAAAATGCAATCCTAAAATCAAAGTGATCAACAATGATGTCTAGTGAGTCTAAGGTTTTACTTTTTCTTTTCCAACAAAAATCAAGGTGAATGTGTAAGAAATGATGAATACACAAATGAAGTAAAAATCAAAATCAAAACATTGCCTCTTAGCAACAACAAAAATGAATTTCTCGCAAGTAAATTTGTCATTAGTCTCATGATGTTGCCACCACCCTCATTGAACTTCGTCGGCCAACTTCCATCATCAGAATCTAATCTATTGCTGAGAACACCATTGTAATTGTCATGGGAACATGTCATTATTGCCATCTCCACTCACCATCAGTTGAGCATATATTTGGATGTTAAAGCATCGATATCATTTGCATTTTTTTATTATTGCTATTCATTTTTATTTGCATATCAGCTATATTTATATTTTGCTTATCATAGAACTCATTTTATTCAATAGAAATATCAATTTTTATTTGATTTGTATTCTACTATTCATTTGTATTTTTAATTTAAATATTAACCATTTCTATTTGTATTTTAGTCCTAGCATAGTTTAGAATTGCACCTAGTGTAGTTTCACTTTTGTATCATCGCCTCATCAAGTAAGTAGACTTAGGATCTTTCTTAAATTTTCGCAATATTTATTTATGTAATATTTCTAGGTATATTAGACTTTGAATTTATCATTGATAGCATTTTAAAATTCATTTTCATCTTGTGCATTTTATTCGTGAGACATTCTCACATGCAAACCTTCATTTAAAAAGAAAGAGGGTAAGAATCAATAACAACAACCAAATTTTTTCCCACATTAAGTGGGGTCGGCTATATAAATTTTTTGCCTCCACACAGAATGATTTTCAGTCATTTTAGGACTTAAATTAAAGAGGGTAGGAATAAAGTATTAATTTTTTGTGAGTGTTTTCTTTCATTTGATCTAATAAATTGATAAATTATTTGATTCCAATTGAATTATTAGTCGAAAAATTCACAATCTATTGTGTTTCCTTGTGGAATTTGGCTCTTATGACCCCTGTACACTATTTTTAAGAAATCTATTTTAAGGTTCTAAGGTTAAAAGTAACACGTTTGATTATATGTGAAACAACACTTATAATCTTTTTTGAGCTTGCGGGGAGTTTGATACTTGAATATTTATTGTTTGGACCCAACTTTCAATCATAGAGGAATATTAAAAGATTCAATTGAACTTTTCTTGCAAAGTATGGAGTTGTAAAATACTCTCCTCTCTAGCAAGCTAGCAAGTAGGGTAGGTTGTGGCCAGATGATGATGATTGGATCCCTATGGTTGGATCTATACCTCTTATGATCTACATGTTACAAAATAGATCCTTAAAAGGATCCTTCCCATTCAAATGGTGCAAGATTTAATGCGGATAGCATCTTTGGTGCATCAATATCCAACAACAAATACTCCTTGTATGCCTAATAGATGGAACCTCATCTAGGAAATCTTCAATTTGCACCTTTGGAAGCTGCAAGATAAATGCCAAAGGATCCTAAAATGTTTAGAGCTCGAGAAGCAATTCCATGCAATGACCTTCCTTTTGCATTGAAGGGCAAGGTGATGTTGAACCTTCGTGGTTATTGGGTCTTTATCTCCTAGCTTCTAGTTTCCCTCAGTTTGCCACTTGTTACCATTTCAACTTATAGTTAATGCGAGGATGCTGAATTGCTTCTAGGACGTAGTGCAGAAAGACAGGAACCTAGTTGAATTTTCTGCATACTCTCCCTTGTTTAACTTATTTGTCAGAAACGTTCTTGGATCTTTACCTAAAAGGATCTAGCCACCTTTCACTTTGCTTAAGAGAATTGTCTTTATTGTTGTTTTCTCTTATACCTTGACCCTATGTATAAAGAGGGTTAAGGCTTAATAAAATAACGAAATCTCTTTTTTTATTTTCTAACATGGTATTAGAGTAGCGGTCCTAGGCTGGTGCGGTGCTTCGATATCTCATCAAATATTCTACCACGCGAAGTGAATCGCTAACGTCCTGGTGATTCGTGGCCTAGATGGGGAACCACAACTGCACCAATGTCGCCAGCAGGCTAAGCGATGCCCCACCGCTGCTAGTTGTCCTGCCACCGTGTGTTGCTGCAGACGGTTGGCGCAACATATCTTGAAGTATGTAGTAGCACGAGATCTTTTGTCGTGAGTTTTCTGTGTGTGGCGAGCCTTTACCCATACACAACTTGGTTAGTGATGAGTCTTCTCTTGCTTTTGAAGAAGGGGTTCCTCTTTATAGCATGATGAGCCTTCTCTCATGTATGGAGCTTATGTTTGGCCTTAGAACAGGGTCAGTTTTAGATTTACAAGGGATTGCTTGTGCAGCCCAATGAGGGTCAAAGAAGAATTCTAGTGGTGCCTGGGTAATTGATTTTGGAGCATCTATTCATCTTGCTAGGAATGCAGAGCATTTAGAGAAACCCTTATCCCCAGGTATAATCAGGAGGGTGAGGGTTGCTAATGGTGCCACTTCCTCGATCACGACCATTGGAGGTGTTCAAGCTACCTATAGGTTGAAGAGTGAATATATTCATTGTGCTCCTGAGTTTCCAATGAACCTATTATCTGTTAGTTGTTTCAGTAAGGATTTTCGATGTCATGTGATATTTGATGAGGAGCATTGCTACTTCTAGGACAAGCAGAGAAGAGATCCTTGGTGGAGGCATGGAGAGAGATGGCCTATACGACTTGGACACATCTGTCTTATTTGTTGTTGTATCCATTGCTAATGATCCTTGGTTGTGACATAGGAGGCTTGGTTATCCATCAGTGAAGAAGCAGCTACAGATGTCCTAAGTTGCTAGAATCCTTGACTCTTGAGTGTGAGTGCTACCCTATTTGCACTAGTACATTGTGACGTGTGGGGACCATATAAAGTTATGACTCCAGGAGGACACATGTATTATGCAGTGTTTGTGAATGATTGCAGTTGCCTCACTTGGGGCTTTTTGATGAAGACTCAGTCAGAGATTCCTTAAATTGTGCAAAGGCTTCTCTTAAAGGTGCAGGCCTAGTATGCCACTATTGTTAGAGTTTTCCGCGGCGACAATGCATTGGAGTTCATGTAGAAGGATCTACAGGAGTTTTTTAACAGTCATGGGGTTATACATTAGACATCTTGCACCTACACGTCTTAGCAGAATGATGTGGCAGAGTGCAAGTTGAGACGTCTCCTAGACATTGCTCGGACCTTGATGTTTCATATGAAGATTTCAAGGCAACTCTGGGGAGATGCCATCCTCACTGTTGTGTACTTGATCAATCGGGTACTTTCTTCGTGCTTGGAGGACGGATCTTGTACCAGGTTCTCTATTAAGACTGTGGTCGGATCTTCACCCTACCTTATGGATTTTTAGTTGCACATGCTTTGTCTAAGCCTTCGGTAATCAAGATAAGTTTGCTCCTTGTGCTGTGAAGTGCGTCTTCCTTGGATATTTCAGGACTCAGAAGGGATATAGGTGCTACGATTCAGTTCACAGGAGATATATTGTCATGACAAATGTGACATTCTTTAAGAAGATACCCTACTTCTCAGAAGAAGGTACACCGATAGAGGTTGCTTTATAGCAGTGATTTAAATGTCGACGGTATGTCGCCGGTAATGTCGTTTTTGGAAAAAGCCCATGTTGATGTGGTAAAGTTGTCCAAATGTTGGGATATCATCAACATGCCGGCGAAATCCATGGGCATGCCGAAGCCGCTACTGGTTTGCTGCTGGTCCGTCGTTGGCATTCTTGTCGGCATGCCATGAAATGCAAATTTTGAATTTCATCGGCACGTCGAAATCGGCATTTTGAACCTTTCTTTATAGGTGTCATAGATCTATCATAGGAGATAAGCGACATCCTCTGACATTGCACTTGCTTCTACCTCCTCTTCGGATCTGATAGAGGCTGATAGTAAATCACTATCATTGAGAATGTCTACTCGATCTTCTACATTGCACCCGATGCCTCATTATACTGGGATCTCAGACTTAGAAGAGGAGGATAGACAGTTTTTCTCTACCATTACCACTACTGTCATTCCTCGAGGTTTTAGTGGGGCATCCTAGGATCCTTGATGGTGTGTGGCCACGGACGAAGAGATGTAGGCTCTTTAGTCTAGGGGAACATGGGACCTTGTGCCATGACATCTAGGTGCTATAGTTGTAGATTACCGGTGGGAATACACCATCAAGTACAGGGCTGACAGGACTGCCATTAGCTACAAAGCCAGACTGGTGGCCAAAGGCTTGATAGAGACATATGGGATAGGTTATCTTGAGAGTTTTTCTTCTATTGCTCGCATTTCATCTATTTGGATTGCCATCTTTGTTATATTGTATAGGGGATGGTCATTACACTAGCTGGATATAAAAAATGCCTTTTTATATGGTGATATGGTATAAGAGGTATATGTGAGACAACCATTGAGCTATCATACTCCGAAGGACCAAGTCTATTGCATGAGAAAGGCAATCTATGGCCTGAAGTAGAGTCTAAGGGCCTAGTTTGAGAGACTCAGTTCAGAGGTTCAGGGGATTGGGTTACAACGCTCTTCCTCAGATCATTTCGTTTTCATTAGGAAGGCCACTTGTGGTGATACCTATTGGGTAGTCATTTTGGCAGTGTATGTAGATATGGTTTTGATTGGGGATGATGTAAAAGGGATCAATCAGATAGACATTTTTGCAGTCTACTTTTGTCGCCAAAGATTTAGATGATCTTAGCTATTTCCTAGGAATCGAAGTTGTTAGACAGGGGCTTGGTCTTTCTTTATCCCAGAGGTAGTACACCCTGAGGATTCTTGAGGATGCTGAACTCTTTGGGGGTTAAGCCCTTAGCCAACCCTATTGAGCCTTAATATGCTCACATCTTCGATGAGGATGATCCTACATATGAGGATATCACAATACAGTGGGGCATCTGTTGTATTTGACCATTACTCGACCATACATTAGTGAGTATAGTTAATGAGTACATGTAGACTCGTAGATACAACCATTGAAAGGAGGTTTGCCTCATCTTGATGTACCTTAAGGGGAGCCCTGGTCAGGGATTGTACTACATAGCCCATCGACATCTAGATGTTATAGTCTACTTGGATGAAGGGTCGATTGATGATCGCAATCCACCTTAGGGTATGCAGTTTATCTTGGAGGCAATCTGGTGTCATGGCAGAGCAAAAGTAAAATGTGGTTGCTCGTTCTAACGTAGAGGTAGAATACAAGGCCATGACACATGCAGCCTGTAAGATCATGTGGATAGTGGCCTTTCTGCAGAATCTGGGAGTGAAGGTTGATATGCTAGTTCTGCTCTACTGATAACAAATCAACCACCTTCATTGCCTCTAATCTTGTCTTCCATGAGGGGACCAAACATGTTGAGGTAGACTATCATTTTGTGTGGAATGCAGTCCTTGAAGGCAAAATCAACATATGTTCTGTCTGAGCTTTAGCTAGCAGACATCTTTACCAAAGGATTAAAGAAGAAACGACATGACTTTCTTTGTAGCAAGTTGGGACTTATAGATATCTACGTCCCAACTTCAGGGTGAGTATTAGGATTGGTTGTCCTATCATGTTTAGCATTTCTTACTTTTTGGTATGTATTTATTGTTGTTTCCTCTTGTACCTTGGCTTTCCCTATATAAAGAGGGTTAGGGTTTGCTTAATAAGACAACGAAACCTCTTTTATTTTCTAACAACTTCCTTTATGGCATGTAACTGACAAGCATTGTTGGTGGATAGGCGATAGCTGATGGTGGGTAAGCACCAGGCATTACCTTGGAAGTTCATGGGCTTATGAGATGATGAGGTTGAATTGAAAGGAAGGTGGTGAATGAATAAATAATATATGCAAAGTGCAAAAGCATTCATGTTATCCAAACTTTAACGGTGTTGGTGGACGATAATGGGGTATGCTGGTAGGGAAAGATTAGGCAATGGTATGTTACAAGAAAATCTATCTCGACCCAATTTTGAAAAGTTGTCTCTATCCTTTTTAATTAATTTGGCCCCATAGTTTAGAACGCAGGAAGCAAACCACTATTTCTTATTTTAGGAGAATCTATTATATTATTGCACTGTAATTTCTTAGATCGTTTTACTATCACACCTGATTGATTGCCTTCCTAATTAAGTTGCCTTTCATGTCCATTCATTTCATATGCTTATGATTCTTGGTTTCCTTTTTTAAGCTTTCCTCTTTGTTCAACTAATTCGTTTGACCATTGTGTAGGTGATCTTTCAAGAAAGTAAAGAAGCTGATACAACTACTGGTAAAGCTACCCACAGGATTTCAAGGGGTCTCCATGACAAAGTAAGTCGGCATGTTCTCGATTTTTTTAATGTGGGAATAAGTCCCGGGAAGGACAGGCTTTGAGAGTCTATCTGTTGAATATGGTGGAAAATCAATGTCAAAACTTCATCATAAGGATCCACTATCTTTGGGAGAAGCCTGATTTATCTCCTTTCATCATGTTTATCATACTAGTATTCTTTATGCCAGTTTATCATAAAAATATTTCTTCCCTTCCAAAAAAGATTATCATAAAAATATTTTTTTCAGGGCCATTCCGTCACAAGAAGGCTTAATTCTGATGGAAGGGTAGATACGATGCAGACACTACATAATTTGAATCAAGGTATGTTTCCCATCATTGTCCCTTTTTTTTACTGTCTTTGTTGTTATTTTTCACTGCGGTAGCTGGTCAAATGTTTTACTTGCGTGATTTCAGGTGAGCTTCCAGGTTTCGAGAAAGAGTGGAAAGGAAATGCAAAAAAGCAAATCCCTGGATGGAACAGGGGTCTTGATATGTTGGAGAATGGTGGCAACTGTAAGTTAATTTTTTGATATTGCACGAGTTATGTTTTATTTCTTGTAATAGTTCATTAGTCAATTTAACGAGTAAAAATGGTTGGTATCTCTACTTACTGCTGGCTTTAATGTTAACATACTCACATGCATACATGCTATACCAAAACTAATCTAACCATGATAATATAATGATGAAGTGTTGTACCCACCCGACTTGCCCCTATGACTTAATATCTAAATTGTGAATATGACTAAATATAAGTGACTGGACCAGTAAGCAGGACTATTTGTTTGAGGAAAATGTTATCATCATCTTTTCACCAAAAACAAAGGATCAGTTGATTGATATTATACATCAAACATGTGAAAGCTGTACAGGACATTGTAGTTGGCAAACATTTTTTTTTTTTCAACTTAGTGAAAAAGGGCATAATATGCTTTTTTTTTTTTTTAAAAAAAAGGGCATAATATGGCATATTGTCTTGAGATGAAAATCTTAAGAGGGAGATGCACAGCAAACATGTGGAGATGCACAGCAAACATGTAGATATGCAGAAGAATTCCCATTCCTTTACCGTCAAGGTGCACCACAATCCACTTGCCTCATGCTTTGGAGCATGTTTTACCAAATGGTGTGCCTGGCCTGACATTAGCATCATGAATCTCTGTATACCTATTACCTTTTTAAGACTCTTCTTTTGCTTTTTTCTCTTTCTTGAGATCAGGATTTTATAGGTAGAATTGGGAATAAATCCACTAGTTTTTTTGATTGCTTTTGATATTTCTTTCCATTTTCTTCAAATAGGTTGATTTATCAGTAGAAGTTGCCGGCTCGTAAATGTGGTTGCAATTGCTTCAGTGATGTTGGGGACAAGTCTTTTGGAATATGAGTGCTAGAGAGAACATATTTAATCCGAAAGTGAAATCCCATGGGGGTTTGATAGGGGTCAATGGAAAGGCATGCATCAACAACCTTCTTCATAGGTAGGGGATTTTGATAGGGAGTCTCCTTGCACGAGTTGTGCCTCAACAAATTCAGTTTGCTGAAGATTGTCACTCCCTAGCATATTGGTATCCTGCTGTAAATTGTTTAATGATTTTCTTTAAGATAACTTGACATACAATTGCTTTCTTTAAGATAAGATGACCAAAGGCAAGCTAGTTTTGTGCCTAGGAACTTGATGACATTAGGAGATGCCTTGAACATGCTTGTGTGAGTGCCTTGTCAAGTGCATAAACTTTTTTTTTTTAATTTTTAATATAAGAAAGGAGAAAGGTTCATTCATAAAGAAATGGGGTACAAAAGCAACCAAGACTTACAAAGGGCTCCTGAGCAACTTCAGCCCAAGAACATCCTTATGCACATTTTCAACAAAGGCCTTGTCCCCTTTGAAAACAACCCTGTTTCTTTGAAGATAAATAGGCCTACAAGACAGCAAATGGTTCCTCTTGCCAAGTGCGTAGCTAAGAAAAAAGGTGGTTACCAAGGTTTCTCAAGAACTCTGATTCTTGCTAAACCTATGTAGATCTCTCTTTCTCTATTGATTAGAGGTCTGTTTCTCTACCCCCCTCTTTGTGTGCATTGCATGCATGTTCCTTCAGTGCTCTTGTTCTCTTAATTAAGAGAAGTTGGATTGGTTGGAAGATGGAGCAGGGACCTTTCTTGTTTCTGTGTTTTGGAAACATTTAATTAGAATTGATATTTAGAATCCTTTACATTTTTACATGGAATTAATGTTACACCTCTTCATGTATGAGATTTAGCATGTTTCTTGTTTTAAATTTTGTTAATAGTCTAGTCCCTTTTCTTGGACTATTGCATTCGTAGGATTGTAGATGCGATGGTCCCTATTGTCTATCGCCTTTAGTGTCATTGCTTCCATCTAGTCACATTAGATTGACCACATACATACAAAAGTTAATTGTGCATTTTGAAAGTTAGGATTAAACACAACAACCAACAAGCATTTTCCTAAACTAAGTTTGGGTTTGGTTACATGGATTTTTCACTTCCGCTTAGATCCATTTGAGCCATTTCTAAGCTTAACTTGAAGTAATTGAGATCATGCTTTAATAGTTTCCTTCCAACACTTCTTTAATCTTCCTTGTCTCCTCGCAGGTTCAACCTTCAACTCCTTACATCTCTTGATTAGGACATTTATTGGCCTTCTTTGTAAATGTTCAAACCACGTTAGACTTCTCTTACATTTTATTCTCTATTGGTACCATCGTAACCTTTCCTTGAATAATCTCATTTGAAATATGGCTCTTATATGATTATACATCTATCTTAATATACATTTTTTGTGCATGCCTATAGTTGATGGCCCAATATTCAAAACTATTCATGGTAGGTCTTATAGGTGCTATATAGTACTTTTCTTTAATTTTTAAAGGAATCATCTTATTACATAGAACATTAGATGTTTCCCTCCATTTCAATCAACCTGCATTAATTTTATGTGCAGCATCTCTATCTATTTCACCATCTTGTTGAAAAATGGATCCTAAGTATTTAAAAATATCTTTCTTCAAAATATGCTTTGCTTCAATTTTTACATCCATACCTTCATTGTTTCCTCCACGAAACTTACATTCATATACTCAACCTTTGTCCTACTTAGATGAAAGCCTTTTTCTATTTAAAGCTCAAGTTTTCTATTCACGGTCTCTTGTCTTATCAGCTAACACAATATCAGTGTTCAGGAAGTAGGCTACCTAGGTTGCATATGCGTAGGTGGCTCCCTTAACTAAATAACCTCGGGAGGCAGCTCCCTTCCTTAACCAAATAACCTCGGGTTGTTCAATATTTAGCTTGGGTTGTATACTGCTAACTTTTAGATAGAGACACCCTTATTGCTTATGTTGGTTATACTTCTTTGCCATTTGTATAGTGATGTAATATAATACGATATTACATGTAAGGTGGTTAGATAATTTTAGATCATCAATTACATAATAACCCCCCAGGAATTATATTAATGAAAGGGCTAAAATAACCAAAATTACAAGTTAGAGACCTAGAATTTTGCCAAATAGGAAATACAAGAAACAATTTTCAACATAAGGTGTTTGGCCCCTTAAAATGGCCACATTCCTCCCTAGCCAAATACCTTGGAACTCTGTTAGGATCCTAGCCTTCTTTGCTCGAAACACATTTGGTCCACCATGCTGATTCATTGATTTGAAAGATCTCCAAAGGTCTTCAAGTTTGAGTGCGCCAACCAATCAAAGCGGAAATGTCTCCATATTTTGTTGAGAAAGGGGCACTCGAAAAATAAATGGTCTATATCCTCATCGATCCCTAAGCAAAGTGGACAAGTTTTCTCCCCATCTGGTATCCATTAAGCCCTCTAAACTCTCGTCATAAGTATTCCTCTTTTGAGCAACCAAGCGAAGATTTTGACTTTCAATAGGCATGTAGTGGACCAAATCAGTTTGCAATCCTTGGAGAAAACCACACCCACCACCGATCCACCCGTACTCAACTTTTTGTATGCCTCTCTAACGGAAAAGTCACCCTTGTCCCAAATAAAGGTGTCAAGACCACCACTCAGAGTAAAGTCCTGCAGTTCCTGTAGCATTACTTGAAGCTCATTAATCCTCTGATCCGATAGCTTACCCATAAGCGAAGGGCACTAGGATCCCTATTAACAGTTTGCCAGCTTAGTGCCTCTACAAGTGGGCAAAGCAAACAACTTGGGAAATCTATCTCTTAGTCGCCCTTGAGATGTCCAATCATCCAACCAAAAGCGAAAGACATCTCCTCATCATAGCTGAGGAGAGAAGAAAGACTGTACGTTTGGCCAAATCAGAGAGAGGCCCTTAACAAAGTGCGAAGAGCCACTCATAGGAGAGGCCAAGACACCCCAAAAGAGTCGTCATAACATGCCTGCATCAACTTCCTCATAAGATCGTCCCCTTGCTTTAGGAGCTTGGTGATCCACTTAGCTCAGAGGATGTCATTCATTCTCCCTACTTCCCTCACTCCCAGTCCACCCTCTTTCACGGATTTGCACACCTCTTCCCATGCCACTATCCTCGCTTTACTTCCAATCGCTCTATAGTTTGTCCAGAAGAAGTTCCATATCAAACTAGCAATCCTTTTTTTCTATCTTTTACGGCAATCTAAAGACATACATGAAGTAGGAGGGCATAGAGGCAAGCACCGCCTTCAGAAGCACCCGTTTTCCCCCTTTGGACAGTGTCTTGGAGGTTCACGTCGCCAAATGCCTTTCCAACTTATCAACCAACAACACCCACTCGTGCATCAAAATCTTCCTATCAGAGAGGGAGGCTAAGGTATGAAATAGGTAAACAACCTTCCCTTGTCCCCAGCTCTATGCTACATCTGGAAGCCTCTATTATTGCAATAGGTCAATAATAAAATTAAATATTGCAATTAATTGTTTAATTATATGTTCTGATGATTTACAATATTAATTTAAGGTTTGTGCAAATATTTTGTTACGTTATTTGTAGGAATTAAATTGACCATCTCAGCACACATTGGAGCCTAGAAGGACTAAGGATAGATGCAAAAAAGAAACTCCTACCATGGCTTAAAGAAGACCTATTAAAGAGCTTAAAGAGAAGGCCATGAAGAAAATCAAAGATCTTTATTGTCTTTCACTTGTAATATTTTGAAACCATTATGTAATCTTTCTAGGTAGATTTTGTCATAGATTAGATGTTAAAGAGCCCTTAGAAGATGGTGCAAAAGATCACATAGCCATCACTTTTCCTAGGAAACCAAACTCTACCTCAAAAGTCACCAAAAACACCTTGCTCTTCATAAGGGCCTTGGCCGGCTAAGAAGCCAGTCGACTTGTCCCATTGTAGGTCGATCAACGGGTTGGCTGGCCGACCCATGTTATGATCGTTGGCCCTCTAATGGCTTCTTTACATCTTGGGAATTGTTGGAATCAATAACCTTAAATCATTTCACTAATTAGCTTTCGAAACCCTCAAGCCTTGGTTGACTGGGCTTCAACCAACCACTCCTTTAGGTGTCGACTGATATTGTCAGGGTGCCGAGCGGTGACTCGTTAGGACCAAATCCAAGAAGTTTCATCTTAAGAACTCTTTAGTAGGTCGTTGACCACAAGTCAACTTTCATAACTTTACCAGTCGATCGTCAGTCGACTTGCTATAGAAGACCCACTTCACATCAATATAACGCTTCAAGGCATCGACTAAAAATTTTTTTTTGGTTGACTGGCCGCTCTTACTATATTTATTGTTTGATTTTTGAATGTTGGATTTGATTCAATTAAGATCCCTAACAACTATTTGTGGTCCCAATGACCCTCTAGAGTATTCCTAAGCCTTCTATATATACCTTAGAACACTCTCACACTACATACAACACACAAGAGCTTCATTTCACTCAAGAACTCCTACAAGCTCTCTATTGCTTTCATTTGGCTTCCATAGCTTACAAGTGCTCACAAGTGTCGTTCTTCTCAATTAGTGAGCCTTGCTTCCAAGTGCTGCAACTCCCTACTGCTCAAGGGAACCTTGATGATCTCTATACTCCCCATTCTTCTACTCATATTTCTGGGGCTTTATAAGATCATTTTTATTTTGTTCTTTGTAGTTGGGTGTCCAGTTTGTGGATTCCCAGCCTCTCTTGAGGAAAACTTGTATCGATCTTGATAGGTACATGTTGTATTGAGGTTGTATCACTATCATTTTAAGTGATAGTGAACTAGATCTACTAGGTGGATCGTGAAATTCTAAGTTGAGAGACTTAGGTGGTGGTTTTCATCCGTGGGGTTTTCACCTAAAAATTCTTGTGCAAATTGTGGATTGATTTTGTGCGATTGATTTTATTTATATCAAAATTTTTATTCCACACTATTCACCTCCTTTTAGTGCAATTTAGCCTCCTCTGATGCCATCTATAAAGGGATAGAAATGAACTTGAAGAGATTTATCCAACGCCTCCTTAAACAACTCCCATAAGATATGCAATCTCCGTGCTTCATTCTTAGGTCCTTCCATCAGAAAAATAGTATCATCGACGTATTGAAGCACTGGTATCTGAGCACCATCCATCAACAATAATACTTTAATCAAATCTCTTTCGCACATCCTACCAATCGATCTTGGCAAGGCATCTGCTACCAATACGAAAAGCATAGGAGCCAGCGGACAACCCTTCTTATCCCTTCTTTTGATCTAAATCCACCCACTAGTCGGGTTCCCATTAATAAGGGTGGAAAAGGACGTCGTCGTTGTATGTTGCTTCATCAAGGTAACCCACTGATCAGGAAAGCCCCTTCTCAATAAAGAAACCTAAATAAAGTTCTACTGGATCGAACCATAAGCTTTGCTGAAATCAACTTTCTAGATAAATGCCTTTGTCTTTGTTGAGGGAGAAGAGAAAAATGGACTTTCTATTTTTAGAAACCCTAGGTTTCCTTTTATATGGAGAGCCTCAAGGTAAATTACATAACTAGCCCCTTATATACTCCAAAGATGACATATATACCCTTATAATAATATTAACATTCCCTCTCAAGGCGGAGCATATATGTCTAACATGCTCAGCTTGGAACAAAGGAAATCATGACACTTCCGAGGTAGTGCCTTGGTGAAGATATTTGCCACTTGCTGCTCCGATGTAGTAGTAGGGGTGCATATCGTGCTAGAGGTCACCATATCATGCACAAAATGACAGTCCACCTCAATGTGTTTAGTGCGTTCATGAAACACCGGATTGGAGGCCATAAATATGGTCGACCTGTTATCATAGAGCATTGGAATAGGTGTATTGACCTTAAACTCCTAGGTCCCTCAGAAAATTTATAAGTCACATAATCTCATAACTAGCATGTGCCATTGCCTGATATTCTGCTTTCGCACTGGATCTGGACACTGCTGTGTGCTTTTTACTCTTCCATGTTACCAAGCTTCCTCCAAGAAAGATAGCATAACCTGTGGTAGACCGTCTGTCTTCAGGATTCCTTGCATAATCAGCATCAGAATATGCATGTACATCATAATGACTATTGTTTTTTATGTAAAGTCCCTTCCCAGGATTTCCTTTTAGATACTGGAGGATAAGACACAGCATTCCAATGAGTATTCCTTGGGTTCTCCATATACTAATTGGCCTTGTTAACAACATAACTAATATCAGGTCTTGTAACAGTAACATACAAGAGCTTCCCAACAATGCTCCTATACTTGCCTTTGTCTTCAAACAATGGATCATCATCCTCGGGCAATCGACATGGTGATTCTACAGGTATCATAGATGGTCTTGCACCTAACAATCCGGTTTCACCAAGAAGCTCAAGTACATACTTCCTTTGAGATAGAGACATTCCTTTAGAGTTTCTAGCAACCTCAATGCCCAAGAAATAGCGTAGTTTTCCTAAATCCTTGGTTACAAACATAGTCTGCAAATATGCTTTTGTATCTTGAATGCCTTGATTGTCATCTCCTGTGAACAACATGTCATCAACATATACAACAAGAAAAGTAGTTCTAGAGTCCTTTCGTCTAATGAAGATCTGCAGAATCCAATCCCTTGTACTGCAACACTAAGCCTCTTAAACCAAGCTTAGGGGCTTTGTTTAGGCCATAGATAACCTTTTTGAGCCTACATACCTACCCCCCAACCACAAAACCTGGTGGTTGGGACATATACACTTCCTCCTACAAATCACCATATAAAAAAGCATTTTTCACATCCAATTGATGCACTGGCCAGTGTTTATTTATCACAAGGGACAGAATGACCCTGACAGAGCATATATGAGCCACTGGGGAGAACATATCAAAGTAGTTTACCCCATAAGTTTGGGTATGTCCTTTTGCTACAAGTCTAGCTTTTAGCCTCTCAATAGTGCCATGCGGGTGATACTTCACTATAACACCCATCTGCAATCCATCACCTTACCTCATGGTGGAAGATGTGTCAAGTCCCATGTACCTTGGACATAAGAGCATCCATCTCATCTTGCATTGCCTGTCTTCAACCAGGATCTCGGAGAGCCTCATCATGATGCTTAGGAACCACCATAGTTGCAAGAGCTGTAGTAAACCTCTGTAAATCTGGACTAAGGTGATCAGTAGCTGTATAATGGGCCATAAGATGTAAGGTACAAGATTTCACTGGCTTTCGCAAAGCAATAGGAAGCTCATTTGATTGCTGTGGTGGATCATCCGGATCTGATGATGGTGAGGGGATGTGAGGCTCTTCTTGATCTTCTACCTGCATGATAGGTACAAGAATAAGAATAGAAGTATGTCGACGTTCATAAGTCTGCGAAAACCACTCTAGACTAGACTCCTCATGAGATAAGTAGGGAGTCCTTTCAATAAAAGAGACATTTGCATATACATAATATCGTCTCCCAACAGGATCAAAATAGCGACTCCTAGGTTCAAGAATAACCCAAGAAGACACACTTAATGGATCAGGGAGAATTTGTCAGGGGTCCCAAAGAGGTGGACAACGCATGTGCACCCAATAAGTTGTAGTGGTAATGCAAAAGGAGTGGTATCTGGCTGCAACAAAAGTAATGATGTGGCTCCATCAAGCACTGGGGAAGGAAGTCTATTTATCAAATATGTAGATGTTAGGATAGCATCCCCCCAAAAATTCTTAGGTACATTTGTAGCAAGCATTATGGTTATGGCAACATCAAGTAAATGGCGTAATTTCCGTTCGGTAACCCCGTTTTGTTGTGAGGTGTGAGAAATTTGATGAAGGGTACCATTGTTAGAAAGAAATTTAGCTGCATCCTTTTGCATAAATTCCAAAGAATTATCACTACGAAAAATTTTGATGCGAGTAGAATAAAAATTCTGCACTTCATTGAAAAACTTTAGAACAATAGAAACACTTCCATCAAAAACGTCCAAGAAAGACGACTGAAGTCATCAACAAAGGCCACAAAATACCGGTAAACATTCCGGTGAGTTATTGAACATGGACCCCAAACATCACAATGAACCAACTTAAAGGTACTGAGCATCTTTTATTTTGTCTAGATGACATAGATGCACGGTGATGCTTGCCAAGATGACAAACTTCACACTATATACTATATGGGAGATTAGACTCTGGAAACATTTTTCGCAGACGTAAAGCATAAGGATGACCTAGTCGACGATGCTAAAGAACTGGATCCATAGAAACAAAGGCAGCACCAACAAACAAAGTCGACACATCAATGTAATAAAGTCCATTACGTTCAATCCCCCCACCAATCATCATCTCCATCTAGATGTCCTGAAAATAGACAAACTACTCGTCAAATATAAGACGACATTTAAGTTCCTTAATCAGATAATAAGCTCAACGGAAATTTTGGAGCATAGTAAACAGTAGACAGCCTTAGCTTGTTTGAAAAATGAACCTCTCCAACTCCAATGATAGAAGAATATGTACTATTTGCCAGGCGGACAGAAGTGATTTCATTAGGCTTGCGCATAAAGACAATAGCATCTTCCTTACCACTAAGATGACTCGAAGCACCTGAGTCAACAATCCATGATGCAGAGGATGAAGTAGTGGCAAGATGCGCAGAGGTACTAGTGGTAGCCAGAGAAGCCGTAGTGTTTGAGGCAATAGGTTGGTGCAGAATGGTCATTAGACGATTATTGTCATCCATCATCTGAGTATGAGTAGGAGATGATATATGAGTAGAAAAAGTATTAGTAGGAGGTAGCTCCCCCTCAACCACTGCAACAGTAATGGAGCGATTTCTTGCATAATCAAATTTGGCCCAACATTTCTCCGAGGGGTGATTAGTCCTCTGACAGTGAACACAAGGTTCATAGACGCGACCTCGTCCACGTCTGCAGCCACCTCTATAGCCACAAACCCCTTGAAATCCACCTCTGCCATCGGATGTAGCAAAGGCTGATGCCTCGGTGTTCGGTGTCGTAGAGACAATCGGAAGATGACTAGTATCCACAGATATCTTTTGCAGACGACCATACACAGTCTCCAAAGTAGGTATAATTTCTAGGGCTATAATATTCTCATGGGTAAATGAGAACTTATCATTCAACCCGCCTAAGAATCTATAGACTTGTCAAGTCTGTCTCTGGTTAGTCTGAGCATCACAACAGGAAGGCTAGAACACATTTACCTCTTCAAAGAACCCTTCCATCTTTGTATAATAATCAATTAGCATCCTTTCTCCTTGAGACATAGACCATATACGGCGATATACATTTGATAGATGAGTGTGATTGGATTTCTGAAAATATTTCTTGGATAGGCTCTTCCACATGTCCTACGTCGTCTTCTTGTCCAACAAGTTTGATGCTATCTATTGCTCCACACTGATCATTATCCAATTCATCACTATATAATTATTTTGCTCCCTGCATTTCAAAAAAAATTATATTGCTCCCATTTTTCAAAATCCTTATGAGTTGACTCAGGAGGATTAGTGAGAATCGGAAGCTTCTAGTGGCCACCCACAAATATCTTGAATGCTTGCGCCCATAAGAGAGTTTTAAGATCCATTAAGTTTGATAGTGGTCCCTTGGACCATCAAGGAAGCCGAGATAGTCATCGGCTTTGCTTCAATAGTTTCATTTGAGGTGGATGCTATAATTGTGACCATGAGAAGCGATGAGAATCAGGAGGTAAACTCAGATCTGATTTTGAGTATCCAGAATACAGATATGAAGATAAGAGCGATAGAACATGCTCTACGAGTTATGGGAAGTATGAACCATAACCCATGCCTCCTACGAAGGTATTAGCACATTGTCTTCTAATTAAATGAGTACAGCAGCCCAAACAAGGGAGAAAAACACCCCAAGTGATACCAAAGGAGGAAGATCACCCCTTAGGTGGCGCTGTTGGCGATGCCTCGGCAGCATTGCTAGGCTACCGGTGATGTAGAGAGGGGCCTAGCAGTGCTATTGGGCGAGAGAGAAGCCTTGCGACGGCGTTGGGATCTTGGATAGGATCGATGGCGGTGCTCTGGGTGGTGCTAGGTCGTCGAACCACGCTGCTAGGTGAGAGAAGAGACCTGCGACGGTGCCAGGGGCTTGAGTAAGGCTGGTGGCGGCACTCTGGGTGACACTAGGTCACTGGACCACGCTGCTAGGTGAGAGAAGTGACATATGGTGGTGCTAAGGGCTTAGAAGGGTCGGTGGCGATGCCCTGGGTGGTGCTAGGTCACTGGACGATGTTGTTGGGCGCCGCTGACACGGCGGCACTGTAAAGGGGAAGTGGAGACCCTAGCGCTACTGTTGGAGACCCTAGCGCTTGATGGGAAGCGGAGACTGGAGGCGGCGGCAGCTAAGATTTGGGAAGATTATTTGGTGGGAAGAGCACTACAGCATGAAGGATCTAGGATCCACCTTGCTCTAATATCATATTGAGGGAGAAGAGAAGGAACGGACTTTCTATTATTAGAAACCTTAGGTCTCCATAAGTAGCCCGTCATATACCCGAAAGATGACATATATACCCTTATAATAATACTAACAATCCTCTCTCGTTTCTAGCAGGCCAGGATCTTCGATGTAGCAACAAAGCCATCCAAAATATTATGATTTGAGACAAACACCATTTGCACAAAGCCATCTAAAATTGATGGACAGGTTAGGCCATCAATTACATAATTAAGATAAATAATAAGCATCTGCACACATATTTCATTGACCTAAATATATACATACATTAGAGGAATACACATTAGACCATTGGACCTAAATATAAATATGTAGATAAATAGTATGTAAGTTTGTGTGTATGCTATTTGTCTTGCATGTATTTGATATTATGTATCATGCTAATTTATTTTCGAAAGGACTGGAACATGCTAATTTGTAGAAGAGATAATATTAAGGAATTAATGTTTTATTCAGAATTTCATTAGACTGCTATATTGTTTATACATAGAGGTTGTGTATCAAGGGTATCAATCAGACGATAGTCACTAGAAAAGATTGCCACTCTTTGCAGACTGGAGGCTATAGTTGGATATTATGACAGTTCTTGATAACTTATCGAAATCGTCGATTCAAATCATTTGGATCTTTCGATACTTGTCATCGGTATATCCAACATGGCACCATTCATTATCTCAATTGTACCGAGCGACTCACCTAGCTACATTAGTGTGTCTACATGATCTGACACTCTGGTCTGAATCACTGATTGAGTGATTTGATTTAGGTTGGTTCGCTTAGGGCACATAACTCCAACAAGTACACCCTAATTGCTAAAGAGAAAATTAGAGGTCTTCATTTTGATTTGTTGGGCCTGATCTCTATACTTGGGTTTTTCTTGCCTTCCTCTTAGTTGATGCCTTAGGTTTTTGGCGCACATTTTGATGAGCTTTCCACATCATCTAGTGGGAGGAGAAACCTCTTAATGACCTCATATATGGAATCAGCCTTAAATCATGAGTCCTGGCCATTAGATGGGAATCAAATCACTCAGAGATCATCCCAATTGTTGATCAAGAATTTGATGCCTTTCTGTAAGCTAGCTACAATTGTGAGCTTCTAAGAGTACGAGACAAATACTGAGAGGCATTAGATTCTTTTTTAGCAAAAGCCTAAAATGTTCACACATACAAGCAGTAGTTCTGCTGGTAAATAGACTTAAGCTAGGTTACAGGCTCAAAGTAGGTAAATGAAAAACGGGATTCATTGAGCATCAAGAGTAACCCTGCAAAACATTAGCTAAAATCGAACACCCTCCGTAATACAGTCACCGACAAGGGGGCACAACATCAGAAATCATGGATCAGTTCTTCTGAAGATCCAGCAATCCCAATTTGTTGGAAAGTCCTGCACAGGTGGTGAAAATTAAAAGTTATTAGCGGAGATGTACTCGTAAATGTAGGAAGCTGTGGAAAGTGCAATAGTGTGAGTTGTGTTAAGTGATCCTGTGAAGATGCGATCACAATGCTCTTTCCAACAAAGCCAAAGCATGGTTGGAAATGACAATTGTGTTGTATGGAGTAGGTACTATGGGACTGTTGGTTTAGATTGATGTTTAGTATAAAGAGGAGGATTTATGAGATTCAGAAATGAAAGGGCATTCTTTGACTGAGTAGCAGATTCTTCATTTTTCCAACATAAGTAGCAATTGGAAGCTAATGACTCAACCTCTTCTTTTTAGGAAATTTTGAGTTGGAATTTTATTGTTGAGAATCAACCACATGAAGAATGCTGTTCTCGGTGGGAGGTTGCTCTTCCAAATTAATTTATTGAAGGGGGAAGTTGTTCCTCCATAGGAGAGTGGATCTGGTTTGTACTATTTACCAAAGTATTTGGATTGTTTGAAAAGGAGAGGTTAAGCCTATCTTGATTCTTGAGACTTAAAGAGCAAACTGGAGTGTAAAGTTGGAAAGTCGATCGAATGCAGTGCTATGTTGGTTGCCAGCTGGATGGTAACTGCTTTGCCCAATTATTTCAAGTGGGAAGCGTTTGTTTTGCAAGATGAAGAAAAGCTAGTAATTCTTATTGCCCAATGCGTTTTCTATTTGTTAAATTACATTTTATTGATATGAATCTTGGCGGTGAATACCCTTGAGCCAGATATGACCTTCTAAGTATTACGATATCTGTAGTTTATTAACTCAACAAATATTTTTATGTGCTAATACCAAATATTAACACTGGTCCTAAAGTTCATGTTTGCATGGCATTCATCGAATGGAAACACAACACAAAATAGGAATCATTATGCCAAATTAATGTATTTACGCATAGATGTATTGATACTATTACAATCTTGATAGGCCTATCTCTTTTACGTGATACAAAAATGCACTAGGCAACAACCCTTTGTCATGGGATCTGAAATCTCATTTACTTTGTACCTATCTATTCTATTAATACTAGACAATTCTCCACTCTTTAAAAATGAGATCCTTGATGTCAATTCTCATACCGGCATGTGTATACTTGTTATTAGAGAAAAATACGCAATGTATCTTAATGACCTTGAGATATAATCTACTATCTTTTTTGAGCAAGTAAAAGGAGTGTCACTCTCGACTAGTGATCCTCCATTATTCATTAAAAAACTTAAATTACATTTAAAAACAGGAAGGCATCCCTTCCCGTACAACGTGGCCCAAAGGGCTTTAAAGGACATAGCCTGATGTAAAGCATTCTCCTCGTATGCCCTTTCTCCTTTGAAAGTATCCCATTTCTATTAAGCCACATTGCCCATAAAACAATCAAAGGAAAGGCTCGCTCCTTAGCCGATTTGAAACATTCACCACCAAAAGATCTCCAAAAAGCATCCCAAGAGGAATGCTTAATCCAATCAATTTGCACCAAACACGAAACTCTCCTTGCAAATGCACATCTGAAAAAAAAGATGACAACAATCTTCAATATCCTCATTGCATAAGGAGCACACCATGGAAGACAGGGGCGAGATCTTATTGAAATAAGTTTAGTCTTGACTTGTCGTCTTCTCATCAACCAAGCAAAAATTTTAATTTTAAGAGGGGCCTTTGTCTTCCAAATCAGCTTACAATGTCTCAACAAATTCACATCCTAGTGACCACCACCTCTTCTTAATCTTATGTAAGTCGATTTAATAGAAAAATCAGTACTACGTTCAACAAAATACACCTAACCATCAGAATCATTTTCCTGTAAACTAAAATTAGACAAAACACTTGTAATGCCACAAAGTCATTTAATCTTTGCTCAGACTGTGGTAAATGTAAGATCCACACATGCCCTTCCCAACAATCGGAAACTCGACAACGTAGGTTTGGAGTTAGCCTAAACAACCGTGGAAATCTATCTTCCAACCTTCCCTGCCATGTTCAATCATCCCTTCAAAATTTGGTCTCACCATTGCCTACATTTGCCTTGAACAGATTCTTGATTTCCATAGCAACACCCATCAAGCCTTTCCAAAAATTAGAAGTGCCCCTGGGAATAATTTACCTGTCCTCCCAACTAACCACCCTCTATAAATGGAGTCCAAAAAGGATGCAAGGAAATTCCTTTTTGACTCATAATTTTCATCACCCATTTTCCAAGTAGAGACTTGTTTATTATGCGAAGGTGAAGCACACCAAGCCCTCCTTCCAAGACCTGCAAACAAACCTCTTTCCAAGGAACCAAGGAAATTCCACTCCCATTTGTTGCTACCCGTCTCCAAAAGAATCGTCTACAAATCCTTTTAAATCTATTCTCCACTTTTTATGGCGTCTGGAAGACCAACAAGAAGAATAGTGGAACAAAGGAAAGAATGCTTCGCAACAGAACTAGCCTACCTTGTTTTGATAACAATGGTGATCGCTAACTCACAACTCTTCTCTGCATTGTTCCAATGATTGGCATCCAATCTTCAAACTAGAGTCTTCCATCATTAAGAGCCAATCCTAAGTATCTTAATGGTAGGTTGCTCCTTACGATATGTAGCCTTTTACCACACGTAGTACTTTTTGTCCCCTTCATATCTGGAGACACAAAGGATGTTTTATTAAAATTAACTTTCAAACCTGGAAAATCAGCGAAGAGTTCCACTAGTAGAGCTACATTTGTTGCCTCGACCACCCCTTCAATAAAGAAAATTGTATTGTCCGCATATTGTAGTGAAGGCACAACGGGACCACCACCTTGAGGAGAACAACTAGCCAACAATCCATTCCGACAAGCATTAAAGGTGCAAATTGGCAAGGCATCAACAACCATAACAAAAAGTAGAGGTGCAAGAGGACATCTTTGCCTTATTCCACGTTGCGGTTGTATCTACCCCCCTTCAGTCTCCCATTGACAAGGACAATGAAAGAATTCGTCGTAATGCATTTCTTCTTCCAACTAATTCATTTGTCAAAAATCCTCTTTTATGCTGCAGTGATTTAAATGCTGTTGGTATGTCATTGGCAAGGCCTTTTTTGGGGAAAGCCCATGCCAAAATGATAAAGTTGTCGAAATGTTGGGATATCGTCGGTATGTTGTCGGCATGGTTGGCATACCGGCGAAATCGATGGTCATGCCGAGGCTGTTGCTGGTTTTTTTGACTACTTCTGGCATTTTTGTCGGCATGCATCGTCATGCCCTCGACATTTCCATGGCGTGCCCTCGGCATGCCCATAGAAAAACGAGCATTTCCACAGTGTGCCCTCGGCATGCTCACGAAATGCATACTTAGAATTTCATCAGCATGGCATTGAAATCGGCATTTCGAACCTTGTTTTATAGTGTGTGCTTCAGAGGAAATTCCAATCTACTATATCATAAGCCTTTGCAAAATTGACTTGGCATAAGAATCCCTTAGTGCCTTCCTGGAATAAAAGCAGATTGGACCTCATTAACCATATCACCTAGCACCCCTTTAATCCATTAGCCAAAACTTTTTCAAAGAAATGGGTCTAAAGTCTTCCACCCTTTCTACCCCTTCCTTCCTTAGGATAAGGAAGAGAAAGGATCTATTAAGCCTTTGAAAACTTACATTTCTCATATGAAATTCTCTCAACATCCCCATAACATCTTTATGAACTGTTACCGAAAATTCCCAAAAAAAAGGAATTGAGAAGCCATCAGGGCCTCGTGAGCCCTCCGCATTAAGATCCTTGATAGCCTGCTTAACCTCATCTTCTACAATTTTTGCATCTAAAGAGACCACTTGCTCCTTACCGAGCCTACATGCCTTTGCCGACTCCATCTCCATTTAGAAGCACCCCTCTTCCTCATAAAAGAGTGAAAATATTTTGCAAATGCTTGCCTAACCACCTGCATACCCAACCTGTTTCATCTCTGCACCACCAGGTTAATGAAGTTTCGTCTCCTTCCATTTGCTGACATGTGGAAAAATCTCGTGTTACCATCCCCTTCCTTCAGCTACAACTATCTCAACTGCTGTCTTTATTCAATCTCGTTTTTCTTGTCCTTTTCTTGAATAACATACTGATGGCTTCTTCTCTCCACCAACTCTGTATTAGTTTGATCATGTGGGTCCTACACCGTATGAAGCTGTTGAATATGATTCAAAGTCGCTACTCTTATTCCATTCTTCTCCTCTTTCACCTTTTTAAATTGGATAAAAAATTACTTCAAACTCGCCAATTGGGTTGCCAATTTGACCATTGCCAACCCATCCGCCGAAGAGCCCATTTATCCACCTTTATTTTGAAGTTAGGTTCCAACAACCAAGACCATTCAAACTTAAAATAAGTTGAAGGTAGATGTCCTCATTCGAGCATTATAGTAGGGGGTATGATTAGAAAAAGGACGAGCATGGCCCTGAACTATAGAGAGGAAATTTTTCAACAAAATTAATTGAGCAAATGAAACGATCCAATCGAGATTTTCTTTATTTAGATGCCGTTCTCCTTCATGTATAATTACAATTACTAGCCCCATCTCATGCATGCCATGCTTAGTAATAAACTCCCACAACTCTGCAGAACCCACGTTGGCTCCACTGTTTCCAAGCCTAGCTTTAGACTTTAGGGTTACATTGAAATCCTCACCTAAAAGAAGTGGGTACTCAAAAAAGAAATCTGTTACATAGGTCTGATCTTCCCTTCGGTGAAATTAGCTCATGCATACAGGCCACCACAAATTAATGCTCATCGGTTCTTCTCTTCAGCAAAACACCATGATAAAATTACCAAACCAATAATTTTTTAACTCAAATAAATCTTCTTTCTAGGTTGCCAAAACTCCACCCGACCTTCCCATAGTGAGAATATTTAACATCCTAAAAAAAAGAGCCTCCACAGATTGGCCACTTCTTGTTCGTACACGTCTCCAACATAGTTTCCTGCAATAACACCACATCTACCCCCTACTCCCTCAGGTAGCTCCTAAGACTCTTCCTTTGCTTATCTCTCAACCCCCTTACATTTTGAGACACAATCTTCACATAGCACACTCTAAATTTTGCCTTACATTTGAACTCCTTGAAAAGATCCCCACATTATGAATGATATTTTCATTCTAACCTCGAAATTTGCCATAATTGATTGCGGTGTAATATCATCGATTACAACCTCGTCAAATCGTGCTTTCGTTGGGAGTTGCACCATTGCTTTGTTGCTCTTTGCCAATCCAAAAGCTCTGTACACTTCATCACAGCCCACTGTAGCTTGTGCCTCCGTGTCTCCACTAACCACTGTGGTCGAATCTTCACCGGTAGCGAGCTGCATTGCCACCACTGGAGAGGAGCTTTCTCCATCGCCATTGTTAAGAGTCAGAGAAGTTGAAGCTCGAGGCTCCTTGAACGAGACCCTTGATATACAAGGGCTTGTTTGGGCCTTAGTCATAACCAAGGTTTCAAAAAATACGAGGTGGTACCGAGGTGGTTTGCCTTCATCGAGGCGAGGCGTAAGTCTCAGGATTTACATAAAAAATATAGAAAAATGATATGATATATACTTGTTAAATGCTAATAAGAAAATAATAATGTAAATAACATACTTTCATAATATTTTTTCTCTATCATAACATTGAAAGAATGAAACTAAACGAGAGATGACATTTAAATAAAAAGATAAACATCCATATAATATAGAAGATTAGAAGCCATAACAAAAGCACAAACTAAACCAACTTCTCAAACCATTGAGAGACTTAAAAGTTAAAATATACATTAAAATGAAGGTACATGAGAGATTCACATCAAAAACTCAAAAGAACTAAAACACGTTGTAGACTCTAGTCTCCTCCTTAAACACCGTCAAGCTCATCAATGTTGTCACTAGGGTTGGTCGCATCATCCCAAGAGTTATCCATATACTTCATCCTAGCCTCATTCTACATCTTCCTAAAAGACCTACCCTAAACATAACTACAAATGTGTAAATGATGTAATGTAATGCAATTTGCAAGAGATTAGTAATCAAATAAATAACCTAAATGACCTAAATATAAGAAATAAATAAAACTAACAAATTCAAATGACTTAAATAACAAAATCCATCAACGGTCAAACTTAGAAAATAAAATCCTTTTGAAGACAATTAAAATACCAATAAAAGCTACCTAAATGACCATAAATTAGTGAAATGAAACTGATTTGGGGCCCTACACATCGCATTGTCCTACCTATGCGGGATTGTCGACCATCGACGGTGCTGGATTGCAGTGCATCGCTTTTGGACCACCAATGGTGTTGCTGGACTGCAGTGCGGTGCTCCTGGACCACCAATGGCGCTGCTATACCACCAGCAACTTGACTCAGACTGAGGCAGCGCCTCAAACTTGCCTCACCGCCTTACTGTGCCTCTACTAAGTGAGGTGCACGCCTCATGCTTGCAGACTGAGGCTACCACCTCGAAGCTATTTTGGGCCGCCATGTCTCGAGGCACATTTTTTAAACAATGGTCATAACTGGATTTTGGATCAGGTCTAGTTCCCCCTTGTCATACCTGCGTGGGCCTTTAAATATCTCCCCCTCAACAATAACATTTAAGGAAATTCCAATCGTATCCGCCCCTACCCTTCCAAACTTAAAATCGACGAACTTTGTGGATATTTCACTCTCCTCCGTGACTCCTGCATTGGCGACACTCCCCTTCACAATCTTCTGCTACTTCATGGAGATCTCACCCCCCTTCGTAACTTCGATGCTAACCACACTCCCTTTCGCAATCCCCAGCCTCGACCTCGGTTTCTAAATCCGACTTGACGGTGTCGCCCTTGTTGCTCTACCTTTAATCGGAGGCAAGGAAACCACCTTCACAAATGTCCGAACATCCACCTCCCCCTCAATGTTCACCATCCAAGAAGTTCCCTAAAATCGAATAACCTTGGATAGGACCACCCTCTCATCTACAGCCTCCACCAGAGACTACACCCATCGTAAGTCCTCCGATCGAAGACCAATGTTCTCACAACTTCTCAGTCGTGAGAACCGCGACACTTGGTGGTGACCACCTCTACTGTCCGTAAATGGAGGGGGATGCTAATGAGATGAAGTTGATCTCCTTCCTCGTCGTAGGCCGCTCCTCGAAAGCCCTGTCTACAATCGTGAAAGGCAAGTGCCATCGAACTTCCCAATCTCCTCAAATCAATGTTTTAAAACGAAGAACCTTCAACTCCTCCACACTGTAGCCAAGAGTAAGGACCTTCCCGGCGTCCACCCTCGCTACCCTAATGGAAGTAGGATAGAAGCCCTGAAGTGCTTTGTGGATCGACTTCAAGTTTGGGTTGCCAGACACCACGATGGCAACCAAAGCATCCTCAATCTAAACTTGTAGATCCTGTGTTGTTGTAGACCAAGGAGCCGTAACCACTGGAGTGAAGATCTCCATTTTTGTCGCCATCGGAAGAGAGCCTCCCACTGCAGGGCTGCTCAATCGAACCTCCCTTCTCGCTAGCAGCTGCGAGCACTCCCCTTGGCGATGTCTCGTTTGACGACATCAAATAGAGACAATGGGATTGCGACAGACCTTTGCGAAATGGCCCTAACCACGACAGCGGAAGCACCTCACAGGTCCACGAGTCTCATGCGGAGTCGCATCTCTCTTACGATGACCCCAAACCACAACCCACTCCTTTTCCTCCGCTTCCTTCACCATACACTCCACTCTTGCTTTCCCCTCCAAATGTTCCATTTTTTCTGGCCAATTGTTGTCTAGAATCCACTAAAGACCATAATGAAATTCTTTATCCAAAGTACTTGCATTGTAGCCTCATGATAAGTCATGAGTCAGTGTTGTAAAAATTAGTCGACTAGGCCGATTGCTCGAGTAGTCCTAATCAGTCTCCTCACTAACCCGAGTACCCGTACTGGGGTTGATAATTGATCGGCCCAATTACTTAGTCGAGTGGTTAGCCTAGTCGGTTGACTATAAGGTTGATTTCCACATGATGCAGGTCCATTATCAAATCCCAACCTAACTTGATTGTATACAATGATTAAAAACTTCCAGATTATGTTTTTTATTTCCTTTGGACTTATCTTTTGTAGCTTATTTTCATTACCTTGAGCTTCAAGATGGTTGGCATTTCCTTTTAAAAAAAAAAAGGTTGATATTTATGTGATGATATATTTTACTTGTTGAAATGTTGAATTGTATAAGTAAATACATATTGTTAATATGTTTTATGAAAGTGTATATATTTAAATTTTAAACAAATACTTGACCAAGTACTCGACTACTCCCCCACATACTATATACTCCATAGTGACTTGACTTACTGAATACCGACTACCAACTTTTACAACACTGTTACTAACTCTGCCTCTATGGTACTTGATGTGACAATAGTTTCATAGGTCTTCATGAAATGGCATCTTCAGTAAGTAGGAAGATAAATCCTGAGATTGACTTTCTATCCTCTTTGCTACTTATATAAACTTGAGCCCAAATAGCCAATGACTTCTAAGGAGTTTGAATGCTGTACACAAAGTCCTTAGTTCCTTGCAAATATCACATGACATTCTTTGTCGCTATCCAATATCCAAATTGCAAAGCATATAATAAGTCTAGTGCACGTTTAGGTGTACGTTAGGCTCCCAACTGCAGATGCATATGGAATGTTCCTTACCTTTGTTTTTAAATTTCCAGATCATTACTGGGATATTTGAAATAAAAGACCTTGTGACCCTTTACTATAGGTGGACTAGAAGAGAAATATTTCATGCGAAATCTCCCTAATATCTTGTCAATATAGGCCTTTTGGGACAATTCAAGTACTTGAGATCAATCTCTTTGAATATCCATGCCAATGACATAGCTTTCTTCGCCGGTATCTTTCATTTCAAAATTATTAGAGGAAATTTTTTGTTTCACGTAATATCCTTAAATTATTATTGGATAGCAAAATATCATCCGGATATAAGACTAAAAGTATATATTTACTTCCACTTATCTTAAGATAAAATACAATTATCAACAATATTCTTAATGAACCCAAATGAGGTTATTACATTGTTAAACTTAACGGGATGATTGTTTTAGTCCATATATAGATTTTTTCAACTTGTAAACTAAATGCTTGCCTTTATGTGAGATTAGGTTCCTTGGGTTGCATATACACATGCTCCTCCAAATCACCACTAAGAAAGGCTATTTTCACATCCATTTGGTGTAGTTACAATTCAACATAAGATACTAATGCCATGATTATTTGTAATGAGTCTTTCCTTGACATATGAGTGAATGTTTCATGGTAATCTATACTTTCCTTCTGAGTGAAACCTTTGGTCGCAAGTCTCTTTGGTTGAAAGTTTGGCCTTGTATTACTTTATGTTGCCTAATGGATCTTTTTTGATTTTGAAACTCCATTTGCAACCTATAGCTTTCACTCCTTTAGGTAACTAAATCAAGTCCCAAACTTAGTTTGCAATCATGGAATCCATCTCCTCCCCTTTTACACACACAGACACACATACACACATAAAATAAAGTGGTCCCACAACCTTCTCCTTCTTCCCACCTATAGGTTACGAAAACCCAAGGGAAACATTGTCGTTCAACATTAGTTTCATCCTCCGCAACCCCCTCTCCCTCGAGACCTTCATGGTGTCGTTGCCACTTGCCGCATGGCCCAGCAGCATTGAGGCCTTCCTTGCAGACCCCCATCCTCCTAGGCCTCTTTGAGCCCTTCAGCTTCTACGTCTTGCATAGGCTTGGCGGGTCAGGTCCTGCAGCAGCTAATCTGGTTACTATGCTATGAGCTTACATGCATAACATGGTTAGGGGCAAGGTGTGTGGCATGGTTGCTATGGAGGTCATGAATGGTGAGCCGTTGCAAGTAAGGATACTCCACTGAAGATAAAGGTAGTCTAAATCCTAGGGAGTTGCGGGAATCTAAAGCTACAAAGAAAGGGGTATACAACGACAAGGCCACACACATTCGGGATGGAGTAAGCAATACGGAGGACAAGGCTTTCGACTGTGCTCTGATTGAGGTTTGTCCTAAGGATGAAGTTCAGCGGATTCTCTCGTCCCCTTACGCAACGAAAATCCCCATACAATAAATGTCCCTGCATGATGAGCGTCTAGTGCTCCTCCTTTTTTCCTATGGTGAAGGTTGGTGCTTCCTTCTTCACCTCTATCTAGTAGTTGATGGATCTTCAAGCAAAAATTGGTGAAGAGAACGGGGATGTAACTATTTATGTTTTAATGATAATAGAACCCTTTCCATTTAGGGCTAACTATCATAGCAAAGACATGTCTTTAGGGATGCATCCTTTGAGAAATATGGGCCACCTAGGAACTACCCTAGTAGTTCCAACACATACGATTCAAGTCAGCCGTAGCAAGTGATTAAATAACAAAGACCAAGGAAATTGTAAAGTTCAAATCTTATTAGAACTTCGTCCAAGAAGCAACCGTGGAGTCCATGCCAATAGGGGTGAAAGGTTTAAAAGATGCCCATGACTATTGTTTTCCTTCCTGTGGCTGTTTACTGGAGGCTACAAAAGCCTAGAGTTACCATATCATGATATCATGCTGGAGAGGATGATAGGTTGCTTTACTACACGGTACACTACTTTGGGTCTGAATTAAAAAAAACGTCTATTGAAAGGGAAATTTACTGTAATTTCAGATGAGTAAGACTGGGGAATATTTAGGTAATCCACCAGCAACTTAACTGGTGAACACTTTTCAGTGACCAAGGGCATTGATCACCTCTTGTTTGGATGAGAGGTTTACCGTGGGTTGTCTGGTTTCTTTAAATGAATTGGTACACCTTTTATCCAACATTGCTGGGATCTTGCCTTTGGGATTGCAAGCAGACAAGGATATCCAGCATCTTTTTTTTTCTTTTCGAAAGGATATCCAGCATCTTACTAGATGGAGAGGGTGAGGACAAGCAATATTCTATTCTTCATGGCTCCAAAAAAGATGCAATAGGTATATTTTTAAGAAAATTCCTTTTGTTGATCAAAGAACTTGCTTGCTTCTATTAAGTTTGATCTAGTGCTGTAATTGACTTGTATTACAATCTTGCAGCGACTTTTTAGAGTTGATAAAACTTCCTCAGTTACCTGCTTCTTTAGAAGCACTGTTGCTATGACTATCAAGAAAAAGGAAAGAACAAAAAGAAAGTCATCGGTTAATCTCTTTTGACCTGTACTGGAAGATTGGAAAATCAATCCTTTTTTATAAAAGGAAATCAACTGCAGACTGACTGACAGTTTCAAATCTCCTTTTTCAGACCTTGTTGTCTCTGAATGTCCTAACTACAAAATAAAAGTGACACGAAGATTTCCTAACAATCCAGTTACAGATTTCTGGGATACTTTCAGCTAACCCTGCTATAGATTGTTATCAATAGGAAATCCATCATTCCAATTACATGGAAAAGGACTTCTTTAATATCAAATTATCTTGTGACAGTCCACTTGGGTTTAAGAGTGTGGCGAAGGTACAGTGTTGATGCTTGTATCAAAAGTTGTCCTAATGTTTAATTGAGTGATGTTTCTTTATTGTACAGTGGGTCAAAGCAGCAGCAGCGGTGGTGGGAGAAGCACAAGACAGGCATGGGCACTTCCTTCCACCATTCAACAGCAACTGTATATCCCTGAAAGGATCACAGGAGTACGACCGCGGACGTATCCCACTAATCCTTCCAATAAAAGAGCCTGAAGGGCTCTCTTTAAAGATGCCACTTTCCAGATCCTTGATTATCCTTCAGTGGAGCATTTATGATCTCTGCTACTAGTAGAGTCTGGTTCCACGAATATCCAATACTGTCAACAGAAGTGTTTAGTCGCTCAGGAGTTTTCTGTGGATTTTTAAGTCTAGTAGTATGCCACTTCATGAATCACACCATATCACGAAGGGTAGATTTGTATAAATGTATGGCTTGTTCTTTCAATACGTGTCTTTCTTTGATCCACATTTCTCCTGCTACGAATCAAGGAGTGAATTCTTCTGTCCTACATTGCTTCGTATTTGCTTTGAGCTACTTTCTCTTTTACATGGTTGGGGATTGTCTCCTGTTCTTGGGAGTTTGGAAGGATAAGATGCGAGAAAAGACGGTTTGCCTTTGTGGACTGTTTTATGTTATTGATGGAGATAGCTTGCCTTTGTGGTTCCTGCAGCGTTGAGAAATGCAGGGAAGGAGGGGCGTTTCTTCCGCTGTCGGTGGAAGTAGTTTTTGTTTTGCTGTTTACGCAGGGTTGACAAGTGCATGGAAGGAGGGCCTAATCCCACAATTATTCGTTGGACTGCGGTTGTTAACATGAAAGTATACATCAAAATTTAAGCACCCTTCAAAAGGTTGATGTCATTGGTGGTATTTGGTTATATTGTGGTGGTGATATTCAAATAGTACTGTGATTTTTAGTTTAGAATTGAAATATCAAAGTGATGTTGATTATGATATTTGATTAAAAATTAAAATATTATCGGTGTAATGTAATTTATTATTAAATATTACTGATGTAATTTATTTTAAGGTGGACTTTGCATTAGCTTTTCCATTAATGTACCTGTACGCTTGTTCCTTCGCTTGGTGTTAGGGTCCTAGTGGCCAGTTTTCTTTTGAAGGAATAGAATTCTGAAGTTGAGAGCGTCGGATTGTAGATTCCGAATTCGGATCCCAATCCTCCCAATGTCAACTTCCAAAGTTGAGAGCCTCCAAAATGTTCCAGTGGCATGACTTTGATCACTTGCCTGTTATCGGTTATGCTCTCAAGAGGATATAGGTATTAATTTCCTTTTTGTGCTAAAGAATAGATTAATTTAGTTACATATATAATTGGATATGTAATATCCATTTTTCTGTCCAAGTCCATCTTTTTTCCCATGATGCACGTGCCCAAAAATATAAATAATTAATGATTGGTAACATTTTATAAATGTATTTAAGTTTTCATATTCGCATTTGTTTTTAGCACGTCTAAATATAATTTTATGATTTATAATTCATCCAACAAACATATGCTCATAAGCAAACAGCTGCTTGACTCATTGTTGACTATAGATGATCACAAATTGGTGTTTCAAATACAATGCCTGACGGAGTGGAATAGCTACTAATGGCAATTAACTTGTGAATATCTTTCCTGGGACGCGCATAGAAGTGGAGGGGATATTGCGAGGGCAAACAAGACATCTATTGTACAAAACCCATTTCGGGCTATCTCAAGTTACTCGTGTCCTTGTATGGCATACCTGTGAGATGAGCTATTGCGAGGGCAAACAAGACATCTATTGTAGAAACCCCGTTCCGGGCTCTCTCATGTCACTTGCTCTTGTCCTTCTATGATGATGCGTATGGACGTTTCCATTCTTCATGCATCAGTAGGGAGACTTGGTTTTACTACACTGCACCATTCAAACACTATCGACCACCACTCAGGAAGAGATGGATTGAAATTCACCAACTTTAGCTGCTTTTGAATTAAATTTGGCTTGGACGGTGTGGCAGAAATTTTTGGATAAATATACAAGCACACCACATACCTTCATAGAGATCACCAAACAAGCATCCGGAGTGTACCAAGAATTTAACAAAGATCGGAATCTAACAAGATCTTTGCCATAATGCCAAATTCTATTTTTCGAAGGTGATCCAAAAACTCAACAAACCCTTCAATGAATTCCAAATATATCACCGAGGACAAAAATATAGAAACATAATTTGCAATGTAAAATACAATGTAGAAGTGGGGGTCACGTCACATGTTTCCTTTATGCGATCACCATTTGGGTGGGACACATCAATGGAATGTACTAATGCATTCAAAAAATCTTCAAAAAGTAATGTGAAAAGTAACACAAGTATTGTTATGCGGCGAGGTTCATTATCACTTAAAAAATTAAAACGCATTAGTGAAAAATCAAAATACATCGATGCAAAACAAAAAATTATTTGTGTATTTTAGTTTAAAATTAAATTTCATCGATGTAAAACAAAAAATCATCGACACATTTGAGTTCAGAACCACATTGCATTAGTGCAAAATGAAAAGTTATCGGTGATTTTTTTTCACTTGTGAGTAGGCGTTGTTTGAGTGGCGGTGGGTCGCACTACGTGACAGTACTTGTGCTGATTTTCGTGTGCGGGGCCTACTCAATAAATTCACACATTAAATGCTAGCATGTACGATGGGGATGACATATGTTACATTTGTGCATTGCAAAATGTGTCATTTTCTGAGTTTTTGTATATTTTCGCCATCACAAACTATTCTTAGATCACAATTTAATGAGGGAAGGAAAATCCTAAATTAGGTCTAACATCAAAAAGGGTTCTTCAAGGCAAAAAGATTCTTCAAGGCTCCTCGTGGTCCAATTCAGAAAGCTTTTCTTAAACGGGTAACCGAGTAGCCTTGCTTAGAAGACCCAGTTAGATTAGTAATCAGACATAATTTAATAGGCTAGTTGTTCCCAGCTAGGAAATCGATTGAGCCGATTAACTCCTCATTAGCTGGGGGATGAGTAACACAATTCGGTTGTTTATTGAGACGGTAAGATGGATCGGCCCACTTGGCATAAGAAATGGTAGGCAGTTATCCAAGGAATTGCTGTTATGGATAATAAAGACTATGATAGCATTAATTGGAACATGGGCTATGGTGGTTATGCACATGGACCCTCTTTACTACCATCTGTGAAGCTTGCTAATGTATGGAACAAACGCTTCACCATCTACCATCGATAAACGGGAGATCGACCCATATGTATAGGGGCGTGCATGGCTAGACAGAGAGAGTTCCCTTTGTGTACTGTATTCTTGAAATACTTAGTGATTCTTGAGGGCAACTAAGCTCTCCTCAGACGTACACCTTTCAAGGTGAAATTGGATAGGATCCCATTATGTAGGACTCGATCATTTAGCGTCATTTCTGGGGAAAGTTTTGATGAGGTAATTAACTTCCAACACTTTTCTTTATTTAGTCTACTCTCACTTTGATGGCTCCTTCAACTCACGACTCTTCTTGGGCGAACCTTAAGAAGCCCTAGCCTGCTAAGTCAAGCGTTGCTAGCTCAAAGTGACACTACCAAGCTAGCGAAGCTAGTAAGACTAAAAGCACCTCACACAAGAGCACCCCCCATCTGAGCAACCCTAAGATGACCCCTCGCAAGCAGCCTTGGCGAAGGAATAGGAGTTCCTAGTCCAGGTAAGTATGCTTCAAGTAGAGCAGGAATTGTTAATGGGGCAACTTGATGAGATCCAACTGAGCATGCACTAGAGGGTGATTAGTGCAAAAAATATAAAATTTTCAAGCTAAATAAAAACCACACAAAATGTAAACCAAAAGGGACAATAATTTTTAGGGGAAAACTCCTAGTGGAGAAAAACCATCACTTAAGTCACTTGACTTGGGATTTCTCAATTGCAAAGGCAATCAACTACTTACTAACCAAACCACCTAAACAAGGCTGGTGTTCCTCAAATTACAAACCCCTCTCCAATCCCTACCTGAGATTTTACCCTTCTAAATGGAAAGGATGGAGATATGACAGGTTAGATACCCAACTACAATAGCAAATAAGAAAATTGAAATACTCCCAAGAACCTAAGGAGCCTAAAGATGTGGAACTAGTAGGCTACAAAGGTTCTAAGAAAAACTCCTTGATGAGATGGCTTGAGACTGAGTGGAGCACAAGGGAGTTGGGTCTCTAGCAATGCAGAAGTGAGTGTAGAGAGCAAGAGACCAAAAGAAGAGAGTAGAGAGCTCTACTTCAGTAGTGCACTTGAAGTTTGAGTGTATATAGGTGCTAACCTCATTTGAGAATGTTGAGCTATGTTTTTATAGGTCATAGGATAGTCATAGTGTGCTTATACAAGGTCTCTCAGTGATCAGGAACAAATTTGCACAAGGCAGATCTTGGTTAGAAAAGATTGCTTAACTAATAGCCAATAATAGATGTTTAATATGGAATTATCAGGTGTGCCTCATTAGATGTTTGTCAAAAACTTTAGACGTCGGCATTTCAAATTATAGGAAAAGAGGGGAAAATTTGTAAAGGCCACTAGATGATGTGTGATGCAGAAAATGCGCGATTTGCTAAGATGGGTTTTTAATGCCATTGTAACATGCAAATTCGATCAACTTTTAAATTTATAAACCTAGATAGGATGAGTATCTAGCGTCGTCCAAGGAGGCCAATTTGTTAATTATCAATATGTTCTCTCTCTCGCTCTCTCAAATCTCCTTTTTGTATTTTTTGTTTTTGCGATTTTTAGGTTTTGAAAATAGTCAAGCAATAACGATGGAAAATATGCCTAAATGCTTGCAATAAAAAGAAGAAACCCAATCTTCCTAAACTCACCTTAGGCAAGAGTTGCTTAAGATAATTAGGAATAATGTATGTGCAATAAAATTAAAGGCACGTGAAACAAATTAGAAAGAAAAAGTGAAAGGCAAATAAACTTTTTATAACAAAATGAAGTTGCACTTGAGAAGCTCACTTGTGTGAAGGATCCCACATAACTAATTCTCAAGTGTAGAGGAATGCTTAATACAGCAAAAATGTAACTAGAAAAGGTAGAAGAAGGTAGTAGTCATATGCTCCAAGATGATGGAAGTGTCCTCTCTCCCAAGATTGTTGCTCCAAACTTGAAGAGGACTCCTTTGCTCCAAGATGATGCTTCCTCTCTAGCTCCTCCTAGGGTGGTAGACGTCCACCCTATCTCCTCCTACCTAGCCATCCTCTTAGTTAGTGATCCTTGGCTCCTTCCCTTGGAAGATAGAAGTAGAAGTAGGGCACCAGGGGGTAGAACTTCCTGTTGATCCTATGCCTACCCTTGTCCTCCAGGGATGATTATAGGTAGATTAAGATAGAGAAAATGTGTAGCCAAAGATGAGTATATGGTGGTGGTTATGGGTCACTATATAGGCTAAGGATGTTGGTGGTTGGCGCCAACTTTAGGTAAGTCTAGGGTTAGGTGGCGTGGGTTAAATGGAGGGCTAGGATGTGGTCTTTAAGTGGTGGTTATAGGATCAAGGGTAGGGGATAATTCGCACCGTATGAGGTGGTTATGGTGGAGTTAGGTTAAGTTGGCTCCAACTTTAGGTTCTAGAAGTTGGAGCCAAATTGGATGGATAGGATTAGGTTTAGGGATGGATGGAGGGTAGATATGTAGGGGAGAGTTGGCACCAAGTTTGGGTGGTCATTATAGGGTTTTTGGTGCCAACTATAGGGTGGTTAATTGGTGGAAGGGTGCCTAGGGTGGCGCCACCCTTGAAGGGGTGCCAAGGGTGGTGGTAGTTACCTTATTTTAGCGCCAAAACAAGGAGAGAGTAGTGGCGGTTTTGGTGGATTCTAAGGAGAGGTTGGCCGACCATTTGGAGTAGAGAGGGAAGCAGGGTAGCTAGCTAAGTAGCGGAGCTAGCATAGCTAGCTAAGCTAGCTTAGTAGATGGTAGGAGCTAGGAATAGGTAGGAGGAGTTGCTTTGAGTTGGTATGAGTTTGCATGGAGATGCTAGAAGGAGATGAAGTGTTGCTTCAAGACTTCTTAGCTAGGTTAGTGTTGAAGTAGAAAATCTACACAAATGGGATTAGATTTTGAAAAACCTGTCGTCGTAGTATGATTTGCGAAGAAATTCGTCAACAAATAAATTTATACCAAAATTCATAAAGAGATTCCAGGTCGAACACAGGGAGGCTACGTCGATTTAAAATCCGCGATTATATTTTTTTGGTATTTTTGTTTTAAAAGCGAGATAATCACAATGACATTGATATTAACACTAAGAGAGAGAGAAAGAGAGAACAATCACTTTGTAACTAAATACTGTTTTTATAACTAGAAAGAAGGAAATGATTACAACTAGAAAGAGGGAAATTCTATTCTAGAAAGCGATAAAGAAGGGAGAGAGATGTTATCCTCCTTGACGGTTGCTTGGAGGATGAGCCAAATGGGGCGACGCCTGGAAGATAGAGGACGAAGACGGAAGACGAAGAACGGAGCAGGAAGAACCAGGGGCGAGACAGGGTGTCATTGTCATTGCGGGATCCACTTCCGGAACGGGGGAGAGAAAACTTTGATTTTGTCTTTAGAGGAGCATCACGGGTTTGGGACCAGCTTCTTTAGAGCTTTGGAGAGGGAGAGAAGTAAAGGAAGGATGAAGAAGAAGTGGAGGTCGTAGGGCTATATATAGTTGTAGAGGTTGGGGGCAATTAGGCCTTTTTATATATAAAACATTAATTCAGGGCCTTTAGTGACGGATTTATCTGTCACTAAAGGCCTGAGCGTGGGCAACGTGCTGCTCATGCGTGCGCCTCTTCTTCTTTATGCAAACGCTTCATCACATCCAAGCATTCTCGGTCGTCTGATCGCGAGATCGGACAGCTGAGACCGCTCCTCGCCTACTTCAGCTTCAGCGTAACCATGTGCCCGTGCGTGCGATGGAGCACTCAGATGCGTGTTAGATTGCGCATAGGTGATTCGCGCGCTCTGGTGCTGCCATGTCTCATGCATTTGCATTTCCCACTCACCATCCAACAACTCAATTGAGCCTGCACTTGCTTGCGCCCTCGATTTAAGGCGCTTGCGGTCTTGAACCCGAGCCTTTGCTTCGTGGGGAGATGCTCGCCCACTGCACTATGCATGCGTTTGAGGCAGGCGGATGGTTTTTGCGCATGAGCGACCATGGCCATTGGATGGTGATCCAACTACCCAGATCCATTGCATGGTTGAGAAGGGAAAAGCGGTGGCGAGTCTTGGGCTGGTGTTGGCGGCTAAGATGGTGCCATGTGGTGCCATCTTGGCCATCCATCTTCTGTTGCTTGTAGATGGTGCTACGGATGTAGGATTGGATCGATTTTCAAGCCGTTAGGCTGCGATCATCAATCCGAACCCATCCATGTGGTCGGATTTGTCATCTGAAGTGCGGATTGACATCATCTTGGCCCTTGATCTCTGACCTTCCTTGGATTATATCTGATGCTACAGAAGTTCGATCAGGGTGATCTTAGAGTCGTTGAACTCCAATCATCGCCCTGATCAGATCTGTACAGTTGGATCTTTGATCTGAGGCCCCAATTAAAAGTTGCCCTGTCCCTGGCCACCAAAAAGAAGAAATTATTATATAATTTGTACAATTTGACCTAATTACATGATGATGCATGTTATGCAATATTTACAATGCATGATGCTAATATGATACTAAGAACATGCATTAATAGACATTTTTGGCTATTCAGATGTATGTACATCACACCCCTATGCCTATCTTTTGTTAGTCCCTAGCAAAAACTATATGCTATTTATAAAAGAATTAGGTCTGATTTCTTGAGCAAAAGTTATTCTTCAACACTAGGAGATTTTTACTAAGACTCTGAACTACAAAGACACAATAGCGCTCGAGTGTCTGCCAAAATGCAAATTGCCTCAAGCCCTCACCTTATTCAAAGGATGATTTTTTTCTTTTCTAATATTTTTGGATTTTGAGTTTAGGGTTTCGGAGCAGCTTTCTACGGCCGCTCAACCCTCCCAAGACTCGAAGAGAATCCAAAGTTTTAAGCATCTTTGTGTGAAATGTGATAGACTCACTGATCAGTGATTAGAACGGACTTCGGGTTTCTACGCCTCTAGGTGACCTTGAAAAGAAATTCTTCCTAAAGATGTATCTATTCGACTGGTAGCTTTCTCCCTACTTTTATTTTTATGGTGTCAACACAACGGCGAACCCAGTGTATATCTCCCCGGCTTATTCTACTTCTCCGCTTCTTCCTAAGTGTTTTGTAATTTTACATGCATTTCTTGAGCTGGATTCTGGACAACCTACCAATGGGCTGTTACCTACGATAACTTGCCAGCCATACTCGTGCGGTGAAGTGTCTCATTTCTTTTTATTTTCTTTTCTCCTTTTCTTTTTGTTTTTTTTTTGAATATTTTTCTTTTCTCTCTCCTTTTTTTAAGAAGGTGGCTTTCCTTATCTAAGATTTACCTAAAGGTAGCAGGAAAAGAGTGGTCGTGTGATTGGGCTCTGGACAACCTACCTATGGGCTATGGGTTGTTACCCATGATAACTTGCTAGTCACACCACCTTAGAAGGTTTATTAGCTACCCAATTTCCGTAAAAATCACTGAAAAGCGAGTCAGTGCAAATAGTGTGTAGATGCTCAGACTTAAAATCCCCTCAAATTAGAGGGTGGGTTGATAAGTCGTGTACTTATCACCCTAACTTATTTAACTAATTTGAAGTAAATTCAAAATGGCGAGGACTCGATAAACAAATCCACATTTTAGTGGACACCCAGGTTGATTAAGCTTGAAGACCTGAAGGGTCTAAGTGTTCAGATCCTACTGTATTATTCCCTAAGGTTGAAAAATCCTAATGCCCAATTATTCTTTCCTGATTCAATTTTTTTTCATTTTTTTAATAAAGAAAAAAAGTAGAATTTACAAGAATTCCAAGAGTTGACAAGATGATTCAGAAATGAATCCACCCCCCCATGCCTGGCTGATGAAATGTCCTCATTGAAAATAAAAGGCATGAAAGGAAAGGTAGAATATAGAATATATCACCTGAATATGATGCTTGGGTTAGCTCTGAGTTAGACTGTACAAGTGTTGAGTTTAATGCCATCAGCTAGGCGAAGTCCATCCAAAGAAATCATGATGTGATTAGAGAAACTGTGTCTAAGACGGGTTCTGGAACAATATGATCAACAAAAGGCTTCAAACGTTGACCATTGACTTTAAAAGAATTACCCAGCTTTGGGTCAGAGATCTGAACAACCCCATTTGAAAATATTTGATCGATGATGAACGGGCCATTCCATTTTGACCTAAGTTTGCCAGGAAAGAGCTTAAGTCGAGAATCAAAGAGCCAGACCTTCTTGTTCAGCTCAAAGCTCTTACGGGATATCAATTGGTCATGAAGAGCTTTGGTCCGAGCCTTATAGATCTTGGCATTCTCGTATGTGTCATTTCTAATCTCCTCTAACTCAGATAGTTGGAGTTTCCTGGTCTTTTCGGCTAAACCCAAATCCAAATTACATTGCTTGATTGCCCAGAATGCCCAATGTTCAATCTTTACAGGTAAATGGCATGCCTTTCTATATACCAGACGAAATGGTGACATGCCGATAGGCATTTTGTATGCTGTATGGTAGGCCTAAAGAGCATCCTCAATCTTTTGAGTCCAATCTTTACGATCAGGTCTAACCGTTTTCTGCAGAATATTCTTGATCTCCTGATTGGAAATCTCGGCCTGTCCATTCGTCTGGGGGTGGTAAGGTGTGGAGATTCTGTGATTTACCCTGTATTTTGCGAGTAAACTACAGAACTGGGCATTAGTGAAATGAGTACCGCCATCGCTGATGATGGCCCTCGGAATCCCGAACCGACTAAAGATGTTCTTCTTGATGAAATCGATGACAACCTTGTTGTCATTGGTTCGGGTGGGAATAGCCTCAATCCACTTGGACACGTAATCAACAGCGACGAGAATGTACTGGTGTCCAAATGGAGGAAGGGTCCCATGAAATCGATACCCTAAACGTTGAAGATTTCGACGGGAAGAATCGAGTTTAGAGGCATCATATCTCTCTTAGTTATGCTCCCAAGTACCTGGCATTGGGAACATGACCTCGAGAATTCCTGGGCATGCTTGAATAAAGACGGCCAGTAGAATCCAGATTGTAAAATTTTTGCAGCTGTCTTTTTCCCGGAGAAATGTCCACCACACACAGATGAATGAAAGAACTCGAGTTTACTTTGGAATTCAATCTCCGGAACACATCAGTGAATAATCTGATCAGAGCCGATGTGGTACAGTTCAGGGTCCTCCCAGAAGTAATATTTGGCCTTAGATTTGAGTCTATCTCATTATTGGTAAGTCCAATCCTGGGGGATTTGACCAACAGCCAAATAATTTACAATGTCTGCAAACCATGGGGTTTGGACACTTGATACTGTAAGAATAGTCTCGTCTGGAAAAGTTTCAGCAATCGGAATATCTGGACGAGGAGAATCACTTAGAAGTCTCGAAAGATGATCCACCACCACATTCCGTGCCCCTGATTTATCTTTGATTTCAAGATCAAATTCTTGAAGCAGAAGAATCCATTGGATAAGCTGGGGTTTGGCATCCTTTTTAGCCAAGAGATGTCTCAAGGCTGAGTGGTTGGTGTAAATTATGATGTGAGACCCTAAGAGATAAGCCCTAAATTTCTCTAAAGCAAATACTATAGCCAGCAATTCTTTCTCAGGAACAATGTAATTCCTTTAGGCCTCGTCTAGAGTTTTGCTAGCGTAGTAAATGATAGAGGGCTTCCTGTCAATCTTTTGACCCAAAATAGCCCCAACCGCGTAATTAGAAGTATCAGCCATGATCTCAAATGGGGCTGTCCAAATCGGTGGTTGCAACACTGGAGCACAAGTGACTACCGTTTTAAGAAAATCAAATGCCTTTCGACATGATTCGTTGAAATCAAACGGCGTATCTTTGGCGAGAAGGTTTCTCAGAGGGCGAGCAACCTTAGAGAAGTCCTTGATGAACCTCCTATAGAATCCCACATGACCAAGAAATGATCGAATTTGTTTGACAGATGTGGGAAGAGGAAGTTTGGAGGTAGCATCAACCTTAGCTTTGTCAACTTCAATTCCCCATTTAGAGATTACATGACCCAAGATGATGCCTTCTTGTGTCATGAAACGACTCTTTTCCCAACTAAGGACCAATCCTGTTTTGATGTATCTTTTGAGGATCATTTCAATATTAGCCAGGCAAGAATCAAATGATTCTCCGAAAATAGAGAAATCATCCATAAAGACTTCCATAAACTCTTCCACCATGTTAGAGAATATGGGTAGCATACACCTTTGAAAATTCATAGGTGCATCGCATAAGCTGAATGGCATTCTACAGAAAGCAAAGTTTCCATAGGGACAGGTGAAAGTCATTTTTTCCTGATCCTCGGGATGGATAGGGACTTGATTGTATCTCGAGTAACCGTCTAGGAAATAGTTCGCCCAGCTAGTCTTTCAAGGATTTGATTGATGAAGGGAAAAGGGAAATGATCTTTTTTCGTGGCTGTGTTAAGATTCCTGTAATCGATACAGACCCTCCAAAAGGAAGTTGAACGAGTTGTGACAGATTCTCCTTTCTCATTAGTCACAACAGTAATCTTAACTTTCTTGGGAATAATTTGCACGGGACTTATACCCAATGACTATTTGAGATTGTATAAATGATTCCTGCGTCGAGCAACTTAATTATTTCCTTCTTGACCACTTCTCGCATATTAGGGTTTAATCTCCTTTGCATCTAGTGAGAAGGGTAGGATCCATCTTCCATGAATATTTTGTGATTGTAGTAAGATGGCTTAATCCCCCTAAGGTCATGAATGGTCCAACAAATTACCTCCTTGTGTTCCTTTAGGACCTTGATCAGTTTAATCTCTTGCTCCTTAGTTAATCTAGCATTGATAATGATAGGGAGCGTCTTTTGAGGTCCCAAAAATTGATATTTCAAACTCTCAGGCAATGGTTTCAGTTCGAGCTGGGGCAGGTCTAGGATGGAAGGTAAGGATGATGTTGACGAAGATTCATCAAGAGGAAGAGGTTGAAAGTGAACAAAATTAATAACCTCTTAAGAATGTAGCGGGTTTGCCACAGAGGGTTGTGGGTCAGATTCATCAAGATAGGAGGAACTTTCAATTGTAGAAACTGCCATACTTATTTCAATATTCAAGTTATCTTCTTCAAGTTCCTCTATAAATCCACAATCCTCAAATTTGTTAATTACCTTAAAAATATCCAATTTCAATTTTTGATCCCCAAAGGCAATTTCCATGCTACCGCTCTCACAGTTGATATTGGCCTTAGCGGTAGCCAGGAACAGATGCCCCAGAATGATGGGCGTGTTCCTTAAATTCTCAGGTACATCCATGTCAAGGACAAGGAAATCTACAAGAAAATAAAAATCTTTAACCTTGACAATAGCATCGTTAATAACACCTCTCAGATTGGTGACCAAATGGTCTGCTAACTGCAGCGTTACTGAGGTCAGCCGAAGTTCACCTAATTCGAACTTCTCGTAAAGAGAAGTCGGAATTAGGTTAATGGATGCACCTAGATCCAAAAGTGCCCTATCAAAGGTGTAATCTCCGATGACATAAGAAATCAAAGGGGCACTTGGATCTCTCTTTTTTGGAGGAAGGTGATGTAGGATAATAGAACTAGCTTGCTCGGAGAGTATCACCTTCCTCAGAATAGATTCCCTCGACTTATGCTTCTGTATGCATAAATCCTTTAAAAATTTAGCGTAAGCCGGTATGTGTTTGATAGCGTCGAGGAGAGGGATATTGATTTCGACATTCTTGAATATATTCAAGAGCTTCTCGTTACTATCAACAGGCTTCTTCTTCCTAGGTTTAATCAAAGCCTCAGGAAAAGGAACATGAGTTAGATCTTTGGAATCAGGCTCCTAAGCATTGATTTCTTGTTCAGAGTTTTCCTTTCTCTCCTCAGGCTCTCCAGGATTTGGTAGATCCAAACAAGGTAGTTTTGGGTCCTGGGTTTGCCTTCCACTCCTCAAAGTAACAGACTTAGCAGTTGCATATGAGGTTTGGGTCTTGGGGAGGGTTAGGAAATATTGGAGGGGCTTCATTAGCCAGAAACCTCGGATTTGATGAAGAAGCAGAAGAGGAAGGACCCTGCTCAACCACTTGAGCATGTGCGTGTGGTCCCTCTGATTCCCATACCCTTGGGCTTGATTGCCTAGATTTTATATATTATGTGGGTTGCGTACGGGTTGAGATGGCAGAGATCTAGGTTGATGAGAATTAGCAATGAACTCGGTTTGCAAGTTGATCAGCAAGGTTTTCATTTGCTACATGAGTTGGAGCATAGATCCTTTCATCTCTACCATCTGACAGTTGAAATCAGCCTGCCCTATAAGTTGACGGGCATTCCAAGCTGGTCGATTGACTTGATTTGGGGGTAGCTGAGTGTAAACATGACCCTGACCCATTGGTCTTTGTGGAGCATAGGTTCTTGGGTCGGAATTGGGTCTACTGCCCTGGATTTTTCCAGGAGAAGTTAGGGTGGTTCCTCCAACTAGGATTATAAGCATTGGAGCAAGGGTTGGACCTAACGTTCTCCTGTACAACATAGACATCCTCATAGGGCAAGGATGGAGAAAAAGAAAGGGAAGGATCAGAGAAATTGGGATCAAAGGCCCCAATTTGGAACTTGTGGGGTTCCGAACAATGCTGACTCACAGGTTGAGCCGCATCCAATTGATTCACGAACTCCCGTCTAGAAGGAGCTCGCGAAGAATGGAATCCCAAATTCTGGGATTGAGTGGATCGAGATTTGTTTGCAGAGTTTTCCGTCGTCCACTCCATCCTTTTGGTAACCAGGTCCACCTTATCTAGTTTATTACAAATCAGTTCCATATTGAATGAATGAGAGTCGTGGACCTCATTAACATTTGATCTGGGTTGTTGGGACCGGTTAAAAGTATCCATGGAGGCATGATTAATTGAATTTTTACTCATTTTCTCAAACAAATCATGCGCACTATCTGCGTCTTTGTTAAGGAAATTCCTTTCACAAGAAGCATCCACATGATTTCTAAGTTGCTCAGTCAACCAGTGGTAAAAGATTTGCACGAGCTGCCATTTTGGCACCTCGTGGTGTGGACACTTCCACAATAAGTCCTAGAATCGCTCCCAGGAAACATGAAACTGCTCCCCCAGCTGCTGGGCAGAGGTAGTAATCGCCCATCTCAGAGCATTGGTATGTCCGACAGGGAAGAATTTCTTCAGGAAAGTCGATTTCAGATCATTCCATGTTGCGATCGGCCTTCCGATGTAAACATGTTTATATTACATAAAATGTCTATTTGTGCGTGTTCTTAAGCATAGAATTGCATTACATACTATAAATATTGCATAACATGCATCATCTTGCATTTAGATTAGTCTAAATAAAATGTAGGTTAATTGTCTCCTTTTATCATCAGGGGCAGGGTGACTTTTTATTGGGGCCTTGATCGAAGATCCAACCGTACGGATCTGATCAGGGTGATGATTGGAGTTTAATGACTCCAAGATTGCCTTAATCGGATATCCGTAGCATCAGATAGAGACTGAGGAACCCTAGAAGATCAAGGGCCAAGATGGTGTTAATCCACACTTCAGATAACAAATCCGACCGCACAGATGGGTTCGGATCGACGATCGCAGCCTAATGGCACGAAAATCGATCCAATCCGATACCCATGGCACCATCTACATCACTTAGAAGATGGACAGCCAAGATGGCACCACGTGGCGCCATCTCAGCCGCCCAATCAGCCGCACGCACCCGCTGAAGCTCTTCTGGGCAGCGCTTCTCCACCGTTGGATCAAGATCCAACGGCTGCGAGGCGCGTGCGCTTGAGTTGTGTGCTCGACATAAATGCGCTCGTAGCACGTTGGTTGAGCGCCTTATCAAGGCGAGGAGGCACGGGATCAAGCCCTTGCATGCCTCAAATTGGAGCAGGTGCGTGGGCGCGATCAGCCGCACGATGAAGATCCAACGGCGTCGTGCGGCCGATAGCGCCCACGCGCTATCTGACGCCCCACGTGATGCGGGATCTCATGCGCATGGTGCGCGGTTGAGGCGTGGCGAGGAGAGCTCTCAGTCGTTTGGTCTCACGATCGGATGGCCAAGATCTGATGGACGTGGGGTGTGCGTTGAGGCGTGGGAGGCAAGTGGGCGTGCGAGCACTACTCACGAAGGCCACGTTCAGGCTTTTAGTGACAGATTTATCCGTCACTAAAGGTCCTGAATTAATGATTTTCAAAATGTAATGACCAAAATGCCCCCACTCTTTGCAACTATAAAAGGAGACCCCCTCCATATGAATTTCTCATCCCTTCTCTTCTCTCACCCCTTCCAAAGCTCTAAGAGCTTGTCCCAAACCCGAGATGCTCCTCTAGAGAAAAATCTTAATTTTTCCACCTTTGTCCCCCTTCGTGGAGCATCCTGTGGTTGTCCTCTCTCTGCATTCGAGAAGTGGATCCCGCAACGACGACGATGTGCTGCTTCGTTCTCATTCTTCCTGCTTCATCCTCCTTGTTCCTGCTCCGTTCCCCATCTTCTAGGCGTCGTCCCGTCCGGCTCATCCTCCAAACGATCGTCTTAGAGGATATCTCTCTCTCCATTCTTTTTCCTGCTTTCTAGAGTAGATTTACTGCTTTCTAGTGTAATCATTTCCTACTTTCTAGTCGTATTGAGTGGTGTAATGAATAATTTCTGATAATGAAATCCATGTTTATTCTACATCCCTTTTGCTTTTATTTGTAATATTCTCTCTCTCTCTTCTATTTATTATTTGTTAAATAGTTTTCAACAAGCTATTCTGTTTTGTGACAAATAAAACAAACACATATTTTTAATCAAACGTTCGCCTCCCTGAGTTCGACCCAGGATTTCTATTTCGGTATAAATTTTATTTGTTGAACACAAGTTCTTGCTATTCAAACTACAACGACAGGTTTTCAAAACCAAATTCGATAGCATAGTACTTCGCCATTCCAACATTTTGGCACCTTTGCCGGGGAGGTGATGCTCTTTGATTTTTTTTCACATTTTCCAACTTACGAATCATTTACCTTACTTCTCTCCTTTCTTATTGTGATTGCAGGTGCTCTTTTGAGACGAGCAAAAGCAGTAGATTGGAGCAAAGTGCTGTTGAAGGTTCTGTAAGTTTTCCCCCACCTCCCACCCATTAGTTTTCATTCCACCACGTAATAACACAAACATAAATCAACCTAAGTGTTCTTATAAACTCTAAGGTTAGTTTTGTTTGTTTGTCTGACACCTACACCTGCCTCAACCTCCACATTTAAAAAGAAATTAAAAAAAATCCCATAGAGGTACACAACATCATCTGATTTTCAAACTCAACCGGTAAATAGATCTTTGGAACCGGTACACACATCCAAACATATAATTGAGTAGAAATTAGATTAGGTAATCACTTGTGTACCTAATTAAGTGGTGTAACAGGCTAATTATTTAAGTTGATTGGGCTGCACCACTTCAATTAAAATCAACTCATCATGTAGTTGCTGCATAGGTTCAACTCTTAGGGATTTACCAGGCACTCCACATTCTTTTAAGTTTCAAAGGAAAACATCTTCACCTATGCAAAACCTGGTGTGCCAACAAAACTTATTTGAAAATACCTAAAGTTGAATCTTAAAAGCTACTAAGAAAGATTTGAACCCTAAAATTCACCGCATCAAAAATAATATTGCTTGAAAACCATTGGTTGTGCACGCATACACACATCAATCAATCATGAAGGGCATAACCCAGATAAAGGGCCCATCACATTCCAAAGCACATTCAAACCTAGCCCTAAATAAAATAGAGTAGATGTTGGCCTTAAGGATTCGACCCGCTTTTCGGAGCCTAGAACGAGATTATTTTTGATTAGTCTGTTTCTACTATCCAATCTGATGTTGAGCTAGGGGAACAACATTAAACGATTGTAGCTGGGGTGTACACTAGGAACCGAAGGCGCAAGCCGAAGGAAGAACCTTCTCCCCAGTCCCTCCTTCTAACTAGTTGGATTTAACAGACAAAAGTAGATCGAATCGTTTCTCTATCTTAAGACGGGTTCTGGGAGTCTGTAGGTGATAAACGATAGTTTATCATCATTCTTATGCATTAAAACAAACCTAGCTCTTAGAGTTTTGCTCCGCAAATGGGTTTTTGGGTTGCATTTAGGCATCAATTAGGTTAGGCATGCATTACGCTTTTTATTATCTTTTTAATGTGTTTTTGTGAGTGTTAAGGATATACAGATTGTCAGAACTCCAAAAACCTAGCATTCAGGAAGGCAACTGGTGAAGAAGAAGCTCAGACTAACTGGAACTCAGCTTGATCCAGCTCACCATAGCTGGATTCCAACTCACTTGAACTAGGGTTAGCTCATCTTAGCTCCATTCAGCTCACCTCAGCTGAATAGTAGCTCAAGAGAGCTCATCTTAGCTCACCTTAGCTCAAGTCAGCTCAGATCCAGCTCAACTTAGCTGAGTCTAGCTCATCTCAGGCCCCATTAGTCCACAGGGAGCCCTAGCTAGCTCAGCTGAGTTGACTAGAGTTCACCCCAGCTCAGGTCCAGCTACATCCAGCTCCACTCAACTTCGGTTAGCTGAAGATGACTTCATTCCAACTTAGGAAGCTCAAGTCTAGCTCCCGGGGACTCAGCTTAGCTCAACTCAGTTGAGCTAAGCTACCTTAGCTGCCTCACCCAACTTGATCCTCCCCGGGAGCATGAGACCCAGCTCACCTCAGCTCCTTTCAACAGAAGCCAGCTTGCTTTAGCTTGGCTTAGTAGCTAGCAAAGAACTAGCAAGCCAAGCCAGCTAAGGTAGCTCCTTGTAGCTCTCTTTAGCAGCCACCAGCTCTAGTGCAGCTAAAGATGACTACCTCCAGCTCTTCTCCCTAAAAACCCTAGCTCCATATGCCTTCAACTCTACTCCCTACTAGCTAAGCTGCTTCACTTAGCTAGTCCACCTCCATGGCACTAAAACCTACTACCCTACTACCCTACTACCTAAGCTCCAGCAAAAAGACCACCTACTCCTACTTTATTTTGGTGCCAACTATCCCTTCCATCACCACCCTACATCCACCATCAAAACCCATCTCCACCCTCCATTTTTTCCCTCCAAAATTGCCTTCTAGAAGGTATTTTTGGAGGGAAAACCAAGGCACCTCTTCATTTCCCTCCCGTTTTTCCCTCCAAAAATATCCAAGCACCCCTTCATTTCCCTCCAAAAAAAACCATAACCACCCCCCTTCCCATCCTATAAATACCCTACCCTACCACCACATAATGCCCATCCTCCATTAGTGTATTTTTCTACCTATACCCACCTACACCTACGGCCAAGAAGAAGGAGTAGAGAAGAAGATTAAAGGGGCACATCACCAGCCCCTTTGGTGCCTTCTTCTCCCCACTCTCTTCAACTTGGGCCACGCCAAGGAGGAGGACTTTTCTACTTCAAGGAGGACGGCCAGGCAAAGGAGGACCTAGGGTGGACATCCACCCTTGGAGAAAATCTTAGGGCACGACCCCTTAGGGCTTGCTTTGGAGGACATCACCTTGGCGGAGCATAACAAGGAAGGAGTTGGAGGACTCTTTTCAAGCTCGGGAGCTACCAAGCTTGGAGCAAGAAGCCCTCTTCTTCACCATTTATCTAGAGGATTTATGCTTTATTTTATTTATTGCAATTTTCTAGTAGTAGAAGCATTCATTTACTAGGTTTTTCTGTAAAACACTTTCTCATTAATCTAGTTGCCTTCTTTGCAATTTCTTTAGTTGCATTTTTAATTGCTTTGTTTTAGCATTCTTCACTCCCTCTCCCTAATTATTCTAGTCCTCCACTTGCCTAGAGTGAGCTTAGGGAGAGGCTCTACTTGCCACTTTAGAAGTATTGTATTGAGTTAAGTGTAAGTCACTTTCTCGCCAACAATTTCGCATGTTGCCTTAATTTCAAAAACATAAAAAGGATATATTGAAAAAGACCAAAAAGAAAGGTGATTTCTATTTCCAAGCAGAGACCTGAATTTTGCAAACATATTGCCTCCTTAGACGACCCTAGATACCCCACTATCTAGGAATATAAATTTAAAAGCGAAAATGGATTTACGCGTTGCAACGACACTAAATTTCCTAATTAACAAACCGTGTATTTTCGCAATCAGTAGGTCATTAGGCTAGCCCACTTAAGGATAGGTTTGATTGTTGTATTGCAGGGTGCCTTTCTTCCTCCCATTTATCATGAATCCTTCCACATTTTATACGCATTGCCGCTCTTTCCCTCCTGTTATGAGTTATCCTCAACATGACAATTATCCCGACTCGTACTATAATAAACCATTAATTAGTTGGGATAACTCGGATTGGGGATACAGTTCCGGATCTCCGTGTTTATGGTCTAACCCTGAACACCATAATTGTGATTTCTATCTTTCTCAGAATCATATCGATTATAGATCGCTACCCTTTCATGGACAACCTAATACGATCTACAATCAAGGAGGATACACTGATCCTTACCCTTCCTTTGAATACACTGCCTTTAGGTCATCACCACCTTTTGAACAATCCAAAAATGACCTATTATCAGGAAGGGTATCACGAATCTCAATTCGTTAACTCCTCTGCATTGATCCCAAACCTGCCCAACCCTAAAACAAGTCATTTAGTTCAGGGTCACCAGGTTCAAGATAAGGTTTTGGCTAACTTGAGGAATATCATACAATCTTTAGAAGTTCAGCCAATACCTTGCTTTGAAAAATTGGAGCCCCTGATTGAAATGATTGATGATCTAAAGAAATATTTGTTGGATTGGCTCCATGATGTTAAGGATAAGAACTCGGGGGAGTTTCTACTTGGGAAGTTAGTGAAATTGAGAATGAGATTTGTGGTTGCTTTAGTTCAATCGTGGGATGATTCCCAAGATGAACCCCCTTCAGGAAAGACAATGTCAGAACCTGCTCAGGCACCTGTTTAGGGGGACACGTGTTACGAGGCTGACCAGATTAATTTAGAGCAACCAATTAAGGATAATATGATTTCTTCACCTGAGATCCCTGAGTTGGGGTACGAGGAAACGTATGTCTCCATGGATCAGAAAGTGGCAGATGATTTGGGGATGTACATTAATACGGATTTGGATTTCTTTGATTCTGATGGTGAAGGTTCAATTTGTGAAGTCTCACGTGAGTTTACAGAACATGATTTCTGTGAGACGATTGGGCCTGCGGAATCAGTTAAATCATTTGATAGCCCAATAACTGAGGAAACTGGTCTTATTGAGGCTCACATGACGGATCCAGAATCGCATTTTCTGGAGGATTCAATCCAATTCCCTGATTGTCAGTTACATCCCATTGAGCTTACTGATGATTTTGTTTTTGAGATAACTAGACCCAAGTCAATTCTGATTCAGCTGCATCTTTTAGACTTGGAAATTTCAGATGGGGTGATTAATAATCAGGAGATCCCAGAATTTGACATCTTGAAGGAGGATAGGAGCTGGGAAATTTTGGTTTGGGAAGCAAACTCCAGAGAAGTGGAAGACCGAGTCTAAGGGTTCCAATTAAGTTTAAACCATCAAACCAGGACCCTTACGACATTTGTTCTGAGGATGTTCAACCCAAGCACACATTTATTGATTATCCTTTGGAGCTTGATTTCTCTGTAACTTGACTCTTTGGTCTTGGGTTGCATCCTCATAAATCGCAGGCTTGACCTCGCTTGCATACTGATTTTAGGTTTTGGGTAATTTTTATCCAGAACCATAGATATTCTCGATCATGGGGTATGGGTTTGCACCACAATTCCACATCTGTGGACATCTACTGGTAGGTCCTAAAGTGAATCTTTTTATTCTGATTCTGACCTACACTTCTGAATTCTTTACTTCTCTTCTTTGTATAGTGTGCCTAGCTGAGGGCACTAAATTCAGCACATATACAGTTTTGTTTATCTCGGAGCAGACCCTTTATTCATACAATTTAGGTGGTTTCTACTCTATTCCACTAGTTTTATGTCTTTTTAATACAATGAGGACATTGCATTAGATAGGCATGGGGGGGTGGATATTCATCTCTGAATTAATTCGTCAGCTCTGTTTTATTTCTTTCATTTATATATATATAAATTGAAAAAAAATTTGTGGAATTAGGGAAGAGAACTTGGGCTTAAGAAAAATTTCAATTTTAGGAAATAAAACTATATGATTTGAATGCGAAGACCCTTCAGGTCTTCGAACTTAATCAGCCTATGTATCCACTAAAATGTGAATTTATTTTTCGAGTCCTCGCCATCTTAATTCTATTGTAATTTGATTAAATAAGTTTGGGTGATAAGTACACGACTTATCAACCCGTCCTCTGATTTGAGGGAACTTTAAGTCTAAAGCATCTACACACTAATTTTTCACTGACTTGTTGATCGACGATTTTAACGAAAATTGGTAGCTAATGAACCTTCTAGGGTGATATGGCTGACAAGTTATCATGGGTAACAACCCATAAGTAGGTTGTCCAGAGCCCAGTTACTGGACCATTCTCTTTTTACTACCTTTAGGTAAATCTTAGACTAGGGAAGCCACCTACTTAAAAAAAGAAAAAGAAAGTCAAAAAGAAAAGAAAAAGAAAAGGAGAAAAGAAAAAGAAAGAAAACAAAAGAAATAAGCCACACTTCATCGCACGAGTATGGCTGGCAAGTTATCGGTGGTAACAGCTCATCGACCGGTTGTCCAGAACCCAGCTCAAGAAATGCACTGAAAATTCCCAAAACACTTAGGAAGAAGCGGAGAAGTAGAATAAACTGGGGAGATATACACTGGATTCACCCTTGTGTTGATCCCATAAAAATAAAAGTAGGGAGAAAGCTACTGGTCATAAAGATACACCTTTAGGCAGAACTCTCTTTAAGGTCACTTAGAGGCGTAGAAACTCGAAGTCCGTTCTAATTGTCGATCAATGAGTCTAACATATTCACAATAAGATGCTTAGAACATAGGATTCTCATCAAATCTTGGGTGAGTTGAATGGCTGTAGAAAGCCACTCTTTAACCCTAAACTCAAAAATCCAAAAAAAAAAAAGAAAAGAAGAAAAAGAGAAAAAGAAAGTTTTCTTTGAATAAGGCGAAGGCTTGAGGCAATCTGCATTTTGGTAGATACCCGGACGCTGTTGTGTCTTTGAAAGTTAGATCCTAAGTAAAAATTTCTTAATGTTGAAAATAACTTATGCCTAAATAATCCAACCTAATTCTTTTATTAATAGCATATAGTTTTTGCTAGGGACTAGCAAAAGATAGGCATGGGGGTGTGATGTAAACATGTTTATATTACATAAAATGTCTATTTATGCATGTTCTTAAGCATAGAATTGCATTACATACTATAAATATTGCATAACATGCACCATCTTGTATTTAGATTAGTCTGTATAAAATGTAGGTTAATTGTCTCCCTTTATGGTCAGGGGCAAGATGACTTTTTATCGGGACCTTGGATCGAAGATCCAACCGTACAGATCTGATCAGGGCGACGATTGAAGTTCAACGACTCCAAGATCGCCCTAATCGGATATCAGTACCATCAGATAGAGATCGAGGAACCCTAGAAGATCAGGGGCCAAGATGGTGTTAATCCATACTTCAGACGACAAATCCAACCATACGGATGGGTTTGGATCGACGATTGCAGCCTAATGGCATGAAAATTGATCCAATCCGATACCTGTGGCACCATCTACATCACTCAGAAGATGGACAACCAAGATGGTGCCATGTGGCACCATCTCAGCCGCCCAATCTGCCACACGCACCCGCTGAAGCTCTTCTGGCCAGCGCTTCTTCGCCGTTGGATCAAGATCCGATGGCTGCGAGGTGCATGCGCTTGAGTTGTGCACTTGACACAAACTCGCTCGTAGCGCGTTGGTCGAGCGCTTTATCGAGGCGAGGAGGCATAGGATCGAGCCCCCACTCCCCTCAAATTGAAGCGGGCACGTGGGCGCGATTAGCTGCGTGATGAAGATCCAACGGCGCCGCAAGGCCGGTAGCGCCCACGCGTTATCGGATGCCCGCGTGACACAGGATTTCACACATAAGGCGAGCGGTTGAGGCACGACGAGGAGAGCTCTCAATCGTCCAATCTCACGATTGGACGACCAAGATCTGATGGACGTGGGGCGTGCGTTGAGGCACGGGAGGTGAGCGGGCGCGTGAGTGCTGCCCATGAAGGCCATGTTCAGGCCTTTAGTGACAATTTATCCGTCACTAAAGGTCCTGAATTAATGCTTTTCAGAATGTAATGACCAAAATGCCCTCACTCCTTGCAATTATAAAAGGAGACCCCCTCCTTATGAATTTGTCATCCCTCTTCTCTTCTCTCACCCCTTCCAATGCTCTAAGAGCTTGTCCTAAACCTGGGATGCTCCTCTAGAGTAAAAATCTTAATTTTTCCACCTTCGTCCCCTTTCGTGGAGCATCCTGCGGTTGTCCTCTCTCTACATTCGAGAAGTGGATCCTGTGATGATGATGACGTGCTGCTTCATTCCCATACTTCCCGCTTTGTCCTCCTTCTTCCTGCTCCATTCCTCGTCTTCCAGGCGTCGTCCCATCTAGCTCATCCTCCAAGTGATCGTCGAGGAGGATATCTCTCTCTCCATTCTTTTTCCTACTTTCTAGAGTAGATTTACTGCATTCTAGTGTAATCATTTCTCGCTTTCTAGTCGTAATGAGTAGTGTAATGAACATTTTCTGATAATGAAATCCATATTTATTCTACATCCCTTTTACTTTTATTTGTAATATTCTTTCTCTCTCTTCTATTTATTATTTGTTAAATAATTTTCAACCAGCTATTCTGTTTCGTGACAAATAAAACAAACGCGTATTTTTAATCAAATGTTCGCTTTCCTGAGTTTGACCCGAGATTTCTATTTCGGTATAAATTTTATTTGTTGAACATGAGTTCTTCGCTATTCAAACTACAACAAGTTTTCAAAATCAAATTCGATAGTGTAGTGCTTCGCCATTCCAACACCTTCCTATGGTCTTGTACCAATGAGCGACTTATCCCTAAGAAAGTGGGGAAAGAGCCTCATGATCATCTGCTCTTCATTCACATTTTGCACTTTGGTGGTCTGGACAAAGTGGTCAAGTTCTCTAAATGCTAAAACGGGTCTTCAGAGCCAAGCTCATGAAAATGTTTGATTAGGCTTAACACCTGGGACTTAATTTCTACGTCTCCAGTAGGAATCTGGATGCCGGGACGTTCCCCGTAATTTGAAGGATCATAAAAATCCTTTATGGGCTGAGCGCCCTACATTCTCTGCATTTATTCTAGTTGCCTTTGAAACATCTCTTGTTGATTCTGAGGCAGAGGAAGTTGTTGATCGGCCATGGGATCAATTTTGCCAAAATTCAATCTATGCCTCCTAGAATGATCTAATGGCCCTTCCAATCGGGGATTCAATGACCTCCTTTCAAGCATAAACTAGAAAGAGGTCGGAAGGATTGGGGATTAGAACCCTGCAGCACAACAAAACAAGCCTGTCCTTAAGTTGGATAGCTTAAGGATCTACAAACTCTCAAAATCTGTCTTAAGATTATAGATGATTTACTCTACTTGTATCCAGTCAATCCAACCAGTTAGAAGGAGGGACTGGGGAGAAGGTTTTTCCTTTGGCTTGCGCCTACGGTTCCTAGTGTACCCCCTAGCTGCGAACGTTTGATTCTACTCCCCTAGATAGACATTAGATTGACTAGTACAAGCAGGTTAATTGTAAACAATCTTAATTTGGGCCCCGAAGAGCGAATCAGTCCTTAAGGCCAACGCCTACTTGATTTTACTTAGGCTTAGGATTATAGTGCTTATGGAATGTGGTGGGCACTTAAAATGGGTTGTGCCCTTAATGATTGATTGAATATGTGTGAGTACGTGCACAACCAGGGTTTTCAAGCAAGATTATTTTGATGAGTGGATTTTAATGTTCAAATCTTGCTTAAGTAGCTTTTAGGGTTTAGAATTAGGTGAATTCAATCAAGTTTCAGAGGCAAACCAGATGTTCAAACACGGGTGAAGATCTTTTCCTTTTGAAATCAAAAAGTGGAGTGCCTGGTATTGACCTAAATTGTAAACCCTAAGGGGAAGCTACTTGATGAGTTGATTTTAAAATGAAGTGGTGCAGCCCAAACAACTCAAACAATTGGCCGAAATACACCAATGAGTTAGGCACACAAGTTGATTAACCTAGACTGATTTCTACTCTCTTATGTGTTGATTTACGTGTACCGGTTTCATAGGTTGGAATCCCAGTTGAGTAGATAAAAATCAAGTTAGGTTATGTGCCTTGAATGTAGGTGTATGTAGTATGTATGTTGATTAATCCCACAAGAAGTATCCTTTTTTTTTTATATGAAGGTGAGATGAGTTGGGGTGGAAATCAAAGCATCCAAACTAATCCTAGGGTTTATGCGAACACCTAAGTTATTTGGGTTTGAATTAAGGTTGTGGAATGAAATCTATGGAGGGGGAAAGAATGGGGAAAACCTACAGTTGTCTTCAATTGCACTTTACTCCTTTCTACAACTTGAAGATTTTCCATTGAGGTACTTGTAAAACAATAGAAGAGAAATAAAAGCAAGTTAGACAATAATAAAGTGTGCGAAATGCGAAAAGAAAATCGAGAATCGTTGCTGCCCCGGCAATGGTGTCAAAATGTTGAAGCAGAAAATCTATGCAAATGGGATTGGATTTTGAAAAACCTATCATCGTAATATGATTTGCGAAGAAATCCATCAACAGATAAATTTATACCAAAATTCGTAAAGAGATTCCTGGTCGAACACAAGGAGGCTACGTCGATCTAAAATCCATGATTATAGTTTTTTGGTATTTTTGTTTTAAAAGCACGATAATCATAATGGCATTGATATTAACACTAAGAGAGAGAGACAGAGAGAGAACAATCACTTTGTAACTGAATACTATTTTTATAACTAGAAAGCAGGAAATGATTATATCTAGAAAGTGGGAAATTCTATTCTAGAAAGCGATAAAGAAGGGAGTGAGATGTTATCCTCCTCGACGGTTACTTGGAGGATGACTCAGACGGGACGATGTCTGGAAGATGGAGGATGAAGACGGAAGACGAAGAACGGAGTAGGAAGAACCAGGGGTGAGGCAGGGCATCATCATCGTTGTGGGATCCACTTCTGGAACGGGGGAGAGAAAACTTTGATTTTGACTCTAGAGGAGCTTCCCGGGCTTGGGACCAACTTCTTTAGAGCTTTGGAGAGGGAGAGAACTGAAGGAAGGGATGAAGAAGTGGAGGTCGTAGGGCTATATATAGGTGTAGAGGTTGGGGAAAATTAGGTCTTTCTATATGTAAAACATTAATTCAGGGCCTTTAGTGACGGATTTATCTGTCACTAAAGGCCTGAACGTGGGCGACGTGCCGCTCACACGCGCGCCTCTTCTTCTTCTCTACGCAAATGCTTCATCACGCCCAAGCATTCTTGGCCGTTCGATCGTGAGATCGGACGGTTGAGACCGCTCCTCGCCGGTTTCAGCTTCAACGTAATTGCGCGCCCTTGCGTGCAATGGAGCATTCCGATGCGTGTTAGATCACATGTAGGTGATCTGCACGCTCTGGTGCTACCACATCTCCTGCATTTGCACCACCTGCTCGCCATCCAATGGTTCAATTGAGGCTGCACCTGCTTGCGCCTTCGATTTGAGGCACCTGTGGTCTTGAACCCACGCCTCTACTTCATGGAGAGATGCTCTCCCACTACAATATGCATGCGTTTGAGGTGCACGGCTGGTTTTGTGCATGAGTGACCGTGGCTGTTGGATGGTGATCCAATGGCCCAGATCCATCGCGCGGTTGAGAAGGGCGATGCTACGGAAGTCCGATCGGGGTGATCTTGGAGTCGTTGAACTCCAATCGTCGTCCTAATCAGATCCATATGGTTGGATCTTTGATCTGAGGCCCCAATTAAAAGTTACCCGATCCTTGTCCACCAAGAAGAAGAAATTACTATACAATTTGTATAATTTGACCTAAACGCATGATGATGCATGTTATGTAATATTTACAATGCATGATGCTAATATGATACTAAGAACATGCATTAATAGACATTTTTGGCTATTCAGATGTTTGCACATCAGTTAGCTAGCTAGCTTAGGTATAGTAGTAAAGCTCAACTGAGTTGAGTCAAGTTGAGCTTTGATGAGAGCCTCATCATGAGTCATAACTAGCTCATTTTGACCCAATAAAGAGAATAAAAGCTCCTACATAACCTAGAAAACGGCCTAAATGAAGGAATAAGTATTGTGGGAAGAAAACATGAAATAAAGGTTAAAACTATAATTTTACCATTGCAGTACATAAACAGGATTTCTCAGAGGCAAAACAAAGGTCAAATGGTCTAAATAAGATAAAAAGTAGGTTGATTCAATCAGAAATGGGTTTATGTGCAATCTAGGAAATAAATGACATTTGGTAACCCTAAAACAGACCCGCTTAAATCAACAAGGTTTCAGTCAGGATAAAAATCAAGTAAACCCTCTAAAAATCATGGAAAAATATCTCATAGGGTTTAGTACACTTAATTTGACCTTTGGAACCCAGTTTGACCTAGATTGGGTTTTTATGTAAAATATCCAATCAAACGTGGTCAAACCTAAAATCCAACTTCACCATTGGATTCCTTAGGTCAAAATTAGGTTTTTACCAAAATTTGGACCTAAGGAGAGGTCATCTTGACCTACTTTGCAATTTAGTACACCCAATTCACAATTTGGTCCCTATCTTTTGAAAATTATCGCAGAGAGCCCCCTAACTTCCTCGCCACTTTTGCAATCAGGTCCTTCCATCATTATTGGGGAAGATTCTTCTCCGATGAGGTTGATAGGGGGGATACGCTCAACTTCCTCAGAGATCTCCCAGAATTGGAAGGGAGATTCTCTGAGGAATTCCCTTCCATCTAAGCCTGATCTTGATCGCTGATTTATTTCCAAACTCTCGTGCGAACGCATGAGAATTTTGGGTCTCAACCACCTTCCTTCTCCGGCGAGACAGCGGTAGCCAAAAGCCGCCCTCCACGCACTAGAAAGTTCGGCCAGCACCTATAAAAAGACCTCCGACCCTCTGCGAGATCTCAAACTTGTCTTGGCCGTAGAATCCTCCAAATTTCTTCTCTCCTCTCTCCGGCCAAGGAACCCGCAAGCTCCGACGACTACCTCTCCTCCTTCTTGTCACTCTGCTGCCATACCAGCAGTAGAGTCTACTTCGCCTCATCCTCCCGCGTCGCGTCGAACCAAGCACACGTTTCCCCGACCTCTTCCTCATTGCCGTCATGTCCCTCAGGGTTATCTTCTCCGACGATGGCAACTACGAGCCGTCTGACTCCGCTGCCCCCGTTCTCTCCTAACAGTCCAGATAAGTCCCCCATCTTCCCCTCTTTCATTTCCTCACGTTATTTCACTCAATTGACCCCTTGACCGTCCTGTCCACCGCCACCTTCCTTATCTCCGGCCACCCTCCGGCGAGACGCCCTCGTTGCTTTGTAGCCCCACACGTCTCGCCGACCATCACATAACCTCTGCCTCATCTCACTGAACACCCTCCACTCATCCACAGCCTCGCCACACCACCACAGCAACCCCCCGAGCACACCCACCCGTCCAGCCATAGGGCGACCTAGGCACTCACGCCTAGGCAGCCCCACGGCCTGCCACATAGCTGATCACCTTCGCCGTGACACGGCGAAGGTCCCTCGGTGATCTGATTAGGCCGCGAGGCCATTTTCGTGTCTGACAGGTTCCTAGCCCCTGCCGCCATTGACGACGACTCGACGAAGCTCCAAGCTCGCTCCAGGATTCAGGACCGCAAGGCTCCAGGTGCTGCAGATTTGGGGAAGCATTGCGAAGCTATCTGACCCAGCGAGCGAAGCCAACAGAGCCTGCAGTTGAGGAATTGAAGGCACGATTGGCTGCGGGTGTGCGAAGAACAGCAGTGGGCTTTAGTCCCACATCGGTAAGCCAAGACACACCAACACCCTTTAAATTGCTTTTGTGAAATAGCCTCTTCGCCTCCAGTTACACTTGGGGTGAGGTCCCTCACCCATTAGACTGCACCTCGTCTGTGGTTTCACCTCACGGATCTGGCGTGACCCGACCTGACCTTGTCCCAAGCACACCTCGCGCATCACCCTCACGCCGGTGTGCCTGGTCACGGGCGCGCGATTCTCCCCATTTAATCGGCTTTGGGAGAGCGTGCTGAGAGTGGTTTACACAGAGAGAAAGAGAGACGCGCGGGTAGAGGGATAGGTTTTGCTGCGCCTCGTGTGTGCTGGACACAGGTACTTAACCGCTGCAAGAAAGAAGGAAAGGAGTTCTGCAGCCAAGGCAAAGAAGAAGAAACGCAAAAGGGAAACAGAAGAAAGAAGGAAGGAGGCTCTAAAAGAAAGGAAGGAAAGAGAGAGGCAAGGCAGTGAAGGAAGCAGAACCAAGGAAGACCGAAGAAGAAGACGAAGGGCAGACGAAGACTTAGAAGGCAAAGGCAAAGAAAGAAGAACGTCAGACCTTCGCAGGAAGAAAAGAAATAGAGGGAGAGGAAAGGAGCTTCATTTTAGGACGTCTGATATTTGTATCAGACGTCCAATCTTTGTTTTCCCTGAGCAATTTCTTTTTATAACTCTCATTGAACTTGGATATACTTATTTTCATTTAAAAGGTTGTGTTCTCAAGTTTTGAAAGTACTTAGATTGCTCCTTATGTTCGACCTCAGATACTCCGGTCTTCGAGTTATAAAATCTTTATTTGTTTTCGCAAAAATTTCATCTATATTACAACGCATTAATTATTAAAACACGATCTAGCCGCGTAAACAAGCTTCATGAGCTAGAGATGAGCTGGCCTGAGATGGCATGAGTTGGAATGATGGCTCTTCATCTAGCTTAGCTAACTAGTTCAAGACTAGTAGCTAAGCTCCACAGAATTGAGCTGCCATGAGCCAGAGGGAGTTGGAGTTGAGCTGGGATCCAACTGAGATGAGTTGGAATCCAACTGCTGTGAGCTTCCATCTTCTTTTTCTTTTTATGCCTTTCACATCAGGGTTCACTTGATTTTCAATGTCTTTATCCCTCACAAACAATACAAGTGTATTAATATATTAAATACAGAGAGAACCTAACAATGCATGCCTAAACCCTAGATGTAGGTAAATGCCTAAATACAACCTAATACCATCATATGAATGTAGAAACCCTAGGAACTAAGTGTAATAATAGCCTAATAATGATGATAAACTAGTGTTTATTACACCCCTATGCTTTTTTTTTTGCTAGTTCCTTGGCAAAATTGTTTCCCAAAACAATATTAGGAAAACTAATTTTTTTTTGTTTTTGTTTTTGAGGAGAAGATTTTTATGGGATCTTGATTGATTTGAAAAATAAGGTACGGGATTTATTTAAGATAAAACATTGGAATTTATCCTTGGATCCAATGGTTAGAATAAAGTAAGATTTGTGTATCTTCCCAAGAATTCAACTAATTTCCTTCTTCTGATTTCAATTATCCCGTCAACTATTTTTGCAGTTAGGACCTTCTTGACTTATGAAATTGACCTTGGAAATCCAAGTGTTAGTGCTTTGTGATTGACCAACATAAAGGGAAACTTTTTATATGGTCGTGTTTTTTTTTTTGGAAAGGTTTTGCTCCGCCATACTTATCCTTAGATCAACCCTAATACAGATTGTGTTGGAATCATCCTTATCATTGAATCCTCAAAGGGGCTTTGGCATTGATGCTTCAAGGTAGCACTATCCATGACACCCCCTAGGAGCTCACAACCCTCAAACATAAAGCGATGTAAAGGGGCGCTCTAAGTAGGCTAAGGGTCTCACTTCGATGCTTTAGGATAGTATTGTCTGAGACACTTGAGTTGCAAAATGCTCTTTTATGCTCCGTATAAAGATATGGATATAGATATAGAGGAATGTCGAGGTGGTGAGATTTTTATCCCGTCCTCAAAGGAGACATTTTTCTCCTTCTCAATAACGGGAACTCACACCAATCAATTGCATTGGACATTCACTAAGGCTAAAGGAGGGAAATTATTTATTTAAATGTTTTGGGGCTTAGGTTTTGTTGGCTTTGTGTGTGAATAAGTTTGACACTTGAGTTTCAAAAGAAATTCAAAGTTTTGGACCGAGAACCAAGTACTATTCATATCACTAAATAGAATCCGAGACAATCGGTTTCTTCAGGGGTTCAGGAGGATTTCTTTAGGAGACATACTGATCAAATCTAAGCTTGTAGACTTGAAAAGTCTAACCAATGGCTCATTGGATTTGTCCTTAAGTTTGTTAAATATTAAATCCCTTGTGTACCTTTGAAACATAAAGTCACAACCTTAGTCTCGATTTTCGAAAAATCCTCAAAAAGTTTTTGAACATATGATTTTTATGTGTTTTTGAAGATGCATGCAATGATGATTTTTTTTTGTTTTTGGGTTCTAAAAGCCCTGAAATGATTGACAAAAATTTAAAGTGTCCCCCCATGCTAAAGCTATGCAATGTTCGCATGCATAAGAAAGGAGAAAGATATCACCTTGGTGTGAATAGGTCGAAATCAGGATGGTTAGAACCTAAAAAGAAAAAATAAAAAGGAAAGCTGGAAAGAGATTGCTTGGTTACCTCCTAACCAGGGATATCTTTTACTCCTTTTCTGCTGGGCATGAAGCACATCAAGAATCAAGGGTGGGTAAGTCATGTAAATTGTGAGAATCAGAAGGTTGATTTGTAGAATTATGAAGATAGGGTTTCAATTGTGGGCCATTGACGATTAATGGTATATTTATTTTTGGATAAAAATGCCAATAGTGCCATGCAAATTAGTTTTTAAGATAATATAAGGGCCAGTCCATTTGGATTTTAACTTTCCTGGAAAAATACATAATCTTGCGTCAAAAAGCCATACGCATTGATTTGCTCCAAAAGATTTCCGAACTATATATTTGTCTTGAAAAAGTTTAGTTCGATCTTTGTAAATGTGCACATTTTCATAAACAAAATTATGAATTTCTTCCAATTCAGTTAATTGCAGTTTACAATGTTTACCAGCTTCAGTTAAATTAGAATTAAATTATTTTATCAACCAAAAAGCGCTATGCTCTAGTTCAACCGAGATATGGCATGCCTTTCCATAAATCAAGCATAATGGGGACATGCCAATTGATGTTTTAAAAGTGGTTTGATAGGTCCATAAAGCATCGTCTAGACTAGTCTTTTCAATCGGGCCTAACCGTTTTTTGTAGAATGTTTTCAATTTCCTGGTTAGAAACTTTAGCTTGGCCATTAGTTTTGGGGTGGTAGGGTGTGGAGATTTTATGATTAACCCCATTTTTAGATAAGAGCAGACGGAAGTGAGTGTGTAAAGTGTGACCCTCCATCACTAATAATGGCCTTGGGTACTCTAAATCTTGAAAAGATGTTTTTCTCGATGAAACCCACGACAACCTAATGGTCATTGGTATGGGTGGGTATTGCTTCAATCAATTTCGATACATAGTCGACTGTGACTACTGTATATAAGTACCCATAAGAGTTGATGAACGGTCTCATAAAATCAATGTCCTAGACATGAAAGATTTCAATTTCCAAATGTAGTTAAGGGGCAGCAGATCTTTTTTTTTCATGTTACCGAGGCTTTGGCAACGCACATAGGACCGAGTGAATTCATGAGGATCTTTGTGTATACTAGGCTAGTAAAATCTAGAATCGAGAATCTTGGCGACAATTTTCTTTCTCGAGAAATGTCTGCTACAGGCCATCGCATGCCAATGGTTCAAAATGTCATGTAATTTTGAATTAGGAACACATCGCCTGATGACTTGGTCGGCACAAATGCGGAATAAGTCAGGCTCCTCCCAAAAGTAATATTTGATGTCGGTGAAGAACTTATCTTGTTTGGATTTAGGCTAAGTCAGGAGGGATTCGTCCAGTCGCCAGATAATTTGCTGTAGTAGCAAACGAGGGGAGGTTGTTGACAGCTAGGAGGGTTTCATCAAGGAAGATATTAGGTGGGGTAAGCACATCATCTATCGTAAGATGGGAGAGATGATTGACCACTACATTTTACGATCTTGCCTTATCTTTAATTTCTAGGACAAATTCCTGGAGTAAGAGAATCCATCGAATAAGACAGGGTTTTGCATCTATCTTATTTAGCAAATATTTCAATGTTGAGTGGTTCGTATATATAGTGACATGCGACTCCAATAGATAAGATCTGAATTTTTCCAAGGCAAACACGATGGCAAGAAGTTCTTTTTCAGTTACCGTGTAATTCCGTTGTGTATCATCCAAAGTTTTGCTTACATAGTAGATCACAACGGGCTTCTTGTCAATGTGTTGCCCTAAAACAACCCCCACAGCAAAATCTGAGGCATATGTCATTAACTCAAAAGGATAATTCCAATTTGGTACTTGTAAAATGGGTGCCTTAGTGACTTCTTTATTTAGTTTTGTGAAGCTCTCAAAGCATTGATCAGTAAAATCAAAAGGTTGATCTTTGGTTATAAGCTGACTCAAGGGTTTAGAGTTCTTGGAAAAGTTTTTTATGAATATGCAGTGGAATTCCACGTGCCCTAAAAATGATATGATTTGTTTAACAGAGCTGGGCAGGGGAGTCTAGATATGGCATCAATTTTGGCTTTATCTACCGCAATTCCCTTCTTAGAAATGACACGGCCTAGGATGATGCCTTCCTGGACCATGAAGTGGCTTTTCTCCCAACTGAGGACTAAATTGACTTCTATGCATTTTTGGAGAGTTTTGTCAAAATTAGCAAGACAGAAATCAAAAGAATCTCTAAAAGTAGAGAAGTCATCCATGAATACCTCGAGGCATTCACCTACTAGATCTGAGAAGATTGCAAGCATACACCTTTAAAAAGTCGCAGGTGTGTTGCAAAGGCCAAAGGACATTCTTCGGAAAGCAAAGGTTCCGAAGGGGCAGGTGAATGCCATCTTTTCTTGGTCCTTAGGGTGAACTGCTACTTGATTAGAGCTAGAGTATTCATCAAGGAAACAGTAAAACTCCTGTCCGGCTAATCTCTCCAAGATTTGATCAATAAAAGGGAGTGGAACATAATCTTTCTTGGTGGCATTTTTAATTTCGGTAATCAATATACACACACCAATAAGAAGCAGCTCTAGTGGCAATATTTTCACCCTTCACAATAGAAATGATGGTTAGTCCTGCTTTTTTGGGAACAACCTGAGTAGGACTAACCCATTGACCATCAGAGATATGGTATATAATGTTAGCATTAAGCCACTTAATGATCTCCTATTTTACCACCTCCTGCATATTAGGATTCAACCTTCTTTAGGGCTGGTGGGAGGGGCGATAGTCATCCTCAAGATAGATTCTATGATATATCCTAGGACTGATTTATACCCTTAAGAAATTTAAGAGTCCAACCAATTTCTTTTCTATTTTTGCTTAGTACTTGGAGAAGCTTTTCCTTTTGATTCCCATAAATATTTGAGTTAATAATCAGGGGCATGGTTTGATTAGGTTCCAGAAAAGCATATTTAAGAGAGTTTGGCAAGGGTTTTAAATCCAATTGTGGGCCAGGCTTTGAAAGAGATTCGGAGGTCAGGTCCAAAGAAGGAGGGGAGGGTGAAGAGTCAGATGTGGAAGGTGGATAATGGTGGGGGGGTTTTGGTACTCAGGGAGGGACTCAACTATAAAACAAGTCCCTATGTGTGAGATCTGCATTGTTTCTTCCACCAAATTATCATTCTCAGAATCCGAATCATCAAAGAAATACAACTCATGGAATCTTCTGGATGCTTGGAATATATCTAATTTAGTGTTTTTCCATCGCAAGTGATTTTCATCTTTCCAGAATCACAATCAATATTCGCTTTTGCGGTGGTGAGAAAAGGTCTTCCAAGAATAATAGGGGCATTCTTCAAATCCTCTGGTACCTCAATACCTAGGACCAAAAGTCTATTGCAAGTAGACAATTTGGACCCGAATGATAACATCCTCAACAATCCCCTTTGGTTGGATGGTAGATCTATCAGCCAATTGTAAAGTAACCTCAACGGGTTTGAGTTCACCGAATATAAATTCCTCAAAAACGACAGTGGGGATAAGATTAATAGAGGCACCAAGATCAAGAAGGGCATGATTGCACAGCAAAAATGCACCAACAATTGTGCCATCTTGTGCTATTTCCAGGCATTGCCAGTGTATATTAGGTAGCCATTATTGCATTTGTAAAAATAAATTCATGCATGCATTTATTTGAGAGGGGAGGAGAGTGAATAAAATGGCCTTGAAATTAACGTTTTCCTCAAGTGTTGCCTTGCAAAATCACCATCCTCATTTTTTATTGACTTTGATTTTCTTCTTCTCCGCGGCTGCAAGGCATGGCAACTCTTCATCGCGCCATTCTCTGCAGCAAGCTTACCATGCCAGCCGCATGCACAGCCATGCATGCAGCCCAAGGCATGGCTGTGCATGCCTCTTTCCTCTTTAAAAAGAGCACAGCCATCTTCCTTGTGGGGAAGCCTGGTCCAACACCACACAGACAGCATCTTCTTCCTCCAGGCCGTCTCCTCCCCTCTCCCCTCCATACGCAGCCTCTCCTTCTGAGGAGCTACGCTGCGGGTAGGAGCAGCTCACAGTGGTGCACAACCACCACTGTGAGTCCCACCACCGCCCAGCACATCAAAGAACCGGTGGGCGTTGTGGTTCACCGCCCTGTTTCGTCGTTCCAAGCCATTTCAGCCATTGCCACAGAGCCGAACTTTGAAGCTCAACCACAGCTACAGCAAGGCGCCGGCCACCTCTCGCCCGCACGCAGGCCACCGTGCACGCTAGCACTCGACGTAGCTCCTTCCGCGTGCGCGCCAGCAGCTCCACAGCGCTCGTGCAAGTTGAACCGAGCGTAGGCGGTCGCGCGGGCTGAGCGCGCACTGTAGCCACTATTCACGCTAGAGAGCGCGACACTGTGGCTACAGTGCGGTGACCGGAAAGTTTCTCACTTATCCGGTCACTGCGCTCTCTCTCTCCCAATCGGAACCGTTGCTAGCCCATCCGCACGTGCGTCTCTCCACGCGCCCACTCTAGCACCTGCTCCCGCATCTCTCCCAGCGCCCGCTTCTTCGCCCGCACCCTCCTCAGTGTGCAGCGCGGTGCACTACGGTCCCTCCCTCGCGCTCACTTCCTCCTGTGTGCGTGTGCGTCTTCGTGCACCTACGTGCCTGCGCCTGCGCGTGGCCATCAGACGTCTGCAACTGCATCAGGACGACTTAAATGCTCGCGCCATCTTCAGCAGACATTCTCTCTCTCTCTCTCGCTCTCTCTCACAGCACTCTCTCACTCCCTCCTGCAGACACATACACACACACACACACTCGTACGCACACCCACTCACTTATACACTACTATATACTTATATATATATATACATATATATATTCATATATATATTTATATACATATATATATATATATACATATATCTATACATATATTAGTACTTATATAACTAAGTATTAGTATACATACATATATATATATATATATAAATATATACACACATATATTTATACATATATATATATATATATATATATACAAATATACATACATATATACATATACCTATAACTATAAATACATATATATATATTTATCTAAATATATCTATATACATAGATACTTATATTAATATATCTATATACATAGATACTTATACTAATATATCTATATACATATATACATATCTATAACTATATACATATATTACTATATATATATATATATCTATACCTATATATAGTTATATATACATACATACATACATACATACATACATACATATATATATATATATATATATATATATATATATATATATATATATATATATATATATATACACATATACATACATCTATCTATACATATATTTACATATCTATATATATATACATATATATATATATATATATATATACATATATAACTACATATACACCTATATAATTATAACAATATCTATATATATACATATAGATATATATTTACATATATACATATATATATATATATTTTCATATCACATACCACACGTTGTATCACGGGAATATCTGCACTAGTTGATGATATTCCTCAATACACGCGTATAGAAAGCGTCTGTCTTCTCACACATCTTCCACCCATCCATCCTACACTCCACGTGGCACTTTGTCCTATTGGTTGCGTCTTTCTAGATGATGATCAACTCGGCACCGTGCTACATGCCATTTCCACCTCCACCCGCACCCCTATATACATATATATACTATATTACTTTATTTATGTTTCTCTTTCTTGCCATTAAAGAGATAAAAAAATATACAAAAGAGAAAAGATAATCCTTGACTTGCAGGTACTCAGTCTTGCAAATAGCAAGACCAGTTTTGGGAACCCTAATTTGGCTCAAAGCCAAGAACCTGATTTTGAGGGTTTACCTCAAGGACAAAAATTATCAAAAAAAAATCTTAAATAGAAAAACACCAAAAACATAATAAACGAACGGAAGAGATTCGTTGTAGGAAGGGCGTAGAAACTTATTCACCCTAATCCCGGTTCCCTGAGTTCGACCTTGGGCCTAAAAGTGACCAAGATAAAATCAAGTAGGCCAGGTTAAAATTTTTTTTTGTAAAAAGATGGTTCGGCCCGATTTAGGTTAACCACTATATGCATTCCAACGATTAAATCATCATATTAACACAACCTATCCGGGTCTACACCAAGGCGCTATCAAAAGTGGTGTCACTAATGATAATCAAAATTAGGGGAGTGCCTGGGTCTTTCTTTTTTAGAGGCAACTTGCTCTGAACAACTGAACTATCTCTAAAAGAATCACCTTTCCTAGGTTTCAAGACTGCCTTTTTGGAGTACATAAATCTTTCAAAAACTTAGCATAGGCAAGAATGTACTTCATAGCATCTAGGAGAGGGATATTAATTTCAACTTGCCTAAAAAGTTCCACGAGTTCCTTATCAGAGGGCTTAGATTTCTTCTTTTTCTTATTTATGGAATGGAGTGCTTGTGGAAAAGGGATAGGTTTTCATTCTTTGCAATTGTAGGTCCCTGAGTGGAAGTGAAGGTAGAGTCAACTTGCTTTTCTTTGGACCAGGTTTCTTGTGTGGAGGTAGAAGGCCTAGGATCCTGAGTAGTCTTCCTGCTCACTAAGGTAATTGCATTGGTACTATGGTTATTTCTAGGAGGAGGTCGGGGGGCCTGACGTTGATTAAAACTCAGAGGGTGCTGAGGTGCTAGATGAATGGGATGATTGGGATTCATGCCCTGATATTGGTTCCTTTGATTATTAGGGTTTGGCATAGGTCTTTGGTCCGAAGTGATGCCAATGTCATTCTAAAAGGTAGTCTCAATATGGGTCACTTCTGACATTAAGTTTTGCATGTCCTGCAGGGTTTTCATAACCTGGGCGTTAACGTCATCCTGAGAAGGCCCAGATTGATATATATATTTTTTTTTGAAAAGATGAGGAGTGCTATTGATGACGATAGCAGACCGGGAACATTTTATTCAAAAATCTTTAAAAGAATTACAATGAATCACTTCCCTCCTTTACAAATCCCCAACACTCCCTAAACATGTTCCCAAGATTTATAGAACTCCCTCTAAATAAACACTCATTTCGAGCACGCCACACACACCACATGACTCTAGCCATCTTCACTTTGCACTCTCCTTTCGTTAGAAGTCTTCTCCATAAGTCTTCCCATGTGGGAAGAGCTTCGCCACATACACTCCAAATTTGATCTGTCAGTAGACAAGAGGAGAATAAATGCATCCTACTATCTGATGGGAAGTCACACAAGGGGCAATTTTGGATGGGAGCACCCATCCTTCTAGATCTCACTTCACCGGTCACCAGTCTGTCACACCTACATCGCCATAAAAAGATCTTGATCTTCAACAGAATCTTCAAAGACCAAATTTTGGCATAATCCCTGTCCTCCCTCGACTGATCTGTGTTTGAGCAAGCCATCAAACTCTTATATGCCTTGGCTAGGGTAAAAAGACCACGTTTCCATATGAAACAATCTATCCCTCCCACTGGTTGGAATGCCTCATGTTTAGCCAGCAAGTGCTCCTGTTCGGCCTGTGTGCACCCTCCCTCACGCACTCCAGTGCCTGCTATGCTCCATCTGCCATTAGCATCATCCCAACATTCATTGATGGTGACCTTGCTGTTTGCAGTTGTTGCATATGCCCTTGGGAAGGACTCGCTCAGGATGCCTAGACTTGACCACCTGTCTGTCCAGAATGTGAAGCTCCTGCCATCTCCCAAAACAGGAGCAAATTTAGCCCAGTTGTCATATATTGCTTTCCATACTGACTGCCAAAATGGAGAAGGGCGCTGGGGTGGAGTGGACCAGAGCTGCACAATCGAAGAACCATGGGCATCCTTAATCAGTTGCGGCCATAAATTCCCTACATTTGTGGACAGTTTCACTTCCCATTTCAGTAACAATGCGTCATTGAACTCTTTGAGGGAGCGAATCCCCAACCCACCTTGTGACCGAGGTCTACAAAGCTTTTGCCATTTAACCGGGTGCATGAATCTTCCTTCCGCCTTCGCGCCTTTCCAAAAAAATCATTTCCTCATCATATCTAGCCTCTTCCAAACTGCCTTCGGGGATCTAAACATAGAATAAAAGAAGACAGGGATAGAGGTGATGACCAAATTGAGAAGAATTAGTCTTCCCCCCTTGGACAAAAATTTGCTGCTCCAATTCTCTAGCTTAGCCGAAATTTTCTCAAATAAGATGGCCCAATCACTCTTCTTCAGCTTCCCACTTCTTAGGGGCAAACCCAAGTAACTTATTGGCAAAGTGGTCATGGGCGTGTGTAGGATGGAAGCAATTATTTCCCTCTCTTGGGCTGCCTTACCAAAGAAAACTAAGGAAGACTTCGCACCATTTAATCTAAGGCCCAAAATCTCTGCGACAATGCTAACCATAGTGTATAAGATCTCCGCCTCTTCTCTCCCCCCTTCCACAAAGAAAATCGTGTTGTCAGCGTACTGCAGAATAGGCACCAACGCCCTGGAGTTTGACATAGAGTAGCCCTTCACCAAACCTGCATTGGACAACCTACATGAAAATTGAGCCATCGTGTCCACAGCTAAATTAAAAATTAATGGGCCAGGGGGCACCCTTGTCTCACTCCACATTGCGGTTGTATCCACACCCTGCATGGCCTTCCATTAACTAAGGTGAAAAGGATGATGTCACGATACACCTTTTCATCCACTGAACCCAAAGTGTAGGAAAGCCTCTCCTTCGAAAAATCTCCCACATGTAGGACCATGCAACTGAGTCATATGCTCTGCTGAAATCCACCTTCCACATGTATGTTTTACTCTTTCTTTTGCACCACCTTGGCACCATCTCCTATGCTACAATGAAGGATTCTTGTAACGATCTATTGGGGAGGAAGGTCGACTGTACTTGGACTAATCAAGTCAGACAAAACTCCCTTCAAACGGTTGGCCAACGCTTTTCTAATGATCAGGTAGATCAAGTTTGAGAGAGCGATTGGTCTAAACTCTGACAAACTCTCAGCCCCATATTTCTTTGGGAGCAAAAATAAATACGACTTGTTTATTCTTTCCACCCCTGAGTTACCACTTTGGAATTCTTTGATGACTTCCATCATGTCCCCTCTGATCACTCATCAAAATTCCTTGTAGAAAAAAACTTGAAATCCATCTGGTCCTGGCAACCCTTCCGCATTCAACCCATTCATAGCCTCTACCACCTCCTGCTCTGTTATGCTATTTGTTAGCCTGTTAGCAACCTTATCTCCCACCTAAGAAAAGCTTGATGCTACCATTCTCCAGCCACCCCTCTCTGTTGCCCTGGTGGTCTCCCTGAAGTATCGTACAACCTTCCTCTGAATATCATCAGCAGAGGTTATGGTGAGGTCATCCTTCTTCAGCGAGGATATGAGATTCACCCTCCTTCTAGAAGTTGCAGCCATGTGAAAGTACTTTGTGTTTGCATCACCCTCTTTTAACCACAGCTACCGGGATTTTTCTCTCCAGTCCACCTCTCTCGCCAAGTCCTCAACATGGACCACCTCTTCCCAATGCTTTCACTGCTCCATCTCAGCCTCATTCAGCCATCCAACATCTTTTTCATCTAGTATGCGTAGCCTTGAGAGAGCTTCAGTTGTTCTTTGACTTCTTACTACATCAACAATCTGCCTATACTCCAACATATACCTCAAGTCCCTCAATTTCCTTGCCAACCTACAAGTGGCCGAACCTTGAACTTGCTGCTGAGCCCACCAGCAGCTAATCATGTCTCTAAACCCCTCCTCCCTAAGCCAAGATTTCTTGAACTTAAAGTACGTATTGGTGGGAGATCCCTCCCCACTATCCCACAGCAGTGGGGTATGGTTTGAGAATGGCCTAGCCATTCCCATCATAGAGGAAAGCTGAAATCTCTCCATCAGCTCCACACTGCCAAAGACTTTGTCCAGCTTTGAGACCAGCCAATTAGCACTCGTCTAGGTGAACTCAACCTCTGCTGATGGGTATTCGTTCAAACCCAGTTCAGAGACCACCAGTTGGAAGCCAAGGGAGGCTCGGTCCACCCTTTTGGTCCCTCTGTCATTCTTAGACAACACGTAGTTGAAATCTCCGCCCACAAGCCAAGGCACCCCTTTAGTCTTGTTTGCCATCTGCCGTAGCTCATTCCAGAGATCATTCCTCAAACTATCAGCACAAGGGCCATAGATACAAGATATAATCCGATCTTGGTCATCCCCATCGATTAGAATTTGCAAGACACCTGGAATTGTCCCTTCCAAACATCCTTTAGAGCCAGCCTAGAGGTTTTCCACCATACTGCCAAACCTCCAGCCCATCCCTGCGCATCCACTACCCTGACATCAGCCTGGCCACCTTAAAGAAGTGACTCCCAAAGGGAATCCCCTCCTTCTATATGCGTTTCTTGCAGCAGTGCGCAATCAACTTCCCACTCATGGAGATACCGAGCCAAAGAGGCTCTTTGGACCCTGTCGCGCAGCCCACGCACATTCCACGTGATGACTTTCATCCCCTAGTACAGGGAGCCCTCAGCTTTCCCACAGCCCTCTTCTCAACTTTCAAGAAAGCCGCCACCTTTTCTTCTGTGGGTTTCTGTCCACCCCCAGCAATTCTTCTCCTTAGTTTGTAAGGTGAGCACACCAATTTTCCTTTGGATGAAGCTCCCACTACATATCCCACTCCCCCTGAATTCATGAAGGAGAATTGGTCTGATTTCTATGCTACTAATGGTTGTTCAAACTCCTGCCCCTGTCGACCAATACTACTAACCACCAACTCTCTTCCCACCCCTACATCTTGGACCATGGCTTCATCCAGTGTTGTGTGATCCATCTCAGTCAAATCTTCCTCCAGCACATCTAACAAATGGAGTTCCTTCCTCTTCTTAGCCTCTGGTCGGCCTGGCTGTATGGTTCTACCTTCGTTATCAACGTTCGGTGCAGTAGTAGCTTCCTCTTGCACATCAAAAGACCCCTGTTGATGCCTTTCAGCATGAACCACTGAAAGCTTCAATCTGAGGAGCCAAGAACTCCCTCCACTTCTTAGGATAATCTTATCTGGAATTGGGCCCCCCCTCAGGATTGACATCACCTTAATCAACCTCCCATCACCCTCACAGAGGCTGACCCTAGAATTCTCTGTCAAGGTAGTAAACCTCGCCAGTGCCTTAGCCACCACTCCTCTGGTCCTAAGATGGAGAGGGATACCTCATATTTCCATGATGCCCTGCCTGTTCTTTGCTCTTTGAGGAGGACGATCCTGTAGCGCAACGTTAAACGGCGATACCAGCTGCCATAGAACAATCGTCCCTTCAAAAGTGCTTGTGCGAAAACAAAGCCCTTCCACATCTAACCATGCCCAGGCCGAATAGCACATATTGAGGCCCACCCAAATCTGCAACCTTCCACCCCTTGGAAGATAGAGTTAGAGATCTTACCAAATTGTGGATCCTCTCATGAGAATATGCTCTGGTCAGTATTTCTCCAATGAGGGTGCCCCTTATCACAATCTCCGCCGCCCTAGTATCCTCAGACTGAGGGATTTCAATGTCATAGGCCTGTCCCAAACTCGTTGGCGGTGGTGGGGGTGTCTTCCCCATCGCTCCATGACTCCTTTGTAGCTTCACTCCATTCTGGTCCATAGTCCCCACCCTTCTGTACGAGTCCTTATGACCCCAACCCCCACACGCCAGGCACAAAGTCGGGTTGCTGCACACTGTTGCCATATGTCCTCTTCTTCTGCTTCGGAAGCACACTACTTCAGCATTCCCTCCTCTCTGCCTCCTCCAGAAGTTTCCGACCCCGTATGCCGCCTGGTTGGTTGCCCTAACCTCCTCCCTCCTCTCTCTCTGACGCCATCTCCTAGACCTCCACACCTTTCAGTCGTCGCCACCCTCGCAAACCCTAGTCACCATCCTTGATCCAATATTGATGTTGCCCATAAACACCAGCTTGATTTTATCTTTGAAAAGAAATCAGATTAGGAGGCTTCCAAGAGAAGTTTGGGTTGTTTCTCCAATTTGTATTATAAGAATTGGAGGGATTTCTAAAATGCTCTTGGAGGTCTAAGATGTTTTCTATAGCAGGGCTGAAAGAGTTTTGATTCATAAAATTATGTCCTAGTCAAATCCGGTGTAATCTTAGAAAAATAATTCTACTAAGCTGGGATAGCACCAATGTGATGCAAGTTTCCTCTTTTGAGTAGGTGACTGCATAGCAAAAATAAAACCTAATCTACCTAAATTAAGTTAGTTCGTAGCTTAACTTAGGAATAATGCATACACAGGCAACATATTTTGCATTGTAGTTGATTTATTTAGCTATGTAAATAATGATGCTATTTTTATGTTCTAATTGATATGCAATAATAATTACAGATGATTCAGGGCCACGGATGATAAATCCAACCATACAGATGGACTCACAGTGACGATCGCAGTTTGATGATGCAAAAATCAGCTCAATTGGAGCCCTGTAGCACCATCTACAAAGGCTGGAAGATGGATAGTTAGGTGCCACCATCTCAACGACCTACAGCTGCCCCCCCACCCACTGAAGGACATTCTACGTGCTTTGTGGGCCATTGGATCGTCATCCAATAGCCACAAAAGCACCACGTTGTTGGCTCCATCCCTCGCATCAACGCTCCACCTTAGTCGTTGGATCTTCATCCAATGATTGAGGGTGTTCGAGCATAAAAGCATATCCATGACCATTCGTGGCCGTAGCGCATTGGAGAGTGCCCTCAAACACAAAGTCGAGCCACGCGATCGAAGCCCCGTGCGTGGAATTAATTTGCTGAAGCGCACGCAGGTGAAATTCTGCTGTCGGATTTGGATCTCACGACACTGGTGATGATGCATGGAGCGCAGAGGTGAGTTGGATGTGCAAGCACACGTGGAGCGCGGTTGCACATGGAAGTGGAGAGGCGGTGTTGACCGTGTGACGTGGCTGATCTCAACTGTCGATCGTCAAGATCGGATGGTGAAATTTGAACGCGCGCGTGCGTACGATGAGCTATCAGACGTTGGATCAGGTGACGTAGAGAGCGCCACGTGGCTCGATCAGGTGAAAGCACTCATTGGGTGTGTGATGAAGGCATGTGAGCATGCGATTTGGACGCGATCTGAGCCGTAGATCTCGAAATTGATGACACTTGTCGATCCAACTCGTTTGCATGGATTGGGGCTCTAAAAAACCCATTTCGCCACCTAGTTTGGGTATAAAAAGGACCCTAGTCCCCCCATTTGAGAGGCAATTCCACCTCTGTGCATCTCCTACTCCCTTCTCCTCTGAAGAGCTCTCTTCCTTTGAGACGTCCACCAAGGCCACCCTTGGTGCATCGCTGCTGCTCCTCCATGCCTCTCTAAAGGTCACCAAGGACTACTCGGTGCCCTTGTTCTAGTAGAATAGATAGTCGTCATTTTAATTCTTCTAGCAGTTCTAGTTCTAGTAGTTTTTGTTCTAGTTGCTCTAATTTAGTTTTAGCATGCTTAATTACTATTTGAATAGAGTGGATTTGCTTCATATCTATCTTGCTTACGGTTCTAGTTCTAGTTAGATTAGATCGTTATTAAATCAAGTTGCATTTCCGCCTCCCTGAGTTCAATCGAGACTTACCAAGCTTCGTAAAATTATTTGTCAATGTGTTTTTACGCTATGCTACCACGAAAACATTGCAAAAATGCGATTTCACGGATACGACAAAATGGCATTGTTGTCGGGGAGGCAAGGCGATTCCTGATTTGATATTTGATTTATTGTGTTGTCTTTGGTGTGCAGGTATGAAACACAGATTCTGTGCATGTATTGAGTGTAGTTGAAGAAATTCAGGTACATACCATCACTTAGATTAGGATTTGCTTTTGGAAAAAAAATTGCAAAAATTTTGAGAAAAAAAGAGTTTGGGTGAAAAGGCTTTAAAAAGCTTTATTGTTTTTTTTAGAAATTTAGCCAGAGTTTTGATACAGATTTAAAAAATCATTTTCTAAGTTTCTAGTGATCAACAAATTTTCAAATTTGGGTAGGTGCTAGATTTTCAATCTATCTTTCCAATGCCATTGTTCCCTTGAAAAAATTCAATTTATGAAATTTTAAAAAATTTATGAAGTGCATGGGATTCAAACAGATTGAGATCCAGATTTTTCTGATCTTCAAAAACTAATTTTGAAGAGTACACGAATCTAATTGACCTAAAAATGGTGGGGCTTGAAAGATAATCAAGTTAGCTTTCATTTCCATATTTTCCCCGAATTTTTGAATCACGTTTGATACTATTTGAAAAAGAAAACTAAATGGGGTCAAAATCTCAAGTTTGACCCTCTATTAGTAAAAATTTAGATTTATTTATTTAGAATAGTAAAAATTCTAAAGAAATATTATTTGAAAAACTTATTGGAAAATGAATCTTCTTGCCAATTTTTATATGATTTGGATTTCAATTGCATCTTAGAGCGTATTTTGAATTTGATTGTGGTCTCCCTAGTCAAATTGCATAAACCCTAGGTTTAAACTTTAGGGTCACAATTAGAGAACAAAATTGCACTTAGCTCAAATCTTCTACCATGGGTTGGATGACACACATCAGTACCTGGCTGATGCATCTAGTGGTAGGAACCTCCTCGCGAATGATGAGAATAACACATTCAAGTTGTTCGAGTCCTTAGTAGAGAATTCAATGAATGCCGCATCAATGAACCAATTCTAGTGACCTAGACAATAGGGAGTTAATGTCGATGAAGCTCATGCTGAATCTGCTAGAGCTGATATGGACATTATCACCAAGAAGTTGGATAAGGTGGACCTAAGTGATAAGAAGCTCGGCGAATTGATTCTATCTTGACCTGGATTTTCTTGCAATTCAGCTGCATCTCATCTTCTTTCGCATCTCGAGTCCCTCCTGTTCAAGTATATTTACTCACCCGGGATGTATCTTCTCCATCTTCACGGGATCCTATGTATCAGGAACCTATGAATAATCTGGATCTGGCACCATACGATCAAGGTTATGCACCCCATGACGATTCTAGTGCATATTCCTTTGATGAATATACATCTTTGATAAGCGCCAATTTATTATCGTCCTTAGCATCCATTCACATCTAGTTCCTAAGATTTTGTCAACTGCATTGCATTATATCATTGCATTTAGCATGCATGTGCATTTAGGGTTTAGAGCATACATTAGCATTCATTTTACATTATCTCATGTAGCTTCCATTTGATTGCTAGGGATGAATACATTGGAAATCAGAGAAACTTTGATAGTATGGAAGGCACTTGGAACATTTGTGAAGACAAAAGCTCCAATAGTTGGACGCCAGCTCAACTCAGCTGGATCCAACTCAAATCCAGCTTCTACCCTACTCCCTCACCTTAATGACCATCCACCTACATTAAACCACCAACCATTGGTACCTAAAATACGCTCCTTGGCACCCTTTCACATGGCACTAGGGAAGCTTCCTAACCACCCTTCTTGGCACCCTTTCACATGGTGCCAAGGAAGCTTCCTAACCACCCTCTTTGGCACCCTATCACATGGCGCCAAGGAAGCTTCCTAACCACCATCCAAGCCACCCTCCTTAGCACCCTTTCACATGGTGCCAAGGAAGCTTTCTAACGACCTTCCATACTAGCCTATAAAAAGAACCCCCATCCTACCATTCAAACCATTCGTGGCAAGCAAAAATTCTTTCTATCAAACACCTATAGCCACCATACATCCCACACCGAAGAAAGGAGAAGGAGAGAAGAAGATTAAGAGAGTAACCTACCCGCTCCCTTGGTGCCTTCTTCCTCTTCTCTCTCCTTCCTTGTGCCACGCCAAGGATCAAGCTTCCATCTAGGGAGGACAACCAGGCAAGAAGGGTGGAGGACATCCACCTTTGAGAGGAGCAACACAAGGAGCTAAAAGGAAGCATTCTTCAAGTCTGGGAGCCACCATTCTTGGAGCGAAGGCTGCCTTAGCTACTCGGGAGAATTTTCTATCTTTTATTTTGTTGCATTTTAATTCCTGTTAAGCATTCATTTACCTAGGAATTAACTAAGCGGAACCTCTGCTTATTTGAGCTCCCTAGGTATTTTGTAAACATTTCTTCTTAATAGCAAGGTGCCTTTCTTCATTCTTGAATTTTCAATTTCACATAGCAACTTTATTTTTTTTGGTGCATCACATCTCTCTTCTAATTACCTTAGGTGTACTTGCCTAGGGTGAGCTTAGAAAAGAAGAGTTCTCTTGTCACTTAGGTTCTAGTTGTTAGGCGTAGTTTCTTTAGTAGAGTTCTATCTTTGCATTCGTATCTCGCTTATTTCCAAACATAAAAATTTACAAAAATCAAAATACTAAAAGAGAAGTGTTGATTTGAGAGGTGAGAGAGAGAACCACTTATCTGAGTAAGAAATTAGCCTCCTTGGACCACCCTAGATATCGCCACTATCTAGGAATATAAATTGAAAAGCTAATTGATTTTTCACATTGCAACGACATTGAAACCCCCATTTAAAAAAACCGTGCAAATCCCACATCACTTTTTTGCATCGTTGCTGGGGAGGCACAACTTAATCACATCATTTATCTCTCTCTTGCTTGATCTTCATGAAATTTCATTTGTTTTGATTTCATGTGCGAATTAGGAGAGAGGGAGAGATTTGGAGCACTTGGAGTGGAAGCTTCAATTTTCTTTTCTTCCTTTCTACTTCAAGTTAGTATCCTAGGCCTTTTCTTATAAAAAACAAAAACAAAAATCTCTAAAAAATCTTTAAATTATCAAAAAAGTCAAAAATAAGAAAAATTAAGGGTGGTGGAACCCTAAAAGTCATTTTGTTGCTTGTTTGCTCCATTTTTCCACCACCTTTGCTTTATTGGTATTTGATTTTTTGAAATCTTGACTTCTATCTTGATTTTCAAAAATTAGGTTCAGGAACTTTGAAGCTTCCTAAAATCACGCAATTTCATCTAGGGAAGCTTCTTTGAGTCAAGAACCTTGAGTTCGGTTTTCAAGTAATTTTACTAAATGAAAAAAATTGAAAAAATCATGGATCAGACCTTGTTTCATTATTATTTTCTTATTGTCTGTGAATTTTATAAAATTTTCTACTCATCAGATTTGGGTAAATATTATATTTATGGAAACCTTGAAAAATTATCTACATCATATAAAATTCTCAAAAATTTTTGAAGTCTTTTGAGGTTTTTGCAGAATCAATTTCCTGTATCTATCAATTTTGACTCTTGACACCAATAAGAAGAAAAATTCTAAAAAAAAATCATAGAATTTTCAAAAATATCAAAAAATTCATTTTTAGGTTCCTTGTTTGATTTTACATCAAGTGGTGGTGTTGTTTTATTGTTTCGATCACCACTCTTAAAGATTTGAAAAAGAGATTCATATTTAGGAGTTGTATACATAGGATTCTTCACATTGAGGTTTTAATTCTCTCTTAGTCACATCAAATTTTTTTTAAAAGAAATTGACCTCTACCAAAAACTTGATTGATATTGTTGTGTGGAACTTCAAAACCTTATTTGAATCATTAATAAAAGAGAATCTTAAAAGACATTAAATCTTTATTAAAACCCTAAAACACTTCAACCAAAAATCCTTGTTTGCAAATCCTTTTGATTTGGCTTAGGCACCACTTCCTGCCCAATTCGCACACACATATCAAAAAAAGAAATAATCGGGCATTGCCCCAATTAACGGCCATCACATTCCTTGTGCACTTTAAGCTCCTAGACCTAATTAAAATTTTGTAGTAACTTGACCCCTAGGGTTTTATCAACTTAGACTTGCTATCTAGGTTTTAAGTTTTCTTTAGCTGGTATCAATTCCTTCATCTATATTTGGTGCCAGGCCGAGGGGTTGTGTCAAACGATCAGGCACGTACAAGCCCCCAGTGATTTTCCTAGGACATGCTTAGGCCCAACCCTTCCCTTATTCAGTCTAACTAGAGTTGTTGAAGGAACGGTTATCCACTATTGATTTCTTATTTTTTAGATAGACCAAGTCTTAGGTTAATTTTTAGGGAGTCACATTTAAGTTAGGTCTAGAATTTTATTGCTTGATTGCACACTTCTCTCATCTCTCCCTCCTCTCCCATCCGTTTCTTCCATTATATGCATGGGCGGCGGTCCCAAACTCTACACTTGGAGGGACCACTTGATTTTGCCCCTTGCACAAAAAGACCTCTTTTTCCTCATTCTCCTCTACATTCTAAAAAAATGGGAAACCAAAAAGATAGGTCCACTAATCCATCCACATCCATCTCTAATCCCACCTCCGACCCTTCCACCCAAAACACACAAACTAACCCCTCCATCTTTGACTTGCCGATCCCTCATTTACCTAGCCTAGAACTACCCAATGCTGAAATGCCCCAACAAAAAAATGCCCCCCCACCTAATCCCTTCTCTATGATAGTTGAGCATCTAGCTTAACTACAAGCAAACCAACAATAGTTGGTTAGGATTGTAACGAACCTAGTCAACCAAGGGCAAAACCTACTACCTGGTCAGTAGCCTATCATTCCTTTTAAAAATTTTTACGTTCCTTCCAATTATGAGGATAGACCAGGGGTGGTCATACCAGAAGGGGACTTTGAGATTGATCCTGTTGTTCTAACCTTAATTAAGACTTCCATGGCCTTTATCGGGAAGATCCATTTAGCCACCTTGAGGAACTCACTCTTCTCGCTCAGATGATCCGTTCTCGCAATGTGCGAGAGGATTTATGGCTGATGCAATTATTCCCACTTTCCCTCAAGGACAAGGCCGCCTACTGGTTCAGAACCATTGGCAAAACCATTACCACTTGGCCTCAGGTAAAAGTGCTTTCCAAAAGAAATTCTTCCCTATTGGTCGTACAATTTTCCTACGATGATCTATTATGACCATCCAACAAAAACTTGGTGAGACCTTACATGATGCTTGGGAGTGATTCCAGGATCTTTTAAGAAGTTGCCCGCACCACGAGGTTCCATTATGGCAACTCGTGCAGATCTTTTACCATGGATTAGAAGATCAACTTTGATGTTTTGTCGACGCCTCGTGTGGCGGCAACTTCCTAAATAAAGATGTTGAGAGTGCCTATGATCTTTTTGAAGAAATGAGTGAAAACTCATTTAACCATGCTTCCATGAACACCTTTGGCAGAATTACCAGCTCGTAGTTTAGTGTTCATGAGATAGGCACTCAATCAATCCCCACTACCCAAGACAATCTTCAAATGATTTCCCATAGACTCGACCAGATGCAATTAAATCAGAAGAAAATTGAGGAAAGACTTACTACACCCACCCAGGTTCCACATCTGACCCCACCTAACTTTCTAAAGAGAGAGAATTTGCATAATCTCAATACTGCCCCTATTGAGTATAATCAATTTTCCGAGACTTTATATGGTTCCTTGGGGACTTGCAGTTATCTAAATCCTAACCCCACTGAGAATATTTTCACCCTCCATGAGCAATTTAAAACTCCCTCCAACTCTAATTGGAGGAATTACCCGACTCCCTCCTGGTCCAATCAGGTGCCCTCTCAGAAATAAAACCAATTTGAAGGGTATGGGTAGAACTAGACTTTCAATCAACCTGGGCCATCCCAAGAAGACATCAATGCCCAGGTTATGAAAATCCTATAGGGGATGCAAAATTAGATGTTGGAGGTAACCCATGTTGTTACAAATCTCCATAATCAGATTGGGGTTACTTCGACCTAGTGACCTATAGGACATCTGCCTTCCTAGCCCATACCCAACCCTATCAATCAGAGGAACCACTACAAGGGCGGGCACTCAAATCAGAACCATACTAATCAACCTCCAATTAACCTAGCATCACAACACTCACCAGGTTTCCCACAACATCAGGCCCCCCAACCCCCTCCTAGGAACAACCAAACTGCCAATGTAGTTACTTTGAGGAATGGGAAAACAATCACCAATCTTGGGCCTTCACACCAACCTGATGAAACCCATACCACCCCATTGCAAGTCCACTCTCCTAACACCATCACTCAGGGGGAAAAAGAAATTGATTATCACGACATGACTCTTGTCCCTTTTCCCCAAGCTCTCCACTCCACCACCAATAGAAGAAAAAACATTTGAGCCCACAAATGAGGAACTCATGGAATTATTTGGGCAAGCTTAGATCAACATCCCTCTCCTAGATGCAATCAAATATATCCCTGCCTATACTAAGTTTTTGAAGGATATCTGTACTCCAAAAAGGCAGAATAAAACCTAGGAAGAGTGCATCTTTCAGAGACAGTAAGCTCTGTCATACAAAGCAAGCTACCTCCTAAGATGAAAGACTTGGGTGCACCTTTGATTTCTGTGATTATTGATGATTCTACATTTAATCGTGCCCTTCTCGATCTCGGTGCCTCAGTTAATATCATCCCCACAGTTCTATTTGAGGAATTTAAGATCGGTGATCTCAAGCCTATCGAGGTTACCTTACAATTAGTTGACCAATCTGCGATCAAACCTCAAGGGATTGTCGACGATGTCTTTGTCAAGGTTCAGAATTGTGTCTTCCCCGTAGATTTTTTGGTCCTTGACATTGAGGTACCTGAATCTCTAATCAATGCCCCTATCATTCTTGGCCGACCCTTTTTGGCCATCGCGAAAGCAAATATAAATTGTCATATGGGTAAAATGGATATCACTTGCATAGGCTAAACAATTACTCTAGATATTTTCAAATCCTCCAGGAAATTCCATGATGATAATGACTTCTGTGAGGACTCAAATATTGAAACATCTAATTTGGTGGGGGCTACAATGTTGATAGATCCCTTAACCACAATTTTTTGAAGGATTCCGACTTTGAATTGGTGGATGGCGACATCAAAGACTTAGACCTTGTATTCACTCAAAATCTCTTCCTGACTATTCACCATACCCGCCTACTCTAATTTCACCTCACTTGCCCACTCTAACTTCAATTCAACCTCCCACCCTAACTTCACCCACCCTTCATCTCACTAACTTTTCCTCTAATCCCTTTCCCTTGGACCTACCATCTGATCCCCCCGAGCATGGACTTCTTCCTAGACTGAAACCTTGGTCAGACTCAGGTATTTCTTCCATTTTTCACACTCATTTTAGTCACCCTACTTCCACCATTTTCTTTCAGGGGACCAAGAGGAAGATTGCATTTTACAAGGCATTCACATGTCTAGCTATCTTCACGATTGACCATCTTCTGTGCATCACTTGACACTCGGCTAAATGGCATTAAAGATAGCACTGGTTGGGAGGCAACCCAGCAACATTGTCCTTTTTGGTTTCATTTTCTTTTTCAGGTTCTACAAAACTTCACCTCTATCTTGACTTCCTCTCTTAGGTGATATCTTTTCCTACTCTTTTCCTTTTGCAAGGGACTTGCAAACCTTAAGCATGGGGGGGTACTTTCAATTTTGTTAGATATTTCATTATTTTTCAGAACCTAACAACATTAAAATATTTTGCATTTGCATCATCTACGTCTGCATAAGCATTCTATTTGCATAACTTCTAAAAAAATGTTTTGAGAATTTTTAGTGAAAGGAACAATGGTTGAACTTTAATTCAAATTAGGTACATCTCAGGTTTAATCATTAACAAACTAAGGATGAAAACACAGATTCATTTTTAGATGGTTTAGGTCTAGAAGCCTAGACAAGATCAGGTATCCTGAAAAGAATTCCATCCTAACACTTGATGATTCAAGTAACCTAACTTTGTTTAGCGACCTGGATGGTACTTGACTTAGCTCTCAATCCAAAAATTTGCTTTTCAAACTTGGTGTCAAACATTTCACACACAATGCCAACACTACCCAAGCCCGAAAACATCTAAATAATTAAAAAAACTCTTGCAAAATCTTAGTAAAAGATTGAGACCGATGTTTGGTTTGAGTTCCCACCGCTGAGAAGGAAAAATACTTCCTTTGAGGATGCAATGTCAACATATTATCGCCTTGGCACTGCTCTATATCTATATTTATATCTTTAGATAGAGCATTAAGGCGCATTTTGCAGCTCAAGTGTCTTGGACGGTGCTCTACCCATAGTGTTAGAGCAAGAGCCTGAGTTTGCTTGGAGTGTCCCTTTACATCGAATTGTGTTTTGGGATTGTGAGCTCCTGGGGTGTGTCTTGGACGACACTATCTCGAAGTGTCGGTGCCCCCTCGAGATTGGTAACGGGAATGATTATCTTGACACATCTGTAGTAGGATTAAGCTAAGGCTAAGCATGAGGGAAATAAATAAATAAATAAAAAGTTTCAATAACATGACTTTATCCCAATATTGTTGGCATAGCACAAGGCACCGACACCAGACTTTTCATCAACTTCCGAGTTGCGGATCGAGTTCACGAGTTAGGGAAATCCTAATAGCAAAAACAATTTTAGGATATTTGAATTAAAAAGGAGTTAAGCAGTAAATTCTCAAAGGATACAGTGGTCCTAATTTGTCTAATCTTTGAATCCAAAGCTGAGTCCAGATGTTTTATCCTTAATAAACCTCATACTTACCAATAACCAAAAATCAACCAAGTTCCTATCTTGAACTTTTTCCTCAAAACACAAAAAGATGGTTTCTTAAGAAATAATGTGGTGTAATCACAATTTTTGCTAAGGGACTAGCAAAAAGATAACCATGGGGGTGTGATAAATGATAGTTTATCATCATCCTTTGCATCCATTCACATTTAGTTCCTAAGATTTTGTCAATTGCATTGCATTATATCGTTGCATTTAGCATGCATGTGCATTTAGGGTTTAGAGCATACATTAGCATTCATTTCACATTATCTCATGTAGTTTTCATTTAATTGCCAGGGATGAATGCATTGGAAATCAGAGAAACCCTGGCAGTAGGGAAGGCACTTGGAACGTTTGTGAAGATAGAAGCTCCAGTAGTTGGACCCCAGCTCAACTCAGCTAGATCCAACTCAAATCCATGTCCTCCCTACTCCCTCTCCACCTTAATGGCCATCCACCTACAATAAAACCACCAACCATTGGTGCCTAAGATACACTCTTTGGCAACCTTTCACATGGCACCAAGGAAGCTTCCTAGCCACCCTCCTTGGCACCCTTGCACATGGCACTAGGGAAGCTTCCTAGGCACCATCCAAGCCACCCTTCTTGACACCCTTTCACATGGCACCAGGGAAGCTTCCTAACCACTCTCCTTGGCACCCTTTCACATGGTACCAAGGAAGCTTCCTAACAACCATTCAAGCCACCCTCCTTGGCACCCTTTCACATGATGCCAAGGAAGCTTCCTAATCACCATCCACACTAGCCTATAAAAAGAGCCCCCATCCTACCATTCAAAACATCCATGGCAAGCAAAAATTCTTCCTATCAAACACCTATAGCCACCATACATCCCATGCCTAAAAAAGGAGAGAAGAAGATTAAGAGAGTAACCTACCCGCTCCCTTGGTGCCTTCTTCCTCTTCTCTCTCCTTCCTTGTGCCACGCTAAGGAGAAAGCTTCCATCTAGGGAGAACGGCCAGGCAAGGGAAAAGAAGGGTAGAGCATCCACCTTTGAGAGGAGCAACTCAAGGAGCTAGAAGGAAGCATTCTTCATGTCTGGGAGCCACCATTCTTGGAGCAAAGGCTGCCTTAGCTACCCGGGAGAATTTTCTGCCTTTTATTTTGTTGCATTTTAATTCTTATTAAGCATTCATCTACCTAGGGATTAACTAAGTAGAACCTCTGCTTAGTTGAGCTCCAAAGGTACTTTGTAAACATTTCTTCTTAATAGCAAGTTGCCTTTCTTCATTCTTGAAATTTCAATTTCACGTAGCAACTTTATTTATTTTGGTGCATCACATCTCTCCTTTAATTGCCCTAGGCGCGCTTGCTAAGGTGAGCTTAGAAGAGAAGAGTTCTCTTGTCACTTAGGTTCTAGTTATTACGCGTAGTTTCTTTAGCGTAGTTCTATCTTCGCATTCATATCTGGCTTATTTCCTAATATAAAAATTTACAAAAATCAAAATACAAAAAGAGAAGTGTTGATTTGATAGGAGAGAGAGAGTATCACTTATCTAACTAACAAATTCGCCTCCTTGGATGACCCTAGATGCCGTCACTATCTAGGAATATAAAATTAAAGCTGATCGATTTTGTGCGTTGCAATGACATTAAAACCCCCATTTATAAAACTGTGCAAATCCTGCATCAATAACAGACATTTTCAGCCTACGAAGATGTCAATGCTATCCAAGGTTACGGGTGTAATAACCCGTATTTAGAGACGCATAATCCTGGTTGACTCCAACATGCTAACTTTTCCTGGTCTGGTAACTTGCAGAGACCAAATCAAGATCTACACTACCAGACCAAGCAATACGGGAATGCGCAAAACACATACTTGAGGCAGCAGCCATTCTCGTCTTAGCAGCAATCTTGCTCTATTTATCAGCCGTTGCACCAAACTGCCAATCACCCTCCAAAGCAGGTTGACCCTTTGGAGGCATTAAAATAGGAATTGCAAGAGTCAATGCGGAAATCTACTCATGACAATTTGCATATTATGAAGGCTATGGCTGATTAGATTTAGAGCATATAAAACACATAGAATCAGTTGCTGCAGGAGCATAGATTGCAGGGAGCCTTGCCCTCCCAACCTGTCCCTATCCCGAGATAAGTGCAGAACCAGGGCACCTCGCCTAGGTTCCAGCCACCTCAGGGACAGGTGCATGCTGTATTACAAGCACCTCCTACACCACTTGGTTATGAATAGGGCCAGGCACCTTTGTTGCAAAATCCCACTTATTCTATCCCTTTTGCTCCTTTGCCACCTCATGGACAGTATGTCGATGTAAAGGCTGTCACATTGAGGAGTAGGAAGATCGCATAGGACCCAGCACTTAGACAGGTGAGTCATGATTTTTTGTTCCCTCTACTGTAGGATGGCTCATCTCCTTCCTCTCAGGAGCCACCTACTGTAGACAATGGCAAAAGACCAATTGACCCTGAGATTCCCATCCCTTTTCCCAAGGCTTTAACGTGAGATTTACCACAAAAAAAGGTTATGTGAAATTTTAAGGACCTAAGAACTATGTTCAAAGAGGTTCACATTTAAGTCCCTCTCCTCAATGAGATAGATCATATCCCTGCTGTTCTAGGTTCTTCAAGGACTACTGTACCCCAGAGCAACAACAAAAAATCGGATGGCAGGTGGTATTGTCAAAAGAGGCTAACGCTATGATTCTAGCCGACTTACCACCTAAAAAAAAGGACCTTGGTAGCCCACTCATTTCTTGCTTTTTGCAGGATTCTCCATATGATTGGGCCCTTCTTGATTTCAGTTCGTCAATCAACCTAACTCCCATCGCACTATTTGATTGATTCCAATTTGGGTAGTTGAAACCCACCTCGGTTACCATACAGTTAGCTGATAGATTGGTAAAAACACCGAGGGGGGTGGTTGAGAATGTGATCGTAAAGGTCCATGGATTCTATTTTCTAGTGGACTTTTTCGTTCTTGATATGGAGGTTCCTCCTAATATTCGTGATGCACTGATTATTTTGGGTTGCCCATTTTTGGCGGCACCTTGTGTAAACATTGACTGTGCATCTGGGTGTATGAAGATAGCCCTAATAAATGGAAGACTTAGATTGGACATATTCAGGGCATCACGAAACTTTGACTGTGATATGATAGAGGAGGACGATGAAGATGAAGATTGGCTTTTTGTGGGAACATTGGGCTCCTCTGTAATGACCCAATTTACATTCATCTTCACTGTTAGGGTTTTTAGATCTTGATCCATACGAGACCGAGGCTAATGCCATGCACATTTTATCCCATGGATCTGATTGTCTGGGGTGTTCATCTGATCATGACACCCCATATTCTTATTATCCTATTCCACCAAGTATTGATTTGTCCCTGCTGACGCAGGATGGTGTGACTGCAACAAGCAGGTTTCTTGTTAATGTAGTCACAACCAACCTCTTCACATGTGGGGAATCAGTGAGAATTCATGAAAATTAGGATTATCATATTTTCGCTACCGATTCTTCTCCCACGAACGAATCTGATTCCCACCCACCCATGATTGAATTGAACCCCTTACCCGATTCACTTAAGTATGTTGTTTTGGGTGATAGTGAGACATACCTAGTGATTATTAGTGCTCACTTGACCCCATAACAGGAGCATCAATTGATCTCTATCTTACAAGCACATAGGGCTACTATAAGGTGGAGCATTGCTGACCTCCGTGGGACTTGCCCCTCATATTGCACTCATCATACTTACATGGATGAAGGTGTGAAACCTTCTAGACAACCTCAGAGATGGCTAAGCCCAAATATGTTGGAGGTTGTCATGAAGGAGATCATTAAATGGATGTATGTAGGCATTGTATATCCCATTTTTGACAACCAGTGGGTGAGTCCCATTGAAATTGTGCCCGAGAAAGCAAGACTCATTGTAATCAAGAATGATTAGGGTGAATCCATCCCTACCTGGACCATGACTTCGTGGTGGGTCTGCATTGATTATAGGAAACTGAACACAGCTAACAAAAAGGATCATTTTCCTTTACCTTTTATTGATCAGATCTTAGAAAGGTTAGCTAGGCGTAGTTTGAGTTCGATTCCTCGTGTCTTAGTGTTTTTGAGACCTTACGAAGTGCTGTATCTGATTCACCAATTCTTTAACCACCTGCCTGGTCTCCCGATTTCGAGATGATATGTGATGCCTCAGATTTCACTGTCGGAGCCATTCTAGGCCAAAGCTGGGAGCGCATCCGTTTATAATCTACTACGCTAGCAAGATGCTGGATGAGGCTCAGCGTAATTATACGTGATGATAACATCATCATCAGTCACATCTAACTTTATTTAGTCATAATCTATTGATAAATGCTCTTACATAATCACCAGAAGACCATAATTCTTTACATATCCATTTTGAGAGCGATGCATTAAAACAGGGGTAAATTTGCAGTTTAACAGAATATCCTAATTGCAGAACAATCATGGGATTTTCCAAGGGTTAAATGAAGGTCAAATGGTCATAAATGCCTAATAAGTGGGTTCATGCAGAACGAAACAGGTTGTCATGCGTTTTGAGAATTAAATGACATTTGAAACCTTAAAAATAGACCCGCTTAAATAACTGAGGTTCCAGTCAAGATAAAATTCACCTAAACCTTATAAAAATCATAGAAAAATATTCTATAAGGCTTAGTATGCTTGCTTTGACCATCTAAACCTAATTTGACCTAAAACAGAGTCTTAGATAGATAATTGCCTTAATTTAGTTTTTTGCATAAATTATCCAGTAAAACTTGGCAAAACCAAAATCCGACTTCACCATCAGATTTCTTGGGTCCAAATTAGGTTTGTACCAAAATTTGGGCCCAATTAGAGATCATCTTGACTTAGTTTGCATTTTTTGTTTAGTTTGACTCTTTTTCTTACATATGCACCCCTAGCTTTTTGAATTCCTTACACATGGGTCCCTAACTTTGTTGTCACCTTCACAAAGAAGCCCCTGCCACCATTGAGGTTAAACCCGACCTCCAAGCAACTTTGAATGGCCTAAATCCTACTCTAATGGCAATCAAATCCCACCAAAATTGGTGGGATTGATGTTCACACATGGGCGAACAATTTGGGATCAATTTGGAGTCCCAAGTCTCCATGGATTGCTCGTGTGAACGCACAAGAATCATGAGTTCCTTTCCTTCAAGCCCATTCCATGGAATCCCTCTTTCTTGATCCAAAGCTTCCCTTGAAGCTCTATAAAGAGCCGGCGTGCACAACCATCTCTCCTTAGCTAGGTTTGGGGCCAAAATCTCTTCTTCCCTACCTCCGGCCCCTCTTCGACCAAGCTCCGGTGAGCCCCATTGTCCAACTTCCTCGTCCACCATCATAGACAATAGTAGGTGGATTCTTCTTCCCCACGATCGTTCGCGTCTTGTGGTACTAGCAGATGCTGTCTCCCTCCTATCCTCGCCGTCCCCCTCCGGAGAACTTCACCTTCCATGGCGCTGGTGAACCACAACCGGTGCCTATCCTAACTCCTTCGTCCCCTTAGAATAGGTAGTTAGGTTCTTTTAGAATTCTAGGTTAGTTTCCTTTATCCAAAACCCAAAAGTATCCCTCAACGCACACTCTCATCATCATCCCTCCCATCTCTGGCCGCTTCTCCGGCAAGGTCATCTGCTCGCTACACCCATCCATCCACCTCGCCAACACTCTCACGAGCTTCGCCATCACCTCACGACCAAAACCTCTCTTTTATCTTGCCATTCCATCCACCCAAACATGCCATCGAACAAACCCATCACCAACCACCTTCTCCATCATCGTCTGCCAACACATGCCTCCCCTCACCATGAAACCACCACCACTACACTCGCAAGCACTCGGTGAACCTATGAGCTATTTTAATGTGGTCAAAAGGCCGTGTTGATGATTTTCTGGTACTCGCCACCGTTCTCCACCGTCGTCACCTCGTTCGACCACAAGAGAAGTCATCCGGCCATGTTCTTCACCCAATTCATCTCCAGGTGATGCGGGAACAACCTACGAACACGTCCAGGTCTTCAATTAAGCGAGAGGATTGCAACTGCCACTCCAATTGCTGGAAGGAACCACCTGCTGCTGCTTGGATATGCAAAGGGAAGAGCAGTGGGATTTAGTCCCACATCGGCAAGTGAAAGGACATCAACTGTGCATAAAGTGAATTTGTCACTTGGCCTTAGTGCCTCAAGACACATGGGGGTGAGGTTCTGATAGCTTGTGTTTCGCGAGTTAGAAATCAGGGTTACAAGTAACCCGTCATCGTAGTTACTAAATGCGTGGTCAAATAAAATTTATATCGAAACTCGAAAAGTAAGTCCCGGGTCAAACATGGGAAGACAAACGTTTGGTTTTATGAAATCTGCATTTCTCTTTTATTTGTTTTTGGTCATTTTTTATCTTTTCTAATTTTTTTTTGGTATTTTTAGTAAGCAAGAGATTCGGTCAATGAAAACTTTATCTACTTGCAAAAATAAGAGAGCGGGAGAAAGAGAGAGAGAGACACAATCATCTATTTATGAAGAGTTGTTTGTTACACTATGAAAGCGGAAAATCTACACTACAAAAGCATAAAAAGATAGAATGAGGTGAGAGAAATCTCCCTCGACGGTTGCTTGGAGGAGGACTCGCTCTGATGTCGCTTGGAGAAAGGTGGTGAGGAGCAGGATGAAGGAGGACGGAGCCGGAGGACAGAGGATGGGGCAGGACGGTGTCGCGGCAAGGTTCTTCTTCCCGAAGGGCGGTGAGAGGACGGTCATGGGATGCTCCATGAAGGGGATGAGAGGAGGGAAAATATTTGGTTTTCTACTCTAGAGGAGCATCCGAGGCTTGAGACAAGCTCTCTCTAGAGCCTTGGAGGTGTGAGAGGAAGAAAGGAAGAGATGAAGAAAAATGAGAGGGGTAGGGGTCCTTTTATAGTGGAGGAAATAATTAAATTTGCATACAGGACATTTAGTGACGGTCATAAATGTCACTGAAGATCCACCGTAAACGTCGTTGAAGACAGCCCACACGCCCACGCTGCCCCTGTACTGGCGCGTGCTGTACGCGCCCTTGTCGTGTGTGCACGCGCGATATGCGTTGCTGCCTCTGAACACGTGTTGCACTGCTGTGCTTGTGCACCCACGTTGCTGTACGCGTGCAGTGGTGTGTGCGTGTGCATCGGCGGCCTGGGTTGCACCACATGGCACAATCTAGGTCTTCCATTGATAAGAACCTCATCATGAACCCTAACTAGCACAATCTAACCTAGATATGCAAGAAAAAGCTCCTACATAACTCGAAGAAAGGCTTGACTCAGAGAATTCTGAGTTTAAGAAGAAAATAAGTCATAAGGGGTAAAAATGCAATTTCACTAACATAATATGCAAACAGGGTAACTCAGGGTCCAAACATAGGTCAAACTAACCTAATAAGAAGGAAAGTGGGATGATCTGATCCAACAAGGGTTACAGCAACTCCAAGGAATTAAATGACATTCTATAACCCTAAAACAAACCCACTGCAATTCACGAGGTTCGAGGTAGGGTAAAAATCGACTAAACCCTCTAAAATTCATAGAAAAATAATTTCTAGGGTTTAGAATCTTCAATTTGGCCTTAGAAACCCATTTTGACCTACATTGAGAACCATGCCCAATTAATGATTTAATTTGGGTTTTTACGTAAATTGGCCGACCAAACAAGGTCTGACCTAGAAACAAAGTTCACCATTAAAATCCTTAGGTCCAATTTAGTCATGCATAAAAGCTTGTGCCTAAGAAGGGACCTTCTTGACCGACTTTGCAATTTGGTCCTCATCTATTACTTTTTGACCCTCAACTTTCAAAACCCTTGCATTTTGGCCCCTAGTTTCCTCGTCGTTCTTTGCATTTAGGTCCCCCTGCAAGTCTCTGCGCAGCGCCATGCTCCGACGACTTTGCGCGTAGCATGGCGCCGCGCAGGGTGAGGGGGATGTCCTGCAAATTGAACCTGGTGTTCCCTATGACGTCTGCTGTCGTAGGGACACCGCCATTCCGCCTGACGACGCCCTTTACCTTCCGTGCGAATGCGTGGAAGGTATGGGTCACACCTCCAGCCATTCTTCAGCGAGGGAGGCACGTCGCCTCCCTGCGTCCACCCCTCCGCCACCGCCTTTATAAAGACCAGCATCGCCAGCCAGTTCGGGCAGCTTGGTCTTGACGGAGAAAACCCCAACCCTTCCTCTCTTCCCACTCCGACAGGAACCCACCAGCTCCGGCGGCTGCCCCTCCGTCTCGTCGCTCTGTTGTAATACCAGCAGCAGAGCCACCTTCGCCTGATCTCCCCGCGTCGCACCGTACAAAGCGCGCGCCTCCCTGCCCTCTTCCTTGCCGTCGCTCTCTCCCTCTGGGTGTTTCTTCTTCGACGATAGTCGATACGACTACCGCCCTGCTCCGGCCCCCTTCGTCCCTGTAGGTAGGTTACTGTTATTTTCCTTCGTCCCTTCTTTCTTTTCCCCACTGCCTTTCAGTTGATTACCCCTCGATTGCGCCCAACCACCATCATCTTCCATCCCTCCGGCAACCCTCCGGCGAGTTGCCCCCGTCGATTCGCCGCTCCACACAACTCGCCAACTGTCCCAAAAGCTCTGTCTCACCCTACCCAACACCCCCCACCCCTCCACTGCCACTCCACACCTCCACAACACTCTCCCGATCAAACCCATTTTTCCGATTGCAGTCCAACCTAGGGCTGCCTCCAGACACCGGCCCGCAACCTGCTGCACCCTGCACTATCTTCACCGTGCCACAGCGAAGGTTTCACTGTGGTCTGATTAGGCCGAGAGGCCCTGTTTGTGTTAGGCAGATTTTCAGCCCCGGCCACCATTGGCGATGAAGCAAGGAGCTTCTAAGCGAGCTCCAGGCCTCGAAGCAGCAGGACTCCAGCCGAGGCAAATTGGAGAGACCAAGGTGAAGGCAGGCAGCTAGCACACGAAGGGAAGCAAGGACACAGCTGCTGAGGCAAGGTCGCGATTCTTCCTGCAGGCGTGCGCGAGAAGGGACGAAGTTTAGTCCCACATCGTAAGATTTTGAAGTGCCGCACCGTTTTAAATTGATTTTGTGTTTTTACCTCTGCAACATGGGGTGAGGTCCCCTCGCCCACTCGCCTGCCTCGTCCGTGACCCACGCCACGTGGACCTGGCCGACTCGTTTACCCTGCACTCCTTGCGCACCACCCACGCCGGTGCGCCTGGTCTCGAGTACACTACCCGACCCGATAACCCGGCTCTGGGAGAGCTTCCTATGAGTGGTTTACAGAGAGAGAGGGAGACGTGCGGGTAGAGGGAAGGGCTAGGTTTTGCTGTGCCTTGTGCAGGAACAGGGTGCAAAGGAAGAAGGTTCACCACTTGGCCGCAGGAAGAAGAAGAGGAGTGGAAGAAGAAACTATGAAAAGGCTCTGCAGCTGAGCAAGGTAGAAGACCAAGGAAGAAGAAGCGGGAAGAAGAAGAGAAGAAGAAGAAGTAGCAAAGGAAGAAAAGAGGGGAAGCACTGTAGCAGATCGCCGTTTAAGTCGTCTAACTGTGATATCAGACGACGGATGAAGCGTCAGAGGAGATAAACTAGAGAAGAAGAAAAAGAAAAGGCTCCGCAGCTGAAGAGAAAGAAAAGAGAAGAAGGAAGAAAGAAGATAACGACAAGAAAAAGAAGAAGAACTGAAGAAGAAAAGAACTAGAAGACAAGCAGAAGAAGAGGAACTGAAGGCAATCAGAGCCAAGGAAGAAGACCCGTAAAGATAAAGAAAAGAGAAAGAAGAGAAGAAGAAAAAGCCAAAAGATAGAAATCTATTTCTCCCTCTCTCTCTCTCTTATTTTTGTAATAAAGAAACATTGTACTTCTAGAATTCCAGTAGCTCCCTGAGTTCGACCTCGGGAAACTATTTCCGAGTAAAATTTTAATGGTAACAACAACCGTAGCTATCTTATTTTATACCACAACAACATTACTGTAATAAGCATTAAAACAAACAAAGACTAGCCGCGGTTGGGAACTGTCACCATCCATCTTTCCTTTGTAGGGGATGCTGTAGAGGTCGGATTGAGTCGATTTTTGGGCCATTGGGCTGCGATCGTCGACCCAAATCCATCAGTGTAGTCGTATTTGTCATTTGATGCTCTGGGTTCCGTCATCTAGTCCCTTAGCCGTTGATCTTCCTTGGATTGCATATGGTGCTACGAGACTTCGATCGAGCCGATTTCGGAAGCGTTGGACTCCGATCGTCGTCTTGATCAGATTTGTTCGGTCGGATCGTCAATCCGAAGCTTTGAAATAAATATCCTTCACTCCTGACCACAAAAAGGATGCAATTAACCTAAATTATATACTACTCTAAATGCAGAATGATGCATGCTATGTAATATTTATAACATGAGACGCAAATCTAAGCCTACGAACATGCATGAATAGGCATTTTACCCTCAATAAATGTGCTTACATCATACCCCCATGCCTATCTTTTGCTAGTCCCTAGCAAAATTAAACTATATGCTATATATAAAAGCATAATTAGGATAAGATCGCTTAGGCCTAAGTCATTTATTAACAATAGAAAATTTCAACTATGGCCCTAAACTACGAAGACTCAATAGTACCCAGGCGCATGCCAGAATGCAGATCGCCCAAGTCCTCACCTTATTTGAAAAGGAAATATACATTTTTTTTTTATTTTTCTTCTTTTCTAATTTTTTTGTACTTTTGGAGTTTGAGAGTTCCGGGATAACTTTTTATGGCTACCTGACCCACCCAAGACTCGAAAACAACTCTAAGTGCTAAGCATCTTGTGAAAATGGTGAAGGACTCACTAGACAGTTGTTAAAACGGACTTCGGGTTTCTACAACCCTAGGTGACCTTGCCTATAGGTTTATCTTTTCGAACGGTAGCTTTCTCCCTACTTTTATTTATGGAGTCAACACAAGGGCGAACCCAGTGTATATCTCCCCGATTTATTCTACTTCCCTGCTTCTTCCCTAAGTGTTTTGGAAATTATTATGCATTTTTGTGAGTTGGGCTCTGGACAACCAGCCAATGGACTGTTACCCACGACAACTTGCCGGCTATACTCGTGCGGTGAAGTGTGGTTTTATTTATTTTTTTCTTTCTCCATTTTCTATTTTTTTCTTTTTCTTTTTTTTCTTTTTTTATTTTTTAAGTAGGTGGCTTCCCTACTCTAAGATTTACTTGAAGGCAATACAATGAAAATGGTTTTGTGGTTGGGCTCTGGACAACCGGCCGATGAGCTGTTACCACCGACAACTTGCTAGACATACCACCCTAGATAGTTCATTAGCTACCCAATTTCCGAAGAAACTGTTGAAGGGTGAGTCAGTGCAAAAAATGTGTGTAGATGCTTAGGCTTCAAGTCCCCTCAAATCAGAGGGCGGGTTGATAAGTCGTATACTTATCACACCGATTTATTACCAAATTAAAATAAGATTGACTTGGTGAGGACTCGAGACTAAGTCCACATTCGAGTGGACACCCAGGCTAATTAAGCCCGAAGACCTGAAGAGTCTAAGTATTCAAGTCCTATCATATCATTTCCTAAAGTTAATAACTTCCAAATACTTAAGTTTTCTTCTCCTAATTCTTCTTTTTTTTGAATTTTCAATTTTTTTTAAAGAAACTAAAAGAAATTCTATGGAGTTAACAAAATGATTTCAGGATTAAGTATCCACCCCCCATGCTTAAATGATGCAATGTCCTTATTGTAAAAATAAAGAGATGAAAAGGGCAGAGTAAATAGAATATCACCTGAGTGTCGTGAATACCTGGTCAGCTCCGCAGAGAGAAGAGTGTATACACATGCACTAAGTTTAATGCCTTCAGCTTGGCATAATATACATACAAAGAAGAATTTGAGAATTCACAAGTAAGGGTCAGAATCAAAATAAAAAAATTGATCCTCAGACTTGCCAGCAAAAGATGTCCACAGATGTGGACCAGATTATGATGTAGACCCTTGCCCCAGAGTCGAGTAGTTCTAAGGTTCTGGGTGAAAATCACCCAGAATCGAAGATTGTTGTATTTACGGGGCCGGGCCTATGGTTTAGTGGTGTGCAACCCAAGACTAAAGTATCGGACAAAAGGTAGATTTGATTTACAAGGTTCAGTGTCCACTTAACGTTTAGCTCAGAAAAATAATAAGTTATTTTGAGATTGGGTTGCACGTAAAAGATATCGTAAGGGTCTTGGTAAAAAGTAGGTGATTTCAGGTCAATAGGTACCCTTAGATCCAAATTCAAAGTTCCCTCAGAATTAGCCTCCAAAATTTTTATTTCAACAATTCTATCTTCCAACATCAAGGGCTCAGGCTTCGAGACCTCTAGCATATCATTCACCCCGTATGATTCTCCCAAGTTCAGAAATCATGGCTGAATCAAGATTGACTTGGGCACAATGATCTCAGAAGTCAGCTCTTCAAGGTGCAGATGAGGAATGGGGTCACTGATTGAATCATCAAGTAAATGAGGATTTGAATCCTCCAAGTTGGCCCCAACTAAATCAAAATCTTCAATAACTGGGCTATCACATGGTTTATCATGCTCCTCGAGCCCATTTGTCTCACTAAAATCATCTTCCTTAAGCTCAGGTGAGACTTCACTAAGAGATTCCTCACCCTCAGAATCAAAGAATCCATGATCCTCATTTATATATGTCTCAAAATCATATGTCATTTCATGATCCGTGGAGACATTTTTCGTCATTCCCTGGCTCTAGGATCTCTTGTGAGAAACTCGATTCATCCTCAAAGGGTTGCTCTAGCCCAACCTGGTCATCTCCAATCTTAGAATATGTATCCCCCTTGACAGGCACCTAAGCAGGTTCAGATATTGGCTCTCCTGAAGGGGGTTCATCTTGAGAATCATCCCAAGATTTGACTAGGACAACCACAAATTTCATCCTCAACCTTGATAATTTCCCAAGAAGAAACTCACCTGGGTCCCTATCCCTAACACTTTGGAGAAAATCCAATAGAGAACTATTAATTTCATCAATCATTTTGATAATAGGCTCTAGTGCTTCAGTGCATGGTGTTGGCTGAGCTTCTAAAGATTGTATAATGTTCCTCAAATTAGGAACACCCTATCTTGGATCTTATTCATGTGAACCGACTTGTTTGATTCAGGTTTGGGTGGGTTCGGGTTAAATCTAAGGGAGTCAAGATGTCGAGGTTCTCGGGTCCCTCCTTGATAGCAGGTTGTTTCAGGTTGTTTAAAGGTTGGTGGTGACCTAAATTCAGCATAATTTTGGGGAGAGTAAGTGTTATAATTAGCATACCCTTCATGGTTGTAGATCTGGTTAGGTTGATCATCAAAGGATGGAGATCTATAATCATTGAAGCTCTGGGAAGGATAGTAATTATAGTCTTGTTGTCCAGGGTTAGACCTTGGACATTGAGGTCAGGATTCATATCCCCAATCAAAGTTATCCCGGCTAGTGGATGGGTAATTACAAGTCAAGTCAGAGTGGTAATCATCTTGGGGATAAGTGGTGGTAGGAGGATAGGATGGGAAATGCGTGTAAGAAGTGGAAGGATACATGGTGAAGTAAGGAGGGAAATCAGAAGAGAGAAAGGTGCCCTGCAGTACAATCAATCAACCTTGTCCTTATGTGGGTAGCCTAAAGATCTACAGACTCCCAGGACCCGTCTTGAGATTATAAATGATTTAGTCTACTTTTATCCAGTCAATCCAATCAGTTAGAAGGAGGGACTTGGGAGAAGGTTCTTCCTTTGACTTGCCTCTCCGATTCCTAATGTACCCCCCAATCGCGGTCGTTTGACGCTGCTCCCCTAGCTAGACATCAGATGGACCAGCAGAAGCAGATTAATCGAAAAAAGTCTCAGTCTGACCCCTAAAGAGAGAATCAATCCTTAAGGCCAACGTCTACTCAGTTTTAATTAGGCTTGGGATGATTGTGCTCTTGGAATGTGATGGGCCCTTTAGATGGGTTGTGCCCTTAATGATCAGTTGAAATGTGTGTGTGCACAACCAGGGTTTGCAAACAAGGTTATTTGATGATGTGTCTTTTAGGGTTTAACCTTGTTTAGTAGCTTTTAGGATTTAATCTTAGGTATATTCAATCAAGTTTAGGAGAACACTCCAAGTTTTGCAAGTACTGATGATGATATATTCCTTTAGAAATCAGAGAAAAAATGTGGAGTGCCTGGTTTAGCCCTAAGAATCAACCCTAAGTGGCAGGCTACTTGATGAATCGCTTTTAATTTGAGTGGTGCGGCCCAAACAAATCAATCAATTGGCCTATTCACACCATAGATTAAGGCACACAATGTCTTAGCCTAATCAGATTTCTACTCACTTATTTGTTTTGAGTTGAAGTGTACCAGGTCCACAGGTTAGATCCCGGTTAAGTGGTAGAATCAAAGTGGAGTGGTGCACCTTAAGTCGAGAGTTGTGGGTGTTAAGGTGTGTCTCTTTCAGAAAATCCCGCAATTAGATAACACTTTTTTTATTTTTTTTAATTTATGTGGATGGCGAGGTGAGTGGAGGTGGCAAACAAACAACCAAATCTATTCTAGGGTTTATAAAAAGCATCTAAGTTGGTTTGGGTTTGAGTTATTAGGTTATGGAATGAAAACTAAGGTGGGGGTGGTGTGGGAGATACTTATAGAACCTTCATCTGCACTTTTCTCTGATCTAACTGCTTTGGACCGCCTCAGAAGAGTACTTGCAATCACAGTAAGATCAAAGAAAAAGTGAGATAAAAGTTAGGTAAGGTGGAAAAAAACACGGGAAAAAAAAACCAAAGAGTGTTGCCTCCCCGGCAACGGCGCCAAAATGATTGCACGTGTTTTGCAAGTTAGAAATTAGGGTTACAAGTAACCCATCGTCGTAGTTGCAGAACACATGGTTAAATAAAATTTAAATCAAAACTCGAAAAGTGAGTCCTGGGTTGAACACGGGGAGGCAAATGTTTGGTTTTATGAAATCCGCATTTCTCTTTTATTTATTTTTGGTCATTTTTTATCTTTTCTAATTTTTTTTGGTTTTTTTAGCAAGCAAGATATTCGATTGATGAAAACTTTATCTACTTGCAAAAATAAGAGAGAGGGAGAAAGAGAGAGAGAGAAACAATCATCTATTCATGGAGAATTGTTTATTATACTATGAAAGCGGAAAATCTACACTATGAAAGCATAAAAAGATAGAATGAGGTGAGAGAAATCCCCCTCGACGATTGCTCGGATGACGACTCGCTCTGACGTTGCTTGGAGGAAGGTGGTAAGGAGCGAGAAGGAGGATGGGGCAGGACGACGTCGTGGCGAGGATCTTCTTCTTGAAGGGTGGTGAGAGGATAGGCATGGGATGCTCCACGAAGGGGGATGAGAGGAGGGAAAATATTTGGTTTCTATTCTAGAGGAGCATCCCGGGCTTTGGACAAGCTCTCTCTAGAGCCTTGGAGGTGGTGAGAGGAAGAAAGGAAGAGATGAAGAAAAATGGGAGGGGTAGGGGTCCTTTTATAGTGGAGGAAAGAATCAAATTCGTATATAGGACATTTAGTGACGATCATAAACGTCGTTGAAGATTCGCCATAAACGTCGCTGAAGACAGACCACGCGCCCACGCTGGCGCACGCTGTACGTGCCCTTGTCGCGCTTGTACGCACGATACGCGTCACTGCCTCCTTGCACGCACTGCGCTGCTGCGCTTGCGTATGCATGCCTCTGCGAGAGCGCACACCCGCATTGCTGTGTGCATGCGGTGGTGCGTGCATGTGCATGGGTGGCCTGGGTTGCACCACGTGGCACAATCTGGGCCGTCCATCTTCTTTCCTTTGTGGGGATGCTACAGAGGTCGGATTGAGTCAATTTTTGCACTGTTGGGTTGCGATCGTTGACCCGAATCCATCCGTGCAGTAAGATTTTTCATTTGATGCTCCAGATTCCATCACGTAGTCCCTCAGCCGTTGATCTTCCTTGGATTGCATATGGTGGTACGGGACTCCGATCGAGGCGATTTTGGAAGTGTTGGACTCCGATCGTCGTCTTGATCAGATCCATACGGTCAGATTGTCAATTCGAGGCTCCAAAATAAATATCCTTCTCTGCTGACCACAAAAAGTACGTAATTAACCTAAATTATATACAACTACTCTAAATACAGAATGATGCATGCTATGCAATATTTATAACATGAGATGCAAATCTAAGCCTAGGAACATGCATGAATAGGCATTTTACCCTCAATAAATGTGTTTACATCAGGTCCCTGCACACCCCTCACTTAACTTGACTCGCCTAAGCTTTACCACTCCTTACCTGCGACCCACGCCCGCAGCTCTGGACCTGGGTACGCTTACCCGAATACCCGATTACCCTGGTTTGAGAGAAAGAGAAGAGGAAAGGAAAGAGAGAGCGGGGGAGGGGGAGTTTTGCTTTCTTGAGGGTTGGCTGAACACTTAGCCATGAGTATCCCTTGTGTGTTGAGAAGGAAAGAAAAGAGGAGAGGACAAGAAGCAAGGAAGAAGGAGAGAAGCAAGCCATGACTGAAGAAGAAGAAAGAAGACACTGTAGTAGGCGACAGTTAGGTCGTCTGATACAACTGCCAGACGTCTGATTTGGGTTTAATGCTATACCTAAGTTGCACGGTTGAAACTACTGTAGCATTATTTGAATAATTAATATAGGTGATTAGACTAATAATTGGTGATTTAAATCACCATTATTTTGCCTTAGTTATCTTTTTGGTCTTAAAATACATTGAGTTTCATTAAATAATTAATGTGACAGATTAATATTCATTGAAATGTCATTATTGTGCTCAATTTCTTGTGCTCATTTATTTATTAATTGAGATTAGCATGTGAATTCCTATTTACTCCCTATGTTCGACCTCAAACTTCATATCTAGATATTCGAGTTATAAATATTATTTATTTTCATGTGATTTTGACTATACTGCAATGCAATGATTTTAAAACATCAATTTCGCTCAGTAAACAATACGGTTACTGAGAAAGAATTATTAGCAGTAGTATCCGAGTTGAAGTTTAGATCTTATTTACTTAGGTCTAAAGTGATTGTTTTCACTGATCATTCTGCCCTCCAGCATTTGTTGGTAAAGGACACCAAGCCTCGTCTTATCAGATGGATCCTTCTTTTGTAGGAGTTTAATGTCGAGATTCAAGACAAAGCCAGAGCTCATAATGTGGAGGCAGATCACTTGTCTCAGCTTGACCCACAACACATCTCCTATTCCCTGCCTATCTTAGATCAATTCCCGATTGAGTATATTTTGGTTAATTCTATTGAGTTTCCCTGGTACGCAGATATTGCAAATTATCTTGTCGCAGATAAGATTCCCGCAGGTTTATCCAAGAACCAAAAACTCATTCATTTCAGAAGCCAAATTTTATTTCTGGGATGACCCCTTGCTCTTTCACATCGAGGCTGATCAGGTCATCAGGAGGCACATCCCTGACTCAGAAATTTCGAGTGTGCCATCTTTTTGCCATATCGATGCTTGTGGTGGTCATTTTTCGGGCTGGAAAATTACTACGAAGACTTTACAGTTGGGTTTTTTCTGACCAACTATTTTCAAAGATACACACGAGTTTGCCAAATGCTACAGGCAATGTCAGTTGATCGGTTCTATGACCTAGAGCGACATGATGCCTCTCCAATCCATTCTGATCATAGAAGTGTTCGACAATTTAGGCATCGAATTTAGGGGGCCTTTTCTGAATTTGCATGGTTTTGAGTACATAGTTCTCACAGTTGACTGTTTTGAAGTGGGTTGAAGCCATTTCGGCAAGACGGGATGATCATAAGACCGTTATCTCCTTTGTTCGGGAATTTATTTTTGCGAGATTTGGAGTTCCCTGCACTTTGGTTATCGATGGGGGCAGTCACTTCATCCATACTCATTTTAGGTCTTTATTGAAAAAACATGGGGTACATCATTACATTGCCACCCTGTATCATCTGTAGACCAATGGGCAGGTTGAAATTTCTAACCGTCAAATCAAGCTTATTCTCCAGAAGATAGTTAGATTAAACAGGAAGGATTGGTTTGATCGATTGATTGATGCATTTTGGGCATATCAGACCGCGTACAAGGCCCTGCTCGGAATGTTGCCATATTGCATGCTGTATGGAAAGGCCTGCCACCTTCTTGTTGAGTTGGAGCACTGCGCCTTTTGAGTAGTGCAGAAATGTAATTTTAACCTCGATGTAGGAGCTTATGAGAGGAAGCTCCAGCTTAGCGAATTAGAGGAAATTTGGTAGGAAGCCTATGAGAATGCAAAGATATACAAAGAAAAGACTACGGCTTTTCATGACCACCACATCCAGTGGAAGGAATTAATGCCTAATTAGCAGGTCAGGTTATTTGATTCTCACCTTAAATTCTTTGCGGGTAAGCTTAAGTGCAAGTGGACTAGCTCGTATCATGTGATTCACCCATATTCTATTGGGGCGGTCCAAATTATGGACCCAAAATTTGGGCATGTTTCTACGGTACATGGCCAATGCCTCAAGCCATTTATGGCCTAGGAACCTCCTCCTACTGATGAAGCTATTAATTTTATCGAGGATGTGTATTCGAAGTTTCACCCAGTTGGTGGTGTTAAACTCAACACCTATACATATGTAGATACCTTTTATACATATCATCATTCTCTTTTGGCATATATTTCTACATATTGTGCTTTCTATCATTTGGTTGGCATTTGTTGAATGAAGAATCAGGAGCAATTCTAGGTGATTTCTATCCACTTACTCCTTGTCTTACTTTATTTTCCTTTTATTCATGCATGAGAACATGCAAGAACTTAGGCATGGGGGGTTAGTACACATAAACTGAAAGTTTTCCTACCAAAACCTTAGAAAACCTCTAAGCAGCACGTTAGTTGCACCTTAGGGTCATCAATTTAAGAACAACCCGATAAGGGGATATTATTGAAGTGAAATCATATGAGGTTAATTGTACATAAAGATTTTTATCACGAGGTTTTATTAGGGATTTTATTCTTTAATTGAATTATGAATTTAGAATCTAGTATAATTTCACACTTACATGTAGAATTTGCAATGTGATCCACTGTGAAGAACGATAGACATCTTTAGTTTATCAAGAAGCAACATTGTTTCTTTTCCTAAACCCTTGGACATTAATTAGGGAGTTAGGCAAACCATCTTCTATTAGATCCACTAGACAATTTTGAGGTGAAGTTAGAGTGTTTACTGGTGCTCTAAGTCTAGTGCAAGGAATCTTAGTTTCTGGATAATTAGATAATGATACTTGGAGTTAGGCATAGCTTTCACTCTCTATTCTTGTGTACGAATTCTTTGTGTGAATTTAAAAGGCAAATATACAAAACGGGTTCTAATGAAACTATGACTAAGGAGGATGGTTACGACCGTCCTTTACAGAATCCTCGGCTGAAGGAGGGTGTTAGTGTTAAAGGTCAGAAAATACGCAGTCCCATCCATTCTTTTCCTGGTGCCGAGAATAGGCACTTCCATCAAATAAGCCACCCGATATTCTCTTGAACATCATTAATTCGCAATAATGCCTCGTGAATAAAAATTTGAGTGTGTGTTGTATTGCGTTGTGTTGGTAGATATGAAAAGAAAAAATAAAGAGAAAAAAAAGGAAAAAAAGAAGAAAAGAAAAAGAAAAAAAAGGAAGAAAAAAAGAGAAGAAAAAAAAGAAAAAGAGAAAAAGTCTGAAAGAAAAAGTGTTGAGTTGTGTTTATTTCATTTTGTGTCAAGTACATTGAGGTTACAACACCTACTACCATTGTGATCCACAAAATACAGCCTTGGCCTACTTTTCTGTATTTTTGACCGCCCGAATACTAGCTGAGGATTTCTGACTTAGTTATAGGGTTATCAGAACTTAATTAAAGTGTTAATGCCATGTGAGATCACCAAATGTTGAGTATATTTACAAATCTGGTGAGATTGTGAGCTTGAAAAAGAAAAGAAAAAAGAGAAGGAAAAAGAGAGAGTGAGTATAAGGGAACTAAAGAGAACATAGTTTCTCTGCCTTTCTCTGAGTTGATTTATTTGATAGTCTGGAAATCTAGATTCTGTAGTACTAGTCTATATGTAGCACTAGAGGAGTGCGAGCCAACATATACAAACCAACTTGACTCAAACATCTTCTACCTAAGACGAAAGTCGGGGCTAAAATTATGAATTATTTTGTTATACCCCCGAGGGAAGAAGTTTGCCTATCCTGATAGAGTTTTATTAGGATCAAGTATGAGCTTTAGTTGTAGATTGGCTTTTCATTTGGATCCGTTGCATAGCTTATAGCACTACACTTTCACGATAATCTGGATTTCTAAATTTTTGGATGAAAACAAAACAAATGGATCTCTAGTCAAACTCTTGATAGAAATCAACCATTTAGGGACCAATTTGCATTTAGTCTTGCATTTACTAGGGATTAGCAAGATTTAGGCATGGTGGTATGATTGCGTAACAATCATAGAACTTAATCTACTTAAATTAAGTTGGAGCCTAGCTTAATGATTGTGCTACTCCTCAACACATTTAATTAAGTTAATTGAGCTTAATTATGTGTAGAAGTAACTTAGGTTAACTCAAATTTGTGTCGGTTAAGTAGTATAAGGTCAAGTTAACCTAACATTTTAGAATTTATTACTTTTAACTAGTTGAATCTAGGTCATTCGCTAGGAGGTTTAGTTTACTCTCAGTCGTGCCCCGCATGAATTACGACATAGATGTGTTGTTGATCGAGTTTTCCGCCATCCCTTCGAATAATTCTGAAGCGGATTCTGCGTCGCGATTTAGAAAATTCCCTCCACAAAATGCATCGACTAGATTGCGAATGCCCTCTTGCAAACCATAGTAGAAGATATGCATTAGTTGCCAACGAGGGATGTCATGATGTGGGCATTTCCTTTGTAATTCATGAAAGCGTTCCCACGCCTTATGAATTGGTTCTCCTTGATTTTGATTAAAAGTAGTGATTGCTCGCCTTAAAGCATTTGTTCGACCAATAGGAAAGAATTTCTTCAAAAATGCAGATTCGAGTTCATCCCAAGTTGAGATTGGTCTTGCTATAGTTCTATACCAATAAGCTGCTTTATCTTTAAGGCTAAAAGAGAATATTTTCATAAGTAGGATTTCCCTATTTTGATTTCGAGGTCCAAGAGTTTGAGATAGATTCTTTAGATCTTCAATATGTTGAAATGGATCCTCAGATGCAAATCTGTGAAAATGAGGGATTAGACCTATAATATTTGACTTTAATTCAAGATCATTCTCCCCAATAGGAATCCTAACATTAGGCTCTACTTATGCATTAGATGGATTATAGTAGTCTCTGAGTAGAGGCCTTGGATGATGGATTGGTAAATCAGGAAGGTCAAAACCTGCCTCAGGTTGAGGTGGAGGATGGGTTTGAAGATTTTGTAGATTGTTTAAGGCTGCTGTTAAAAGATTAATTTGTCTATTTTGCTTAATCATCCTAAGATTCTAGTTCAGGAGTGCCTCATGAACATCAAAAGGTGGCATCTCCCCCTGACCAGAAGAAGGGATCTTGGGATTCTGATTTTGCATTTGTTCCATAGAAATAGATGAATCAGATGGGAAAATAAGTGATTGCTTATCTGCAATCGGTCTAGGATCACCTGTGAAAGAAGTTACAAGAGGAGGATGCAAGGATCGCCTCCCATCCATAAAATGAAAAGAATGTGCAAAGGCACACTCACACCACAGAAATCAGCGGCACAAAAACTTGCAAAACAGCACAAAAAATGTGGGTTTTGCTGTTCGTTCAAAGGAAAGAAGAGATTCCTAGAATACGCAAAAATACTTTGGATGCAAACAAGTATAGTAACAGTATCAAAATACGCATCCTAATCTCGTGTCTACGCAAGTGCATATCCTTTAGGCTCAAAGGTCTAAGATCGAAACTGCTCATTACTGGCTCCCCAGGGCTCTAGTAGTGAGATAGACTTGTTGATCTTCCACCAAAGCCCTAAGAGGTGCAAAGAAGAGAGATAGAAAATTCAGACTCGTGTGACTCTAGTGATCACGCTATGTGCGCGATAGCATGCAACAGACAATTGCGATAAAACTCGCATGCGTTCTGCAAACAGATTTAGTCATAATTTTTATTTTCCTCTTTTTACTTAATCTTTTCAAAAGTATATCGAAAGAATTAAAGTGACCGCTTTTTAAGTATTTTCAAAAAAATATATGTGGTCTTGTTATTATTTCCAGGATAGAGATCTACGTGATTTTTTTCGCGTGTTTTCTTGCTGATGCGAGAAAAACAGTAGAAATTTCCCGAGTCAGATCGAAAAATACTAGTAGATAAAATGCACTCCTAAGAGTGTATGCCTATAATATGTTGCTGCTAGTTAGAAAAGATGTATTTTTGTATTTTTTAAATTTTTATCTAACTAAATGCAACAATTCAAACTAACTAGAGACTAAGAAAAGAAATACTTACAATGGTATTTATAAGGGAAAACTATCTAAGAAACCTGCCTTCCCCCTGAGATTACCTGCAAAGGTAAACCTAGAAAGAAGACAGAAAACAAAACAAAAACAAAACTAATTAAAATAAAACACTAAAAACAGTAAAATTTGTGAGTATAATTACAACTACCTCCTATGGCACCAAAATGATTATTACACAATTAAACCAGGGAATGTTTTGGTGAATTAAAACATAGCCTCCTCGGCAACGGCGTGATTAAAATGATTGTGCTACTCCTCAACACAATTAATTAAGTTAATTGAGCTTAATTATGTGTAGAAGTAACTTAGGTTAACTTGAATTTGTGTCGGTTAAGTAGTATAGGGTCAAGTTATCCTAACATTTTAGATTTTATTACTTTTAACTGGTTGAGTCCAGGTCGTTCGCTGGGAGGTTTAGTTTACTCAAAATTCACCAATCAATTCAAAACAACTCATCGGAGGTATAATTAAGTTAATTTTAACAACATGAATTTTGCCTAATGATTTAAATTCAAGAAATATGCAAAATTCCATAAGAAAACATATTTACTCAATTGATCTTCTTTAATAGCAAGTAAACATGTAAATTTTCTATTTATTTCAAAGGAATTAAGGCAATAGAGAATTTTTCTAATTAAAACATGCCTTATTACATCATTAAAAGCAAAAAGAAATTTAAAATAATGCATGAAAGTAAATCATTTATTCTCTTTTCTTCAACCTCTCTCTCTCTTTCTTCTTCTTTCTCTCTTTCTTCTCTTTTTATCTTTTTACTTATCTTTTATTCTTTCCTTTTCTCTTTATTCTTTCTCTTATTTTTCCTCTTATATTTCTCAAGCTCTCTTTCTTCTTCCTTTCTTCTCTGCCTTGTCTCTGCCTTGCCTCTTCAGTGCCTGTTCCTTCTCGTCCTTCTCTTACAAACTGATCCTATCTTCCTTCTCCTTCTTTCCTTGCTTTACTCCTTCTCCTTCTTTCCTTAGAATATTTCCTTAAGCACTTAGCCTTAGCTTCCCTTCTTTCCTTCTGAACTTAGCCTTCAGCTGAATCGGGTTTTTTTTTTCTCTTTCAACCAAAAATTGGTTATTTATTGGTGGCTTAGACTTTTTGGGGATACGCAGCACCCTTTGCAGGGTGGGACCAGACCCTACTAGGTCCTATCCTGATTCATTACAGTTCGATTTATTTTTCGGTTCAGAGTTTCGAGCCAAACCGGCTCAGACCTCCCAGGCCTCACACACGCCCTCCCAGGGCCACACATTCGCACGCCACACAGGTGCACACTCGCTGGTACGTACGTGCCCACACACACACATGCTCAATTGAATGCTCATTCGGTAACTGTGCACCGAGCGCTGACGACTGAAGAGCGTATACAACAAATTCATTTTATACTAAGGTGCCCACTCAGAAATTCTCGATGTGGGACTATCCTAACCCCTCCCAGAGCAAACTTCAAGTGATGATTTCTCCTAACTTAGAGCTCCATTTGAAGCAAACAAAAGCTTGTTGGAAAGCTCCTGAGTTGCTTTGCAAGATTATAGTGTCAATTTAATGTGAAGGGGAAGTTTTGCTCTTCGATTAGAATGGCAAATCTACAGGTCTGACTATAGTAATAATATGGCTTGGAAATGGATTTATCAGTATAAAGTTCACAGACTGGACTTTCTCTCTCAGTTAATGTTCTAAATGGTTTCTAAGGTTATTTCTATAGCTTCAGGTGTGGATATCAAGCTCTCAGGAACTTCAGGTAGTGCACAGAAGCTCAAAGCTTCTCTGAAAGTTTCAGGAAGTTGAATACAGACTTGAAAAGACCTAACAGACATCTAAAGTCATGATTAATCATTTGAAACAACTTCTAGAGATTGTTACCAACTCATATGGGTAGAATTGCAATCAAAAATCATCCAAAATCTACTGCCAACAATTTGGGTTAAAAAATAACCCAAACTGGCAGTAATTGAAATTCGATCGAATTAACCATCTGATCTCACTCAAATCACTTTAAAATCATTCAAATGTATCTCATAATCAATTCAAACTCATCAATTAGTTAGATTGAATCCAGATTTGAAGACTTAAACTCGGGTTTGACTGGAAAGCTTCAAATTTTGACTTTCTGTTTTGAACCTTTTTCCAAGGAATTAAGGCCTCAAATATCTTCTCAATCCCAAGAACATGCTCAGAACCTTCAATAGAGTGTTTTAACTGAAAATTCTAGGGTTTCAGGCTAGTCACCTGAACTTCTAAGGTGGTTTGTTCGTCAAAACAACCCAGAGGTTGTTACAGTGATTTAAGGGTAGAAATGGCTTCAGTGCACTACATTGAAGCTTTTAGATCCTTTAATTGTGACTTAAGGCTTTCTATCAAACTTCTCCAACTCCGCTAGAGTTGGAGAAGATGAACTCCTATCTCAAGCTCCAGTCATTAAAATCCCAAATAAATGACCTCAGCACAATCAGTGAACCTCAATTCATCATTCTAGAGCTTCACACCAAGTTATACAGGCTGAAGAACAGTTTTGACTCGCTGGAGCTCGTCGGAGCTTCGGTGAGTCTAGAAAAAGTGAATTTTGTGCACAGAATGAGAAATTGTACCATTAGTGACTAGAAAAGGTTCCTGAGGTCACAAGGAACCTCAGGATCAAGTTAATTTCTTCAATTGATCATTAAAAGAAAGATTTAACAGTGAATTCATTTCTTAAAGAATCTGAGTTGGTTAATGCTGAGGACCTGTTTTACCACTCAATTGAGTGGTCAAAACAAGTCAACAAGTGATTGCGATCATAAATATATAGTTAATTAAAGATTTCAACCACTCCTGAGCTGCCATTGACAGCGAGCTCAGGAGCTTAATTAGATTTAGGCATTTACATTATATGTGGTATTTAATCAAATTATAGCGGTGATTAGGATCCTTTAGTGATGAAAAGATGATTGAGGACCCAATGAAGGTGAAGATTAGGTCAACTACTGCTACCATAGACAGCAGAAGTAGTCGATGGAGGTGGAAATGATTTAGGTGAATTAGTGATCAAATAAGTAATTAAATGTGATAGAAGTGATCATGGAAGATAAAGGAAGATGAACAGTGATTTAAAAAGATGAAATTAATGCTCTGACAAGCTCAAGGAGCTCGTCGGAGTCGAGGAAGATGAAATTTAAGTCTAACACTACGGCTAACTAACCTACCTAACTAACTAAACTATCCTACTCCTACTCCTAGTCCTAGTCTATTGTTACCTGGACGAAGGGGTTAGAGGATCTTCATTGATGGCTCATAACGGAGGAGGAAATTGGAGGGTTGTTGAAAGATCTCAGGCGGCGGTTGTGAGGTGAAGTAGAGGAGTCTCCTTAGTTAGCGCTTGTGTCAAGAGATGCGGTTGACCTTGGCGAAGTTCCAGAGTTGATAAAAGTGAATGGAGGAAGTTGGATGAGGTGGTGGAAGATTGTTAGAGTTGCAGAGTGAATAGCCTAACGAAGTCGGCTACAGTGAAGAAGAGGGAAGGAAGCCAACTTGGTGGAAATCAGGGGGGTCAAGGGGTATTTATAGTCGACAGTGAATAAGAAGGAGGTGGAATCTGGATGCGATTGTGGCTAGGAGGAGGATAACCACCGGCATCTTCTCCGATGCTGGTGAGGCTATCTCCAACCCTAAATTAGGATAAAGGCATCATCCAGACCGATGGATGAAAATGGGATGATGAGTACAAGCTCCAGGAGCTTGGAGGAGAACAGATGACGTCGGATTGGCAGTGATCAAGCAGTGGCTGCACCTTCAGTCGTCAACCATCCAGTTGGGTGAAGAAGAGAAGAAGAAGTATAGGGACCTATTCGTGATGAAACTTAAGGACCTAAATGGAAAATAAGTACCCGATTGGAATAAAATGTAGGGACCAAAATAGAAACTCAGGTTTTCAAGGTTTATTTTATTTTAGATCTTTTTCAACTTTTTATATATGATTATAAATAAGATAATTATTATATTTAGACCTTGAATTTACATTTTAGACCTTTTTTGATGAATTTATTTAATTAAGTAATGTTACTTTAATTATTACATACTTAGGTATATATTATGCTTAAGTTAGTTAACATATTAATTAGATGAATGATTAATAATATTTTGAGTCCAATTATTAATTAGATTATTAATAATATTAATTGGATGCTAATTTAGCATTTTAACTTATTTTAAGGTCCTTTACTACTTATCCCTTATTTAATAATTAACCCATATATTCACATAATCGTAGCTAATTAACTAGGAAGACTAGTTAATTAGAAACCATGATGAGCTTCTCATCACTTAACTTAGGAATAATGCATGCATGAGCAGCATATTTTGCATCATAGTTGATTTGTTTGGCTATGTAAATAATAATGTTGTTTTTATGTTCTAATTGATTTGGAATAATAATTTTAGATGATTCAAGGCCATGGATGATAAATATGACTATACGGATGGACTTAGAGCGACGATCGCAGTCCGATGACATAAAAATCACCTTAATCGTAGCCTTGCTGCACCATCTACAAAGGGAAGAATATGGACTGTCAGGATGGCACCACGTGGCACCATCCTAATGGCCTATTGCCACCACCCCATCCAATGAATGACATTTTATGCGCTTTGTGGGCAGTTGGATCATCATCCAACGACCACAAAAGTGCCATGTCATCGGCTACACCCCTCTCATCAAGTTGCACTCATCCAACGGCCGAGGGCGGTCGAGCACAAAAGCATCTCCATGACCATTCGCGGCCATAGTGCGTTGGAGAGTGCCCTCAAACACGAAGTCAACCCACGCGATCGAAGACTCATGCATGGAATTAATCTGCTAAAGAGCATGCGGGTGAAATTCAGCTGTCAGATTTGGATTGCATGACATTGGTGATGATGCGTGGCGGGCAGAGGCTCATTGGATGCACATGCGCACGATGACGCATGGTTGCACGCGGACGAGGAGAGGCGATGTTGAATGCGCGACATAGGCTAATCTCAGTCGTCGATCATTAAGAACGGATGACCAGATTTGAATGCATGCGTATGCTCACGATGAGCGATCAGGTGGTGGATCGAGCGGTGCAGAGAATGCAATGTGGCGTGATTAGGTGAAAGCGCATGTTGGGTGTGCGATGGAGGCTTGTGAGCATGCGATTTGGATGTGATCTGAGCTGTAGATCTCTAGATCATGTTTGCATGGATTAGGGCTCTAAAAAATCCATTTCACCCCTCACTTTGGTTACGAAAAGGACCCCAGGCCCCCAATTAGAGAGGCAATTCCACCTCCGTGCATCTCCCGCTCCCTTCTCCTTCGAAGAGCCCTCCTCCTTTGAGATGTCCACCAAGGCCGCCCTTGGTGGACCACTGCTGCTCCTCCATGCCTCTCCAAAGGCCACCAAGGATTACTCCTTGGTGCCCTTATTCTAGTAGAATTGATAGTTGTCTTTTTAATTCTTCTACTAGTTTAAGTTCTTGTAGTTTTTCTTCTAGTTGTTCTAATTTAGTTCTAGCTATTTTTCTTGTCAAGCGTTCAACTAGATGGAAAACTTGCCTAATTACTATTTGAATAGAGTGAATTTTCTTCATATCTATCTTGCTTATTGTTCTAGTTTTAGTTAGATTAGATCATTATTAAATCAAGTTGCATTTTCACCTCCCTGAATTCGATTGGGACTTACGAAGTTTTATAAAATTATTTGTCGACGAGTTTTTGTGCCATACTACAACGAAAACATTTTAAAAATGCGATTCCATAGATACGAAGGTAGGTTAGGTGGTGTTAGCGGTGGAGTCTATTTCTAGAAATTGAATTTTTCTTCCATCCTTTTCCGGTGAATTTGCATTTGTTCTAGTCTTTGAGCTATCATTTGAATATCATGTTAGGTGACTGGTCTGGATTTTCATCTATAGTTAATTTGATTAAGGCTAAGTCTTGGATTTATGTTCCTTCCAAAATTATCCATCGATAAATGATTAAATGAGTTTTCACTAATTTCCTCGAATAATTGGTAGGCACTTTCAGAATCCCTATTCAGGAAGTTGCCACCACATGAGGCATGCATGAATCTTCTTAATTGATCTTCTAATTTGTGATAGAAGATCTGCACTAGCTACCATAATGGAATTTCGTGGTGTAGGCAACTCCTTAATAATTCTTGAAACCTTCCCTAAGACTCATGTAAGGATTCACCATTTTTCTGCTGGAAGGTTGTAATCGATCTTCTTAAAGCAATTGTACGATCAATGGGAAAGTGTTTTTTTAGGAATGCACTTTTTAGTTGTGTCCATGTTGTAATGGGTCTCCTGATGGTTTGAATTAGTAGGCGGCCTTATCCTTAAGAGAGAGAGGGAAGAGTCTCATCAGCTATAAATCTTTCTACGCATAAGGGGATGATGGTAACTGATGGGAACACCATCATGAGCCCTAACTAGCTCATTTTGACCCAAAGAGAATAAAAGCTCCTACATAACCAACTGGAGGTCATAATTCACTGAGTAACCTTTCTGAGAGAAAAGTAAGAAATAAGGGTTGAAACTGCAATTTTACCATCGCAGTACAACAACAGGCTTTCTCATTGGCTAAACACAGGTCAAAAGGTCTTAACAAGATAAAAAGTGGGTTGGATCAGACAGAAAAGGGTTCGTGTGAGTTTTGGGAATTAAATGACTTCTTGTAACCCTAAAATAGACCCACTTGATTAAAAAAGATTTTGGTCAGGATAAAATTCACCTAAACCCTATAAAAATCATAGAAAAATATTCTTTAGGGTTTATAACTTTCAATTTGGCCATTGGAACACATTTTGACCTAGAATGGGGTCTCAGACATATATTTGCCCTAAATTGAGTTTTTGCATAAATTGCCTAGTCGAACATGGTCAAACCCAAAATCCAACTTCACCATTGGATTTCTTATGTTCAAATTAGGTTTGTACCAAAATTTGGACCTAAGGAGAACTCATCTTGACCCACTTTGCAAATAGGTCCAACCTGATTACATTTGTAGCCCTATCTTTCAAAAACCTTTGCAAAAGCCCCCCTATCTTCTTCATCATTCTTTGCAATTAGTTTCCTCCACCATTATAGCGGAGGAATCCTACTCCGACTAGCTTTAGAAGGTGATTTCTCCTTGATTTCTCAGAGAATCCCCTTCAAAATTGGAAGGGAGATTCTCTGAGAAAATCCCTCCAATCTGAACCCATCCATGATCCAAGATTCTTTCCCAATCTCTCATGCGAATGCATGAGAGATTTGGGTCTCTTTCGAGTTGCCAACTCTGGTGACCCTACCTTGCTTGGAAGCTTGGCTTCTAAGCACGAAATCGACCTCCAGGGCTCTATTTGAAGGAGCCCAGTTCGCCCCGACTCCTCTAAGCTTGAAATCGATCGGAAATCCCCTCAATTTCTTCTCTCCTCCTCCGGCTGACTCGCTCATCAAGCTCCAACGACCTTCCTTGATCTCCTCGATCGCTTGACCACAATACCGGTGGCAGGTTCTTCTTCGTCACGTTCATCTGCGTCGTGTAGCACTTGCCGACGCCCCTGTCTCCCCTTCATCCTTATCGACCATCCTTCTCTGAGCACCTCCGTCTCTGACATCGGCAATACGCGGCAGATGCCATCTCCGTCTCCCTTTCGTCTCTTCACCTCCTAGATAAGTCCCCTTCACCCTCTACATTCTTCTACCCTCTTTATTTCCCTCAATCGACTACTGCCGCACTCCACCACCATCATCTACTTCACCTCTGGCCACCAACTTCGGCGAGATCGCTTCACCACCATAGACCACCACCCTCCTCGCCGACAAGTCCATAAGCTCCGTATAGACTACCTGATCACAACCCCTCACTCCATTCACTTCGCCACTCACCCAAACACACCCTCGACCACACCCACACATACACACACAGTGTGCCCTAGGCACGCTCACACAGGCGTTCCTACTCCACGTTGACCACCGCTGCACACTCGCCGTGCCTCGATGAAGCTTCCTGAACGTTCTGACGTGGCCTCGAGGCCGTTGTGGTGATTTTAGGTACAGGTGTTGATCCGCCATTGGAGCAAAGCTTGAAGCAAGCTTGCAGTTGCTCCAGGTTTCGCCCGCTCTAGGCCCGTGTCCCAGATTGCATGGAGCACCCTCGCGCACAACTCCAGGCTGTCAATTGAAGTCAAGGACAGTCGCAGCTGCTGCAATCGAAGAGAGCACCTCTGCTGCGGGCCAGCGCGAAGGTGGGAAGATAGTCCCACCTCAGAACTGGAAGAGGTGCAACACTCGGATAAATTGAATTCTTGCTAGTGGCTTATTGCCTCCGAATCACGGGGTGAGGTCCCTCTCACCTGAACCGATCAGAATCAGCCTCGTTTGTAACCACGCCTCGTAGACCAGGTCTTGACCCGACCCGATTAGCACTCCTCGCCCACCACCGCACACTGGTGGGCCTGGTCCTATGTACGTACCTGACCCGATTACCTGAGAAGCGTGTGGCTCTGGGAGAGCAAAACCTAAGAGAGAAAAGAGAGGAGAGTGTGCGTGAGAAGGGGGTAGGTTTTGCTCTGCAGGCTGAAGAGGAGGAGAAGCAAAGCTGAAGAAGAGGAAGGAGAAGACAACGGTGCAAAGAAGCTAAGGTAGAGAAAGAACGAGAAGGAAGGAACTAAAGGAAGAAGAAGCTGAAGAAGAAGAAGGTAGAGAAAGGCAGAAGAGAAGAGAAGAAGAAGAAGCTAAGGGTCAAGGCTGAGAGGCAAAGGAAGAGCGCAAGTAGCCAGCAGAGAAAGAAAGAGAAGAAAAGCCAAAGAAGAAGAAGGTTGAAGCCAAAGGAAGACAAAAGAGAGAGAGAAAGAAGAAAAGGAAGAAGAAGTCAGGAGCATTGTAGCATCATCATTTTAAGATGTCTAATTTACAAATCAGACATTCAATTTTGAGTTTAATTCATATACATTGAGTTTCTTTAATATTTTGTGCTCTACATTTACTCCTATATTTTTGCACTGTGACATTGATGTTATTGCATATTATGAATTGTGATCTTGATTTCTAAAACCCAATTTGCTCCCAGTGTTCAATCTCAAACTTTAAATTCGAGTAATAAAATTATATTTGTTTTGAACACTCTTTCAGCTATATTACAACACAATATTCTTAAATATCGATTCAGCGATCATTAAACATTTTGGCGCCATTGCGGGGGAGCAAGGGGCGATTTAGAATTCTTGATTACAATTGCTGATTTGGTACTAACTTGCTATATCTCTTTTCGTTGTGGTTGTTTCAGGAGGAGAAGATTCAACGAAAGACAGCCACACATCAAACACGACAGGGGCATGCAATTTCTGATTACTTTCTCTTAAGCCCCTCATTCTGAAAAGGAGAAAAAGATAAAATCAATTAAGGGCTACTTGCTTTCCATTTCTAGCTAATTCACCAGTTGCCTGATTTGTGCACCCATTTAAGGTAACTAGGGCTACCACTTTCTTGATTGAGCCCTAGATACCACATTGGACAAACTAAATTGGACCAAGGTTAAAGCCAAATTAAGGATTTCAATCTAGGGTTTTAGAGACACACCTTCATAAGCAAGAATTAACTTTCCAAAAAGAGGTGTGCCTAAGCCTTGGTTGAAGAGATTTATTCAAGAAAACCCTAAAATACAGTCTCTTGATCTCACTTGAATCCTAAAAGAAGAGACCTAAAACTTCTCAAAGGACAAATAGGTGAAGTTGACCCACCTTGTTGGGTCAACAAACCTTGAAATTAGGTCACTTTTTGCACTCAATACATCTAAAGTTCAAGTGGAAATCTTAAGCACACTTGCTCTTTAATAAAATTGGTATACTTAAGAGGTCAAGTCCCCATTCTGGTCTACCTGGAACATTAGTGACAAGGGAGGTCGGATGGGGGAAACCTTGTAACTCGTGGGGGTGCTCTACCGTGTAGGGGTCTTTGCGGGACTCTCCCTCTCTGGCTGCCCAGGTATTTCTCAGGTGGACGACTTTCTGACCAAGGGGTATCATTCGCCCTGAGCCTCTATAGTCATCCAAATTTTTTTGGTGTCTTGATTGGGTCCATCACATTCTACTCTCATCCAAACCATCGGTGCATGTTCGGTAGGAGGTCCTTAAGACCATCCTTAAGGCCTCCTTTAGCGATTCACTCCCATCAAGGCCACGCCTCGACTTCTGTGTTTGTGCAGCAACCCCATCACATAAACATCTCCTCTGATTCATCTGAACCCAATTCTCCTTCTTCCATCATCATGGCACAACCCGTAGAAGAAGAGAATAACCTTGAGAACCAACTCCAGTGCCTTAATGATTTATTCCAAGCCTTTGTAAATCCACCACAGCGTCCTATGATGTGAGATCACTATAATCCCGCTGCGGTGGCTATCGAACCTCGAGTCCAAATCGTAGCTGGAGGTCCTGATTCTGAACTCAAGCCTAACATGATTCATGCTATTCCAAAGTTTCATGGGCTTAATTCCGAGGATGCCTTCCAGCACATCAAACAACTCAAGCATCTGGCCCAGACCTTCAGGTTAGATGTCCAAAATCGGGATATTCTTCTCATGAAGATGTTTTCCTTCTCTCTCATGGACAAAGTAGCCCACTGGTATCAGACTCAAACGCGTCCAATCAACACATGGGTTGAACTACAATCTAAGTTTTTGAAAAAGTTCTTCCCAGTTGGTCAGATGAATGCCTTACGATACCAGATCACACACTTCACCCAGTAGCCTGGAGAACCACTTCATGAAGCATGGGACCGTTTCCTGGATATCATGCGAAAGTGACACCAACACGGAGTTCCTAAATGGGAACATGTCCAATCTTTTTACCAGGGACTCCGTGAAGATATCCGCTTATTCGTCAATGCAACCTGCAGAGGAAATATCATGGGTCAACACGAAGACACTGTGTGGGAGTTTCTTGAGAATACGTGTGAGAACTCCATTAATAGTGACTCCACGGGCTTATTCGATGGGATGAATGCCTGCGCAACGACGAATCCAAGGGGAGCACATGAGACGCAGGGCCTGTCCGCATCCGTCGACTTGGAATTGATGGCCAGTCAGTTGGACAAGGTCTCTATCATTGAGAAGGTGGATGAGCTAACTCGACATCTACAGTAAGCCACCTCTACGCAAAACCCATTTGCACAGTCGCCCTCTGGGAGGGAAGCTGTGCATAACATCTATCACCAACCTTCTCAGGGGATGGACCCGTATCCACCCCTGTCCGACTCTAGGACCGGAGGAAACTCCAATCCTACTTACTCTAGTTGGGGGAACTCTGAACCCTCGTACTTTGACTTTTCTGAGGTTCCTCAGACTTGCGAGGGCCTCAACACCATCCAGAATGACCCATTCTCTAATACCTATAACCCTGGATGGCGGAATCATCCCAATTCCCTATGGGCTAAAAATAATCAGAATCAGAGACCACCATATCAACCTCTTCCATTTCAGTCGCCTCAGCCTTGGCCCAACCCCACCTATCAATCTAGGCCAACTTAGACAGATCAAATGACTCTCATCCTTCAGACTCTGGCTGACATTCAGAAGATGAATGAGGCTATGCAAAAACAACACAAAGACAAGATCACAGAGGTTCGCAATCAACTCACCTAGATGGTGAATTCCCGCCAACCTGGCATACTACCTTCGCAACCTCTACCGAATCCGAATAACGTGCAAAACCAGAGGCGTGTTATGAACCCAAATTCGGGCCAAGCCCACATGATTTATTAAGCCCCTTCTGTTCCATCACCAGACGGGATGGAAGCTTCGTCATCATATTCAGGATTTCAGCAGCAGCCACGTATTTTTTTTGAGAAGGAAAGGAATGCTATCGAATCACTGATAGCAAACTAGGAGAGCTTTTATTAATAAAGAATAATGAAATAATTACATGGTTGAACTCCATTGATGTATAAGATTCCAGCAGCTATTGACAATCTTATCCACATTCACTGGACTCTCTTGAAAAACAAACTCATTCATAGCTCTCCAGATAGACCACAGAACAACCACCATGGATAAACATGGTTTATTCACCCTCACAAGAGAACTCCAATGATTCTCCCATGTGGGAAGAGAATCTCTATAAACTCTCCTCTAGACATAATCTGTGATCACACACGAAGAAAAAATATGAGTGCTAGAGTCGTTATGCATCCCACATAAGTGGGAAAATTGGGTAGGAGTTCCCATTCTCCTGTGCCTCAGATCTCCAGTAATCAGACCATCCCTTCTACATAACCATAAAAAAATTTGTACCTTCAGTGGTACCTTTAATTTCCATAACTTTTTTCCCACCTCATCAACTTCTGCCATCCTGGATATGTTAACCAGCTTGTCATAGGCAGCCGCTGAAGAAAAATTACCCTCCCATTTGTATGTGTCGTATTCATTAGGTGTGGGTTTGAAGGTAGCAAGTTCTTGCATGAGGAGCTCATTTTTTGCTCATGTTCTTGTTTCATGGTTATTCCACATAGCGTTGTTCAAAGACCACTTTTTAGAAGCCACGTCCCAATAATTAGAAACCACAACATTCTTATCAAAAGCAGCTACTCAAGCAAGGGGGTACCTATCTTTGATCACCCCCCCAGGCAACCAATTCTCCAGCCAGCATTTGAAGCTTTTCCCATCACCTAAAACAGATTTGAACAAAATCCAATTATCCGCCAAGGCACACATCATAGAAGACCAAAAAGGAGAGGGTTTGTGGGGATTTAGGTGGTTATTCTCATCATTAGTTGCCCCATAGCTATCCTGAACAATCTCTGTCCACATTTTTTTTTCCCCTTGCAGCAGTCGAACAACCCACTTCAATAACAAAGCATCATTAAATTCTTTGAGGGATCTAATACCCATGCCGCCAATCTTCTTTGGCCTACAGATCGAATCCCATTTTATTGGTTGGAGGAAAGCCCCTTGGTGAGAGGCCCCTTTCCAGAAGAATCTTTTGCATATCACATCAAGTTTTTTCCAAATAGATTTTGGGGCTCTGAGAACAGAAAAGAAAAAAACTGGGATCAATGTAATGACCGAGTTTAGTAAAATATACCTCCCACCTTTAGAAAGGTAGCGACTACTCCAACCCTCTAATTTCGTAGCCACCTTTTCATATAGGAAGGACCAGTTTGCTTTCCTCAGTTTAGTGCACTTCAGAGGCAACCCCAGGTATTTGACAGGCAGTGTGACCATAGGCGTGCCCAAGATGGTAGAAATGTCATTCTGGATCATTCCATTCATACCAAACAAGACCAAGGAGGATTTGTTTCCATTATGTCTAAGACCAAAAATCTGGCCAAAAATCTTTACCATATAAAATAGCACTTGCGCTTCCCTCTTCCCCCCTTCCACAAAAAAAATAGTGTCATCTGCATATTGGAGAATGGGAGATAAGGCCCTATTATTAGACATTGAATACCCCCTTATTAGTCCATCAGTTGCTAGTTTGCATGCATATCTTGCCAATGTATCCACTGCAAGGTTAAATATCAAAGGGGCAAGTGGGCACCCTTGCCTAACCCCACATTGGGGTTGGATCCATGATCAACATGGTTTCCCATTTATCAATGGGGAAAAGGAGGCAGTTGTGATACACCTCTTTACCCACTGTATCAACTGAGGTGGAAATTTTCTCCTTTTGAGCATTTCCCACGGGTACGGCTGGGAGACTGAATCATAAGCTTTGGAGAAATCGACTTTCCATAGAAATGCCATCCCATTACCATCTCTTACGCCATAATGAAGGATTCCTGTAGCGACCTCCTAGGAAGAAAAGAAGACTGGACTGGCATTATCAAATCCTTTAGTACCTCCCGCATTCTGTTGGCTATAATCTTACTGATAATAAGATAAATAGAATTTGATAATGCAATGGGTCTATAATCAGAGAAATTCTCCGCACTTAATTTTTTTGGTAATAGGAACAAATAAGACTTATTCAGTCTCTCAAACCCAGAGTTACCCAATTCAAATTCATGAATAACCTTCATTACATCCATTTTGACAACACTCCACATTTCTCTATAGAAGAATACATGAATCCCATCTGGACCCGGAGCCCCCTCATTATTTAAGTCTTTAATTGCTTTCAATGTTTCTTGTTCAGAAATAGAAGCAATAAGCATGGTCCTCTGATCACAATTGGCACTTGGGAAATCAGCTGATGCCATCCTCCAAGAGCCCCTTTGTGTAGCCTTGGCAAGTTCTTTGAAATACTTGCCGACTTCACTTCTAATTTCATTAATAGAAGTAATAGTTCTCTCACCCACTTTAATTGATGAGATAAGATTGAATCTTCTCCTAGCATTGGCTGCGAGATGAAAAAACTTCGTGTTAGTGTCGCCTTCTTTGAGCCACAATTGTCTAGATCTTTCACGCCAGTCCACTTCTTTTTTCTGATCTTCCTCCCCAATTGCTGACTGCATCTGCTGTCTTTGCTGCTATTCTTGAGAACTCAAAGGCTGCCTGCACTCCTTCAAGTCTAGTTCTCTTATCACTGCCAAAGCCTCGACCCTCCTTTGTTCCCTGATCAGTGCCAATGCCTGTCCATATTCTTTCAACATGGAGTGCAGACCTGTTAGCTTTGAAGCCAGCTGTTGTGTGGCAGATCCTTGCACTGCCTTGTTCTGCCACCAATGAGTTACCATTTGCACAAAGCCTTCCTCCCTAAACCAGGACTTCTTGAGTTTGAAATATGACCTAATGTCAGAATTTGTCCCACTGCTCCACACTAGTGGAGTGTGGTCAGAAAAGGGCCTATCAAGGCTCATAACTGCCGATAATTGATGCCTCACTAGTAGGCTTGAACTGCCAAAGAATCTATCCAACCTAGATGATTGTCCACTGCCATTTCTCCAAGTGAATTCAACTCCACTGATATGATACTTTGTGACACCCAAACTTTGCACAGCCATCTGGAAGCCAGCCATTGAACTGTCCATCCTACCCCCAGGTCTGTCCTCACTTGATAGGAGATAATTGAAGTCACCTCCTATAAGACAAGGAACCTCATGCACCCTTTGATGTACTGCAGATAGTTCCTCCCACAGGCCTGCCCTGTCTATAGTAGCACATGGGCCATAAATGCATGAGACAAACCATTCCAAGTCTCCTTGAGGGGATAGACATCTGCAAGTAAGCACATGCCTATCACGAAAGACTTCAGTTACCATGAGACAAGATTTTCTCCACCAAGTAGCCATTCCACCAGACCTTCCAGCCGCACCCTTCACTGCAACATCTGCATGTCTAGACTGCCTAAAAAAGTCCCATACCTGACCATTCTCCTCCTCCACATGTGTCTCTTGGATGAGAGCATAATCAATTTCCCATTCAGAAAGGTATCTACACAAGGAAGCCCTTCTTACCTTATTGCGCAGCCCACACACATTCCAAGTTAACACTCTCATTCCTTGCTTGGTTGATCCCCTTGAGCCAAACTACCCACATACTCAACCATAATTGAATTTGCAATGGTCTGCTCCACAATGGGGGTCAGGTTCTCCTTCCTTCTCCTTCTGAGCATGTAAGGGGATTGACCCACCCCCCTTTTTTGATTAGATCCACTTCCAAATTTCAGATCAGCTGGGGCAGTGAACTGCACCTGATTCACCTCCTTGAGGGCTCTGCTGTCACTGCTGAGCACAATTTCCATGGCTGTCTTCCCTTCCTCTTTACTGCTAGGAACCTCTGAGTCTTCCTCGAAAGCTTCAGCATCATCCATAGCACCCTTGGCTGCCAAGACTTGGCTGCAACCTCCTAGGGCACCAACATCTTCCATATCCATCAAGTCCTCTACGTAGCCTAGATGACAGTCCTTCCTCTTTTTGGACTCAGGGGCTTCATCTGGTGAAATGCGGCCCACCCTTTCATCCTGTTGCATCTGCTCAGAGCAAGCCACAGACGTCTTAACCTGCCCATGCTCTGGAAGCACAGACACTTGTCCAGCCACTGCTAGTCGAATAAGCCATGAGGAGCCTCCACATCTGATCGTAACCCTATCAGGAACTGAGCCAGATTTGAAGACATCAGCCTCAATTCTAAGTGAGCGGATGTCCCCTTCTTCAATCATGACTTCAGATCCTTCACAGATGGAAGCAAAGCCTGCGACCATCTTGGCCACAACTCCCTTAGATTTTAAGTGCAATGGTAGTCCTTTGATCTCAAGAATCACCCTCCTAGAAACCATTCTTTGAGGAGGTCGATCAGGGAGAGCCCCATCGAAGGGGGACACCATTCTCCAAACCACATTAATATCTTCAAAAGAACTCGATCTAAATCTCAGCCTTTCCACATCCATCATCCCCAAACCAAAGACTAGAAAGCGAGATTGAGACATCATTGCAAAACAACCACCTATTTTACTGACATCGATCCAAAACTAGGCAGGACTGAATTCTTTTACAACCCGAAGTGGCAAAGGAACACAAGACCCACCTTACCCAAGCCACTTTCAGCCTGGTAGTAACCCAAACCCTAGGATAGTTATCCAGGACACCCTTATCCCAGATCAAGAACCTGGACCTATTCTAGAGGAGCCATCCAAGGTTCCATTTCCTGATGCCTTGACCAAGGGAAAGAGGACAACCAAACCCATGGCACCTGAGGAGGACTTGGTCAAGCTCTTTGAACAGATCCAGATAAACATCCCCTTAATGGATGAAATCCGCCACATACCAGCTTATGCACGATTTATGAAAGGCGTGTGTACACCTAAGCGTAAGCCGCAAACCAAAAGTGGGAGTCCAATCGTACTATCAGGGCAATCCAGCTCTGTAATTTTGAGCAAACTCCCACCTAAGGCAAAAGACCCAGGTACTCCCCTGATTTCCTATACAATTGGTGATACCCAATTTGATATAGCTTTATTAGATTTAGGAGCCTCCATAAACCTAATACCTACATCCTTACCTGACCACCTTGAAGAATCTGAGCTTAAACCGATAGAGGTGACATTACAGTTGGCTGATCGATCTATTAAGTCACCTAAAGGAGTTCTTGAGGATGTCATTGTTAGGGTTCGAGATTTCTATTTCCCAGTGGACTTTGTAGTCTTGGATATGGATGCCCTAGAAAGCTTGGGGGATACACCAATTATACTAGGGAGACCCTTTCTGGCCACTGCTCGGGCCAACATAAATTGTGTGGAGGGCCAAATTGAACTAAAATTGGGGAACCAAGCATTAAAGATTGACATTTTTAAGGCCCAACAAGGGATTAATTACAATGTTATAGAACAAATATGTGACATCAAGGCTGTGGTTGACGATCCGTATATTGAGGAAAGCCTGATTACTTCTGATCAACCACAAGAGGATCAAAACCTGCAATTAGAGGAATTCGAACTTGACCTAGACACACCCATAACTCCCTCCCTTGTTCCTGACACACACCCTGAACCACCTGTTGCTGCTGAAAACACTATTTTGGAACTCAAGCCTCTTCCCGATCATCTGAAGTACATCTTTTTGGGTTCCAATCAAACGTTTCCTGTGATTATCAACTCCAGAGTCACACCTGATCAGGAATCCCGTCTAATTACTATTCTCCAGCAACATCGAAGAGTCATTGGATGGACTCTCGATGATTTGGCCGGCATTAGCCCCTCTTACTGCACACACCGTATCTACACTGAAGAGGGAACATGACCTTCTCGTGAAATGCAGAGATGTTTGAATCCTAATCTGCAGGAGGTCGTGAAAAATGAGATCATTAAGTGGTTAGATGCAGGGAACATCTACCAGATCTACGACAATCGGTGGGTGAGTCCAATCCAGGTTGTTCCTAAGAAGGAAGGACTCACTGTGATCACGACTGAAATCGGAGAAATCATACCGACCTGTGTGGCGAATTCGTGGAGAGTCTGCATTGATTATAGAAGACTCAATACCTCCATAAAGAGGGATCATTTCCCACTACCGTTTATTGATCAGATCCTCGAGAAACTAGAGAAAAATAGGTTCTTTTGCTTTTTGGACGGGTACTCTGGTTATAACCAGGTGGCAATTCATCCTGAGGAGCAAGAGAAGACCACTTTCACCTACCCCTTCGGGACATACGCATTCCGAAGGATGCCGTTCGGTCTCTGCAATGCACCCGCTACTTTTCGGTGGTGCATGCTTGCCATGTTCTCAGATATGGTAGGTGATTATCTGGAAGTCTTCATGGATGACTTTTCAGTATTTGGCGAATCATTTGACGATTGCCTGCACTTGGTCTCGATCCTCAGGCAGTGCATTGACGTGAATCTGGTTCTTTCCTGGGAAAAGAGCCATTTCATGGTGCCTGAAGGAATTGTCCTGGGACATCTCATATCAGAAAAAGGCATCCAGGTCGATCGAGCCAAGGTGAATATGATTTCCAAACTACCTATGCCTAGCTCAATCAAGGACATCTGATCTTTTCTAGGGCACGTCAGTTTTTACTGTCGATTCATTCCTGACCACTCTACTATCTAAGGATGTTCCTTTCGAAATCTCCAAGGAATGCATTCAAGCATTTGAAATCATCCATGATTGAGTTACCTAAGCTTCGATCCTACAGTCCCTTGATTAGTCTCAACCCTTTGAGATCATGTGCGATGCATCTGATTTCGTTGTAGGAGCGGTACTTGGGCAGAAAATTGATGGGAAACCCATGGTCATCTACTACGCTAGCAAGACACTTGACGAGGCTTAGCGTAACTACACAGTTACTAAGGAGCTGCTAGCCATAGTATTTGCCCTAGAAAAGTTCAGATCATATCTTTTGGGTTCCTGTGTTATCATTTACTTTGATCACACAGTTGTGAGGCATCTCCTTGCGAAGAAGGATGCGAAACCTCGATTAATCTGCTAGATCTTGCTGTTGCAAGAGTTTGACCTTGAGATTCGCAACAAAGCGGGAAAGCAGAATGTGGTAGCTGATCACTTGTCCCACCTTCCTTCTGATATTATCGACCCTTTTGGACCCATTACAGAATATTTTCCTGATGAGCACCTCCTAATTATTAGTACAGGGCTTCCAAGGTTTGAAGATATAGTAAACTACCTGGCATCACATCAGATCCTATTCGATTGGCCGAAAGCCAAGAAGGACAAATTGCTTTCCGATGCCAAGTATTACTTCTGGGAAGACTCGTATCTTTTCCGCATCAGTGCTGATCAAATCATTCGACGATGTGTTACGGGAGCGGAAATCCAGGACATCTTGTCCTTCTGCCATAACTAGGCATGCGGTAGACACTTCTCAGGTCATAAAACTGCAGCGAAAGTCCTCCAGTGCAGCTTCTATTGGCCCACAATTTTCAAAGACGCATACAATCACTGTAGGGCGTGCACCTGTTGCCAAACCTTAGGCAACATGAGCCACCGTGATATGATGCCCTTACAGCCGATTCTTGTATGAGAAATCTTTGATGTATGGGGGATTGATTTTATGGGACCCTTTCTTGTTTCGGACGGCTTCGAGTACATTCTACTCGCTGTTGACTACGTGTCCAAATGGATCGAAGCCATTTCGACCCGAACTAATGATCATAAGGTGGTTATCAAATTCATTCATCAGAACATCTTTTCACGGTTTGGGATTCCACGTGCTATAATCTCTGATGGAGGGACCCATTTCGCTAATGCTCAGTTCAGGTCACTAATGACAAAATACAGGGTGTCACATTAAATCTCTACTCCTTACCACCCCCAAACTAATGGTCTAGTTGAGCTATCAAATCTGGAGATCAAGAAAATCCTTTAGGTTATTGTTCGACCTGACAGGAAAGACTGGTCATCCCGACTTCCGAAAGCTTTGTGGGCTTAGAGGACCGCCCATAAAACCCAATTAGATATGTCTCCCTTCAGATTGGTGTACGGGAAGGCATGTCACCTCCCCGTCGAATTGGAGCACAAAGCCTATTGGGCAGTACAAACCTGCAACCTAGATCTTTCTAAGGCAGGAACCCACAGAAAGCTTCAAATGAGCGAGATCAATGAATTACGCCATGATGCGTATGAGAACTCGTGAATTTACAAAGAGAGGGTTAAGGCCTTTCATGACAAGCACATATCTAGAAGATCTTTCACCCTGGTCAAAAAGTCCTACTCTTTGATGCTAAACTCAAGCTATTCCCAGGAAAACTAAGATCAAAATGAATTGAACCTTACCTTCAACGAATCTTTGGAAATGGAGCCATCGAGATCAGTCCACTCAGCCAAGATTCAGAACTTTTCATCATGAACAGTCAGTGACTCAAATCGTTCATTGACCTTATCGATACAAATTTGGCTGAGATATCCTTTACCCTCTATTCTCCCTGAGCTCATTGCGCCCAGCCGATGGCGTAAAACTCAGTGCTTAACGGGAGGCAACCCGTCATTTTTGGGAAAACCCGAAACCTTTCTTGACATTCCTATGCTAAATTCATATTGCACTTTAGGGTTCATCCATTAGAACAACCGGCTCCACCTCAAGTACCCGTACCTGAGTTTTGAAATCATCTGCAATAGTCACCTCGGCCTGTTCACCCACCCAGAACCTATTCTTATGAATGATCTAACCTGAACTCGAACCCACCTAATTTACAATGGGGACATTGCAAATCGTAGGCATAGGGGGTATGAAAGTGCATAATGCCATGAAAATCATCTCACAAGAAAAGGTTTCATCAAAAAAATCACATATCCCTAAAATACCAAAAAAATGAAAAAATTCTTGAAAAGAACAAAAAAAAAATTTGAGGGGAGAGAAAATTTTGAGGCCATACAAATCTTGAGGAGAAAAAGAGGGAAAAGTGAAAAATGTCAAAAAGGAGCACAAGTTGGAAGGAAAAAGAAAAGAGATAGTCATTAATAAGAAATTAAGGATTAACTGAGTTCTAGACCATATTCAGAAAAAGAAAATGAAAAGAAAGAAGTGCTAATGAAACACAGAAGAGATTAGTAGGAACGCTGATCTTAGGCATCTTGGGCTACACTTCTAAGCTCAAAAATTCAAGTATCCACTATGATTTGGATAGTCCTCAGGAGGTTGGGGAAAATGCGAAGCTTAAGTGTTAGGTCTAAGGCTTAGGGAGTATTCGACCACGTTAACTGACCTCTGATTTGCAGGACTCGGTAACCTAAGTACCCTAATCCACACACAGTCTGGTTCAGTGCGCATAAGTATCAAAATCATGCATATGCATTTAAATTATTTTGAAAAAGTCACCTAGATTAGGAGCGGCTGATCAACACAAGTTGATTTGGATGAGTTCCCGATGTGGAGAGGTGGGAAATTCCCCTCGAAGATGCGCAATAACATATCGTCTCCTTGGTGGTTGTCTCCTAAGATATTTACATATCCTATCGAGGGCATGTAAGCACTCGGCGCTGATTCAGGTGCCATGGGCAGCATTATAAAGAAATGTCGATTGACAAGATCAAGATTTAGCTATAGAATGCCATGGGCGGGATTATCTCAAAATCTCAAAAGCCAGGGTTCTAGGGGTTGCCATGGGCGGTGCTATCACGAAGCATCGATTGCCAGGGACCCATCGAGGATTGATGATGGGGACTAGAATTCGATATAGACCATGTTGAGAAGCTAATTCGAAGTTAGAAATAAAAAAAGAAAAGAGAGAAAACTCTCCAAACAAAGAAAATGCCTCTGTCTCTTCTTACAAAAATGCACTGCAAACTGAACCGAGGCTAAAATATGTTACAAGCACGGGTGCTTTAACCGCGGAGTTCAACGAACCTTAGGATAGTTCCTGTGGGCCTTAAAACCTTAGCGGCAAACTGAGGCTAGAGCTGGTTGACGAGTGTGGAAATCGCGTATTTTGAAATCGTTGGAAATCGTAGTATAGTTGAAAAAACCACCCGTCAAAGATATTTGTGATAACGAAACTCTCGTAGATCTTTATTCTTTTTAGAACTTGAGTCCCGGTCGTTCGTCTCTGGGAGGCGTGAAAAGGAATCGAGATTTGGATCGGCTTTTATAACCTAAATCTAACCTAAGCTACTATTTTTGTCTTTTTGTGTTTTTGATTTTTCTTTTTATTTCGAAAAGCGAATTGAAACCTAGATCTAGATAAACTAGCAAAAACCTAAGTGACTATGTGCATCTAAATGAGGCCATGGTGGCCGTGCATGGTGTGAACAAGCCAAAGTGTCATATAAGCAAGCAAACATGAGGACAATCATTCACAAAAATATTATTTATGCATAGAAATTTATCACACATCATCTACATTAGAAAGCATATAAATAGAAGAAAATCCCTCACGCCGGAAAGTTGTCACTAGGGTCATCGGCCTTGTGTGAGGGTGTAGGCTAGACCTTGGGTATGCAAACCCGTCTACACGCCTACCAAAAGAGATGGCCGGCCACAAGAGGCTATGGGTGAGCCTTCATGGCCGTCCAAGAAGAAGAAGAAGATGGGGCCTTCAAGGTCCAGTGATCAGTCTTTGTCTCTACCAAAGATGTTTGGGTCTCATCTTCTTCTTTTATCTCTTCCAAATTGTCCAATGCCAATTCCCAATTATCACATGATTCCCCAAAATTCCTAGCTTCCTCTAATAACTCATCATATGTTATTCCCAATAATCTTTCAATTTCTTGAATATCTATTTCATAAGGGGATATTCCTTCTTCTCACTTGGATGAAGTTGGGCATTAGATTTAGTAGTGAGTCCCTCCATGAAAGTGGAATGGGCTGAATCATTGATTGAGGAGTTGTTACAGTCTTTTTGATTTTGTTGCTCCGTGTATGAGATCATTTGAATTAATTCATCAATGTCTCCATGGGTATTCTCAAATACAACAAAATTATATTCAGGTCCCTTAATGTTTGGTTCCTCAAAATGAAATGATTGGTACTCAGGCCCTATATCAAGATCAAGATTCTCAAATAAATCTCCATTCTCAGCTTCCATAGGGTTATCAATATCATCCACCTCAGGTGTTTGATCAACAAATTCCTGCATGACCACCACCGAATTGCGAATCGGTTGTGACACACCTGACCCAGATTCAAACATATCTGGTTTTTGTTGCTCATCCCGGATTCTATGAAGCTCTTTCCTTATATCATCATATTCTCTTGCACTAGCTTCTTTTATTTCATGAATCATTTTGATCAATTGAGTAATCTGGGATTCATTGCAAGGGGTAGGGGTTTGAATTGGGCTAGGTCGATCAAGATAGTCAACCATACTATCAATGATTTGATCTGGTAAGGAGGGTGACTTATTTGATCTAGTGGATTGTTGATTCAGGTCTTGTGGTTCTACCCAGGTGTCAATTGCCATAGTTTCTTCCGAATTACCCTCCGACTCACTTTCCATGTCATCCAGAAAGTACCCTGACTTTGTTTTCTTAGTGGCTGCATACATATCAAAGTGAATCTTCTCATTGCCACTACTCACCTCCATACATCCTGAGTAACAGTCAATCCGTGCATTGGCCGTAGCCAAGAAAGATCGACCCAGAATAATGGGTGAATTACTTAGCTTCTCCGATATATTCATGTCCAAGACAATAAAATCGACTGGAAAGCTAAGACCTTGCACTTTAATAATCACATCTTGAACTACCCCCTTCGGTAGTTTGATGGAGCCATCTGCCATTCTAATGGTGACAGGTGTGTGGTGCAGATCTCCAAGTTTGGTGCGCTCAAAAAGGGTGGTAGGAATTAAGCTAATGGAAGACCATAGATCCACAAGGGCTTTGTTGAAGGTGAATCCCTTTATGGCACAAGATATGAAGGGTTTTCCAGGGTCAATCTTTTTGGGTGGTATAGTGCCAGAAACAAATGCACTTATGTTAGCTGATAAAACCACCTCTTTAGGTGTGCAAGTCATTTTTTTCTTTTGTGACTTTTTCTTTAAGGCCTTAGGAAAGGGTAAATAGGTCAAATCAACTTTAGAGGCCATTTTCTTCTTTTTGTCCCTTGAGTCTGAGTCAGTGCTGGATGTGGGTTTGGTCTTATGATTTTTGGTTGAGCCCAAATTAGGTCATTTGGGTAGGCTCTTAGCTTTTCTCTTCCTTTTAGAGGCCATAGATTTGACCCCCGCACAAGGGCATGTTTGATAGATTGGAGGAGGGGTCGGAAGAATAGGTGGAGAATAGGAGTGAAAAGGCATTTGCATTCGGGGATAAAGTGATTCTTGAAGTCTCTTGATTTGATCCCCTTGAGATTTCACATGATTTTCCAACTTAGTCAGCCTTTCTTCATTTTTCTTGTCAAAGTCCAACAAAATGTTCATGATATCTTCAAGGGTGGTTGCGGGTTGGGCTGGACTAGATGGTTGCCCTAAAGTGGATTGAGTGGAGTATTGGGCTGGCCTAGATTGATGTTCAGTCTGAGTCGATCTCTGTGGTGGCCATGAAAGATTAGGATCGTTTCTCCACTCAGGGTTATACGAATTTGGATATGAATCAATAAGTGTATCGCCTTGAGTGGGGTTGACTACAGGGGGAGTTGATTGAGAACCTGTTATGTGGTCCTGTACTTGTGATCCATTATTCCAATTCATTAGAGATATCTCATCAGGTACAGGTGTATCAGAAATAGTGCATTCCTTAATTGATCTACCCAAATCATGGATTAGGTCCAAAGGTGCCTTTTGAGTTGGTTGAGTCCAGGATGCCTCCCCATGGTAGCAAGAATCAGTAGAATAGCTAGTGGTTCCAAAATATGGGCCACTAGACCCACTAGGCTGGTTGTTCCAAGTCTCTTGTCCCTGGGAGGAGTGATAAGATTGAGATTGTGCCTGAGATCGTCTAATTTGCTCCAGAAGCTTGGCACATTGATCTGTATAGTCCTTGTTATATTCCCGGAATTCAGCAACTATGGCTTTCAATTGGTTCTGATCTAGATAAGGGTCAAATCCATGAGATTCAGGTTCTAAATAAGCTGGGGGATGAGGATAATCATATCTTGGCTGGTTAGGATGAGTCTCCCAACCAGGAGGAGTCGAAATCATGGTTGGGTTGGGAGATGGAGGACCCCGAGGGTCAAAAGAATGATATGGGTTCATGGATATTTGAGAGAAGATGCGAATAAAGATAAGAGATAGTCTTCACATTAAATCCATTCTCATGCAATCACGCCCAAATCAGGCTCAAAAAGGTTTGTTTTGAGTCTCTAAATTTAAACCCTAATGTGAATTACCTAGGGTTTGTGCTTCTTCTAAAATCTACAGTCAGACCTTAGTCTGACTTGAAATCACTGCCCAAATCAATAACTGAAGAAAAATATTGTGAAATTTGGTAGAGATCTTACTTTTTCAATAAATTTTTCAGGGAATATTTTTTCAATATTTTTACTATTTCGTGCAATTTTTCACGAATTTTTATTTTCAAGGGGGTCAAACAGACTAGATGGACCCCATGCGAGAAGTTCAGTTTGAAACAATATCATAAAAAATCCAAAAATTCTTGAAAATTCATAGAAAAAACTAGGTTTCAGTGATTTCCAACCCCACAAATTTCAAAGATATCTGATTTATGTAAAGGACAGAATTAACATTTAAATTTATAAAAAATCAAAGTGCAGACTGTTCTGACCCTCTTCCATTGTGCGAATTTTTAAAATTTTTGTGGTGATAATTTTTCCAAATAAAAGGTGGCTATGGAAAGCTAGTTTGAAAACGTAATATAAGATTGAATACCAAGATTTTTGGACTCCAAATTTCACAGCAATAAAATTTTGAAAATCGTCAATATTTGCTGGCCGAATTTTCAAATTTGATTTTGGTGTGTTTAAATATTCTCCAAGTTAAAACACACACCAAAGAAAATGATATATATTTTTTTAATTCAGATCTGAAATTTTGAATTTGAATTTATATGTAGATATATTTTTTTTTCTTTTTTTTTTCTAACCTAAGGAAGCAATAAACTAGAGGACGAAGAAGATACCTGCGGTCTTCACCATGGGTCGATGTGTGCGTAGATCCTCATCTTGACACCCTACAATCAAAACAAATAGAAGTTAAGCAAATCCAAATCTAAACTCACGTGTTACCTCCCCCGCAACGGTGCCATTTGACGAGTGTGGAAATCGCGTATTTTGAAATCGTTGGAAATCGTAGTACAGTTGCAAAAACCACCCGTCAAAGATATTTGTGATAACGGAACTCTCGTAGATCTTTATTCTTTTTAGAACTTGAGTCCCGGTTGTTCGTCTCTGGGAGGCGTGAAAACGAATCGAGATTTGGATCGGCTTTTATAACCTAAATCTAACCTAAGCTACTATTTTTGTCTTTTTGTGTTTTTGATTTTTTTTTATTTCGAAAAGAGAATTGAAACCTAGATCTAGATAAACTAGCAAAAACCTAACTGACTATGTGCATCTAAATGAGGCCATGGTGGCCGTGCATGGTGTGAACAAACCAAAGTGTCAAATAAGCAAGCAAACATGAGGACAATCATTCACAAAAATATTATTTATGCATAGAAATTTATCACACATCATCTACATTAGAAAGCATATAAATAGAAGAAAATTCCTCATGCCGGAAAGTTGCCACTAGGGTCATCGGCCTTGTGTGAGGGTGTAGGCTAGACGTTGGGTATGCAAACCCGTCTACACGCCTACCAAAAGAGATGGCCGGCCACAAGAGGCTATGGGTGAGCCTTCATGGTCGTCCAAGAAGAAGAAGAAGATGGGGCCTAGTGCACCCAAGTGGAGAGAGGAGGGTGTTGCTCCCTTTCTCTACCAATGGCCGTCCTTGAAGCTTTGGAGAGAAGCTTCTCTAGCTAGCCGTCCATGGAGCCTTGGAGGAGGATGAGGAGGATGGCCTTCAGGTTTTGGAGGGTGGAAGAAAGTTTAGAGTGGAGAGTATGGATGGGAGAGTGTATGGAGATATTCTAATTTTGTAGCTCTCTCTTTGCCCTTATGGAAGGCTCCATTTGGTTGCCACTTTTGGTGGCTCCAAAAATATCAAATGCCACAATTTTTGGATCTAGGTTTGACACAAGTTTTTAGGGTTTCCAAGAGAGTGTGCATGGGTTTGGTGGGAGTAAAATGGGAAGGTGTGCGTGTGTGTGTGGGTGTGTGTTTTTCGCAGGGCTAGGTTGTGGGTTTTGGTGGGATTAGGTGCTAAATAGGTTGGGTCAATCTAGATTAAGTGGGTGTGGACCTAATTAGGCTTAGGAAAGTCTAATTGGGTAGGAGTGAACCTAATTAGGTCTAGGTCAATCTAATTATATGTGTGCATGTGATTAGGCTAGGGTAACCCTAATAGGTATGAGTTAATTAGATCCTGGGTGGATCTAATTGGGCTCGGGTGCACCCAATCAACTGTAGATGCACCCAATTAGGTATGGGATGGTTCAATTGGGTTAGGGATAGGACGAGTAGGGCTATGGATAGTGGACTAGGCTTAGGAGGTCTCTACTTAGGTTTCCTAGGGTGTTCGGTGGGGTTCCTAGGTCAAAATAGGCAAGCTAGGGCTTCCAACACCAAAGCAGGAACCAGACAGCAGTATCAGACGTCCAGGATAGTGGTCAGACATCTTATACTACAAAATTGGACGTCTGGACACTAAATTAGACATCCAATTCTGTGTCAGTATGAGTTTTGGCTTCCTGGATTGTTATTCTGCAGAAATCAGACGTCCAGCCAGATGTCTGGATGTCTTAAAAGGTGCTGGAGAGTGGGTTTTGTGTTTTCTAAGGTTGGTTTTGGTTCCTAAGTGTTTGGGAGAGGGATAGGAACATGGATAGTGCTATCCATGTTTGGGTTTTAAGGCTAAGGTGCCCTAATGGAGGTTGTTTTGGGTTTGGGAAGGCTGTCCTAGGGTTTCTAAGGGTAGGGATAAGGCTATCCTCCTCACTCCTCTTATCTGGATCAGTCTTCTTCTTCCTTTATTACTTTATTCCGCTATCTCCATCCTGGATCACTTTATTATCTGTAAATAGCAATAAAAACCATTAACTAGCAGGATATCTCATTTTATTCTAAATAGACTGATGCAATGCATGATATGCAAGATATGAGTGCAATATCCACAATTTAAGATAGGTTCAGACATTATTTAGGTTGATTAGGACCTATGATTGCTGTGCAATCACTGGTCAAGTCCGGATCTTGGTTGGTACTTGAGTACCTCTAGGTCTACTATTGGCATTCTAACCTAATCTACAAAAAAAAAGCACACATCACAATTTTGAACATCAAGAAACTCATGGTCTAGGATCAAAGTTGAAACCTTAAAATTTTGCTAAGGGACTAGTAAAAGCTAGGCATTAGGGTATGGTGGGAACACCATCATGAGCCCTAACTAACCACAATGTCACCCTGGGGCTAATCAGAGGTCAATTGATCATTAAAGACTAAAAAGTGGGTTAGCACTAACAGAAATAAGGTTTCGTGAATGTCGAGAACCAAAATAATACACAAAACCCTAATTTTAGCCCCACTTAAATTGAAGAAGTTTTGGTCAACATAAAGTTATCTAAACCTTATAAAATTCATTGAAAAATATTCTAAGAGGTTTGGTACCCTTTGTTTGACCATCTGAACCTATTTTGACCAATAATAGAGTTTCAGACTGAATTTTGCTTGAATTACGGTTTCTGTGCAAATGACCTAGTCAAACGTGTCAAAACTTAAATCCAACTTCACCATTAGATTCCTTAGGTCTAAATAGGTTAGCATCAAAATTTGGGCCCAATCGAAGTCCATCTTGACTTAGTTTGCAATTTAATCCCTAAAATCTCTATTCTTCACATCCAAGCCCCTAAGTTTTGATTTTATTATAAATGGGTCCTTAATGACAGAAACCATTTTCACGCATTTTGAAAGTCCTCGGAATCGTAGTATAGTCACGCAAAAATGGTTCGTAAAAAAAAAAATTTTTCTAAAGATAACGAGACTTGAGTCCTGGTCATTCGTCTCTGGGAGGCATTTGATTTACTTTTGAAATCGATCTTTTTGCCGCTCTACTTTGTTTAGAATCGCATGCCAGTTCGTGATTATTACGTATTCAGGCACAACATGCTTAGTTGCAAGAATATTAGGAGTTCGAAACAGGCAACATTAATCATGCAAATGATAATATCAATCAATAAGCTCATTGTGATTTCACAACAAGGAGACATATATATATATATAAATGCATTTTCATTCATTCCATTGGGGAGTTGTTTGCGCAAGAAATTTAGAGGAAAGCTTGTACATAAATGCTTGAAACGGTAATCTAGCTAGCAGAAAATGACTGCATACAAGAATCAATGGGGGGATTTCGCATGCATCATTGGGGGAGAAGTTAAGACTACGCTACTAAGCAGTAATAAAAGCAGTAAAAATCATGGAGAGCATAAACTAAATCTAGTAGAATAAAAAGCATTCAGGGGTGGTCCTCGATGGCCTTGGAGTGGTCGGGAGAAGAATGAGGGGCGGCAAATGTAGCTTAGGCCGACCCTTGGAGAGAGGTAGGGTTGATCCAGCATCCCGACATGATGTCCTCCATGATGGCGATAGTGAGCTCGTGGAGGTGGAGTGGCTAGCTAAGTGGAAGTGGGCATGAATGGCACCAATGGAGTGAATTTGCCAAGGAAGTGAATGGGTGCAAATGGCCACCCCTTAGGTCTTTTTATAGACCTAAGGGAAGCTCTCTAGAGAATTATGGAATGCTCTAGAGAGGCCTATGGTGGGAGCTCGTGGGAGAGTGAGAGGGAGAGGATGGATGGTGGTTTTTAGATCCAAGAGCCATTCAATTTTTAGATCCACCAAATGTGGATCTAAAAATTGAATGGCTCTTGGTTGCTAATTTTGGCAACTAAGGCAACCACACATGATAGAGAGTTTTAGAGAACTCTAGGCTAGGTATTTTCGTGTGGATGGTGTGTGTGGGTGTGTGTGGGTCGAAACTTAGGTGGCTAGGTTGATGAGGTTAGGTTCTAGTGGGTTTAGGTCAAGGTATGTCTCAAATTAGGGTTATAAATCCTAATTCACTAAGGTAAAGTGCAATTAAACTTAATACAAGTTTAATTGGGTGTGTGGAAACTTAATTGAGAGTAAAACATCTTAATTAATTTTGGTCTAGGTCAATTGGACTCTCACTGAGTCCAATTGGACAGTGTGTGCTGAGATCAGGGCTCAATTGGACTCCATGAGTCCAATTGAATAGGATGATGGAATTGACTAAGATCCAAGTCAATTAGGTTTAGTGAGGACATAATTAGGTCCTTAGAGTGGTCTAGAGGTGATGTACTAGGGTTAGGGCACCTTAATTTAGGATCCTATGGGGTTGGAATTGGGTTTAGGGACCTAGAGATCCAAGATCAAGGCTTAAATCTCAAAATAGGAACTAGAGAGCAGTATCAGACGTCTAATAATAGTGTCAGACATCTTATACTAAAAAATAAGAAGTCTAGACTTATTTTCTGGACGTCCAATCAGAGTCAGGAGTGCTTTGGGTTCTGTTTTGGGTATTCTGTGGAAATTGGATGTTTGACAAAGTGTCTGGACATCCAATAACACTGCAGAAGTGGGTTTGAGGTGTGTGGGAGATGGCTAAGGGTCCTGGACGTCCTATAACTTATCTGGACGTCCGGATAAGGGTTGGAACTAGGGTTTTAGGGTTTCCTAGGGCGTTGTGACCTAATCTAGGTGTGGCTAAGGCTTGGGGAGGTCTCTAGGCTATCCTAGGACTAGGATGGACCTAAGCTCTTCACATTTTATTTCTTTATTTCTACTTAATAGAATAGAAAACCTTTAACCCCCTTACGTTATTATTCCTACATCTAAACTAAGCCTTCTACTCCAGCTCTGCTACAACTCCCGTTATTCTAGATCCAGCTTCAGATCCTGCTCCAGATCAAGCTCCTGATCAGCTTATTGCCCGCAATTGACATAATGCACTTAATCAACACATTATAACATTATTTCATGCATAGCTAAAGAAAAACAGTAAAGATGCAGATAATGCGTATGCATTCATGAATAACCCTAACTTATAGTAAGTCCTAGCTTAATCTAGGTCAATTATGACTTATGATTGCTGCGCAATCATACCCCCATGCCTAAATCTTGCTAGTCCCTAGTAAATGTAAGACTAATTTATTTAGAGTAAGGGTCCCTAAGGGACTGATTATTTTATCAAGTGTATGCAAAGAGATTTTTCTCCTTTTTGTTTTCATCCTATGCTCTAGAAATCCAGACAATCGTGAAAGTGCAGCTATGTAGCTTTTGTAACGGATTTGAGTGAAAAACTAATACACCTCCAAAGCCTGTACTTGACCCCTAGTAAAAATTATAGTGGGATAGGCGGACTTCTTCCCTCGGGGTATTCAAAATATTATATGAATTTCACCCTGACTTTAGGCTTAGGTAAAGAATCTCTGAGGGTAAAGATTATATATTTGGTGGCTCACTCTCACTTGGTGCTACATAGAGACTAATACTACAGAATCTAGATTCCTGGATTTCTAAGTGACTCAACTCAGAGAAAGATGAGAAGAACTATGCTCTCTTTGATTCCTTTGTATTCATTCTCTCTTACTCTTTTTCTTTCTTAGAGCTCACAACTTTACCAGATTCACGTATATATGACCTGTATTTGGTGGTCTCACTAGGCATTTAACACTTTAATTGAGTTCTTATAACCCTAACACTAAGTCGGAATTCCTCAACCAATATTTGGGCGATCATAAATACAAGAAAAATAGGTTAGGGCTATATTTGGTGGATCTCAATTTTATTTGGAGGTATTGCCTCGATGAAACACACACTAAATATTCATTCTTTTCTTTACTTTTTCTTCTTTTTCTAATTTTTTTTTCAATTTTTCTTTGTTTTTTCATCATCATTTTTTTTCTTTCTTTGTTTTTTTTTTTTCAACATAACACAACTAGCACACATCCATGAACTTTATTGAGGAGGCATTATTAGGGATTGGTGGTATTCAAGAGACATTAGGTGGCTTATTTGGTGGAAGAGCCTACTCACGACACTGGGAGAGATGGATAGGACGGTGTATTTCTGACCTTGGCATAATTATCGTCCTTCAACTGAGGATTTCATAAAGAATGGTTGTAACCATCCACCTTAGCCCTAGTTTTATGAAAACTCGCTCTCCACGTATTTGCCTCATTTGGTGGCTCTCAAAATTCATGCAAAATGTATACACAGGAACCGAGAGTGGAAACTATACCTAATCTCTGTGTATCATCACCTAATTATCTAGGATTCCGGATTCCTTACACTAATCTTAGAGCACCAATACACTCTACTCTTCTTCTCACACTATTTGGTGGACTTTTGGAAGAAAATCAGCCTGACTCCCAAAACACTGTCTAGGGGTTCAGGAAAAGAAGCACTGCTTCTTCTCGACAGATTGAAGACGTTTATTAGCCTTCACCGTGAATCCATTGCAAATTCTACGTGTGTGTGAAAAATTGTACTAGATTCCAGATTACAGGAATCAACCAGAGGATAAAATCCCTAATGCATTCTCTTAATAAGATAATCTTATTCATGGATGCACTATGTATATATGCTATAAACAAGTAACCTCGTATAAATTGTACTTCGTGAAATTCCCGTATCAGGTTACATTCAGCTTGACCCTAAATTTAGAACAAAAGGTGAGTGGGTGAGTCGGAAGTGGCTGTTGCGAACGATTTCTTGCTCCAATGCGAGCATTGGAGGTGGAGTCGGTTGTTCTTTTATTTAAGGTCCTAAAGTACGTTTTACATGTAGCTCCGAGGTTTTCCTAAGTGTTGGCATAAAAATTTTCAGTTTTTACTATATCTACCTCCCCATGCCTAAGTTCTTGCATGTCCTCATGCATGAATATAAAAGAAAATAAGTATAGCTGGGAGTAAATGGGTAGAAATCACCTGGAACTGCTCCTGAAGTTTAACATTCAGCATCGGCCAACCTGACAATATGCAATATGCGAAAGGGAAATATGCTAAAACAAAAATATGCTATGTATAAAAATGGTTATATATAAATGATGGTGGAATGTGGAGTGAATGGTATCTATACGTGCTGAGTTTAATGCCTCCAACTGGGCGAGCACTCAATCACACATCCTCACTAAGATGAATAGTCGCGTCAGGTGGAGGTTCCTAGGCCAAAAATGGCTTGAGGTGCTGGCCATTTGCCGTGAATATATGCCTAGATTTTGGGTCCTTGATCTGGATTGCCCCATTAGGATATTGATGAGAGCCTCATCATGAGCCATAACTAGCTCATTTTGACCCAATAAAGAAGATAAAAGCTCCTACATAACCTAGAAGAAGGCCTAAATAAAGGAATGAGTGCTCTGAGAAGAAAACATGAATTAAAGGTTAAAACTACAATTTTACCATTGCAGTACATAAACAGGTTTTCTCAGAGGCAAAACATAGGTCAAATGGTCTAAATGAGATAAAAAGTGGGTTGAGTCAATCAAAAATGGGTTTATGTGCAATCTAGGAATTAAATGATATTTGGTAACCCTAAAATAGACCCTCTTAAATTAACAAGGTTCTGGTCAGGATAAAAATCAAGTAAACCCTCTAAAAATCGTGGAAAAATATCCTCTAGGGTTTAGAATACTTAATTTAGCCTTTGGAACCCAGTTTGACCTAGATTAGGGTCCTAGCACATTAATTGACCTAATTTAGGTTTTTACGCAAAATATCCAGTCAAACGAGGTCAAACCTAAAATCCAACTTCACCATTGGATTCCTTAGGTCCAAATTAGGTTTGTACCAAAATTTGGACCTAAGGGGAGGTCATCTTGACCTACTTTGCAATTTAGTACACCCAAATCACAACTTGGTCCCTATCTTTTTAAATCATTGCAGAGAGCCCCCTAATTTCCTCACCACCTTTGCAATCAGGTCCTGCCGCCATCGTTAGGGCAGAACCGAGCTTCGGCGAGGTTTAGAGAGGGATTACTCTCTGATTCCTCAGAGATTCCCTCCCAGAAATGGAAGGAAGATTCTCTGAGGAATTCCCTTCCATCTAAGGCCAATCATAATCTCTGGTGTGAACCCAATCTCTCATGCGAACGCACGAGGGATTTGGGTATCTTAACCTATTTCCTACTCTGGCGAGCCATCAGAGGCAATAGGCGTGCCCTCCACGCCCTAAACACCCGGCCCAGTGCCTATAAAAGAACCCACACCTCCGGCCGCTCATCTTTAGCTTGATTTGGCCGAGCTTCCACCTCTAATTCATCTCTTCCTTCCCGGCCAAAGTCCCCAGCAAGCTCCGGTGAGCTCCCTCTCCCATCCTCTTCGCTTTGCCACAAAACCAGTGGCAGAGTCATGTTCCTGACTCTCCTCCGTGTCACGCAGCACCTGCGCACGTCGCCTCAGCCCCGTCATCGCCGCCGTCCTCCTCCACTGGGCAGCTTCTTCTCCGGCGACAGCAGGTACTGCTGTACGCCTTCCATCCCCCTTCATCCCTACAATTAGGTTAGAACTACTCCCCGTGTTCCCCTCTCTCTTTTCCCCCTTTTTGCTGCACTTAATTGCCCCTCGACCGACGCTGACCACCTCCATCTTCCTCGCCTCCAACCGACCTCCGGCGAGCTGCTCCCACCATTCCACCCCTCCACACGGCTCGCCAACCATCTCTTAAGCTCCGCCTCACCACAAGGAACACTTTCCGCCCCTCCACTGCCACTCCACACCTCCGGAGTAACCCCCTGAACAACCCCACACCTCTGGCCACAGGTTGACCTAGTCACGCATGCCTAGGCCATCCTGCGGCCTGCAGCACTGCTCACCACATTCGCCGTGCCACGGCGAAGGTCCCCAGCTGGTCTGATTGAGCCAAGAGGCTCATTTTGTGTTTGACAGTATCAAAGCTCCTGCCGCGTTTGACGCCAGTTGAAGAAGCTCCAAAGCAGCTCCAGGCGCCAGGTCTTCCAGGCTCCAGGCGCAGATTCACGCGAGTGTTGCAAAGCCCTCGGGTCCAACAAGCAGCACTGCGAAGCTCCCAGCTGTGGCGATTGCACGAAGGTCTGCGGGCGCACGCGAGAGCGAGCCAGAGACTTTAGTCCCACATCGTGGAAATACGAGGCGCCATTGTGGTATAAGTTGAATTTGTGATATTGTTTGGTTGCCTCCGAACGCACAGGGGTGAGGTCCCTCACCTGCCCTAGTGCCCGCCTCGTCCGCGGTTTCACCTCGCAGATCTGGCGGGATCCGACCCGACCTAACCTACGCACTCCTTGCGCATCACCCACCTGCAGGTGCGCCTGGTCCCGGGTGTGAAATCGGACCCGATTACCCGTGTGGCTCTGGGAGAGCATCCTTGAGTGAATTACTGAGAGAGAGAGACGCGCGGGTAGAGGGAAAGGGATAGGTTTTGCTCTGTGCAGGTAGGCTTACCGTTTAGGAAGAAAGACTTAGCCGCGAGGAAGAAGAAGAAGGCAGAAGAAAGGACTGCAGAGCCAAAGAAGGAGAAGAAAGAGGAGACCAAGGCAGAAGAAGCCTTCTTAGAAAGCCAACACAGAATCTGAATAAGATAGAAGGTAGAAGAAAGACTAAGGAAGAAGAAGAGATTGAGAAGCAAGGCAAGAAGAAGAGCCTACGCAGAAGAAAAAGAGAGGCCAAGACAGAAGAGAAGAAAGGAAAGGCTGTAGAGAAAGAAATATCTGCAATAAAGTGAAAACACTTTTAAGACGTCTGATCACAAGATCAGACGTTCAATTTCATTCTTTTTTGGCATAATTACTCTTTACCCGCATACATTCATGTTTGAATTTAAGTTTTGAGTAAATTAGAGTGTTCAATTACCTTTTGATTAGTAGTAAATTCCAATTGCTCCCTGTGTTCGACCTCAGATACTTCGATTTTCGAGTAATAAAAACTCTTTATTTGTTTGAACGCTTTGTCGGCTATACTACAATGTGACATTCTCTTTAAAACCCGCACAAAAGCGTACGAATAGATATGGTTATATCACAACATACGGGCCAGTCCACTTGGACTTAAGCTTCCCCGTGAATAGTTTCAGTCGTGAATCAAACAACCAGACTTGCTGGTTAGGCGTGGATACTTTCCTACAAATGTGGCTTTCATGAAAGGCCTTGGTCTTGTCCTTGTATATTAATGCATTCTCATAGGCCTCCTACCGGATCTCTTCTAATTCGCTAAGCTAGAGTTTCCGTTCTCAACCCCCTACATCAAGGTCAAGATTGCATTTTCGCACTGCCCAAAAGGTGAGGTGTTCCAGCTCTACAGGAAGGTGATAGGTCTTGCCATATACCATGCGATATGGTGACATTCCGAGTGGGGCCTTGTATGCGGTCTGATATGCCCATAGTGCATCGATTAATTTGTTGGACCAGTCCTTCCTGTCTGGTCTAACCGTCTTCTGGAGAATCAGCTTGATCTGGCGGTTAGACACTTCAGCCTACCCATTGGTCTGCGGGTGATACGGGGTGGCTATGCGGTGATGTACCCCGTATTTCTTTAATAATGACCTGAAATGGGCGTGGATGAAGTGGCTTCCCCCGTCGCTAATCTAAGAATGGGGTATTCCGAATCTTGCAAACATATTCTGCCGTAAGAAAGAAATGATGGTCTTGTGGTCAGCCTATCTTGCCAGGATGGCCTCGACCCACTTTGAGACATAATCAACGGTTAGCAATATGTATTCGAAGCCATGCAAGTTCGAAAAAGGGCCCATAAAATCGATGCCCCAGACGTCAAACACTTCTACAACTATGATGGGTTGGAGTGGCATCATGTCTCTCCTAGTCATAGAACTGATTGACTGGCATCGTTTGCAGTGTTGGGCGTATTCGTGTGTATCTCTGAAGATGGTTGGCCAGAAAAATCTCGACTGCAAAATTTTTGCAGCGGTTTTCTATCCCGAGAAATGGCCACCATACGCATCATTGTGGTAGAAAGATAACACACTGGGGATCTCAGAGTCTGGGATGCATCTTCGGATAATCTGGTTTGCTCCAATGCAGAAGAGCAGTGGGTCATCCCAGAGGTAGTATTTGACCTCTGCAATGAATTTGAGTTTCTGGTCCTTGGATAGGTTTGTGGGAATTTTGCCTGCAGCAAGGTAGTTCGCAAAATCCGCATACCAGGGGAACTCAATAGAATGAACAGCCAAAAGAGATTCATCCAAAAATTGTTCATGGATAGGCAGGGAGTAAGGAATGTGATCTGGGTCCAATCTGGATAGGTGATATGCCATAACATTTTGTTTTCCGGCTTCGTCGCGGATTTCGATATCAAATTCCTACAATAGAAGGATCCATCTAATGAGCCATGGTTTGGCATCCTTCTTTTCCAACAAATGGAGGGCGGAGTGGTCAGTGAAGATGATGACCTTGGACCCTAATAAATATGATTTGAATTTCTCCAACCTGAATACTACCACTAGCAGTTCCATTTCGGTGACAGTATAATTGCGCTGAGCCTCATTTAGTGTCTTGCTAGCATAGTATATGACGAAGGGTTGTTTCTCCTGATGCTGGCCTAAAACAGCACCGACGGCAAAATCAGAAGCATCTCACATCATTTCGAAATCAAGCGACCAGTCGGGTGGTTGGAGAATTGGGGAGTTGGAAATAGCGCTTTGTAAAGTCTCGAAGGTGCTGAGACACGAGGTATCAAATTGAAATGGGACATTGGTAACCAGGAGATTCATCAAAGGCCACGCCATTTTTGAGAAATCGCGTATAAATCTCCGATAGAAGCTGACGTGACCCAAGAATGATCGAATCTGCTTGACTGAGCTAGGTGGCGGTAAGTGGGAGAAAATCTTTGATTTAGCCCGATCAACCTCGAGTCCACTTTTGGAGATCTTGTGCCCTAGTACTATGCCATCCCTCACCATGAAATGGCTTTTCTCCTAGGATAGTACTAGGTTTACCTCAATACACCATTTCAGGATCTTGGTGAGGTTATCAAGACAAGATTCGAAATCATCTCTGAAAATGGAGAAGTCATTCGTGAATACCTCCACATAATCCCCAATCATGTTAGAGAAGATAGCCATCATACAATGCCGAAATGTCGCTGGTGCGTTACAGAGGCCAAAGGGCATCCACTTGAAGGCGAATGTTCCAAAGAGGCATGTGAATGTGGTCTTGTCTTGATGTTCCTGCCTAATCACTACCTGATTATACCCGAAGTATCCATCCAGAAAGCAGAAGAAACTGTGTCCCGCTAACCGTTCCAAGATCTGGTCAATTAATGGCAAAGGAAAGTGATCCTTCTGCGTAGCCATGTTCAGTTTCCTGTAGTCGATGCAGACCCGCCAAGATGTCGCAGTGTGGGTCGGGATGGATTCGCCCTTTTCATTCTTCATGACCGTGAGTCCTGCTTTCTTGGGCACTATCTGAATCGGACTCACCCACTGGCTGTCTGAGATTGGATATACAATGCTTGCATCCAATCGTTTGATGATCTCCTTCTTAACAACCTCTAGCATTTTCGGGTTTAGCCGTCTTTGAGGTTGTCTCGAAGGTTTCACCCCCTCATCCGTGTAAATGTGATGAGTGCAATACGAGGGTCAAATACTGTGGAGATCAGCAATACTCCACCCGATAGTAGCCCTATGAGCTTGAAGCGTAGAAATCAATTGATGCTCCTGTTCTTGGGTTAAGTGGGCATTGATAATGACTGGATATGTCTCACTTTTGCTGAAGAACACGTACTTAAGTGAGTCAGGTAAGGGCTTCAATTCAATCATGGGTGGGTCAAAATTAGATATGAGAGTGGGAAAAGCAGAATCGAGGGTGGGAATCTCCTGATCCATGTGCACGTGAATTCCCGCTGAGTTGCTCCCTGTAAAATCGATTGTGACTGTGTTAATAGGAAACCAGTCAGCTGTAGTCACGTCTTTCTGCAATAACAGGGGCGGTTCGGTAATATATGGATCAGGATAGCTGGATTCAGGGGTGCTGTGGTCAGAAGCACACCCTAAACAGTCAGATCCTTGGGGAGATATGTGTAATGCAGTGGTTTTAGTCCCGTGTGGATCGAGGTCCGAGAACCCTGATAGTGTAGATGAATGAGACATTGGGTCGTCACAAAGGAGCCCAATGTTACCACAGTATGCCGAATCTTCGTCTTCACCATCCTCCTCTATTCGATCACAGTGAAAGTTCTTTGCTGCCCTGAATATGTCTAGTCGAAGTCACTCATTGCCTAGGGCAATCTCCATACACCCGGATGCACAATTGATGTTCGCTCGGGTTGCCGCCAAAAATGGGCGACCCAAAATAATTGGTGCATCTCGGAGATTCGGAGGAGCTTCCATATCGAGAACGAAAAAATTTGTGGGAAAGCAGAACCCGCAGACTTTCACGATCACGTTCTCAACCAACCCCTCGGTGTTTTGATTGATCTGTCAGCCAGCTGAATCGTAACTAAGGTGGGTTTCAACTCCGCAAATAGAAATCGATCAAATACAACGGTGGGAGTTAGGTTAATGGACGAACCCAAATCTAGAAGTGCCTGATCAAATGGAGAATCATGCAAGAAGCAGGATATGAGTAGGGTACCAGGGTCTTTCTTCTTTGGCGACAAGTCAGCTAAAATTACGGCGCTAGCCTCTTTCGACAATATCGGTTGTTGTCCAATTCTCGGCTGTCACTTCGGGGTACAGTAGTCCTTGAAGAACCTAGCGTCAGCGGGAATGTGATCGATTGCCTCGAGGAGGGGGACTTGAATATGTACGTAAACATCGATTTCAGGTCCTCGAAATTCCATGTGTCCTTTTTCCGTCCTGTTTTTCGTTTCAGAGCCTCAGGAAAAGGGATGGGAATCTCAGGGTTAAGTGGCCTCTTACCCTTATCTACCGCAGGTGCTCTTGGGATGAAGGAGTCGAACTCGCCTGCAGCGAAGGGTGGGAAAAATCAGGACTTGCCTGCCTAGGTGGTGGGTCGAATGTCTTCCTTCCACTCCGCAATGAGACAGCATGTGCATCAGCTTGCTGTCCATGAGGTGGTGGGGGAGTGGAGGGAGTAGATACGTGGGATTCTGCAAAGGCGGTTGGCCTTGCGCGTAACCGGGTGGTGTAGGAGGCGCCTGTAGTATGGCGTGTGCCTGTCCCTCCGGTGCTTGAAACCTAGGCGGGGTGCCCTGGTTCTGCACATATCGAGGATTCGGGACGGGTTGGGAGGGCAAGGCTCCCTGCGTCCTATGCTCCTGCAACAGCTGGTTCTGCATGTTCTGTATGGTCTGAATTTGATTAGCCATCGCCTTCATAATCTGCAAGCTATCTTGTGTAGACTTCCTTATTGATTCTTGCAGCTCCTCTTTCAGTGCCTCCAAAGGGTCAGCCCGCTTTGGAGGGTGGTTGGTAGCTTGGTGCAATGGCTGGTATAATGAGTGGGGTTGCTGCTGTTGAGGCGGGAATGGCTGTTGCCTAGGGTACGTGTTTTCCGCATTCCCGTATTGCCTGGTCTGGTAGTGTGGATCTTGATGTGTTCTCTGTGAATTACTAGACTAGGAGAAGTTCGGATGCTGGCGCCAACAAGGGTTATACATCTTTGAATACGGGTTATTACGCCCGTATCCTTGGATAGTGCTGACGTCCTCGTAGGCCGAAGATGTTTGAGATGTATATCCGTCAAGGGGATACGCATTATAATCTGCGGGTGGTGTGTAACCTTGGTCGTATGGTGCCAGATCTGGATTGTTTACGAGATCCTGATATGAGGGATCTCATAAATACGGAGAAGATGCATCCCGAGTGAGTAGATTAACTCGAGCAGGAGGGGCTCAGGGTGCATAGGAGGATTTTGCGGCGGCAGAGCTTGAGTCGGATTGACCCTGATAGATCTGGCCAATCTTCTTCTCAATTAGGTTTAGTCTATACAGCTGCTTGACGATGATATCCATGTCGGCTCGAATAGATTCAGTGTGAGCCTCGTGGACACCAACACGCTGCTGACCAGCCCGCTGGAACTGTTTCATAGATGCGACATTCATCGAGTTCTCCGCTAATGATTCGAACAGCTCAAATGCGCTGTTCTCGTCTTTTGCGAGAAAGTTCCCGCCGCTAGATGCATCGGCCAGATACCAATGTGTGTCATCCAGCCCATGGTAAAAAATCTGAGCTAAGTGCCATCTGGGTATACCATGATGCAGGCATTTTCGGAGAAGGTCGTGAAATTGTCCCATGCTTTGTGTAATTTCTCCCCGGCTCCCTAGGAGAAAGTCATGATTGCACGCCTCATTGCGTTTGTTCGACCGATTGGGAAGAACTTTTGCAGGAATTCACGTCGTAATTCCGGCCAGGTTCTAATTGGCTTCCCAATAGTCTTGAACCAGAATGAAGCTTTGTCCCTTAGAGAGAATGGGAAAATCTTCATCAGAACAATCCTGAGATCGATATTCCTGGGTCTAATTGTTTCAGCGAGTCGACTCAGATCCTTAAGATGCTGGAACGGATCTTCGCTTGAGTTCTCGTAGAAATGAGTGCTGATCAACCCAATTACATTGGGCTTGAGCTCAAACGCGTCTCCATCTGCAGGAATTCTGACAAGAGGTGTGACGATTTGTGCGGCCGGGTCGTAGAAATCCCGCAGTTGTTCTCCTCGTGGTGGGTGCTGCATCCTGTCAAGTGCCATCAGAATGCAATCCATGCTCTGCTGATGCAGCTCAAATTCGACGAGCCGAGCTTCCAGACGAGCCATCGGGTCCAGATTCTCGATATCCTGACCTGGTCTAGGTCCAGGTCTAGGATTTGCCATGGTGGCTCTGGGAATGGAAGAAGTAGGGGGAGAAGATGGTCCAGGTGAGGTGACTCACCACCTTGGGAGTGGCTCCCAAGGTCCAAACAAGTGAGGTCAAAGTGACCTCCTTTCGTGCATACACCGCCCAACCCCTGGGTTGGTGTAGCCATGTAGGACAAGGCTAAGGCCCTGTCAATCAAATGGTCCTTATAGATCAGGTGACCAGATTTTTCGTTAGAAATTTGAATTCATGAAGATAAGTTCGTTGTTCAACCAACTGAAGGTGATTCCCGCCTCTCAAGCTAACCCAGCCAGTCTGGTTACGGGGGGACTAAGGGGAAGGTTCTTCCTTTGGCTTACGCCTCCTATTCCGTTTACCCCTGAGCCGTGGTCGTTTGACACTATCCCGCAGACTTAGTCGCTAGGTTTGGAAAGAGAGATTAAAAACACATAGTAGTATGACAACGAACTCAAGTTGATTTCGTGTTTTAAAATAAGTTTTAACCCATTTTCTTCAGTGGGGTCTGTAGTGAGTGGCCCACAAGGTGACCAAGCTCACCGGCTAACTAGACTTGATTAAGTTTAGGTTAGCCCAAAGTGTGGTTTCTAGTTATAACCCTAAGGATTCAACCTAAGTTGCATGTATTTCTAGGGTTTTTCTCTATTTCAGTAGACCACAAAAGTAATGTTGTTCTCTGATAATAATTGGAATCCAATTAATTTGAAATTTTGCGAGAAGATTCACTTTTCAATTAGCTTTCCAGAGAATATTTTGTTGGAATATTTACTATTTCAACCGAATTTTTAGAAAATTTTGAAAATCAGGGGGTCAGATTTGGAATTTTGACCCCTGGTCAGTTTTTCACTTTGAAACAGTATCAAATGACCTTAAAAAATTCAAAAAAAATATGAAAAATAAAGCCAATGAGATCAGCTTTCAAACCCCACCATTTTTAGTCAAAATAGATTCGCAGATTGCTCCGAATCGCTTTTTGAAAACTGAAAAATTTTGAATCTAGGTCAGTCTAACCCCCGTGCACTTCGTGAATTTTTGAAAATTCTATACTTGGAATTTTTGAAAATAACGGTGGCATTTGAAAGATGTTTTGAAAATGAAGGCTTAGCCCAAATTTCAGAATTTTTCGCTTACTAATTTTTCGGAAATCGAATTTTTAAGTCAAGCTTGAAATCTGGCCGAAAATCAGAAGATGGTGGAAAAACTTTTTAAAGAGATTTGAATTTGAAATCTAAGCTTTCCACCAAAAATACTTTTTTTTTATTTTCAAATCTTTTGCACGTTTTTTTTTCACAAAAATAATTTTCCAAAAGATTCAAAGAAAATATTTTTTTTTTTTCTTTTTCGAACTAACCTAAGATTCAAAAAGGAAACCTAATCTAGCTTTTTTCAAAAATTTTTTTCTTTTTGATTTTTTTTCATGAAAATGTGAATTTTTTTTTTCACAAAGAATTTTTCAAGGGAATTGTAGAAAGTAAATCTAATCTTAAAATGAGATGATGTGCACCTGGATTTGTTCTCCGCACTCGTTTTGTGCGCAGATCCTGTTTTTCTTCCATTTTTCCTGCACATCAAAAAGAAAGTAGAGAGAAATTTGTCAATTATAGTTTCAAAGATCGAAATCATAGAAAATGACGTTGCCTCCCCAGCAATGACGCCATTTGACAGAAACCGTTCTCGTGCATTTGAAAGTCGTCGGAATCGTAATATGGTCACGCAAAAACTGTTCGTAAAAAAAAAATAATTTTCTAAAGATAACGAGACTTGAGTCCCGGTCGTTCTTCTCTGGGAGGCATTTGATTTACTTTTGAAATCGATCCTTTTGGCGCTCTCTTTGTTTAGAATTGCATGCCGGTGCATGATTATTACGTATTTAGGTACGACATGCTTAGTTGTAAGAATATTAGGAGTTAGAAATAGGCAACATTAATCACGTAAATGATAATAGCAATCAATAAGCTCATTGTGATTTCACAATATGGAGACATATATATATATATATATATATATATATATATATATATATATATATATATATATATATATATATATATATATATATATATATATACATATACATATATATATATATACATATACATATATATATATATACATATACATATATAGATATATATATATATATATATACATATATATATATATATATATATACATATATATATATATATATACATATATATATATATATATAAATGCATTTTCATTCATTCCATTGGGGAGTTATTTGCACAAGAAATTTAGAAGAAAGCTTGTATATAAATGCTTGAAACGGAAATCTAGCTACCAGAAAACGACTACATACAAGAATCAATGGGGGGATTTTGCATGCATCATTAGGGGAGAAGTTAAGACTACGCTACTAAGCAGTAATAAAAGCAATAAAAATCATGGAGAGCATAAACTAAATCTAGTAGAATAAAGGGCATTCAGGGGTGGTCCCCGATGGCCTTGGAGTGGTCGGGAGAAGAATGAGGGGCGGCCAATGTATCGTAGGCCGACCCTTGGAGAGAGGTAGGGTTGATCCAGCATCCCGGCATGATGTCCTCCATGATGGCGGTAGTGAGCTCATGGAGGTGGAGTGGCGAGCTAAGTGGAAGTGGGCGTGAATGGCACCAATGGAGTGAATTTCCGAGGAAGTGAATGGGTGCAAATGGCCACCCCTTAGGTCTTTTTATAGACCTAAGGGAATCTCTCTAGAGAATTTTGGAATTCTCTATAGAGGCCTATGGTGGGAGCTCATGGGAGAGTGAGAGGGAGAGGATGGATGGTGGTTTTTAGATCCACCAAATGTGGATTTAAAAATTGAATGGCTCTTGGTTGCTAATTTTGGCAACTAAGGCAACCACACATGGTAGAGAGTTCAAGAGAACTCTAGGCTAGGTATTTTCATGTGGATGGTGGGTGTGGGTGTGTGTGGGTCGAAACTTAGGTGGCTAGGTTGATTAGGTTAGGTTCTAGTGGGTTTAGGTCAAGGTATGTCTCAAATTAGGGTTATAAATCCTAATTCACTAAGGTAAAGTGCAATTAAACTTAATACAAGTTTAATTGGGTGTGTGGAAACTTAATTGAGAGTAAAACATCTTAATTAATTTTGGTCTAGGTCAATTGGACTCTCACTGAGTCCAATTGGACAGTGTGTGCTGAGATCAGGGCTCAATTGGACTCGATGAGTCCAATTGAATAGGATGATGGAATTGACTAAGATCCAAGTCAATTAGGTTTAGTGAGGACCTAATTAGGTCCTTAGAGAGGTCTAGAGGTGATGTACTAGGGTTAGGACACCTTAATTTAGGTTCCTATGGGGTTGGAATTGGGTTTAGGGACCTAGAGATCCAAGATCAAGGCTTAAATCTCAAAACAGGAATTGGAGAACAGTATCAATTGTCTAATAATAGTGTCAGACGTCTTATACTAAAGAATCAGAAGTCCAGACTTGTTGTCTGGACATCCAATCAGAGTCAGAAGGGATTTTGGGTTCTGTTTTGGATATTCTGCAGAAATTGGATGTCTGACAAAGTGTTTGGACGTCCAATAACACTGCAGAAGTGGGTTTGAGGTATGCGGGAGATGGCTAATGGTGCTGGACGTCCTATAACTTATCTGGACGTCCAGATAAGGGTTGGAACTAGGGTTTTAGGGCTTCCTAGGGCATTGTGACCTAATCTAAGGGTGGCTAAGGCTTGGAAAGGTCTCTAGGATATCCTAAGGCTAGGATAGACCTAAGCTCTTCATAATTTACTGCTTTATTTCTACTTAATAGAATAGAAAACCTTTAACCCCCTTACATTATTATTCCTACATCTAAACTAAGCCTTCGACTCCAGCTTTGCTACAACTCCCGTTATTCCAGATCCAGCTTCAGATCCTGCTCCAGATCAGGCTCCTAATCAGCTTATTGCCTGCAATTGACATAATACACTTAATCGGCACATTATAACATTATTTCATGCATAGCTAAAGAAAAGCAGTAAAGATGCAGATAATAGATATCATGCACGAATAACCCTAACTTATGCTAAGTCCTAGCTTAATCTAGGTCAATTAAGACTTATGATTGCTGCTCAATCACTTAACTTTCTTATATCCTTCACAAACAGGTTCCGCCAATGATGGGTCAACTGACCTACTTAGACATTTGACCAGGCTCGAAATCCCATCAAACCTACACCACATCCCACTACATTTGGTGGGATTGATGTTCACACACTGAGGAATCATCTGAACCAAATTTGAGATACATATCTTGTGTAAGAAGAGCATGCAAACCCACGAAATTCATGGGATTCTTTGATTCAAAATCAAGGCTCAATCAAGCCTCCTTCATTTGGAGCTCAATCCTGAGCTCTATAAAGGGCCACGATGATCCCAGTGTGCTTCCCAGCTAGGTTTTAGGCCAAAACTCCTCTTCCTCGCCTTCCTCTGGCCAACTCTGACCTTAGCCTTGGTATGCTCCTCGATCCCCCTTTGTCGCCCTCTCCCACGTACAATAGGTAGAGGGAATATCTTCGTTGCCTTTGTCCACTCCTTGATAGCCAAATCAGGGGTGCCCTCGACCCTTCCTCGTCATTCTGTTCACAGGAGCATTCATCCCCTCCGGTGTTAGCCAATCATAGCTGGTGTCAAATCCTCCCCATTTTATCCCTAATTTAGGTCTGACCTCCTCCTCTACCTCTCTAGATAACTTCCAACCCCTTCCAACCCCAATTTGACCGACATACACCTTTCCTCTTCATCTTCTCCACCTCTGGCCACGCCTCCAGTGTGGTCACCTGACCGCTATCATCCACCAAACGCATGTCCACTGCCACCAAAAGCTTCCTTATCGCTCATCGACCAAAACCCCTCTCCTAAATTGAAGCTTCAACCACCATTCCACTCCGATGACCTAACCCATCACCCATTGTCCTCTTCGATATCATCTGGCCACCTCGCACCTTCATACACCAAATCGACACCACCATTGCACTCGCCGACCTCCGACGACTCTCCTGAATGCGCTAATTGGAGCTTAAGGCCTGTGTTCATGATTTCAGGTGTCATCACCACCATCGTCTTCTCCGCCACCATCATCCTTCCTCTGACCGTCATAGCTGCTGATTCCACGATCAATGCGAGGAACTACGCAATGATGCGTATGAGAACTCGTGTATTTACAAAGATCGAGTTAAAGCCTTCCATGATAGACACATTGTGCGAAAATCTTTCCACCCTGGTCTGAAAGTTCTACTCTTTGATGCCAAACTCAAATTGTTTCTAGGAAAACTCATATCAAAATGGATTGGACCATTCTTGGTGAGATGAATATTTAGAAATGGAGCTATTGAAATCGGCCAACCTAACCTTGATTCTGAACCCTTTGTTGTGAACGGTAAGTGACTCAAGCCATTCATTGAACTCACTGATGCTAACAAGGCTGAGGTATCTTTTGATCTCCATTCTCCTTGAGCTTATTGCACTTGGCTGATGGTGTTAAACTCAATGCTTAACGGGAGGCAACCCATCATCTTTTTGAAAAATGCGAAACCCTTCTTGACACATCCTATGCTGAACTCATATTGCACTTTAGGGTTCATCCATTAGAACAGCCGACTCCACCTTTGGTACCCATACCTAAGCTTGAAATCATCTGCAATAATCATCCTGACCCATCCACCCACCCAACACCTATTCTAATGAATGATCGAAGTTGAACTCGAACCCACCTAATTTACAATGAGGGCATTGCAAATCGTAGTCATGGGGGGCATTAAAGTGAAAAATGCCGTGAAAATCACTTCACAAGAAATGGTTTCATCAAAAAAGAAAAAAGAAAAAGAACAAAAATGGGAGAGGGGAGGAAATTTTGAATTGATATCATTTGTCAAGAAGATAAGGGGAGGAGATAAAAATGTCAAAAAGGAGCATAATTTGAAAAGAAAAAGAGATAGTCATTAGTAAAAGATTAAGGAATTGACTTAGTTCTAGACCAAATCAAAAGAAAAAAAATGAGGAAAGACAAAAAGTGCTAAAGAAACAAAAAGAGATTTGTAGGAATGTTGATCTTAGGCCTCTTGGGTTGCGATCCTAGGCTTAAAAATTCAAGTATCTGCTAAGATCTGGATAATCCTCAAGAGGTTGGGGAAAATGTGCAGCTTAAGTATTAGGTCAAAGGCTTAGGGATTATTCGACCTCGTTAACTGACCTTTGGTTTGCGGGACTTGGTAACCTAAGCACCCCAATCCACACACAGTCTGGTTCAATGCGCCTAAGTATCAAAATCATGCAAATGCGTTAAATCTATTCTGAAAATGTTACCTAGATTTGGAGCGGCTGATCAACACAAGTTGATTTGGATGAGTTTCCAGCGTGGAGAGGTGGGAAATTCCCCTCGAAGATGCGAAATAACATATCGTCTCCTCAGTGCTTGTGTCCTAGGATATCTAAATATCCTACCAGGGGCATGTAAGCACCTTGTGCTGGTTCAGATGCCATGGGCGGCATTATCTCGAAATGTCGATTGTCATGGTCTGGATTTAGCTATAGAGCGCCATGGGCGGGATTATCTCGAAATCTTGAAAGCCAGGGTTCTAGGGGTTGCCATGGGCGTTGCTATCTCGAAGCATCGATTTCTAGGGACCCTACGAAGATTGATGGTGGGAACTAGGAATCCGATATAAACCGTATTGTAAAGCTAATCTAAGGCCAGAAATAAAAAGAAAAGAGAGAGAAAATTCTCCAAAAATAAAGAAAAATTCTCCTATCTCTCTGTTACAAAAATGCATTGCAAACTAAACCTGGGCTAAAACATGTTACAAGCACGGGTGCCTTAACTGCAGAGTTCAACGAACCTTAGGTTAGTTCATGTGGGCCTTAGAAACCTTCGTGGGGGATTGAGGCTAGAGCTAGTCAAGTCTAGATCTTGGTTGGTACTTGAGTACCTCTAGGCCTACTATCGGCATTTTGACCTAATCTACAAAAGAAAGCACACATCAGAATTTTGAGCATAGAAAGGCATATGGTCTAGAATCAAAGTTAATACCTTGAAATTTTGCTAAGGGACTATCAAAAGCTAGGCATGAGGGTATGATGGAAACACCATCATGAGCCATAACTAGCCCATTTGACTCAATTGATTCAGTAAATGCTCCTACATGATTGCCAGAGAGCCATAAGTCACTGTATATTCATTCTGAGGGAAAGATTAGAAAACAGGGTTAAAATTGTAATTTTACCATCATATAATGAATGCAGTACAATCACGGATTTTCCCAGGGGGTAATTAAGGGTCAAATGGTCCTTAATGTCTAACAAGTGGGTTGAACAGACAGAAAAGGATTTGCACATGTTTTGAGAATTAAATGACTTTTGAAACCCTAAAAACAGACCCGCTTAATTAACTGAGTTTTTGGTTCGGATAAAATTTACCTAAATCCTCTAATATTCATAGAAAAATATTCTCTAGGGTTTGGAACCTTTAAATTGACCATCAAAACCTGTTTTGGCCCAAAATAGTCTCAGACAAACATTTACCCTAATTTAGATTTTTACATAAATTACCCATTCAAATGAGGTTAAAACCTAAATCTAACTTCACCATTAGATTCCTTGGGTCCAAATTAGGTTTTTACCAAAATTTGGGCCTAATCTGAGATCATCTTGACCAAGTTTCCATTTTGGTCCAGTCAAACTCTTTTTATCTCATTCAAACCCTTAACTTTTGAATTCTCTTACAAATAGCCCCCCAAATTCTTTACCTTCTTCACAAGCAGGTCCCCATGCCATTTTGGGAAGGTGAAACCTTCACCGTCGAGTTTTGAGCGAGGATTTCTCGCTTGATTCTCAATTAATCCTTCCCAAAATTGATACGGGGATTCCTTGAGAAGTCTCCTTCCATTTGAGCCATTCCTTGGGCTCTAAGTCCTTCCCAAAAGGTGATGTGAACCTTTTAAAGGTTCGGGTATCCATTGTTGCAACCACCTTCCAAGCATGAAAGCTTCTTTCCAAGCTTGGAAGGGCATCCTAAGCCCTATAGAAGAAACCCCAGGGCACGACCGTGCTCTTCAGCTAGTTTTTGGCCTGAGAAACCCTCTTCTCCATCTCCGGCCACCTTTAGAATTAGCTCCGGTGAGCCCTCTCCGCCCTCCTTCTTCGGCCATTCAACCATCAAATTGGACAACCGATTATCCTCTCCTCGCCTTCGCGAACCTCTCCTGCCAACGAGAGGTCGTGCCTCTCCGTCAGTTGACGTCGTTGCTTTGCCGCACCATCCTCCTTCTCTGGCTCCAGTCAACCAACATCGGCACCTTCCATATCTCTACCATGACCCTAAGTTCCTCTGTCTCTCTCTCTCACTATACTTTCTTTTCTCAATCTCACAACGCATGCACAACCACTGATTCTCCCTCAACACCGTCACCTTCTTTCGCTCCGGTGAAGTTCCGGCGACGCCCAATCGTCGCTCCACTGCACGAATCGAGCTGTTATCACCTCCATAAGCTTCGCCGTGATCCACTCTTCAAAACCCCTCTTCCCATTCACTACTTCACTCACCCTAACTCACCCCCAAGCACACCCACTCTCATGCGCATAGTCCAACTCCGCCTTGCACGCACTGACCTTGCCACGCCACACAACCACCACCGTCGCATCGCCATGGTCCGACGATCCTTCTTGAACCTTCTGACAGAGCCGAGAGGCTGTTTGCTTTATTTCAGGTGTGTCCCCTTGCCGCCATTGACGAAGAACTTCAAAGGAGCTTCGAGCTTGCTCCAGGTCTCGTCTGCCCCAGGTGGAAGTCCCAGGTCATGCGGACTTGCTTCAAGTATTGCCCCAGGCGGTCAATTAGACACTGGGACCTTAGCAGCTACACCAATCAAAGGAATCTCCTTGCTGTAGACGCACGCAAAGAAGGGCCGTGGTTTAGTCCCACATCGTCAGCTGAACAGCACCCCACGACGCATAAGTTGCAAAAGTGCTATAGCCTTATCGCCTCAGATACTGGGGGTGAGGTCCCTGCTCACCCGCTTACGTGTCTCGTCCGCGACCTCTACCCCATGGACCAGGTACACCCGACCCGCCTAAGCCCACTCCTCGGCTGCGACCACGCCTGCAACACTAGACCCGAGTACGCGCCTACCCGACTACCCGACTATACCATAAGAGGCCCTGGAAGGGCGAGACTTAAGAGGAGAGAAAAAGAGAGAGTGCGGGGCAGGGGAGGGTTTTTCCCCGGGAAACAGTTAGCCAAAACTTTTGATGGCTGCCCTTTGTGCGCGGAGAAAGAAAGAAGAAAAGAAGAGAAGGCCTGACCAACAGAGAAAGAGAAGGAGAAGAAGAGGTGAAGAAGAAGAAACAGAAAAAGAAAGGACAAGAGAGGAAGGCTTGAGCAGAAGAAGATAAAGAGAAGGTACCGCACAGAAAGGAGGAAAAGAAGAGAAGAAGAATAAAAGAAGAGAAGAAGAGAAGAAGCTCAAAGAAAGAAAGAAGCTGCACAGTGATAACACTGCATCTTGGGGTGATAAATCTATCAATTGGGGTTTATCTTAAGAGAAAAATGCACAGATAACACATCATAAATAGGAATAGGAGCATCGCATGCATTGCGCATCAAGATTGCTTATAATGCATTATTAACGACCATGTGTACAAGGACATGTCGAAATAGGCCTCAGATGAGCAATCGGACCACATAGATGGATTTAGAGTGATGAACAGAGTCCAACGGACTTGAAATCGGCCAAATCTGACATTTGAAGCTCCTGCAACGGGCCCAAGAAGTTCTGACCGTTGATCTAATGATCAACGGCCCACAGCATGCCACATGGCACCCGCTCATCGCATCCTCACCGCCGCCTACTTCTGCCTTCACCCAGAGGATGAATCTCAGCCGTCGATCTTTGATCGAATGGCTGAGAGCCGCCCGTGCACTCGCCCTCCTCGCGACAATCCGCTGCGACAGTGCAACGGTTGACCGCCTCACACCCACGCAGCCGGCGCAGGATCGAATCGTGCTGCGCAGAAATTGGAAGGCGAAGGCACATGCCGAGGAAATTGAGCCACCTGATCAGCAGCGAACGGCAACGATCGAGCCGCGCGGCGCAACGGATGCGTGCGGACGCTCACGCACGCGCCTCAGCAGTGATCCGCATGCACGCCCTTCGCGAGATCTCAGCCGTCTGATCTTCGATCGGACAGCTTACAACGTGCATGCACGGATAGCCTCAGAAGAAGCACAGGGTGCGCTGGCGACCGACGGGTGAAGGGGGCTACACCAACAGATTTAGTATGGGTTTAGCGATGTCCCGGACGTTGCTAAAGCCCATACTTGAATTAGAAAACCCTTTTTCCTATATAAACTCCATCCAACCACCCATGGAAGGCATTGAATTCACTTGGAAGTGCTCTACCCCACTCCTAGCCACCATTAGCTCTCTTTGTAATCGCCGGAGCCGACGAGCCACCGACGGAGCCCCTCTCCACCGCCGTGGCTGCCTTGCCATCTTCTCTCTCTCTTTCCCTCTTTATCTTAAGCTTTACTTTACTTGTGTTTAAACATTTATCTAGTGTTGTAATTATAAAACTAAAGTTGCATGTCAAATGAAGTTTTTTCCTATTTAATTACTTACCCTCTTTTATGTTTAAGTTGCATGCTGTGAATGAAAAGAATCCTAACCCTCTTCTCTCTCTCTTTCTCACTCGTTTTTCACCCACGACTTCTTGCAAGCAAAAGCTCATTATTTCCGTGACGTTAAGTGACAAGAAAAATCCGATTTTCACGCCTCCCTGAGATTGACACTCGGACTCACTTCCATTTCTTCATTTAAAACTGATGTTGCGAGCGTAAGCTATAATGACTCTTTTAAACATACGCGTCTTCCGCACGTTGGTTTTTGGCGCCGTTGCCGGGGAGGCTACGGATTTATTTTGTCACTTCCATTTTACATCCATGCTCACATCGTCTAATGCCTTGTCTCCTTCTACTTGATGGTTGCAGGAATTCGGCACTTGGACGACGAAACAGTGCAATTTGTGACGGTAACGAGGGAGTAAGCGTAACAAGGATCGGTCGTGAGTATTTCTTCACCCATGGTTGTTTGCTTGCTTAAAAATCTAAAAAAATTGTAAAACTGAAAAAAATTAGCGTGGTGCATGATTGCCTGATCCACATCCTTAACACATCACCCAACAAAAAAAACATAATACACTCTAACATTCTGAATAATCTAAGATTCTTAGGGTGCTCTTCTTTCTTTTTGAGTGGTGTTTGTGAAGCCACCTTAAATTGACATGGGCCACACCACTAACCCTAAAATTGACTCATCTAATAGAAGCTGCAAGATCACCAGGATGAGTACATTAGCGTTTTAGAGCCTCTACACAACAAAGGAAATCTACTTTCACCAATTACGTGCAAAACTTGACGTGTCCACTGAAACTTGTTTGAAAACATTAAGACACGTCAATCGTAAAAGACACAAAAGTAAGGATGAAACATTAAAAGACCACATCTTAAAAAAAATTCTTGTTTGAAAATCATGTTTTGATAGGAACACACACATTGAAATTGGAAAACTAAGAGGCACTACCCCAATCAGTGCCTCATCACATAACCCTAGCACAAGCACTGTCCTAGCCCTTTTAAAACAGAGTAGACGTGCCCTAGGTAGGACTGGGTTAGGTCTCGAGAGACGAGGTTTTGTTCGCTGGGCGCTTGGCTTTCATTACCTTAGTAGAATCTGGTGACTAGGCTTCGGTGAAGTGTCAAACGACCACGGTTGTGGGGTCTATGGAACCGGCGGTGCAAGCCAAAGGAAGAACCTTCCCTACAATCCCCTCGTAATCAACCTGGCCAGATTAGCTTTGGGAAGGGGAGTCCAGTGCTTACGGACTTGATCACCTTTTGGAGATTTCTAGGTCCCCTAAGGAATACACCATAAGGACTAGGCTTGTTTGCTTGGTTGAACACACACACTTCTTGCATCTGTCGCTCTCCGCATCCCCTCCTGTTCTTCTCTGGTGTATGCACTGGAGACGATCACTGCATCTCGAGTTGTTTGTTTTGGGATGGGAATCCAGGCGACCTGATTCTGCTAGAAACATGGCTGAACCTAGGGTAGATGAGGTTGCAGGCCAACCCCCACCAGACATAATGGCCATCATCCAAGCCCAGATTAATGCAATCCACCGGCTTCAGCAGCAACAGATCCACACTGTCATGCAAGCCATACATCGGTTACAGAACCCACAAGGGCAACCACCACCACCCTTTCAAGGCCCACAAGGGCAACCGCCACTTGATCTACCACCATTCCAGGACCAACCTAGGCCCCTCCGTGACTTCTACAATCCTTCCGCTATTCGAGTCGAGCCGCACCTTAGGATCCCTGAAGGGGGAGATGATTTTGAGCTAAAACCAAATGTCTTGAGTCTGATTCAGAGCCACTTCCATGGAAGCTCAAATGAAGATCCCTTCCAGTACCTAGAGGATCTTGACCGGATAGCACGAACTGTGAAACCTAGGAACATTAGCCTTGACATTGTTTTATTTAAGATGTTCCCATTATCGCTGAGAGATAAGGCATCTCACTGGCTCAGAACCCTAGGTAGACCCATCACCACCTGGGAAGAACTGAGGCATGCATTCTTAAAGAAATTCTTCCCCATAGAAATGACCAATGCTCTCAGAAGAGCCATTACTACCTTTACACTCCAGGGTGGGGAACAATTCCATGAGGCGTAGGAAAGATTTAATGAACTATTGAGGAAATGCGCACACCATGAAGTACCAAGGTGGCAGTTGGCCCAGATCTTCTACCATGGTCTGGACAGCAACCTACAGAACTTCGTCGATGCCTCATGCGGGGAGAACTTCTTGAACAAAGATGAGGAGAGCGCATTTGAGCTCTTTGAGTCTATGAGCGAAAATTCGCTCAACAATGCTTCCATGACCCAGTTTAGCCGATCTAGTCAACCACGTGGTGGGATTTTTGAGGTACAAGCAAATTCTGGAATGGTTGACATGGATATCATTGCCAAGAAATTAGATCGAGTGGAATTGGTGGATAAAAAGATAGATGAGCTACTGAACCAGACCAGGAACCCGTTGCAGACCTTCTCCCTAGCAAAGGGAGCTCACAATGTTGGCTTGGTCTAGCCCTTAAGCCAACTGAACCTGGAACAACCCCTGACAATCTAGGGTTACCTACCTTCAATACATAGTAATTCACAGAGTTGCCTGCTTTTAAATTTCAACACATTTTATTTGCATATTCACTTAAGGTAACTAGGGCTAAAACCTTCTTGCTTGAGCCCTTGTTACCCAATTCTGAGGCAACTAATTGACCCAATTAGTTGCCTCAGAATTGGGTAACTAGGGCTCAAGCAAGAAGATTTTAGCCCTAGTTACCTTAAGTGGATATGCAAATAAAATGTGTTAAAATTTAAAAGTAGGCAACTCTGTGAATTACTATGTATTGAAGATAGGTAACCGTAGATTGATTTTTCTTTTCTATTTCCTCTTTAGAATTTAAGGGGCTTAAGAGAGAGGGTAGAAAGTTACCTGTTCCTTGGTGTGGTTGTTGTGCGGCTGCTTGTTCCTTCTTGCCTTCTTGTGCCTGCACAACTAAAGAGAGATTAAGTCAATATTCAATCAGAAATTGTGATTTAGTAGCCTTTAGAAAGCCCGTTGCTCCTCGGCAACAGCGCCAAAAGTTGGTCGGGTTGTAAAACCGACCGGTTTGATTATGTTTTATTACTCGAATATAGAAAATCTCTGAGGTCGAACTCACGGAGCAAAACTTGATTCTTGAAGCATAGAAATTAACAATTTACAATATATACTGTTTTCAAAAAAGGATTAAAGAAAGGAAAATTGTCTCTTCTTTTCTTCCCTCTCTTTCTCCTTTTGTCTTCCTTCTCTCTCTCTTTACAGACGTCTAACTGCAAGGGTTAGATGCCTTAAATGCTTCTTGCTACAGTGCTTCTACTGCTGCTGGTTCTTCTTCTTCGTCTTGGCTTCTTCTTCTTCTCTGCTATCTCTGCTGCACGCCTTCTCTTCTGACTTCTTCTTTCTTCTCTGGACTTCTTCTTTCTTCTCTCTTCCTTCTTTCTCCTTCTGCCTCAGCTTCTCTGCAGCTACAGTGTCATCTTCTTCCTCCTCCTTTGCTTCCTCTACTGCTCGCCTTCTCTTCTTTCTCTCTGGCCGCAACTGCCTTCCTGCGGCGAATCCTCGCGGCTCCTCCCTTGCTTCCTCTCCTGTTCCCTGCATAGGCGATCGGTTAGGAAAAACCTAACCCCTACCCTCCCCGCATCTCCTTCTCTCAAATTCACTCCAAGGTTCGCTCTCCCAGAGCCTTAATTGGGTTTGCAGGTCGGGTGACGCGCCCGAGACCAGGCGCACCGACGTGGGTGGTGCGCGAGGTGTGCATAGGTAGGGTTACTCAGATCCAGGTGCCAGGTCCATGGGGAACTGTCACAGATGAGGCACGATGAGGGCGAGGGACCACACCCCTATGTGTCTCGAGGCAAAGAGCATAAAACACTTTTTCAATTTATGTCACCTTCCGCACTTTCACTAACTACTAGCACCACCCCAAAATTCCACTGACCTAACCCACCTCCACAGCCACAGAGAGACCTAGGCACGCATGCCTAGGCTGCCCCATGGCCAGCCAACCCCCTCCTCACCTTCGCCGTGATACGACGAAGGTTCTTTTATGATCTGACAGGGCCGCAAGGCCGTATCTGTGGTTTCAGGGTTGCGATGTCCTCCGCCATTAGCACAGGAGCTGAAGCTTGCTTGAAGCTTCGTGTAGATCCCAGCACCCCAGGCTGCCAGGTCCAGAAGGCGTGGAATCCCCTCTCAAAATCAATCAGGCCTTCACTTGATGTCAGGGGCTTCAGCTGAGTCTGCAATTGGGCGACGACCTGTTGCGGGCGCGTGCGAGGAGCGGGTGGGACATTTAGTCCCACCTCGTGAATGCAATAGTGGGACGAGTAACATAAATTGAAAGAGTGTTTTATGTTGTTCGCCTCGAGACACACAGAGGTGAGGTCCCTAGCCCTCATCACACCTCGTCCATGACACTTTCCCACGGACCTGGCACCCGGATCCGACTAACCCTGCCTGTGCACACCTCGCGCACCACCCACGCCGGTGCACCTGGTCCCGGGCACGTCACCCGACTCGCATACCCGATTAAGGCTCTGGGAGAGCGAACCCTGGAGTGAATTTGAGAGAGAGATGCGGGGAGGGTAGGGGTTAGGTTTTGCCTAACCGATCGCTTGTGTAGGGAACAGGAGAGGAAGCAAGGGAGGAGCTGCGTGGACTTAGCCACAGGAAGGCAGCTACGGCCAGAGAGAAAGAAGAGAAGGCGAGCAGCATAGGAAGGAAAGGAGGAGGTGGAAGATAGAACTGTAGCTATAGAGAAGCTAAGGCAGAAGGAGAAAGAAGGAAGAGAGAAGAAAGAAGAAGTCAGAAGAGAAGGCGTGTAGCAGAGATAGTAGAGAAGAAGAAGGCAAGAAGAAGACGAAAAACCAGCAGCAGTAGAAGCACTGTAGCAAGAAGCATTTAAGGCATCTGACCCTTGGAGTAAGACGTCAGAAAAGAGAGAGAGAAAGGAAGACAAAAGGAGAAAGAGAGAGAAGAAAAGAAGAGACAATTTTCCTTTCTTTAATCCTTTTTTGTAAAATAGTATATATTGTAAATTGTGATTTTCTAAGCTTCAAGAATCAAGTTTTGCTCCCTGAGTTCAACCTCGGAGATTTTCTATATTCGAGTAATAAAACATAATCAAACTGGTCGATTTTACAACCCGACCAGTTTTTGGCATCGTTGCCGGGGAGCAATGGGTATTCTGGAAGCTACTAAATCACAATTTCTGATTGAATACTGACTTAATCTCTCTTCTGTTGTGCAGGCACAGGAAGGCAAGAAGGAACAAGCAGCCGCACAATAACCACACCAAGGAATAGGTAACCTTCTACCCTCTCTCGTAAGCCCTTTAAATTCTAAAGAGGAAAAAGAGAAGAAAAATCAATCTAGGGTTACCTGTCTTCAATACATAGTAATTCACAGAGTTGCTTGCTTTTAAATTTCAACACATTTTCTATGCATATCCACTTAAGGTAAATAGGGCTAAAACCTTCTTGCTTGAGCCATAGTTACCCAATTCTGAGGCAACTAATTGGACCAATTAGAGCCAACCTAGGATTCAAAGATAGGGTTTTAGAGACACATCTTCTAATCAAGAATTGAAATTTCCAAAAAGAGGTGTGCCTAAACCATTGCTTGAAAACACCTATTAAGAGAAACCCTAGGCAATCTGACTCTTAATTCACTTGAACCATAAAAGAAAGGACCTAATAAGCTCTCAGAGGAACTAACAGGTGAAGTTGACCCCTTGGATCAACCAACCATTAAATTAGGTCACTTTTTGCACAACAAAGGTTTAAAGTTCAAGTGAAACCCTAATCACCTTGTTCTTAATTAAAAGTGGTAGACTTAAGAGGTCAAGGTCCCCATTCTGGTCTACCTGGAATCTCAGTGACAAGAGAGGTCGGGTGGGGGAAACCTTGTAACCCGTGGAGTCTATCTATCATGTTGGGGTCTTCGCGGGACTCACCCTCTTTGGTTGCCCAGGTAATTCATAGGTGGACGACCTTCTGATCAAGGGATATCATCCGCCCCGAACCTCTATAGTCACCCAACATCATGGGTGTCTTGATTGGGTCCAACACCTTCTAACCTCGTCTAATCCATCAGTGCATGTTCGGTAGGAGGTCCTTGAAACCTCCTCTAGAAATCCACTCTCCTCGCGGCCAAGCCTCGGTACCCTTGTTTGTGCGACAACCACTCCACATAGACCTCTCTTTTGACTCTGAACCTAATTCCGTTTCTTCTTCCACCATGGCTCAGCTTGTTAAAGAAGAGAATAATCTTGAGCACCAGGTCCAGTGAGTTAATATCTCTTCCAAAACTTCATGAACCCACCGCAGCGCCCCATGATGCGAGATCACTATAATCCCGCTGCAGTGGCAATTGAGCCTCGAGTCAGCATCTCGACTGGAGGACCTAATTCCAAATTGAATCCCAACATGATTCATGCCATACCTAAATTCTATGGGCTTAACTCTGAAGATCCCTTCTAGCATATCAAACAGCTTAAGCATCTGGCCCAGACCTTCGGGTCAGATGCGCAGAATCAAGATATCTTACTCATGAAGATGTTCTCTTTCTCCCTTATGGACAAGGCGGCTCGCTAGTATCAGACATAGACCCACCCGATCAACATTTGGGAAGAACTTCAGTTTGAGTTTTTGAAGTTCTTTCCCGTTGGTCGGAAAATGCCTTGCACCATCAAATTACTCACTTCACACAGCAGATGGGAGAACCTCTTCATTAGGTATGGGATCGATTCCAGGATCTCATGAGAAAGTGCCCCCGTCACGGAGTTCCTAAATGGGAACAAGTCTAATCTTTTTACCAGGGACTCCGTGAAGATATTAGTCTGTTCGTCAATGCAACTTGCAGAGGGAATATCATGGGTCAACATGAAGACACCGTGTGGAGATTCTCGAGAATATGTGCGAGAACTCCATCAACAATGACTCCATGGGATTATTCGACCGGACGAATACTTGCACAGCGACGAACCTTAGGGGAGCACATGAGACGCAGAGCTTGTCCGCATCAGTTGACCTGGAATTAATGGCCAGTCGGTTGGACAAGGTCTCAATTATTGAGAAAAAGGTAGACAAGGTGACTCAGCATCTGCAGCGAGCCACCTCTGCGTAGAACTCCTTCGCACTGCCACTTCCCGCAAGGGAAACTGTGTAGAACATTTTTCATCGACCTTCTCCTGTGATGGACTCCTATCCACCCCCATCTGACTCTAGGACCGAAGGGACCTCCGATCCTTTCTATTTTTATCAGGGGAACTCTACTCCCCCATTCTCTGACTTTCCTGAGGCTCCTCTGATCTGCGAGGACCTCAACGCATTCCAGAATGACCCATTTTTTAACACCTACAACCTTGGATAGCGAAACCATCCCAATTTCCAGTGGACGGGAAATTCTCAGAACCCAAGACCACCCTTTAAGCCCCGTCCATAACCCTTGTCCTTATCAGCCGCCTCAGCCTCGGCCCAACCCCACTTATCCATCTGGGCCCAACCAAGACCAAATGTCCCTTATCCTCCAAACTCTGAATGACAATCAAAGAACGAATGCGGCTATCCAAAAACAACATAAGGATGAAATCATAGAGGTCCGCAACCAACTCGCCCAATTGGCAAATTCTCACCAACCTGGCACACTTCTCAACCTCTGCCTAACCCAAATAACGTGCCGACCTAGCGGTGCGTTATGAACCCAAACCCTGGCCAAGCACACTTGATCTATCAGGCCTCTTCTGTTCCATCACTTGACGGGACGGAAGCATCAACCTCCTATGTAGGTTACCAACAGTAGCAGCCCATCTTACCAACCCCCAACCAGAACCAGGTAGGACTAAATTCGATAACAACTCTTAGTGGTAAAGCAACCCAAGATCCACCCTATCTAGACCACTCCAACCCTGGTAGTGACCCAAACCCTTGGACAGTCATCCAAGATGTTCCTATCCCTATCCCAGATCAAAAACCTGGACCTATCCTAGAGGAACCAACCAAGGTTCCATTTCCCGAGGCCTTGACCAAGGGAAAGAGGACAACCAAGCCCGTGGCTCCTGAGGAGGACCTGATCAAGATCTTTGAGTAGGTCCAAATAAACATCACCTTGATGGATGCAATCCGCCACATACCAGCTTACGCACGATTCTTGAAGAACATGTGTACACCTCAGCGTAAGCCGTGCACCAAGAGTGGGAATCCAATTGTACTATCGGAGCAAGCCAGCTCTGTGATCCTGAGTAAACTCCCACCCAAGGCAAAAGACCTAGGCACTGCCCTGATTTCATGTAAGATTGGTGAGACCCAGTTTGATAGAGCATTATTAGACCTAGGTGACTCCATAAACCTACCCACATCCCTGCTTAGCCACCTAGAAGAATCCAAACTGAAATTGACTGAGGTGACATTGTAGTTAGCCGATCGATCTATCAAGTCACCTAAGGGAATTCTTGAGGATGTTATTGTTAGGGTGCGTGACTTCTACTTCCCTGTAGATTTTATAGTTTTAGATATAGACGCACCTGAGAACCCAAGGGATACACCAATTATACTATGGGGACCTTTTCTGGCCACTGCAAGGGCCAATATAAGTTGTGAAGAGGGTCAAATAGAGCTGAAATTTGGGAATCGGGCTCTCAAGATTGATATCTTTAAGGCCCAACAAGGGATTAATTGCGGTGCCGTTGAACAGATTTGTGACATCAGAGCCATGGTTGATGAACCACAAATTAAGGACAACATAATTATCCCTCATCAACCACAAGAAGATCTAAAACTGCAATTAGAGGAGTCAGAACTTGATCTACTCAGACCTGTAACTCCTACCCTTGTACCCCACACTCACTTTGAACCACCCGCTGCTGCTGATAACCCCGTTCTTGAACTCAAGCCCCTTCCCGATCATTTGAAATGTCCTTTTATGTTCTAATTAGATACTTCTGGTGATTATAAACTCCAAACTCACACCTTACCAGGAATCCCGTCTGATTGCTGTTCTCCAGCAACATCGTAGAGCCATTGGTTGGACTCTCGATGATTTGACTGGAATAAGTCCCTCTTATTGCACACACCGCATCTATTCTGAAGAGGGCGCACAACCTCACGTGAGATGCAAAGACGTCTAAACCCCAATCTGCAGGAGGTCGTGAAAAAGGAGATCATTAAGTGGTTAGATGCAGGGATCATCTACCCGATCTCTGACAGTCGCTGGGTGATCCCAATCCAGGTTGTGCCTAAGAAGGTGGGGCTCACCACCATTACGACTGAAACTGGAGAGGTCATACCTACCCGTATAGCCAACTCGTGGAGAGTCTGCATAGATTACCGAAGACTCAATTCCTCCACGAAGAAGGATCATTTCCCACTACCGTTTATTTATCAGATTCTCAAAAAACTAATGGAAAGTAGATTCTTTTGCTTTCTTGATGGATACTCCGATTACAACCAAGTGGCGATTCATCTAGAAGACCAAGAGAAGACCACATTCACCTACCCCTTCGGGACTTCTGCATTCCGAAGGATGCCTTTCGGTCTCTGTAATGCACTCGCGACTGTTCAGCGGTGCATGCTTGCCATATTCTCTGATATGGTAGGTGATTATCTGGAAGTCTTCATGGATGACTTCACAGTTTTTGGGTCATCATTTGACGATTGCCGCTAGCACTTGGTTCACATACTCAGGCGTTGCAGAGAAGTAAATTTGGTTCTTTCTTGGGAAAAGAGCCACTTTATGGTGCCTGAGGGGATCATCCTGGGACACTTAATTTCTGAGAGAGGCATTTAGGTGGATCGAGCCAAGGTTAACCTGATTTCTAAACTTCCTATGCCTAGCCCGATCAGGGTCATCCGATCTTTTCTGGGTCATGTCAGTTTTTACCATCGTTTCATCCCTGATTTCTTGAAAATCATGCACCTCCTAATTACGCAGCAATCATAGGTCTTAATTGACTTAGATTAGGCTAGAACTTAGCATAAGTTAGGGAAATACATGCACGCATAAGCATTATCTGCATCTTTACTGCTTCACTTTAGCTATGCATAAAATAATGTTATAATATGCTGATTAAGTGCATTATGTCGATTGCAAGCAATAAGCAGATCTGGAGCTGGATCTAAAGCTGGATTTCAAATAACGGGAGTTCCAGTAGAGCTAGAGTAGAGGCTTAGTTTAGATGTAGGAATAATAATGTAAGGGGGTTAAAGGTTTTCTATTCTATTAAGTAGAAATAAAGCAGTAAACGTGAAGAGCTTAAGTCCATCCTAGCCCTAGGATAGCCTAGAGACTTCCCTAAGCCTTATCCACCCTTAGATTAGGTCACAACACCATAGGAAGCCCTAAAACCCTAGTTCCAACCCTTATCTGGATGTCCAGATAAGTTATAGGACGTCCAGGACCCTTAGCCATCTCCTGCACACCTCAAACCCACTTCTGCAGTGTTATTGGACGTCTAGACATTTTGTCAGACATCCAATTTCTGCAGAATACCCAAAACAGAACCCTGATTTCCCCGAACTCAAATTGGACGTCCAGAACTGAAGTCTGGACTTTTGATTTTTGAGTATAAGTTGTCTGATCCTATTATTGGACGTCTGATGCTGGTCTCCAGTCCCTGTTTTGAGATTCAAGTCTTGGTCTTGAATCTCTAGCTCCCTAGACCTAATCCCAACCCCATAGGAACCTAAATTAAGGTGTCCTAACCCTAGTACATCACCTCTGGACCTACCTAAGGACCTAATTAGGTCCTCACCAAACCCAATTGACTAAGATCAAGTCAATTACCTTCACCTAAGTCAATTGGACTCATTCAGTCCAATTGAGCTTAGATCTCAACCCACACAGGTTTAATTGGACTTGGTGAGAGTCCAATTGACCAAAACCCAACCTAATTGAGTTATTCTACTCTCAATTAGGTTCACACTCATTCAATTAAACTGAGGTTACGTTTAATTGCATTTTCACCTTAGCAATTAGGGTTTGTAACCCTAATTCAAGACCTACACCTACCCAAACCCCTTAGGACCAAACCTAAGCCACCAAGCCACATAGGGCACGACCACACACGCACACACACACCCATTTACGCACGCACACTTCTCTAGAATTCTCTAGAGACCTCTTGAGATGGCGCCACCTCTTGGTTGCCAAATTTAGCAACCAAGAGGAATTCAAATTGAGATCCACAATTCTTGGATCTCAAAGACCACATCCACCCTCATGTGGTCGGCCACTCTTGGACTCTCACTAGAGAGTTCTACACCTCTCTAGAGAGAAGCCATTGGGTCTATAAAAAAGACCCCATGCGGCCAAACACCCCCATTCACTTCCTTGGCAAATTCACTCCATTGGTGCCATTCACGCCACCTCCATTTAGCTAGCCACTCCACCTCCACGAGCTCACTACCACCACCATGGAGGACATCATGCCGGGATGCTGGATCAATCCTCCCTCTCTCCAAGGGTCAGCCTAAGCTACATTGGCCGCCCCTCATTCTTATCCCAACCACTCCAAGGCCATCAGGGACCACCCCTGAATGCCCTTTATTCTACTTGATTTAGTTTTTGCTCTCCATGATTTCTACTGCTTTTATTTACTGCTTAGTAGTGTAGCTCTTGTTCTCCCCCAATGATGCATGCAAAATCCCCCCGTAGATTCTTGTATGAGATTATTTTCTGGTAGCAAGATTTACATTTTTAAGCATTCGTGTACAAGCTTTCTTCTACCTTCCATGTTGCAAACACTCTCTTGAATGAGTAGAAGATATATTTTTATATATATGTCTATGTGTTGAGAATCACCATGAGCTTATTGCAATATCTTTTGAGTGATTAATGTTTCCTGTTTTTAATTCCTGATATACTTGCAACTAAGCATGTCTTACCTAAATACGTAATAATCATGAATTGGCATGCGATTTTAAACAAAGTAGAGTAAGATCGATTTCAAAAGTAAAAGCAACGCCTCCCAGAGACGAATGACCGGGACTCAAGTCTCATTATTTTTACAAAATAATATCTTTGTTGGATCGTACTTTGCGACTTTATTACAATGCTTTTTTCTATCAAAAATGCAATCTATGACTTCCCACTAAATGGCACCGTTGCCGGGGAGGCAACGCCATTTTCTATGATTTCGATCTTTAAAACTATTACTGACAAATTTCTCTCTACTTTGTTTTTGATGTGCAGAAAAAATGGGAAAAAAATGGGATCTGCGCATACAACTAGCGCGGAGAACAAATCTAGGTGCACATCATCTCATTTTTTTTAGATTAGATTTACTTTCTGCAATTCCATTGAAAAATTACTTGTAAAAAAAACCAAAAAAAAATATTTTACCCATTTTCGTAAAAAAGAAAAAAAATCAAATAGAAAAATTTTCAAAAAAAAATCTAGATTAGGTTTCCTTTTTGAATCTTAGGTTAGTTCAAAAAAAAAAGAGAAAAAAAAAGATATTTTCTTTGAATCTTTTGAAAAATATTTTTTGTGAAAAAAAAACGTGCAAAAGATTTGATAAAAAAAAACAACCTTTTTGGTGGAAAGCTTAGATTTCAATTCAAACCTCTTTAAAAAGCTTTTCCACCATCTTCTGATTTTCGACCTGATTTCAAATATAACTTAAAAATTCGATTGCCGAAAAGTTCTGAAATTCAGGCTAAACCTTCATTTTCAAATCGTCTTTCAATTGGCACCATTACTTTGAAAAAATTCCTAGTATAAAATTTGTAAGAATTCGCGAAGTGCACGAAAGTCAGACTGACCCAGATTCAAAATTTTTCAAATTTCAAAAAGTAATTCCGAGCAATCCGCGAGTCTATTTTAACAAAAAATGGTGGGGTTTGAAATCAGATCTCATTGGCTTTATTTTTCATATTTTTTATGAATTTTTGAAGGTCATTTGATACTGTTTCAAAGCAAAAAATCAACCAGGGGTCAAAGTTCCAAATCTAACCCCCTGAAATTCAAAATTCCCTAAAAACTCTGTTGAAACAGTAAAAATTCAAAAAAAAAATTCTCTAAAAAACTAATTGAGAAGGGAATGTACTCGCAAAATTTCAAATTAATTGGATTCCAATTATTATCATCAGAGAATCAACATTACTTTTGTAGTTTGCTGAAATAGAGAAAAACCCTAGAAGTGCATGCAACTAGGTTGAATCTTTAGGGTTACAACTAGAGACCACACTTTGAGATAACCTAGACTTAATCAAGTCTAGTTAGTTGGTGAGCTTGGTCACCTTGTGGGCCACTCACCACAAACCTCGCGGAAGAAAACAGGCAAAAAAAAAAAAAAATTTTAAAACACGAAATCAACCCGAGTTCGTTGTTGTACTACTGGGTGATTTTAATCTCTCTTGTCGAACCTGGTGATTAAGTCTGCGGGGTAGTCTTAAACGACCGTGGCTCGGGGATTAACGGAACCGGAGGCGTAAGCCAAAGGAAGAACCTTCCCCTTAGTCCCCTCGTAACCAGATTGGCTGGGTTAGCTTGAGTGGCGGGAACCACTTTCAGTCGGTTGTACGATGAACTTATCTTCATGAATTCAAATCCCTAATGAAAAATCTGGTCACCTGATCTTTAAGGACCATTTGATTGACAGGGCCTTAGCCTTGTCCTGCGTGGCTACACCAACCTAGGCATTGGGCAGTGTATGCACGAAAGGAGGTCACTTCGACCTCACTTGGTTGGACCTTGGGAGCCACTCCCAAGTAGGCGAGTCACCTCGCCCAGGCCATCTTCACCCCCATTTCTTCTACTCCAAGAGCCACCACAGCAAATCCTGGACCTGGACCTAGACCAGGTCAGGACATCAAGAATCTGGACCCGATGGATCATCTGGAAGCCCGGGTCACCGAATCTGAGGAGCGGCATCAGCAAAGCATGGATAGTATTCTAACGGTGCTTGAAAGGATGCAGCACCCGCCATGAGGAGAACAACTATGGGATTTCTACGACCCAGCCGCACCTATCGTCGCACCGCTAGTCAGAATTCCCACAAGCGGAGATGCGTTTGAGCTCATGCCCAATGTAATTGGGTTGATCAGCACTCATTTCTACGGGAACTCAAGCGAGGATTCGTTCCAACACCTTGAGGACTTGAGTTGACTCGCTGAAATGATTCGACCCAGGAATATTGATCTCGGGATTGTTCTGATGAAGCTTTTCCCATTCTCACTGAGGGACAAAGCTTCATACTGGTTCAAGACTATTGGGAAGCCATTTGGAACCTGGCCGGAATTACGACATGAATTCCTGAAAAGGTCTTCCCAATCAGTCGAACAAACGCAATGCGGTGCGCAATCACGACTTTCTCCCAGGGAGCTGGGGAGAAATTACATGAAACATGGGACAGATTTCACGACCTTCTCCGGAAATGCCCGCATCATGGTATACCCAGATGACACTTAGCTCAGATTTTTTACCATGGGCTGGATGACACACATCGGTATTTGGCAAATGCATCTAGCAGTGGGAATTTTCTCTCAAAAGATGAGAACAGTGCATTTGGGCTATTCGAATCATTAGCGGAGAACTCGATGAATGCCGCATCTATAAACCAGTTCTAGCGGCCTGGTCAGCAGCGGGTTGGTGTCCATGAGGCTCACATCGAGTCTATTCGAGCTAACATGGATATCATCGTCAAGCAGCTGGATAGAATAAACTTAATCGAGAGGAAGATTGACCAGATTAGTCAGGGTCAATCCGACTTGAGCTCTGCTACCTCACGACCCTTCTATGCACCCCGAGCCCCACATTCTTGAGTTAATCTACTCACCTGGGATGCACCTTCTCCGTATTTACGAGATCCCGCATATCAAGATCCCGTGAATAATCCATATATGGAACCCTACGACCAGGGTTACACACCACCTGCAGATTATAATGCATACCCCCTTGACGGATATACGTCTCAGACATCTTCGGACTATGAGGACGTCAGCGCTATCCAAGGATATGGGCGCAATAACCTGTATTCAAAGTCGTATAACCCTGGTTGGTGCTAGCATCCGAACTTCTCCTGGTCTGGTAATTCACAGAGACCACATCAAGATCCACACTACCTGACCATGCAATACAGGAATGCGCAAAACACGTATCCTAGGCAGCAGCCATTCTCGCCTCAGCAGTAGCAACCCCACTCGTTATACCAACCGTTGCACCAAGCTGCCAACCACCCTCCAAAGCGGGCTGACCCTTTGGAGGTGCGAAAAGAGGAGCTGCAAGAATCGATGAGGAAGTCTACACAAGATAGCTTGCAGATTATGAAGGCAATGGCTGATCAGATTCAGACCATATAGAACATGCGAAACCAGCTGCTGCAGGAGCATAGGACTCAGGGAGCCTTACCCTCCCAACCCGTCCCGAACCCTCAATATGTGCAAAACCAAGGCACCCCACCTAGTTTTCAGGCACCGCAGGGACAGGCACACGCCATACTACAGGCGCCTCCTGCACCATCCGGTTATGCGCAAGGCTAGCTGCCTTTGCAGAATCCCACATATTTTGCCCCATCTGCTCCCCCACCACCTCATGGACAGTAAGCCGAAGCACACGCTGTCCTATTGTGGAGCGGAAGGAAAACATTCGACCCACCACCTAGGTAGGTTGGTTTTGATTTTTCCCACCCTTCGTCGCAGGTAGATTCGACTCCATCATCTCAGGAGCCACCTGTGGTAGATAAGGGTTACAGGCCACTCAACCCTGAGATTCCCGTCCCTTTTCCTGAGGCTCTGACACGAAATGCAGTATAGATAAAAGGCATGTGGAATTTCGAGGACCTGAAATCGATGTTTAAGGAAGTACATATTCAGGTCCCCCTCCTCGAGGCTATTGATCACATTCTCGTTGTCGCTAGGTTCTTCAAGGACTATTGTACCCCGAAGCGATAGCCGAGAATTGGATGACAGGCGGTACTGTCAAAAGAAGCTAGCGCCGTGATTCTAGCTGACCTACTGCCGAAGAAGAAAGACCCTGGTACCCCACTCATATCCTACTTTTTGCAGGATTCTCCATTTGATCGGGCCCTTTTAGACTTGGGTTCATCCATTAACTTAACTCCCACCGCCGTATTTGATCGATTTTGATTTGGGGAGTTGAAACCCACCTCGGTTACGATTCAGCTGGCTGACAGATCAGTTAAAACACCGAGGGGGGTGGTTGAGAACGTGATCATGAAAGTCCGTGGGTTCTACTTTCCTGCAAATTTTTTCGTTCTCGTTATGGAAGTTCCTCCTAATCTCCGAGATGCATCAATTATTTTGGGTCGCCCATTTCAGGCGACAGCCCGAGTGAACATTGATTGTGCATCCGGGTGTATGGAGATTGCCCTAGGTAATGAACGACTTCGATTAGACATATTCAGGGCAGCAAAGAACTTCGATTGTGATCGAATAGAGGAGGATGGTGAAGACGAAGATTCGGCTTATTGTGGTAACATTGGGCTCCTTTGTGATGACCCAATGTCTCATTCGTCTACACTATCAGGGTTCTTGGACCTCGATCCACACGGGATCAAAACCACTGCATTACACATATCTCCCCAGGGATCTGACTGTTTAGGGTGTGCTTCTGACCACAACACCCCTGAATCCAGCTATCCTAATCCATATATTACTGAATCGCCCCTGTTGTTGTAGAAAGACGTGACTACAGCTAATGGGTTTCCCACTAATGCAGTCACAACCGATTTTACAAGGAGCGACTTAGCAGGAATTCACTTGCACATGGATCTACAAATTCCCACCTTCGATTCTTCTCCTCCCACTCTCATATCTGATTCTGACCCACTCGTTATTGAATTGAAGCCCTTACCTGACTCACTTAAGTATGTGTTCTTGGGCGAAAGTGAGACACATCCAGTCATTATCAATGCCCACTTAACCCAAGAACAGGAGCACCAATTGATTTCTACACTTCAAGACCATTAGGCTGCCATCGGGTGGAGTATTGCAGATCTCCGCAGTATTCGACCCTCGTATTGCACTCATCACATTTACACGGATGAGGGAGTGAAAACTTCGAGACAACCTCGAAGACGGCTAAACCCGAATATGCTAGAGGTTGTTAAGAAGGAGATCATCAAATGGCTGGATGCAGGCATTGTATATCCAATCTCAAACAGCCAGTGGGTGAGTCCGATTCAGATAATGCCCAAGAAAGCACGACTCACCGTCATGAAAAATGATAAGGGCGAATCCATCCCAGCCCGCACTGCGACATCTTAGAGGGTCTGCATTGACTATAGGAAACTGAACACAGGTACCCAGAAGGATCACTTTCCTTTGCCGTTCATTGACCAGATCTTGGAACGGTTAGCCGGACGCAGTTTCTTCTGCTTTCTGGATGGATACTCCGGGTATAATCAGGTAGCGATTAGCCCGAAAGATCAGGACAAGACCACATTCACTTGCCCCTTTGGAACATTCGGCTTCAGGCGGATGTCCTTTGGCCTCTGCAACGCACCAGCGACATTTCAACGTTGTATGATGGCTATCTTCTCCGACATGATTGGGGATTATGTTGAGGTATTCATGGATGATTTCTCTGTTTTTGGAGATGATTTTGTGTCTTGTCTTGATAACCTCACCAAGATCTTGAAATGGTGTATTGAGGTAAACCTAGTACTATCTTGGGAGGAAAGCCATTTCATGGTGAGGAATGGCATAGTACTAGGGCACAGGATCTCCAAAAAATGTACTCAAGGTCAATCGGGCTAAATCAGAGATTATCTCCGACTTACCGCCACCTAGCTCGGTCAAGCAGATGAGATCATTCTTGGGCCACGTCGGCTTCTATTGGAGATTTATATGCGATTTCTCAAAAATTGCATGGCCTTTGACGAATCTCCTGGTTACAGATGTCCCATTTGAATTTGATACCTCGTGTCTCAGCACCTTCGAAACTTTACGAAGCACTGTTTCCGACTCCTCGATTCTCCAACCACCCAACTGGTAGCTTGATTTCGAAATGTTGTGTGACGCTTCTGATTTTGCCGTCAGTGCTGTTTTACGCTAGTGTTGGGAGAAACAACCCTTTGTCATATATTATGCTAGCAAGACGCTGAATGAGGCTCAGCGTAATTACACTGTCACCGAAAAGGAATTGCTAGCAGTAGTATTCGGGTTGGAGAAATTCAGATCATATTTATTAGGGTCCAAGGTCATCATCTTCACTGACCACTCCGCCCTCTGGCATTTGTTGGCAAAGAAGGATGCCAAACCACGACTCATTAGATGGATCCTTCTATTGCAAAAATTTGATAGCGAGATCTGCGACAAAGCCAAAAAAAAAAATGTTGTGGTGGATCACCTTTCCAGATTGGACCCAGACCACATTCCTTATTCCCTGCCTATCCATGAATAATTTCCGGATGAATCTCTTTTGGAAATTCATTCTGTTGAGTTCCATTGGTATGCAGATTTCGCGAACTACCTTGGAGCAGGCAAAATTCCCGCGAACCTATCCCAAGGACCAGAAACTCAAATTCATTGCAGAGGCCAAATACTACCTCTGGGATGACCCACTGCTTTTCCGCATTGGAGCAGATCAGATTATTCGTAGATGCATCCCAGACTCTGAGATCCCTAGTGTGTTATCCTTCTACCACAATGATGCGTGCGGTGGACATTTCTCAGGACGGAAAACCGCTGCAAAAATTTTGCAGTCGGGATTTTTTTAGCCAACCATCTTCAGAGATACACACGATTACGCCCAATACTGCAAACGATGTCAGTCGGTCGGTTCTATGACTAGAAGAGACATGTTGCCACTCCAACCCATCATGGTCGTAGAAGTGTTCGACGTTTGGGGCATCAATTTTATGGGCCCTTTTCCGAACTTGCATGGCTTCGAATACATATTGCTAGCCGTTGATTATGTCTCGAAGTGGGTCGAGGACATCCCGGTGAGACGGGCTGGCCACAAGACCGTCATTTCCTTCGTACGACAAAATATTTTCACGAGATTCAGAATACCCCACGCTCTGATTAGCGACGGGGGAAGCCACTTCATCCACACCCATTTTAGGTCGTTATTAAAGAAATATAGGGTACATCACCGCATAGCCACCCCGTATCACCCACAGACCAATGGGCAGGCTGAAGTGTCTAACCGTCAAATCAAGCTGATTCTCCAGAAGACGGTTAGACCAGACAGGAAGGATTGGTCCGACAAATTAATCGATGTACTTTGGGCATATCGGACCGCATACAAGGCCCCACTTGGAATGTCACCATATCGCAAGGTATATGGCAAGGCCTGTCACCTTCCTGTAGAGCTGGAACACCGTGCCTTTTGGGCGGTGCGAAAATGAAACCTTGACCTCGATGCAGGAGGTCGAGAACGGAAACTCCAGCTCAGCGAATGAAAAGAAATCCGGTGGGAGGCCTATGAGAATGCACTAATATACAAGGACTAGACCAAGGCCTTTCATGACCGCCACATTCGAAGGAAAGTATTCACGCCCAGCTAGCGAGTCTGGTTGTTTGATTCACGGCTAAAACTGTTTGCAGGGAAGCTTAAGTCCAAGTGGACTGGCCCATATGTTGTGATGCAGCCATATCCTAGCGGGGTAGTGCAGATCAAGGACCCAAAAATTCTGGGCATATATTCATGGTAAATGGCCAACGCCTCAAGCCATTTTTGGCCCAGGAACCTCCTCCACCTAACAAGACTGTTCATCTTAGTGAGGACATGTGATTGAATGCTCTCCCAGCTGGAGGCGTTAAACTCAGCATGTATAAATACCATTCCTTCACATTCCACCATCATTTATATATAACCATTTTTATACATAGCATGTTTTTCTTTTAGTATATGTCCCTTTTTCTATATTGCATGCTAACAGGTTGGCTGGAGTCGAATGGAATTTCAGGAGCAATTAGAGGTGACTTCTACCTACTCATCCTCTGTCAGATTTATTATTATTTTTTTTCATGCATGAGGACATGCAAGAACTTAGGCATGGGGGGGTAGATACAACAAAACTAAAAAATTTTTATGCCAACACTTAGAAAAACCTCAAAGCTGCATGTAAAACGTACTTTAGGACCCTAAATAAAAGAACAACTGATTCCACCTCCAATGCTCACATTGGAGCTAAAACTCGTTCGTAACAGCCACTTCCGATTCACCCACTCACCTTTTGTTCTAAATTTAGGGTCAAGCTGATTGTAACCCAATGCAGGAAATTCACGAAGTATAAATTATATGAGGTTACATGTTTATAGCATATATACATATTGCATTCATGAATAAGATTATTTTATTAAGAGAATGCATTAGGGATTTTATCCTCTAGTTGATTCCTGTAATCTGGAATCCAGTACAACTTTTCACACACATGTAGAATTTGCAATGAATTCATGGTGACGGCTTATAAACGTCTTCAGTCTGTAGAGAAGAAGCAGTGCTTCTTCTCCTGAACCCCTGGACAGTGTTTTGGGAGTCAGGCTAATTTTCTTCCAAAAATCCACCAAATAGTGTGAGATGAGAGTAGAGTGTACTGGTGCTTTAAGATTAGTGTAAGGAATCTGGAATCCTAGATAATTAGGTGATGATACTCTGAGATTAGACATAGTTTTCACTCTCGGTTCCCGTGTATACATTTTTGTACAAAATTTTGAGAGCCACCGAATAAGGCAAATACGTGGAGAGTGAGTTTTCATAAAACTAGGGCTAAGGTGGATGGTTACAACCATTTTCTACGGAATCCTCAGCCCAAGGAGGGTGTTGATGTCAAGGTCAGAAATACACCTTCCTATCCATCTCTCCCGGTGCCGTGTGTAGGCACTTCCATCAAATAAGCCACCCAATGCCTTTTGAATACCACCAATCCCTAATAATGCCTCCTTAATAAAGTTCATGGATGCATGCCAGTTGTGTTATGTTGAAAAAAAAAAGAGAAAGAAAAAAAAAATGATGAAAAGAAAGAAAAATTGAAAAAAATTAGAAAAATAAGAAACAACAAACAAAAGAATAAATATTTAGTGTTTATTTCATCGAGGCAATACCACCAAATAAAATTGAGATCTACCAAATATGGTCCTAACCTAGTTTTCTTGTATTTCTGACCGCCCAAATACTGGCTGAGGAATTCTGACTTAGTGTTAGGGTTATGAGAACTCAATTAATGAGTTAATGCCTACTGAGACCACCAAATACATATCATATGTGTGAATCTGGTGAGATAGTGAGCTCTAAGAAAAAGAAAAAGAGAGAATGAATACAAAGGAATCAAAAGAGAGCATAGTTTTTCTCGTCTTTCTTTGAGTTGAGTTACTTAGTAATCCAGGAATCTAGATTCTGTAGTACTAGTCTCTATGTAGCATCAAGTGAGAGTGAGCCACCAAATATATAATCTTAGTTCTCAAAGATTCTTTACCTAAGCCTAAAGCTGGGGTGAAATTCATAGAATATCTTGAATACCCCGGGGGAAAAAGTCTGCCTATCCAGCTAGAATCTTTACTAGGGGTCAAGTACAGGCCTTAGAGGTGTATTAGTTTTCACTTGAATCCGTTGCAAAAGCTACATAGCCGCACTATCACAATTGTCTGGATTTCTAGAGCATAAGATGAAAACAAAAAGGAGAAAAATCTCTATGCATACACTTGATAAAATAATCAGTCCCTTAGGGACCCTTTCTGTAAATAATTTAGTCTTGCATTTGCTAGGGACTAGCAAGATTTAGGCATAGGGGTATGATTGCACAGAAATAATAAGTCTTAATTGACCTAGATTAGGCTAGTACTTAGCATAAGTTAGGGAAATACATGCACGCATAAGCATTATCTGCATCTTTACTGCTTTACTTTAGCTATGCATAAAATAATGTTATAATGTGCTGATTAGGTGCATTATGTCGATTGCAGGCAATAAGTAGATCTGGAGTAGGATCTGAAGCTGGATTTGAAATAACGGGAGTTGCAGCAGAGCTGGAGTAGAAGGCTTAGTTTAGATGTAGGAATAATAATGTAAGGGGGTTAAAGGTTTTCTATTCTATTAAGTAGAAATAAAGCAGTAAATGTGTAGAGCTTAGGTCCATCCTACCCCTAGGATAACCTCAAGACTTCCCCAAGCCTTAGCCACCCTTAGATTAGGTCATAACATCCTAGGAAGCCCGAAAACCCTAGTTCCAACCCTTATCTAGACATTCAGATAAGTTATAGGACGTCCAGGACCCTTAGCCATCTCCCGCACACCTCAAACCCACTTCTACAGTGTTATTGGACGTCCAGACATTTTGTCAGACGTCCAATTTCTGCAGAATACACAAAACAAAACCCTGATTTCCCGCTGACTCAAATTAGACGTCTAGAACTGAAGTCTGGACTTCTGATTTTTGAGTATAAGTCGTCTGATCCTATTATTGGACGTTTGATGCAGGTCTCCAGTCCCTATTTTCAGATTCAAGTCTTGGTCTTGAATCTCTATCTCCCTAGACCTAATCCCAACCCCATAGGAACCTAAATTAAGGTCTCCTAATCCTAGTACATCACCTCTGGACCTACCTAAGGACCTAATTAGGTCCTCAACAAACCCAATTGACTTAGATCCAGTAAATTACCTTCACCTAAGTCAATTGGACTCATTGAGTCCAATTGAGCTTAGATTTCAACCCGCAAAAGTTTAATTGGACTTGGTGAGAGTCCAATTGACCTAAACCCAACCTAATTGACTTATTCTACTCTCAATTAGGTTCACACTCATTCAATTAAACTGAGGTTAAGTTTAATTGCATTTTCCCCATAGCAATTAGGGCTTGTAACCCTAATTCAAGACCTACACCTACCCAAACCCCTTAGGAGCTAACCTAAGCCACCTAGCCACATAGAGCACGACCACACACACACACACACAGACCCTTTCATGCACACACACTTCTCTAGAATTCTCTAGAGACCTCTTGAGATGGCACCACCTCTTGGTTGCCAAATTTAGCAACCAAGAGGAATTCAAATTGAGATCCACAATTCTTGGATCTCAAAGACCACATCTACCCACATGTGGCTGGCCACTCTTGGACTCTCTCTAGATAGTTCTACACCTCTCTAGAGAGAAGCCATTGGGTCTATAAAAAAGACCCCATGGGCGGCCGAACACCCCCATTCACTTCCTTGGCAAATTCACTCCATTAGTGCCATTCACGCCACCTCCATTTAGCTAGCCACTCCACCTCCACGAGCTCACTACCACCAACCATGGAGGACATCATGCTGGGATGCTGGATCAATACTCCCTCTCTCCAAGGGTCGGCCTAAGCTACATTGGCCGCCCCTCATTCTTCTCCCGACCACTCCAAGGCCATTAGGGACCACCCCTGAATGCCCTTTATACTGCTAGATTTAGTTTATGCTCTCTATGATTTTTACTGCTTTTATTTACTGCTTAGTAGTGTAGCTCTTGTTCTCCCCTAATGATGCATGCAAAATCCCCCCGTAGCTTCTTGTATGCGATCATTTTCTGGTAGCTAGATTTACATTTTTAAGCATTCATGTACAAGCTTTCTTCTACCTTCCATGTTGCAAACACTCCCTTGAATGTATAGAAGATATATTTTTATATATATGTCTATGTGTTGAGAATCACCATGAGCTTATTGCAATATCTTTTGAGTGATTAATGTTGTCTATTTTTAATTCCTGATATACTTGCAACTAAGCATGTCATATTTAAATATGTAATAATCACGAACCGACATGCGATTCTAAATAAAGTAGAGTAAGATCGATTTCAAAAGTAAAAGCAACGCCTCCCCGAGACGAACGACCGGTACTCAAGTCTCATTATTTTTACAAACTTAATTTTTGATGAACGTTTTTGCACGGCTATACTATGATTTCCGACGACTTTCAAAATGCCCGAGAATGATTCCTGTCACCCCCTGACTACACTTCTCTCCAAGGATGTACCCTTTGAGATTTCCAAGGAATGCACTCAAGCTTTTGAGATCCTTCGTGATCGAGTCACCCAAGCCTCGATCCTACAGTCCCCTGATTGGTCTCAACCCTTTGAGATCATGTGCAATGCATCTGACTTCACTGTAGGAGCGGTTCTGGGGCAGAAGATTGATGGAAAACCAGTGATCATCTACTATGCTAACAAGACACTTGAGGAGGCTCAATGTAACTACACGGTTATGGAGAAAGAGCTGCTAGCAATAGTATTTGCCCTCGAAAAATTTAGATCTTATCTCCTGGATTCTCATGTCATAGTCTACTCAGATCACACTACTGTGAGGCATCTCCTTACGAAGAAGGACGCGAAGCATCGATTAATCCGATGGATCTTGCTGTTGAAAGAATTCAACCTTTAGATTTGGGACAAGGCGGGAAGACAGAACGTGGTTGCTGACCACTTGTCTCACCTTCCTTCTGAGATCATCGACCCTTCTAGACCCATCACGGAGCACTTTCCTGATGAGCATCTCTTGACTATTGGTACCAGCTTCCATGGATTGCTAATTTAGTAAACTACTTGGCATCACACCAGATCCCGTTTGATTGGCTGAAGGCCAAGAAAGACAAGTTGCACTCTGATGCCAAGTACTACATCTGGGAAGACCCATACTTATTCCGCATAGGTGCTGACCAAATTATCCAGCGATGTGTCCCAAAGGTCGAAATCAACGACATACTCTCTTTTTACCATGACTAGGCATGCGGTGGCCATTTTTCTGGGTATAAAACCACATCAAAAATCCTCCAGTGTGGCTTTTACTGGCCCACTATCTTCAAGGACGCATATAGTCACTGTAAGGCATGCAGTCGTTGCCAAACTTTGGGCAACATGAGTCATCGTGACATGATGCCTTTACAGCCGATTCTTGTATGCGAGATTTTCGATATTTGGGTGATTGATTTTATGGGTCCCTTCCCTATCTCGGACAGTTTCGAGTGCGTTTTACTCGCTGTGGACTACGTGTCCAAATGGATCGAAGCCATTCCGACTCGAACCTATGATCACAAGATCGTCATCAATTTCATTCATCAGAATATCTTCTTACAGTTTGGGATTGCTCGTGCGATCATCTCTGATGGAGGGACCCATTTCACCAATGCTTAGTTCTGGTCACTGATGACCAAATACGAGGTGTCTCATCGAATCTCTACTCCTTACCACCCCCAGACTAATGGTCTAGCTGAGCTATCAAATCGGGAGCTCAAGAAAATCCTGTAGGTTACTGTTCGACCTGATAGGAAGGACTGGTCATCCTGACTTCCGGAAGCTTTTTGGGCTTATAGGATCGCACACAAGACCCAATTAGGCATGTCTCCTTTTAGACTGGTGTACGGGAAGGTGTGTCACCTTCCCGTCGAACTGGAGCACAAAGCCTATTGGGAAGTACGGAACTGCAACTTAAATCTTTCTAAGGCTGGAACCCACAGAAAGCTTCAGATAAGCAAGATTGATGAATTACGCCTTGATGCGTATGAGAACTCTCGAATCTACAAAGAGCGGGTTAAAGCCTTTCATGACAAGCACATATCTAGAAAGATCTTCCACCTTAGTTAGAAGGTCCTACTCTTCGATGCCCGACTTAAATTGTTCCTTGGAAAACTGTGATCCAAGTGGGTCAGACCATATCTTGTCCGACAGACCTTTGGAAATGGAGCTGTTGAGATCAGTCCGCTCAGCCACAATTCTGAACCATTCATCGTGAACGGTCAGAGACTCAAACCGTTCATTGACATAACCAATATAGATTTGGCTGAGTCATCATTTATCCTCCATTCTCCCTGAGCTTATTGCGCCCAGTCGATGGCGTAAAACTCAGCGCTTAACGGGAGGCAGCCCATCATTCTTTTTGAAAAATCAAAATCTTTTTCTGACATTTCTTTGCACTTTAGGTTCATTCCTTAGGATAGCCGACTTCACCTTAGATACTCGTATCTAAGATTAGAAATCATCCGCAACAGTCACCTTGACCCATCCACTCACCTAATATTTGTCCTAATGCATGAACCAAACCAAATAAAAACCCACTTAATGAACAATGAGGACATTGCAAACCTTAGGCATGGAGGGGTATAAAAGTGTAATAGAAAGTCACAATAAGAAAAGGTTTCAACAAAAAAATTCACATATACGAAAAAAAAAATTTGAGGAAAGTGCTGATAAGCTTCACAAAAGGAGGAGGAAAAGAGCTGAATATTAAAGGAGCATAAAATAAAAAAGAAAAAGGGATAGTCATTAGTAAGAAATTAAGGAATTAACTAAAGTTCTAGACCACTTTAAAGAAAAGAATAGAGAAAGTGCACAACAGGATTAGTAAGAATGCAAAACTTAGGCATTCTTGGCTAGACTCTTAGTACCCATTAAGATCTGGATATTTCTCAAGAGGTTGAGGAAAATGAAAAGCTTAAGTATTAGGTCTAAGGCTTAGGGAGTATTCAGCCTTGTTAACTGACCTTTGGTTTACGGGACTTGGTAACCTAAGCACCCAAATTCACACACACAGTCTTGTTTAGCAAGCATAAATATCAAAATCACACAGAAGCATTTCAAATATTCTGAAAATGTCACCTAGATTAGGAGCGCCCGATCAACACAAAGTTGATTTGGACGAGTTCCCGACGCAGAGAGGTGGGAAATTCCCCTCGAAGATGCATAACAACATATCATCTCCTCGGTGCTTGTCTCCTAGGATATTTACATATCCTACTGGGGGCATGTAAGCACTCTGCTAGGTCAGATTCCATGGATGGCATTATCACGAAATGTCTATTGCCAGTGTCTGAATTCGGCTACAGAACACCATGGACGGGATTATCTAAAAATCTTGAAAGCCAAGGTTTTGGGGGTTACCATGGGCGGTGCTATCTTGAAGCATCGACTGCTAGGGACCTTTAAGGATTGATGATGGGGACGAGGAATCTGATATAGATCATGTTGTGAAGCCAATCCTAAGCTAGAATTAAAAAGAGAGAGAAAACTCTCCAAACTTTAGGCTAAGGCAAAAAATGTCTCAAGCACGGGTGCTTTAACCCCGGAGTGCAATAAACTTTAGGGTAGTTCCTGAAGGCCTTAAAAAACTTTGCTAAAGACTGAGGCTGAAGCTAGATAGATCTAGATCTTTGTTGGTACTAGAGTAACTTTTAGGCCTATGGTTGGCATTTTGACCTAATCAAGGAGACAAGAGAAAAAACACTTACCAAATTTGAAGAAAGGAATTCATGGTCTAGAATAGAGGTTAAAACCTTAAATTTTTGCTAAGGGACTAGCAAAAGCTAAGGAATGGGGGTATGATGAGAACCTCATCATGAATCCTAACTAGCACATTTTGACCTGATAAACTGAACAAAAGCTCCTACATACCCTAAGGGAAGGCCTAAATTTGGGAATTGCAAATCTGAGAATAAAATAGTACATAAGGGGTAAAATTGTAATTTTACCATTTCAATACATAAATGGGATTTCTAAGGGTCTAGATACAGGCCAAATGGGCTTGATAAGAGAAAAAATGGGATGGTTTGATTAGGAGAGGATTATGACAAAATCTGGGAATTAAATGACATTCTGTAACCCTAAAAGAAACCCACTTCAATTCACAAAGTTTCACGCAAGATAAAAATCAATTAAACCCTCTAAAATTTATGAAATAATCTCCCCTAGGGTTTAGAACCTTCAATTTGGCCACTGGAACCTATCTTGACCTAGATTGAGAACCATACCCATTTTTTTACCTAATTTGTTTTTTTATGCAAAATGTCTAGTCAAACATGGTAAAACCTAAAATCCAACCTCACCATTGGATTCCTTAGGTCCAAATTAGGTTTATACCAAAATTTGGACCTGAGGAAAGGTCACCTTGACCCACTTTACAAAATGGTCCTCAACAATTACTTTTTGACCCTTAGCTTTTTGGACTCTTGTAGAGACCCCCCTCCCTCTCTCGTCTCTTTCTTCAATCAGGTCCCTCTGCCAGCCACCTGCGCAGGCGATACCTCCGGCGACTTTACGAGGAGGATGGTGCCACGCAGACCTGGGGAGCTGGCCCCAGATTTGAAAGGGAGACTACTTGTGTTGTCCCCTACAGCATGGGCTAGCTCCCATGCCCTGTTGGCCACCATACCTCTCGTGCGAATGCTTGAGAGGTATGGGTCTTTTTCTGGCCATACCTCTGGCGAGGTATCCCCGTCCCCTCCTCGTGTTTCCCTCTCAACCAGCACCTATTTAAGGAACGACAGCCCCTGCTGCTTCCTTCAAGCCTGATTTGGCCGAAGAAATCCCTCAATTTTCATCTCCTCCTCCTCCGGCCATTCTCCTGTAGGCTTCAGCGACCCTCCTCCTCTCTCGTCACCCTGCCACCATACCAGTGGCAGGGTTTCCTCTGCCATCCTCCACCGTACCTGGTCGTACCAGCAGGCACCCTCCAGCACCTCTTCCTTGTCGTCGTCCCTTCTCCTGGGCTCTTTAGTCTCTGGCGACGGCAACACAGTCGTTCGCTACCACCGCTCCCCCCCTTCATCCAGAAACTCATAGATAAGTTCCCTCTCTCCTCCTCTTCATTTCCCCTCTCTAATTTTGCACTTTCGACCCTTCTACGCTACTGTCCACTACCACCTTCTCCACCTCTGGCAGACCACTGGCAAGGCGTAGCCACCATGCCGCACTTCCACACGCCTCGCCAATCACCCCACGAGCTCCGCCACGATCCACTATTCACCTTCCACACATTCACTTACCGCTAGCACCGTCCCACACTTCCACCGACCTAACCCACCTCCACAGTCACAGAGCGACCTAGGCACGCACGCCTAGGCCACCCTGTAGCCAACCAACCCCCGCCTCACCTTCGCTGTGATATGGCGAAGGTTCTCCTATAATCTGACAGGGCTGCAAGGCTGTATTTGTGGTTTCAGGGTCGCGACATCTTCCGCCATTAGCGTAGGAGCTGAAGCTTTCTTGAAGCTTCGAGCAGATCCCAGCACCCCAGGCTGCCAGGTCCAGAAGGCACGAAATCCTCTCGCGAAATCAATCAAGCCTTCACTTGGCGTCAGGGGCCTCAGCTGCGTCTGCAATTGGTCAGCGACCTGCTGCGGGCATGTACGAGGAGTTGGTGGGACATTTAGTCCCACCTCGTGAATCCAAGAGTGCGGTGGGTAACATAAATTGAAAAAATGTTTTATGCTCTTCGCCTCGAGACACACAGGGGTAAGGTCCCTCACCCTCATCATGCCTCATCCGTGACACTTCCCCACAGACCTGGCATATGGATCCAACTAACCCTACTTGTGCACACCTCGCGCACCACCTATGCCGGTGTGCTTAGTCCCAGGCGTGTCACTCGACCCGCATACCCGATTAAGGCTCTGGGAGAGCGAACCTGGAGTGAATTTGAGAGAGAGTGATGAGGGGAGGGTAGGGGTTAGGTTTTGCCTAACCGGTCGCCTGTGTAGGGAACAGGAGAGGAAGAAAGGGAGGAGCTGCGAGGACATAGCCGCAGGAATGCAGCTGCGGCTAGAGAGAAAGAAGGGAAGGCGAGCAGCAGAGGAAGCAAAGGATGAGGAAGAAGATGGCACTGTAGCTACAGAGAAGCTGAGGCAGAGGAGAAAGAAGGAAGAGAGAAGAAAGAAGAAGTCCAGAGAAGAAAGAAGAAGAAGTCAGAAGAGAAGGTGTGTAGTAGAGATAACAGAGAAGAAGAAGAAGAACCAGCAGCAGCAGAAGCACTGTAGCAAGAAGCATTTAAGGTGTCTAACCCTTGGAGTCAGACATCTGAAAAGAGAGAGAAAGGAAGACAAAAGGAGAAAGAGAAAGAAGAAAAGAAGAGACAATTTTCCTTTCTTTAATCCTTTTTTGTAAAATAGTATATATTGTAAATTGTGATTTTCTACGCTTCTAGAATCAAATTTTGTTCCCTGAGTTCGACCTTAGAGATTTTCTATATTCGAGTAATAAAACAAAATCAAATCGGTCGGTTTTACAACCCGACCACTCCTAACTGGTTGGATTGAGCAGACGCAAGTAGAGGAAATCATTTACAATCTTAAGGCTGGTTTTGGGAGTCAGTAGATCCTTAGGCTACCCCACTTAAGGATAGGATTATTTTGTTGTGTTGCAGGGTCCCTATTCCCAATCCTTCCGACCTTCTCCTAGTTTATGCTGGGAAGACGGTCATTAAATCCCCTATTGGAAGGACCACTAGAGTATTCTAGGAGGCGCAAATTGGATTTTTGTCAAATTGATCCCATGATCGACCAACAGCCTCCTCTGCCTGGAGATCCACAGGAAGAATTCCGAAGGCAGCTGGAACAAATGCAGAGAATGCAGGAATGGTTCCAAAGAATGCAGGGCGCTGAGCCCTTGAAGGATTTTTATGATCCTTCAAATTATGGGGAACGTCCCGGCATCCAGATTCCAGTCGGTGACATAGAAATCAAGCCCCAGGTGTTAAGCCTGATCAAACATTATCATGGGCTTGGCTCCGAAGATCCATTTCAACACTTGGAGGACTTGACCACTTTGGTCCAGACCACCAAGGCATGAAAGGTAAATGAGGAATAAATGATCATGAGGCTCTTCCCCCACTCTCTTAGGGATAAGGCCGCACATTGGTACAGGATAATAGGATGACCAGTTGCAACTTGGAATGAGTTGAAATCGTCCTTTCTAAAGAAATTCTTCCCAGTCGAATGTACCAATGTCTTGAGACGGGCAATCACTACCTTTACCTAGCGGCCGGGGGAGCAGTTTCATGTGCCCTGGGAGCCATTCCAGGACCTATTGCAGAGGTGTCCATACCAGGTGCCGAAATGGCAACTCATGCAGATCTTCTGTCATGGGTTGACTGAGCAACTTAGAAATCATGTGGATGCTTCTTTCGGAGGCAATTTCCTTAATAAAAACACATATAGTGCACATGATTTATTTGAGGAAATGAGTGAGAATTCAATCAATCATGCCTCCATGGATACATTTAACTGCTCCTAGAAGCCTAGATTAAATGTCCATGAAGTCCATGACTCTCATTCATTTGTTATGGAATTGATTTGTAACCAACTAGACAAGGTGGACTTGGTTGCTAAGAGAATGGAAGAGTGGATGGCTGGAAATTCTATAAACAACTCTCGATCCACTCAATCCCAAAATTTTGGATTCCATTCTTCATGAGCTCCTTCTGGACGAGAGTTCTTGAATCAACTCAATGCGGCTCAACCTGTGAGTCAGCATTTTTCGGAACCCCACGGGTTCCAAACTAGGGCCTTTGATCCCAGTTTTTCTGATCCTTCCCTTTCTTTCTCTCCATCCTCACCCTATGAGGATGCCTGTGCTGTACAAGAGAATGTTAGATCCAACCCCTACTCTAATGCTTATAATCTGGGTTGGAGAAACCACCCTAACTTCTCTTGGAAAAATACGAGGCAACAGACCCAATTCCGACCCAGCAACTATGCTCCACAACGACTAATGGGTCAGGGTCATGTATATACTCAGTTGCCTCCAAATCAAGTCAATCAGCTAGCTTGGAATGCCCGTCAACCCGTAGGGCAGGCTGATTTGAACCGACAAATGGTAGGGATGCAAGGATCCATGCTCCAGCTCATGCAGCAAATGAAAACCTCATTGGACAACTTGCAGATCGGGCTCATTACTAACTCTCGTCAACCCAGATCTCTACCATCCCAACCCGTACCCAACCTGCGAAATATTCTAAATCCAGGAAATTAAGCCCATGGGTATTGAAATCAGAGGGACCCACACGCACATGCTTATGTGGTTGAGCCGAGTCGCTCCTCTTCTTCTTCTTCTTCTGCAAATCAATAATTTCTAGGTAATCAAGCCCCTCCAATCTTTCCTAACCCTCTCCAAGACCCAAACTCTTATGCATCTGCAAATTCTGTCACTTTGAGGTGTGGTAAGCAAATTTAGGATCCACAACCACACTATTTTGATCTACTGAATCCTGAAGAACCTGAGGATAGAGAGGGAAATTTGAAGGAGAAATCAAGGCTCAAGAACCTGATTCCAAAGATCTGACTCATGTTCCTTTTCCGGAAGCATTGATTAAATCAAAGAAGAAGTCTGTTGATAGCAATGAGGAGCTTCTAAATATATTTAAGAGTGTTGAGATCAATATCCTACTCCTCGATGTTATCAAGCACATATCGACTTACGCGAGATTTTTAAAGGATTTATGTACACAAAAGCGTAAGTCGAGAGAATCTATTCCGAGGAAGGTGGTACTCTCTGAGCAAGCTAGTTCTGTTATCTTGCACCACCTCCCTCAGAAAAAGAGAGATCTAGGTGCTCCGTTGATTTCTTGCGTCATTGGAGCTTACACATTTGACAGAGCACTTTTGGATCTGGGTGCATCCATCAACCTAATTCCGACTTCTCTTTACCAGAAGTTTGGATTATGTGAACTTCGGCCAACTTCAGTAACGTTACAGTTAGCAGACCACTCGGTCACAAATCCGAGAGGCGTTATTGAAGATGTAATAGTTAAGGTCAAGGATTTCTATTTTCCTATAGATTTCCTTGTCCTTGACATGGATGTACCTGAAAATTTGAGGAACACGCCCATCATTTCGGGGCATCCGTTCCTGGCTACCGCTAAGGCCAACATTAATTGTGAAAGCAGTAGCATGGAAATCGCCTTTAGGGATTAACGAATGAAATTGGATATTTTTAAGGTGATTAATAAATTTGAGGATTGTGGATTTATTGAGGAACTTGAAGAAGATAATGAAAACATTGAAACTTGTTTGATGGTTTCTTCAATTGAAAGTTCCTCCTTTGATGACAAATTCGACCCGCAACCCTCTATGGCAGACCTGCCATCTTTTGAAGAGGTTATTGACTTTGTTCACTCACAACCTCTTCCTCTTGTTGAGTCTTCAGCATCTTCCTTACCATCAATCATCAACCCGCCCCAGCTTGAACTGAAACCATTGCCTGAGAATCTGAAATATCAATTTCTAGGACCTCAGAAGATGCTCCCTGTGATTATTAGTGCTAAATTAACAGGAGCAAGAGATTAAATTGATCAAGGTCCTGAAGAAACATAAGGAGGCAATTGGTTGGACCATTCATGACCTTAGGGGGATAGAGCCATCTTACTACAATCATAGAATATTCTTGGAAGATGGATCCCGCCCTTCTTGCCAGATGCAGAGGAGATTAAATCCAAATATGCGAGAAGTGGTCAAAAAGGAAATCATCAAGTGGCTCGATGCAGGAATTATTTATCCAATATCTGATAGTCCCTGGATAAGTCCCGTGTAGATTGTTCCAAAGAAAGCCAGGATTAACATTGTGACTAACAAGAGAGGAGAATCTGCCACAACTCATTCAGCTTCCTCTCGGAGGGTTTGTATTGATTATAGGAAGCTGAACACTGGCACTAAAAGGGATCATTTTCCCCTGCCTTTCATTGATCAAATCTAGGAAATACTAGCCGGGCAGAAGTACTTCTGTTTTCTTGATGGCTACTTGGGATACAACCAAGTTCCTATCCATCCCGAGGATCAGGAAAAAACTACTTTCACCTATCCCTACGGAGCCTTTGCTTTCTGTAGGATGCCTTTCGGTTTATGCAATGCACTTGTGACTTTTCAAAGGTGTATGTTAGCTATATTCTCTGATATGGTGGGAGAGTTTATGGAAGTCTTCATGGACGATTTCTCTATTTTTGGAGAATAGTTTGACTCTTGTTTGGCTAATATGTAAATGATTCTTAAGCGATGTATCAAAACACGATTGGTCCTTAGTTGGGAAAAGAGCCATTTCTTGACCCAAGAAGGCATCGTCTTGGGTCATGTAATCTCTGAATGTGGAATCGAAGTGGATAAAGCTGAGGTTGATGCTATTGCTAAACTTCCTCCTCCCACATCTGTTAAACAAATCCGATCATTTCTTTGTCATGTGGGATTCTATCGAAGATTCATCAAGGAATTCTCGAAGGTTGCTTGTCCCCTGAGCAATCTTCTTGCCAAAGAAACACCATTTGTTTTCGATGAATCATGCCGAAAGGCATTTGATTTCCTGAAAATGGCAGTCACTTGTGCTCCAATATTGCAACCACCAATTTGGGCGGCCCCTTTTGAGATCATGACCGACGCTTTTGATTATGTGGTCGGGGCTGTCTTGGGTTAGAAAATTGATAGAAAGCCCTCTGTCATCTACTATGCTAGTAAAACTCTGGATGAAGTCCAGAGGAATTACTAGCTGTAATGTTTGCTTTGGAAAAATTCAGGGCTTATCTCTTAGGGTCTCATGTTATCATCTTTACCGACCACTCGGCCTTGAGACATCACTTGGCCAAAAAGGATGCCAAACCCTGGCTTATTTGTTGGATTCTTCTGCTTCAAGAATTTGATCTTGAAATCGAGTATAAAACTGGGGTACAAAATGTGGTGGCGGTTCATTTGTTGAGACTCCTAGGTGAGTCTTCTTGTTTGGTCATTCCGATTGCTGACACTTTTTCGGACAAAGCTATTCTTACAGTTTCAAGTGTCCACACCCCGTGGTTTGTTGACATTGTTAACTATTTGGCCATTGGTCAAATCCCCCAGGATTGGACCAAGCAACAATGGGATAGACTCAAATCTAAGGCCAAATACTACTTCCGGGAGGACCCTGAACTGTACTGCATCGGCTCTGCTCAGATTATTCGCCGATGTGTATCGGAGAATGAATTCAATAGTATTCTTGAGTTCTGCCATGCATCTGCATGCGGTGGACATTTCTCCAGAAAAAAGACGGCTGCAAAATTCTTGCAATCTGGCTTCTGTTGGTCGTCTTTATTTAAGGATGCCCAGGATTTCTCATGGTCATGTTCTCGATGTTAAGCACTCAGGAGCATAACTAAGAGAGATATGATGCCCTTATACCCATTTCGTCCTGTCGAAATTTTTGATGTTTGGGGCATCGATTTCATGGGACCCTTTCTCCCTTCATTTGGACATCAGTACATTCTTGTTGCTATTAATTATGTGTCCAAATGGATTTAGGCGATTCCCACCCGAACCAATGACCACTTGGTGGTTATCGATTTTGTCAAGAAAAATATCTTTAGTAGGTTCGGGATTCCGAGAGCCATCATCAGTGACGGTGGCACTCATTTTACTAATGCCCAATTCTGGAATTTGTTGTCCAAATATGGCGGTTAATCACCAAATTTCCACACCTTACCATCCCCAGAAGAATGGACAAGCCAAGATTTCCAATTGGGAGATCAAGAACATTCTGCAGAAAATGGTTTGGCTTGATTGCAAGGACTGGACTCAAAAGCTTAAGGATGCTCTTTGGGCCTACCGTACGGTGTATAAAATGCCCATCAGTATGTCTCCATTTCATTTGGTGTATGGAAATGAATGTCATCTACCCATAGAGGTTGAACATAGGGCATTCTGGGCGATCAAATAATGTAATTTAGATCTGAATTTAGCTGGGAAGACTAGGAAACTCCAACTATCTGAATTGGAGGAGCTTAGAAATGATGTATACGAGAATGCCAAGATCTACATGGCTCGGACCAACGCTCTACATGATCAATTGATTTCCTGCAAGAGCTTTGAGCCGAACCAGAAGGTATGGTTATTCGATTCTAGAGTTAAGCTCTTTCCTGGCAAACTTAGATCTAAATGGAATGGCCCATTCATAATTGACCAGATTTTTCCAAATGGAGCCGTTCATATTTCCAACCCAAAGATGGGTAACACATTTAAAGTCAATGGTCAACGTCTGAAGCCTGTTATTGACCGTACTCTTCTAGAACCCATCTCAGACACGGTTGCTCTAGCCATTCTGTGACTTCCTTGGCTGGACTTCGCCTAGCTGATGGCATTAAACTCAGCAGTTGTACATATGACACAAAGCTGACACGAGCTTCATATTCAGGTGACATCTTTCATACTCTACCCTTTCTTTCATGTCTTTGTCAAATTGGACAATGCATTAGCTAGGCATGGGGGGGTGGATTCATTTTTGAGTCATTTGGTCAGCTTTGTGAAATTCATGTAAATTGTTTTACTTTTCTTATTTATACATTAAAAAAGAAATGAATTAGGAAGGAATAGTTGGACATTAGGACTTTTCAATCCTAGGAAATATTACATTAGGATCTGAACACAAAGACCCTTTGGACTTAATCGGCTCGTGTATCCACTAAAATGTGGATTTGTTTTTCGAATCCTCGCCAACCTTAATTCTATTGTAATTTGAGTAAATAAGTTTGGGTGATAAGTACATGACTTATCAACTGGTCGGGTGTGCTTCGCGTGTTAGAAACAGGGGTTATAAGTAACCTATCGTCGTAGTTGCAAAACACGTCGATCAAATAAAATTTATACCGAAACTCCAAGGGAGTCCCGGGTCGAACACAGGGAGGCGACGTTTACTTTATTGAAAATCGCGCTTCATTTCATTTCTTTTTGGTATTTTAAGGTTTTGATATTTTTTTTGTATTTTTGTAATAAAAGAAATCAAGCAAACGTATCACAAGATAGAGATCTGGAACAAATCTGATATATATTACTTCTAATGTCAATTACAAGAAACTATGAAAGCATATAAAAAGAGGGAGGTGAGAGGAAATCTCCCGAATCGGCTGTTCGGTGAGACGACGGTGCCTGGCGGAAGCTCGGATGAAGGAGGTGAGGAGCAGGACGACGGAGGTGAGATGTTGGAGGACGTCAGGTTGAGGAAAGCTTCGACGTAGCTCCAGAATGGAGGTGAGAAGACGGAGTTGATCTGCTACCGGAATGGAGGTGAGAGGACGGCTCCAAGGTGACCTATGAAGGGAGATGGGAAGTTGGAGGGGTATTTGGTGGGGTAGAGTTTCGCTACACTAATAGGCACCTTGGGAGCTTGAGAACAAGCTCTAATGGAGTGTTGGTAGGCTTGCTAGAGTTTGGGAGTAGGTGGGAGTAGAGTAGGTAGAGATGGCTTGGAAGGGAGGGGGTGAAGGCCCTCTTATAGTGGTGGAGAAGAGGCTAAAAATAGATAATGGACCTCTAGCGACCTCCAGACCGTCGCTTGAAACGTTGCTGTAGACAGCTCACCTCCACCCACACCCATAGCTGGCTCTGCTGGCTTGCAATGAAACAGCGATGGCTGTAAGCGTCGCTGTAGGTCAGTCCAGCTGTCGCTGAAAGCTGGCGCCAACTGCCCCTTGCGCCCGCGTCGCCTGCCCCTCTCTTCACGCGCGCTGACCGCGCGCCCAGCTGTGTGCACGTGTGCTGTGCGCTGGCGTGCGTGCTTGCAATGCGCTGGCCCGAGCGTGCGTGCGCGCGCTGCCGCTACCTCTGACGCTGCACTGAGCTCGCCCGCCCAATTGCAAATTGGAGGGGCTGCGGGGAATCGTACCCGCGCCTCTCCTTTGCAAGCCGCTACGTCAACCAATGCGCCACGTCGCCCTTTGTGTCGCGAGGAGGAAATCGGTGCAGACGCTTCCCAGCCGTTGGATCTTGATCCAACGGCTAGGATTAATGGTGCAGATGATGAGGGAGAGTGGGCGGTGGCTGCTGGCCGGGTTTGGGCGGCCTGGATGGCACCACGTGGTGCCATCTGGACCGTCCGTCTTCTTCTTCTTGCAGAGGGTGCCACAGTGCTCAGATCGGGATGATTTTTGCGATGTCGGACTGCGATCGTTGCTCCAGATCCATCCGTATGGTCGGATTTTCCATCCGAGACCTGTATGGATGTCGCATTGCCCCCCTTGCCATATAAAATGAAGGAATTAATATATAAAATATACTACTATCCTAAATGCCATACAATGGATGTTATGCAATATTTATAACATGATATGCAATGCTAAGTCTAAGAACTATCAAAAATAAGCAATTTATCTTGAATTTATTGTTGGTGCTAGAGCACCACGATCATTTATTTTGATGATAACAAAACACGTGTTATTTAACATTTGCACTTGGAGTCTTAGATTTCAGGCCAATTGCAAATTGATACGTGATTAGACGAAATTCGAGCTCGCATCCAGGACGGATTGGAGGAGCCTGATGGAGAACAGAAGAGATTCGCGAGGAGCGATATATTGAAGAAGGAAGGAGATGAAGAATATGATAGATTTCCTTCTCTTGTACTCATTGTATTTTTCATTTCTTTTGTTGCTCTTTATTTTTGTTACTTAGATTTATGTTAAAGAGCCTCAAAGTACCCTAACAGTAGTCCTAGGAACACCCGCACAACCCTAGGGTACTTAGGTTTTCTGTAGAGAACTTAGAAAACCAATATAGGGTTTAAACAGCATTTCCAGACGTCTAATTCCCAAATCAGACGTCAGATAAAGTGTTTTAAGACGTCTGACTATTGATTCAGATGTCTGATAACATTTAGGCTGGACAAGTTAGTTCTGTCTGATGAAATCAGACGTCCAGACCTTAGACCAGACGTCTTAGGAGACGTCTGATGACTTTGCTAGACGTCCAATTAGTGGACCGTTAGCTGGCTTAACAAACACTCAAGGATATGATCGTTAGAGCCATATTAGACGTCCCTAGGCCTTCCAGACGTCTGATAAATGACCGTTTTCCCTCGACTGACCCGAAAATCTCTTCTCAGAGATTCTCTAGCCGTTGCAAATCCATTCCCACGTAAAAGTAGGTTTCCAGACATCCAGACATAGTGCCAGACGTCCTGTATGTCGTCTGATGGACTTGCGCTAGAACCTTGTTTAGATCTGATTCAAGTCAAAAAGAGACCCGCCCAAAATCAGATGTCTGACCTTGAAATCAGACGTCTTAAAGTGATCTTCTAGACGTCTGATGCTAGAATTAGACATCTGATAAGCCTGTTAGAACAATGATTGTTCCTGATTTCGGGCTGATTCACTTGGGCTTTGCACCCAACGGCTATGGAAGCTTTTCTAAGCCTTCCAAAGCCTTCCTAAGGGCTCTATAAATAGAGGGGAGCCTTTGACACACTAACACACACGAAGAAACACCAAGACACACCTTGCAATACACTTTCAAACCATTTTGTGTCTCTCTTGCTCTCTAAGCGCTAGTTCTTCATCTTGAGAGCATCAAGCCTTCGCGCACCCTCTCTCCCGCCGTAGTTCACAAGAGCGAAGTTGCGCCGTCGCGTGGCTCACGCATCCGCGTCGTCGACGCACTCCTTTCAAAGGGAAGCATCCTAATTCCTATAGAAGTTAGGTTCAAAATTACTTTGTTGGCTCTATAGGATTTTTGTTTTATCTTTGTTATTTGGTTGGGTATTCGCTTTGCGAATTCCCGTCTCCTTCGAGGGACAAAATCCTTCTCGTGAAGAGAAGGGGTTGAGGAACACTACCCTCGCACTTGTAGCGTGGTTGTATTTGAGGTTGAATCACCCTCGTTTTAAGTGATTCGCTTAGTGGATTTTGATCAACTTGGTTGATCGAAAAATCCTAACTCGAGAGGGTTAGGTGGTGGATTTCACCCGGTTGGTTTCCACCTAAAAATTCTTGTGTACTTGTGTGTTTGTCTATTTTGTGAGTTTGTTTATATTTATTTCCGCAATTATTACGTCACCCCCTCCTGGTAGGGAATCTACATTTATGTGTGTTCATCATCAACCCACCCTCTGATTTGAGGGAATTTTGAGTTTTAAGCATCTACACACTTTGTTTGCACTGACTCGTTGTTCGGCGGTTTTAACGGAAATTGGGTAGCTAATGAACCTTCTAGGGTGATATGGTTGACAAGTTATCGTGGGTAACAGCCCATAGGTAGGTTGTCCAGAACCCAGTCACTGGACCATTCTATTTTTGCTGCCTTTAGGTAAATCTTAGACTAGGGAAGCCACCTACTTAAAAAAAAAGAAAAAAGTCAAAAAGAAAAGAAAAGGAGAAAAGAAAAAAATGAAATAAGCCACACTTCACCGCACGAGTATGGCTGGCAAGTTGTCGATGGTAACAACTGATCGACCGGTTGTCCAGAACCCAGCTCAATAAATGCACTGAAAATTCCCAAAACACTTAGGAAGAAGCGGAGAAGAAGAATAAACCAAGGAGATATACACTGGATTCACCCTTGTATTGACCCCATATAAATAAAAGTAGGGAGAAAGCTACTGGTTGTAAAGATACACCTTTTGGCAGAATTCTCTTTTTAAGGCCACCTAGAGGCGTAGAAATCCGAAGTCCATTTTAACTGCCGATCAACAAGTCTATCACATTCACAATAAGATGATTAGAACATATGGTTCTTATCAAATCTTGGGTGAGTTGAATGGCTGTAGAAAGCCACTCTTAAACCCTAAAACTCGAAAGTCCAAAAAAAATATTAGAAAAGAAGAAAAAGAGAAAGAGAAATTTTTCTTTGAATAAGGCGAGGGCTTGAGGTGATCTGCATTTTGGCAGATACCTGGGCACTATTGTGTCTTTGAAAGTTCAGATCCTAAGTAAACATTTTTTTAATGATTGAAAATAACTCATCCAAATAATCCAACCAAATTCTTTTATAAATAGCATATAGTTTTTGCTAGGGACTAGCAAAAGATAGGAATGAGGGTGTGATGTCAACATGTTTACACTGCATAAGATGTCTATTTATGCATGTTCTTAAGCATAGAATTGCATTGCATAGTATAAATATTGCATAGCATGCATCATCTTGCATTTAGATTAGTTTAAATAAAATGGAGGTTAATTATCTCCTTTTATGTTCAGGGATAGGGTAAAATTTTTATCGAGGCCTCGGATCGAAGATCAACCATACAGATGTGATCAGGGCGGCGATTAGAGTTCAATGACTCCAAGATCGCCCTAATCAGACATCTGTAGCATCAGATAGTGATTGAGGAACCCTAGAAGATCAAGAGCCAAGATGGTGTGAATCCGCACTTCAGACGACAAATCCGACTGCACGGATGGATTTAGATCGACGATCGCAGCCTAACAGCGCGGAAATTGACTCAATCTGACACTCGTGGCACCATCTACATCATCCAGAAGATGGACGACCAAGATGTGACACGTGGCGCCATCTCAGCCGCCCAACAAACCATCTTCAACTTCTGAAGCCGCTAACATCCACGCATCTCCACCGTTGGATCAAGATCCAACGACTTAGAATGCATCCAAACCGGTGCACCCATTCTCTGAAGCATCATCTGAAGAGCTTCCTCGATCGTTGGATCTCAATCCAACGATCCTGATTGCACGTGCATGAGTTAGCCCGCTTGCCCATCCACGTGCGTAGCACAGTTGGTTGAGCGCTCAAACATGAAGCACAGGGGCGCGTTCGAGACCGCTAGACGCCTCACTTGGAGCAGATGCACGCGTGCATTCGACTGCACGATGAAGATTGGGCGGTTGCACGTGCCCAATCAGATGAACGCGCTATCGCATGCCGGTGCGTGACGTGCCAGCAGACGCGGGCGTTGCGGCTTGAAGAGGCACAGCGAGGGCACGTCTCAGCCGTTCGATCTCACGATCGAATGGCTGAGAATGGAAGGACATGGGCGGCGCGGAAGATGAGCGGGCAGTGTAGGTCGCCCACACTTGGGGCTTTAGCGATGGTTTTATCCTTCACTAAAGACCCCTTATTTAATGTTTTCCAAATTAAAAAGACCAAATTACCCTCACTCCTTGCAACTATAAAAGGAGACCCCCTCCATACGAAATCGACATCCCTTCCTTCTCTCCTCTACCTCTCCAAAGCTTAAGAGAAGCTTGTCCCACACCTGGGATGCTCCTTGCGAGATAAAGTCAAATTTTCACTCTCATTTCGGAAGTGGATCCCGCAACGAAGACGATGTGCTGCCCTGTTCTCGTTCCTCCTACTTCGATCTTCTTCTTCCTGCTCCATCCTCCTTCGTCCAGGCAGCATCTCATCTGGCTCATCCTCCAAGCAATCGTCGAGGAGCATAACTTCACTCTACCATTCTTCCTTATAGCTTTCTAGAGTAGAATTTTCCTACTTTCTAGTGTAGCTGATTTTTGGCTTTCCAGTGTAATTCTTCTCTGGTTTTATTGTATAAACATTTTGAATTATTAAATGCATGCTTTCTCTCTCTCTCTCTCTCATTTATTCTAATTGTTAATATTACTTCATTGTAATTACATCACTTCACTTTTCAACAAAAAATTCTATAACAAATATAATTGCAAATATAGATTGATGTAGCCTCCCTAAGCTCGACCTAAGATTTCTATTCTAGTATAAATTTTATTTGTTGAACACGAGTTCTTCGCTTTCATACTACGACGATAGGTTTTCAAAACCAAATACGTTAGTGTAGCAACTCGTAGCTTCAACTGTCACCTTATCAGATAAGGGGCGGGAATTACACCCTCGAGAGGTTCTATTTTAATCTCATCATTGCAAGAGTCTCAAAATTCTATGCTTGGTGAACTAGGATTTTGGTTTGCTATGGCTGGTTCAAAATCATGTTCTCCTGTAACTGGGACTTCCCAACCTAATTCAAGATCAGGCATGTTATATTCCATCTGGGTTGGGAATCCACAACAACCTTGTGCCTCAAACTCAGGATTTGGGAAATCAGATTGGTCCTCAATACTATTTCAAGATGGTTCATTATATGTTTGGGGCATGTATGGGTATTTCTGATCGATAACTTGTTTCAATAATCTCATCATCTCTTCCCATTTTTCAAGATCATCTTGGTGTTGTTCCCAAAGTACAGGATTTATCATGCATTGGAGGTATTCAAAGTTATGTAATTTTTCTATCTTAATGTATCTTGTTATGAGAATGTCTCAGGTTGATCATTTTGTAGCTTCTGTTAATAGTAATTCGGCACAGTTTATGATGAAGGTTGTTGTTGTTGGTACACTAACCTGAATGTCTTCTACTGGTTTTGAGGTTTTGTATTCAATTTCATAAAATTCATGGTCATCCTCAATCATCCTATCTCTCATTGATCTTTGTGATTTAAGTTTCTTGATGGTATTCCTAAATAACCAGGCTGCTTATTTGGATCTGATGGTGGAATCATGACGTAGAATCAGAATTCAAGTTTGGATCGAAGTGATTTGAACTGAATAGAGACTCCCAAAGAAAATCTGTGTGCGCTCTAAAGATAAGGGATGAGGGACTGGATGTTTGACCCAATAAAGGCACCCAAAGATGTTTGGATGACTATGGAGGTTTGGGGCAGATGATACCCCTGGATCAGAAAGTCGTCCACCTAAGAATTACCTGGTCAGCCAGAGAGGGAAAGTCCTGTAGAGACCCCTACATGGTAGAGCACCCCCACGGGTTATAGGGTTTCCCCCACCTGACCTCTCTTGTCACTGAGATTCTAGGTAGACCAGAATGGGGACTTTGACCTCATAATTCTACCACTTTTATTTAAATGCAAAGGTGCTTAGGATTCCACTTGAACTTTAGATGTATTGAGTGCAAAAGTGACCTAATTTCAAGGTTGGTTGACCCAACAAGAGGTCAACTTTGCCTATTTGTCCTTTAAGAAGCTTTAGGTCCTTTCTTTTAGGATTCAAGTGAAATTAAGAGCCTGAATTTTAGGGTTTCTCTTGAATAAGTCTTTTCAAGCAAGGCTTAGGCACACCTCTTTTTGGATAGTTGATTCTTGTTTAGAATGATGTGTCGCTAAAACCCTAAATTGGAATCCTTAATTAGGCTCTAATTTTGGTCCAATTTAGTTGCCAAAAATATGTTATCTAGGGCTCAATCAGGAAGGTGGTAGCCCTAGTTACCTTAAATGGATGCATAAATCAATATTTGTTGTTGAAATCAAAATTAGGCAAGTTTGGTGAACTAAATAAAGATGGAAAGTTGGTAGCCCTAATTGATTTTTATCTAGTTTTTCCTTTTCAGAATGAGGGGCTTAAGAGAAAAGGCTAATCAGAGGTTACCTGCCCAAGGTGTGCTTGTTGTGTGGCTATCTTCTTTTGAATCTTCTCCCCTGAAACACTCACAACAAAAGAGACATATCAAGTTAGTACCTGATTAGCCCATATTTGTGGGCTATTTAAGTATTTAAGTGCCTAGACATTAGGTTAATTCTAACATTTATTTAGCATAAATTAGGATGAAAATGGATTAATTCATATTTCTAATTTAATTATATAATTTATGTATTGCATTCATATTTTAAATACATTTAGAATTAACTTAGAATTGCATTCATTTAATTAGTTAACCAATTAGGTGCATTGCATGTATTAACTTAAGTTAACATAAAAGTTGAGGGTTTGTATATAAATAACCATAATATTTTAACAATATCTTTTATTCTTCTTCTTTTCAGCAACGGCTCAGCTGCTATTGCAACGCCACCTACCGCACTAAAACCTACATTCATGGATTAGCGGAGAAGGTGGATTTGCTCCCGCCTCTCCATTCAAATTCGTGCAGGCAACTACAAAAAGAGGAGAGAGGCTGCCAAGTGGAGTAGGCCTCCACCCCAACAACCCACACTGTGCAGAGAGTCCATCTCGTCCATTTCACCACCGCTGGCCTCAACCATGGTGACGAGCCTCCACCACTGTGGGTGTGTGGTGTGACAGGCCACACTGCCATCCGTAGATCATCCTCATTACTGTGATCACCTCACAGTGCACCACCCTCGCCGTCATCACCAACAGCCTCCACAACCGCTACTGCTATTTCACTCCTCAGTCAGTTAAGACGTCCGGGAAGTTTCCCGGACATCTGAAGCTTCGACCAACCCCACTTCAGCAGCAACCACCCCTGCTGCACTTCACCTCCAGCACCAACAACTAGCCCTCCCCCGCATCACCTCCAGCGCCAACCGCCTTGCAGTCTCGTGCCCATCCTGGTACACAAGACCGCCTTCAAGCCATCTCCAGCCTGCAGTGCGCCCGCTCACTCCTCACCGCACACTGCATCTACTCAAGCACGCCTCTTGCAGCAGCATCCTCCTCCAATAGGCGCGTGTTCGCCAGCGCTTCAGCGTGCTCATCTACAGCGCCAAGCCCGCGCCCACTCCTTGCGGTGCGCCCTCCAGCAGCCTGCAGCAGCGCTCAACTCTTGTGCACCCGCTCCAGTGCGCCCGCACCTTCAGCCTGCGCCTATTGCCTGCAACGCCCCCTGCTGCAACCTGCAGTGCCGCCACCTGTGCGTGCGCCTGCATCACCTTCAACATGCTCAACTCCCGCACACGCGCAATAGCAGTGCCCGCACGCACCACTTGCAGCAGTGCTCAACTCCCACGCACAGCTGCCCCTCCAACAGCTGCGGCCACCGTCGAGAGCCACCTTCGTCGGAGCTCCATCGACCGGCTCCAGCCATCGCGTGACTCGCCGCCACCACCGCTGCGAAGCTCTCGGTCCAAAGAACTTCCTCCGAGCTTCCCGCCTCCGGCCATTCATTCCTCTTCGCGCACGGCCAAAGGGAAGAAATCCCTTGTTTTGCTATAGTACATGCCCCATTAATAATTACATTTTCTTCCATTGTCATCTTTTAATGATATTTTATTGAATCTGCATTGCAAAAAATATCCTCTAGTTAAAAATTGCCATTTCAGCATGTTTTCTTGGTTCAACCTTAATCTGAAGGCAAATTTGGCTTGATTCTCCTCTAAACTAACTACGAACAAATGTTTTTAACCGGTGCAAATTTAAATACGTCATTGCCTCCCTTTGGATACAACCTGCTCTTCTGCGAGTGGTTATTTTTAATTATTGATTAGTCGATTTTTTCACCACATAAAACTACAAACGACTTTAAAGCGAACAATCGACTCATCAAAATGGCGCCGTTGCTGGGGAGGCAACAGATGCAATAATTTCACCTAATTTCATTTTGATTATTTCTCAATTGCACAATATTTGACCATTTGTTATTATTTTTCTGTGCGAGAAATTTTGTGCGAGGAACCAGCCATCGTGAGAGGCGACCCTTGACTTCGCCAAAGGAGAATTGGTCGAGCTACTTTGAAAAAGAGGAGAAGGACAAGGACGCAACGGTCATCATTGTACATTTAGTCGCTAATCTGATTAGAGTAGAATTAAGACTTTAGATTTAATTTTTCATTGCATTTGGTTTGAAACCCTTATTTTGGGGTATATTTTGAGGGGTTTGTTCCGCGATTTTGTTTTGGACCCGTGTTGGGTAATTTTTGGGAGCCTATTCCCTTTTCTTTAGATTTAGGTTTTTAGTTTTTTTTGTGGATTGTTTACTTTTATTTGCTTGTGCATAAGTAGTTTGAAAAATATAAAAAAAAAATGAGCTGCCTGCCCCTAGGACGAACCATTTAGGTCTGTTTGACCAGCCTTTAGATTTACTTCTCTGCATTGCGTGCATTCTTGCATTGTTGATTGCTGGAAGCAAGGTACACATTCTCTTACTTCACATCCTATTCTTGATCACGCATTGCATTTGGATTTAATTTGAAGACCACAAAATTTGTTTTGAAGCGATCTAACAAGTGGTCACATATTTTCTAGAAAAAGGACTAATTAAAGGAGGGACATCTAAAAAAACTAAGGATTTGATTTTCAAATGTGATGTGTGATTCAAAATTCAAAATCTTTTTGCAGTAAATGCACACTTATATCTTTTGCACCACAGCACTCATTTTGACACTCTCAAGTTTTGAAATGATTAGGACAAGAGCCCTCCTACCGTTGGATTCTGAAGTGTTCGGAACTTGAGATCAAAGGTTTTGTAAATCCAAAGAGGGGGATACCCTGTCACAGATTTTTGGGGGTAGTTGAGAAGCACCGCGAAAGCACAGCTTCAAAGGAAGGCTTACGCCTACTTGCATCCCTCGATCTTCCATCTTTGGATTTACTTGACCATTTGAGATTTAGGGAAGAATACCTAAGCTCCAACTAGGTCTTTTTAGGCATTTCGAAGGTTGACAATAGGCGCGTAATTGATTGGGCAACTTGCTTTGTCACCTACAATTTGAACTAAAGTCAAAAGCCTAAATTTGTAAAGACCGAACAAGTCCTTTTGAATTGTGTTTGTAGTGCATGCTTGGTAGGCGTTCTCTTAGGAGACAACTTGTGTTTGATCCTGAACCTGAAAGAATCCTAAGAAGAGACCTTCCAAGGGTAGAAATGGCCGATCAAAGGAGCCTTAAGGAATATTTCATCCCAACCAATCAAGCTGGCCCTGCACTACGTAGACCTGGAGGGGACAATCTGTATGAGATCAAAAGTAGTACCATATCCTTGCTACCCTCCTTTTATGGTACTACTAGGGAAGACCCTTACAGGCATATAGAGGAATTCACCGAGGTCTGTTCCATGGTGAAGCTGCAGGGCATTATTGATGATGCTCAAATACGGACCCTCTTTCCCTTCTCCCTTAAAGACAAAGCCAAGTATTGGTATCACACCCTTGATAATATAAATACTTGGGATGCCCTGAAGGAGTTTTTGAAGTACTTCCCCATGAGCAAAACCAATCACTTTAGGAGGGAAATTATGAGTTTTGTTCAAAAGGATGGGGAAGCATTCCATGATGCACGAGAGCACTTTAATGACTTGCTGAGACTTTGCCCACATCACCAGGTGCCTAAATGGTAACTGGTTGAAATGTTCTACACAGGACTTAATGATTCGCATAGGAAAACTGTGGATGGTGCCTGTGCAGGAACCTTTCTATCTAAGACTGAGGATGAAGCTTGGAACTTATTTGATACTTTGAGTGAGAATTCTATTCACTTGAATTCTGCCTACATGGATAGAAAGCCCACTCTCATGCAAAGAAAGTTGGAGGCGAATGAGGCAAGGGACACCCAGAATTTAGCCTATCAGATTCAATTATTGAACCAAAACATGGAAAGGCTTATGTCAAACCCGAGTTCATTCGTATCTAACACCTCCACATCCCAAGCTTCTGAATGCTTAATTTATCAAGGCAATACACACGCCACTGTGGATTGCCACTTGGCCTCCTAATTCCCTGAGCATGTACAAGCGGATTTGAATGCCACTCAAGGGTTTCGTCCAAGACCTCGTAATGACCCTTTCTCCAACACTTATAATGAGGGATGGAGGAACCACCCAAACTTTTCATGGAGACAAGGAAATGTCTCAAATTCAGGGAATTACAAACCACAATCCTTTCAAAACTATCAAATGAACCAACCTCAGACTTTTGCCCAACCTAAAACCTCTAAGATGGATGAATTGAAGGCGATATTGAAAACTATGCAAGAAAGTCAAAGTGCCATCATCCAATCTCATGACAAGGCTATACATGAGATGAAATCAAAAATTGGACACCTTGTTGAGGTCGTTAGACAGAGGGAGACTAGGAAGCTCCCCAGTGCTGTTGAGGAAAATCCTAAAGGAAAAGGGATTGTCTTTAGGGAGCTTGCTCAGGCGATGACTATTCTGAGGAGTGGGAAAGAAATTTCCAAACCCGATGCTCCTATAGTCTCACGCCCTAAAAAACCATCCACTTTGACTTTCACCCCCACCGGAGAAGACTTGCCCAAATCTTCTCCGCTTGAAATCACCTCACCGGAAGAAGTTGCCCTCGTTCCACCCCTCACTCGACATGACAACCCTTCCACCGAGAGATCGAGAGTGCCTTTTCCAGAGTGCTTATCCACCTCTGGGCAAACTTCTGCTGGCTCATCTGGAGTCGAAGATAAGACGGATGAGATTATGGAAACTTTCAAGCAAGTGCAAATTAACCTGCCTTTGCTTGAAGCTATCAGGCAGATTCCATCTTATGCCCGCTTCTTAAAGGATCTGTGTACGAAAAAGCGGCAATCTAGAAAATAGGTCCAATCAAAAGTTGTCGTACCTGATTCTGTTAGCTCAATTGTTCAGCATGGCACACCCTCGAAACTTAAGGACCCAGGAGCCCTATACATCTTTGTAGTTATTGGTGACCTACAAATTAATGAGGCTCTCCTTGATCTGGGTGCGGGGGTGAACATCCTTCCGAGCTACGTGTATGAACAACTTGGGGGAGGCAATCTGAAGCCTAGCCCTGTAATCCTTCAAGTTGCTGATCGATCACTTAAGACACCACGGGGAATTTTGGAAGATGTCCTCATAAGAGTGGAGGATTTCTTCTTTCCTGTTGACTTCTTAGTTTTGGACGCTGACCCTACCAACAAGCCAACCAAACCCTCCATCATTTTGGGCCACCCCTTCCTTGCAACTTCGCATGCTTCAATCAATTGCAATACTAGGGCATTGAAAATGGGCTTTGGGAACAGGAAAATCTGGCTTAATGTGTTTGATGTTTACAAACAAGCCAGACTTGAGGATTGTTCTCAAGTTGAGGTGATAGATGACCTGATTGAAGAGGCAACTCCCGCAATGTTATGTGATGACCCCCTTCAACATGTCATGCTAAATGAGCATTCCCATCTCTTGGAGGAATGTGAAGGGGATATACTAGAACTTAAGGAATTGCTAGGTGTTTCTGCTGAGTCTCTTCCCCCATCATTTCCGCCGAAGGTAGATCTGCTACCTGAGATGTGGACATCTATTATGAAACCCTCAACCATACAAGCCCCCAACCTTGAGTTGAAACCCCTCCCTGACACTCAAGTATGTTTTCCTAGGTGCCAATGATACACTCCCCGTTATCATTTCGGCTGTGCTATCTGAGGCACAGGAGGGAGCCTTAATTGAATGCCTTTCTAGGCGCAAGGAAGCTATTGCTTGGAGCATTGCTGACATTAAGGGTATAGACTCTACACTCTGCATGCACCACATTTATACTGATGATTCCATCAAGCCTTTTAGGGACATGCAGAGACGTCTGAACCCTAATATGATGGAGGTGGTAAAAAAGGAAATCCTGAAGTGGTTTGGACGCCGGGATCATATATCCCATTGCTGATAGTAAATGGGTCAGTCCCATTCATGTCGTGCCAAAGAAGGTAGGCTTTACTGTGGAACCCAACGACCAAGGTGAACAAGTTGTCACTAGACTCCCAATTGGATGGAGGGTCTGTATTGATTACCGCAAGCTGAACACCGCTACCCAGAAGGATCACTTTCCTCTGCCTTTTATTAATCAAATTCTTGAAAAATTGGTAGGTAATAAATACTATTGCTTTCTCGATGGATATTTTGGGTACAATCAGGTGGTAGTCTTTCTTGATGACCAGGAAAAGATGACATTCACGAGTCCTTACGGTACTTTTGCATTCAGGCGTATGCCGTTTGGATTATGTAATGCCCCTACAACTTTCCAACGGTGTATGATGTCTATCTTTTCAGACATGATTGACGAGTGTGTTGAAGTGTTTATGGATGACTTCTCCATTTATGGCTCATCTTTTGACCAATGTCTCCTGCACCTGGAGAATGTGTTGAAGCGATGTAAGGAGACTGGTTTAGTCCTCAGCTAGGAGAAAAGTCACTTCATGGTACAGAAAGGAATTGTACTTGGGCATGTTGTATCCGAGCAAGGTTTGGAAGTAGATAAAGCTAAGATTGATTCTATTTCCAAACTTCCAATGCCTACGAATGTCAAACAGATTAGATCCTTTCTGGGCCATGCTGGCTTTTATAGGCGCTTTATTAAAAATTTTAGTAAAATTTCTAGGCCACTTTGTGACTTGTTGGCGAAGGAATCTTCCTTCAATTTTGATTCAAAGGGTGCCGAGGCCTTTCAAACTCTAAAGGAGGCCTTGATCTCTGCAACTATTCTCCAAGCTCCTGATTGGACACTCCCATTTGAGCTTATGTGTGATGCTTCGAATTATGCAGTGGGAGTAGTCCTTGGACAAAGGGTTGAGGGAAGACCTCATGCGCTACATTATGCAAGCAAGACTTTAACCGAACCTCAGCAAAACTACACCGTTACTGAAAAAGAATTACTTGCTGTAGTTTTTGCTCTGGAGAAGTAGGTCTTATCTGCTTGGGTCTAAGGTGGCTATTTTTACTGATCATGCAGCAGTGAAACATCTCATTGCTAAGAAAGATTCTAAGCCACGTCTGATTAGGTGGATCCTACTCCTTCAAGAATTTGACTTGGAAATACGTGAAAAGAAAGGAGTAGAAAATGTTGTGGCTGACCACTTGTCTCGCCTTCCTCTTAATGACTCTCTTTTTGGAGACATTCGCGAGACATTTCCCGATGAAACTCTGATGGTGGTAACACCAACTTTACCTTGGTATGCAGACACTGTAAATTACTTGGTCACTGGACAAACTCCTAGCTCTTGGGATGAGCAGAAAAGAAATTCATTTCTCAAGCAAGATATTTTCATTGGGAAGAGACAGAATTATTTAGAATTGGACAAGACCAAGTATTGAGACGTTGTGTACCTGAAGAGGAACAACAAAGTGTGCTGAGTTTTTGCCATGAACTTCATTGTGGAGGACACTTTGGTGCTAAGAAAACTGCTTTTAAGGTTCTCCAGTCCGATTTTTGGTGGTCTTCCTTATTTAAGGATTCTCATAATTTTGTTAAGGCCTGTATTAGATGTCAATGGACTGGAACGATTGGGAAGAAGAATGAAATGCCTCAACATCCTATTCAATCTGTTGAAATTTTTGATGTGTGGGGAATTGACTTTATGGGCCCCTTCCCATCGTCCCATGGTTATGAATATATCTTGGTGGCAGTTGATTATGTCTCTAAATGGATAGAGGCCATTCCTACGTGCACAAATGACCACTTCGTGGTTTTGAAATTTGTGAAGGCCAATATCATATCCCGTTTCGGCTACCCCAAGACTATTATAAGTGATGGGGGACCTCATTTCCGAAACCACCACTTCAATCGGCTAATCATGAGTCTGGGAGTGACTCACAAGGTCGCTACCCCTTACCATCCTCAGACAAGTGGCCAGGTTGAAGTGTCAAATAGGGAGATAAAAAATATTTTGGAAAAGACTGTTAGACCTGATAGGAAAGACTGGTCCCAAAAGCTCGATGATGCTTTGTGGGCTTATCGAATGGCCTATAAGACCCCTATGGGTACTTCTCCCTTTCGGATTGTGTATGGAAAAGCGTGCCATTTACCTGTTGAGTTGGAACATAAGGCACTTTGGGCTATTTGAAGTGTTAACATGGATTTAGAGACGGCAGGTAAGGCACGACTTCTAGAATTAAGTGAGCTTGAGGATCTGAGGAATGATGCTTATGACACCTCTCAAGCTTATGAAGAAAGAACTAAGGTCTTGCATGATAAGTTTATACTTCGAAAGAACTTTGAGCCCAACCAACAAGTCTGGCTTTTCAATTCCAGACTTAAGCTTTTTCCTAGGAAGTTAAAATCTCGTTGGGATGGGCCTTACATAAGCACCAAAGTATTTCCGCATGGAGCTGTGGAGATTAAAAATCCTTCCTCTTCAGCAACTCCCTTTATCATCAATGGTCAACGGTTAAAACAATACATAACTTTAGATGGCCATCTGGTTGACGAAGTCACTCTTGAGGAGCCGTAGCTCCTACCATTCTCTGCCTCAGGTAATATCTTCCTTTAGCTATTTTTGTTTTCAATGAGGACATTGTTTGAACCAGGCATGGGGGAGAGGACCTGAGGCATTTTGTTTATAGCATGCATATAAAAAAAAAAAAGAAAGTTTTGAGCTTAGTTGGCTAGGTCCTGCATTCTTAAGAAAATCAGAACTCTAGGGTAGACTAAATTAATTATAGGGTCAAACTTTAGAAGCTACTAGCTTTAGACATTTAGGGTCCTTTGTGGACTTAAAAACTTAAGTAGGAGTTAAGTTGCGGACCATTCCTCAAGAGGTTGAGGAAGGGAAGCTAGGGTTTGAGTTAAAAGGTGGGTCTTGTTCTACCTTTTGGTTTACGGGTCATTGTAACCTAAGCATCCAAATTTCACACACTTGGTCTGGTAATTAACTTAATTTCTTTCTTTCTGAAAAGAGATTTGGTTCTCTTAGTTTTGACTTAGGAGAGGCTTGAAAACACATTTTGATTGGAAGAGTTCCCGCCGCAGGAGAGGTGGAGTATATACTCACCTTGAGGATGCGATGATAACATATTACCTCCTCGGTGCTTGTCTCTTAGGATATCCATCCTACTGGGGGCATGTAAGCACATTGTGCGGTTCAGGTACCATGGGCGGCCCTATCTCGAAGTGCCGATTGCCATAGGCTTGAATTCACTTAGGAAATCCATGGGCGATACTATCTCGAAGTGTCAATTGCCAGGAGTTCTTGGGGTCGTTATGGGCAGTGCTATCTCGAAGCATTGAAAGCCAAGCACCCTTCGAGGTATGGTAATGGGGATAATGAATCCGACACAGACCGTGTTGATAGCTGATCTGAGGTTAGACTTAGAAGAATCAAACAAAATATATATATATTATTAAAAAAAAAAAAACTTTTCCTTTAAATCAAATAACTCAGACCAATGCACAGGCACCGATGCTTTAATCTTAGGGATCAATAAACCTTAGGGTAGAGTCAGAAATCAGGGAAACTTGTGCCTGCAACTCGTCTTTAGCTGACCTAGTCTGTAACTTAGCTACTACTTGGGAACCTTGGGTCTAGAGTCTGAACTTAATATGTTTGTGAAGGAAGACCAATTGGGTTGACTAGTCTACTTGGAGTGCTAGGTTTCGCTTAATTTTGCTAGGGACTAGTAAAAACTAGGCATGGGGGTATTTGATTAGCCCGTATTTGTGGGCTATTTGAGTATTTAACTGCCTAGACATTAGGTGAATTCTAACATTTATTTAGCATAAATTAGGATGTAAATAGATTAATTCATATTTCTAATTTAATTATATAATTCATGCATTGCATTCAAATTTTAAATACATTTAGAATTAACTTAGAATTGCTTTCATTTAATTAGTTAACCAATTATGTGCATTGCAAGTATTAATTTAAGTTAATATAAAAGTTGAGGGTTTGTATATAAATAACCATAATATTTTAACAATATCTTTTATTCTTCTTCTTTTCAGCAATGGCTTGGCTGCCGCTGCAACGCCACCAGCTGCACTAAGGCCTACATTCATGGATTAGCGGAGAAGGTGGATCTACTCCCGCCTCTCCATTCAAATTCGTGCAGGCAACTACAAAAAGAGGAGAGAGGCTACTGAGCGGAGTAGGTCTCCACCCCAACAATCCACACTGTGCAATGAGTCCATCTCGTCCATTTCACCACCGCTGGCCTCAACTGCGGCAACGAGCCTCCACCACTGTGGTCGTGTAGTGTGATAGGCCACACCGCCATCCGGAGATCGTCCGCATTACTGTGATCACCTCACAGTGCACCACCCTCGCCGTCATCACCAACAACCTCCACAACCGCTACTGCAATTTCACTCCTCAGTCAGTTAGGACGTCCAGGAAGTTTCCCGGACGTCTGATGCTTCGACCCCCCCACTCCAGCAGCAACCACCCTTGCTGCACTTCACCTCCAACGCCAACCACCAGCCCTCGCCCGCATCACCTTTAGCGCCAACCACCTTGTAGTCTCGCGTGCATCTTGCTGCGCAAGACCACCTTCAAGCCATCTCCAGCCTACAGTGCACCCGCTCACTCCTCGCCGTGCACTGCATCTACTCAAGCACGCCTCCTATAGCAGCATCCTCCTCCAGCAGGCGCGGGTTCACCAGCGCTTCAGTGTGCACATCTGCAGTGCCAAGCCCGCACCTGCTCCTTGCAGTGCGCCCGCCAGCAGCCTGCAGCAGCACTCAACTCCTGCGCACCTACTCCAGCGTGCCTGCACCTTCCGCCTGTGCCTACCATCTGTAGCGCCCCCTGCCGCCACCTGCAGTGCCGCCACCAGTGCGTGCGCCTACATCACCTTCAGCACGCTCAACTCTCGCACACCCACAACAGCAGTGCCCGCGTGCACCACCTGCAGCAGCGCTCAACTCCGTCGCACAGTCGCCCCTCCAGCAGCTGCAGCCACCGTCAAGAGCCACCTTCGTTGGAGCTCCGTTCGGCCGGCTCCGGCCACCACGCGACTCGCCACCACCACCGCTGCGAACTTCCTCCGAGCTTCCCGCCTCCAGCCATTCATTCCTCTTCACGCACGGCCAAGGGGAAGAAATCCCCTATTTTGCTACAGTACATGCCCCATTAATAATTACATTTTCTGCCATTGTCATCTTTTAATGATATTTTATTGAATTTGCATTGCAAAAAAATCCTCTAGTTGTTAAAAATTTCCATTTCAGCATGTTTTCTTGATTCACCTTAATCTGAAGGCAAATTTGGCTTGATTCTCGTCTAAACTAACTACGAACAAACATTTTTAACCGGTGCGAATTTAAATACGTCATTGCCTCCCTGTGGGTATGACCCACTCTTCTGCGAGTGGTTATTTTTAATTATTAATTAGTCGATTTTTCCACCACATAAAACTACAAATGACTTTAAAGCGAACAATCGACTCGTCAGTACCAAATCAGAAATTGTGATCAAGATTTCTAAATCGCCTGTTGCTCCTCGGCAATGGCGCCAAAATGTTTACCTAGCGAGATCAATGTTATAAAATCAATGCATCGTAGTATAGTTGAAATCGCTCGAAAACAAATAGATTTTATTACTCGAAGTTTTAAGTCCAAGGTCGAACATAGGGAGCAAATTGGGGTTTAAAAATCAAGTGCATAACTTTAAAATTGAATATAATATGCAATGAAAATTAGAGTTATAGTGTGAAAACACAGAATGTCATTGTATATAAAGAAAGCACAAAAAATGGACGTTTGATTTTGTGAATCAGATGTCTTAAATATGGCTGCTACAGTGCTGCTTCTCATCTCTTTTTCTCTGATCTTTGTCTCTACTTGCTTCCTTCCTTCTTCTTTTCTTCTCTATTCTTTTCGTGCCTTAGCCTTCTTTCTACCTTTAGCTTCTCTAGCCTTTAGCTCCTTCTCTTTCTTCTTCTTTCTTTGGCGACTCCTCTTCTGCCTTAAGTTCCTTCTCCTTCCCTTTCTCTTTCTTCAGCCCTTTAGCCTTCAGCTTCTTCCTCTTCAGTCTTTGCGTTCTCCTCCCTTAGCTTCTTTGGCCTCCACCTTATTCTTCCTTGGCTTCTTCTTCTTCTCCTTTCTTACGAGAGCAAAACCTACCCCTACCCGCCCCCACTATCTCTCTTCCTCTTTCTCTCTTAGGCTCGCTCTCCCAGAGCCACTTCTCGGGTAATTGGGTTGGGTACGTGCTCGAGACCAGGCCCACCGGTGTGTAGTGGTGGGTGAGGAGTGCAGGTCAGGTATTCGGGTTAAGCCAAGTTTGCGGGGATCGGGTCACGTACGAGGTGGTGAGAGGGTGAGTAGGACCTCACCCCGTGGTCAGAAGGTGATAAGCCTAGTTCAGTTTTTCAATTTATTCCACTGTGCCCGCTCGACAGCTTCCGAGGTGGGACTAAACGTCCCACCTTCCTTTGCGTGTGTCGGCAGCAGGAGGCTTCCTTGATTGTAGCGGCTACTTCGATCTTCAGTGCCAATTGCTTGGTTGGAGCTATGCACGAGATGAGTCCGCACACCTTGGGAGTCGTAGCCTGGAGTGAGGAGACCTGGAGCAAGCTTGCAAGCTAGCTGCTTGCTTGCTTTAATGGCCACGGGCCTTGAAGCCTGTCGACACGAAAATAGACTCGCGGCCTCGTCTGAAAGCTCAGGGAGCTTCACAAGACTTGGCGAACGCAGTGCGGGGGTCAGCGTGGCGTGGGGTGGATGGAGTGTGCGTGCCTAGGGCACCCTATGTGCGTGAGAGTGGGTGTGTTCAAGAGGTGTTTTGGGGGCGTGGTGCAGTGAGTGGAGTGAGGGTTTAGGATCAATGAGGCATTGCGGTGCTTATGGGGTGGTTGGCGAGGAGGATGGAGGTGTGGAGCAGCGTTAACACCTCGTCAGAGGTCTGGCTAGAGGTGGAGAAGGTGGTGGTGATTAGTGGCATCGAGGGATATTTTTAAGAAATAAAGAGGGGGAACAGGAAGAGGAGAGAGAAGTTATCTGACATAACCTAAGGATGAAGGAGGAAGGGATGGCGGCTAGCTCGTGTTGTCGTCGCCGGAGACGAGGCTCTCCATAGGTGAGGCAGCGACGACAATAGGGGCAGAGGTGCCACTAAGCTGGTATGGCTAACGCGGATGAACGAGACGAAGGCAACCTAACCACTGGTATTGTGGTTGGGCGGCGAGAGAGAGGTGATGGAACCACTGGATCTTACGGCAAGATTGTGGCCGGTGAGGAGAGAAGAAAGTGGGGTGGACCGGCCCAATTCCAAGCTGTGGTGCGGAATGAATTAGGGTTTCTTAAATAGGTCGTGGAGGCTGGGTTTGTGCTTGCATTTGCATGAGAGATTGGGTAGGAATTAGGGCTCATCAATGGGTTCACATTGGAGGAGATTTCTCAAAGAATCTCCCTTTCAATTTTGAAGGGGATTCTCTAAGAGATCAGAGAGTTCTTACCTTTGAAACCTCGCCAGTGTTGGATTCTCTCTGCTATAATGGTGGAGGGACCTAATTACAAAGAATGACGAGGAAGCTAGGAGTTTTCTACAGAGGTTTTCGAAAGATAAGGGTAGAAATGTAATTGAGCTGGACCTATTTGCAAAGTAGGTCAAGATGAATTCCCCTTAGGTCCAAATTTTGGTATAAAACTAATTTGGACCTATGGAATCTAATGGTGAAGTTGGATTTTGGGTTTGACCACGTTTGATTGGGTAATTTATGTAGAAACCTAATTTAGGGAAATATTTGACTGAGATGCCAATTTAGGTCAAAATAGGTTCTAAGGGAAAAATTGAAGGTTTTAAACCCTAGAGAATATTTTTCCATGATTTTTAGAATGTTTAGGTGAATTTTATCCTGACCAGAACCTTGTAAAATCAAGTGGATTTGTATTAGGGTTACAAGAAGTCATTTAATTCCCAGAATTCACATGAACCCTTTTCTGTTTGAACCAACCCACTTTTTATCTTGATAAGACCATTTGACCTGTGTTTAGCCCATGAGAAATCCCGTTGTTGTACTGCAATTGTAAAATTGCAGTTTTACGACTTGTTTCTTGCTTTTCTCTCAGAATGGTTATTCATGGAGTTAGGACCTTGAGTTGGTTATGTAGGAGCTTTTGTTCTCTTTTTTGGGTCAAAATGAGCTAGTTAGGTCTCATGGTGGTGTTCCCATCTTTCGCCATAGTCCGACGAAGCCTCTAAGCTGTTCTGATTGGGCCATTCGGCTGCATTTGTCTTTTTTGGTGCTGGCCCCCAGCGCCATTAGTGGACCATCTTCGAAGAAAGATTCAAGGTTCACTCCTTGCCTGTAGACCAAGGTAGCTATCCCAGATTGCGTGGAATACTCCCAGGTAGGATCTAAGGGCATTAGTTGGAGGCATCATCCTCTGTAGTTGTGCAAATTCAAGCCATCATTATTGCGACATCAGATGCGAGAAGAGGGTGGGACTTTAGTCCCACCTCGGAAGCGAAGGAGAAACTGCTATCGCATAAGAGAAAAAAGTGATAGAGGCTTATCGCCTCGAATCACTTGGGGGGTGGGGTCCCTTACACCCTCACTCGACCTCATCCGCAACACTGACACCGCAGATCTGGTTTGGTTTGACTACCTGCCAAGCCCTGTGAACTCCTCCGCTATGACCCACGCCCGCAGCCTTGGACCCGGGTGCGCTCTAGGTCCGAATACCAGATAACCCGATACTGTTGGAGGCTCTGGGAGAGTGTGACCCAAGGAGAGAAAGAGAGGAGAGTCTACACGGGGTAAAAGGGAGTGTTTTGCTCTCTGGGAAGTTGGCTAACACTTAGCCAAAATCTGAAGAGCCTTCCCTCTCTATGTGAAGAAGAAGAGTAAGAAGAGTAGATAAAGAAAGAGAAGGAAGAGAAAATAGCAAATGAAGTGGAAGAGAAAAAGAGCAGCAGCAAAAGAAGAGTCTGCCAAGAAGAAGAAGGAAAACAAGACAGGAAGGAAGGAAGAAGCAAAGAGAAGCACTGTTCATAAGATGTTTAAGACGTCCGATTGAATAATTAGACGACTGACTTGAGTTTATTTCATTCATAACTATTGAGTTTCATTTGATATTATTGTAGGGAGTAATTGGTGATTCAAATCATCATTTTACTCCATTCTTTTTGCAGTCTGACACGTGATCTTATTGCTACATTATTTTTAATCAATTTCTGATCATAATTTCTTATCTCTATTATTGTAATTTTGAGAATTGAATTTTTACATCCAACGAACGACCTCGGACTTTTTCGAGTATAAATTTTATCTATTTTTTTGCGAGATTTCAACTATACTGCAACACAATGATCTAAAACTTAATTTCGAGTAAACAAGTGGGGTTAATAATATGTAAATGCAAAGAAGTGCAGAAAATAAGAAAGTAAATTCCGTTGCCTCCCTGGCAATGACGCCAAAATGTTGAGTCAGGTTTCGTGAATTAAATCGGGGTTTAGAGAACTCATCGTCGTAGCTCGCAAAATGCATCTACTGAATACAATTTGTAACCAAACCTCCAAAGGAGTCCTGTGGAGAACATAGGGCGACGACGTTTCCTTTGGTTGAAATCCACATTTTGTTTTGTTTCTTTTTGGTGTTTCGAGGTTTTGTTATTTTTTTCTTTTATTTTTATAGAAGAAGCAAGCAAGATAGATCACAAGTGAGATGAAACAACTTTGATCTATCATGCAAATGTTTATTACAATAATCTATGAAAGCATAAAAGAGATAGAGGTGGGAGGAAATCTCCCAAATCGATTATTCAGCGAGACAATGGTGCCTGGTGGAGGCTTGGATGAAGGAGGTTAGATGCAAGTCGATGAAGGTGAGATGCAAGAGGATGTCAGGTAGAGGAATGCTTCACCGAGGCTCTGGAATAGAGGTGAGGAGAAGAAGGAAATCTTCTACCAAAATGGAGGTGGGGGGACAACTCCAACGCAACCTATGAAGGTGGTGGGATGATGGATGAATATTTGGTGGGAAATAAGAATATTACACTAATAGGAGGCTTTTTGAGCTTAAGAGTAAGCTCTAATGGAGCTTTGGTAGGCTACTAGAGCTTAGGAGTAGGTGGGAGTAGAGTAGGTAGAGATGGTGAAGAATGGAGGTGTAGGGGTCCTTTTATAGTGGAGGGAAAAGGAAGAAATTCGTGTAGAGGGTTGTAGTGATAGATGCAAGCGTCATTAAACACATTTGCAGCTATCGCTGAAGATCACGCTCCCACCTCTCATGCCCACAATTGTCCTCGCATTTACAGGCAATTACTAATGGTTGTAAACATCACTAAAGGTCTAGCCAGGCTATCGCTAAAGATCCGCGCCAACCCTCGTCCCTGCTGGCCCTCGCATCACCCGCTCCTTGTCACCCACGCGTGTGCTTGCACGCTGGCATTGCGGTGCAGGTGGCTGTGTGCATGCCTATGCACGTGCGTGCTTGCTGTGGTGCGGGTGGTTGTGCGTGCATGTGCGCGTAGACGGTGCCCCCAATTGTTGATTTAGGGGGTCTGTGGGTCTTGAAGCTGTGCCTCTCGTTTGAGGAGCGGGTGCTTCACCATTTCACCAAAGTGCCACTTTGTGGAGTGGAGAGCGGTGCGGTCGTGCTTGTCTTAGCCGTTGGATTGAGATCCAACAGTTAGGATGTCTTCCTGCGGTGAGGATGGGGACACGATGGCTTAGGTGGGGTGGCCTGGATGGCACCATGTGGCACCATCTAGGCCGTCCATCTTCTTCTTCTTGTAGAGGGTGTTACGGAACTCTAATCAGGGTGATTTTTGTGTTGATAGATTATGATCATCGTCCATACAGTTGGATTCTTCATCCAAAGCCCGTAAAGATGTCGCACTACCTCCTGTTCATATAAAATGAAAGAATTAATGTACATAATACACAACTATCCTAAATGCCATGCAATGGATGTTATGTAGTATTTATAACATGATATGCAATGCTAAGCTTAGGAACTATCATAAATAAGCATTTTATCATGAATTCATGTGTGTTTATCAGTGGATATTTTGTGAAATGATTATTTTGTTAGCCCATAATAGTAATTTCTTGTCCTGTTATTAAAAAAAAAAACTAGAATTAGGAGAACAAAACTTAGGCATTAGGAGTTTTGAACTCTAGGAATTGATACTTTAGGACTTGAACACTTAGAATCTTCAGGTCTTCAGGCTTAATCAGCCGGGTGTCCACTCGAACGTGGACTTAGTCTCGAGTCCCCAGCAAGTAATTTTATTTTAATTTGGTACATAAATTGGGGTGATAAGTACACGACTTATCAACCTGCCCTCTGATTTGAGGGGACTTTAAGCTTAAGCATCTACACACTATTTGCACAACTCACTTTTCGATGATTTTTATGAAAATTAGGTAGCTAATGAACTTTCTAGGTTAGTATGGCTGGCAAATTGTCGTGGGTAACAACCCATTGGCCGGTTGTCTAGAGCCCAACTACATGACCATACTCATTCTATTGATTTTAGGTAAATCTTAGATAAGGGAGCCACCTACTTAGAAAAAAACATGATACTCAAAAATAAAAAGAAAAAAATATAGAAAATATAAAAATGAGAAAAATAAAAATAGAAAAACAAACCACACTTCTACACATGAGTATGGCTGGCAAGTTGTCGTGGGTAATAACCCATTGGCCGGTTGTGCAGAGCCTAGTTCACATAAATGCATAAATAATTCCCAAAACCCTTAGGGAAGAAGCAGGGAAGTATAATAAACCAAGGAGATATATACTAGGTTCACCCTTACGTTGACCCTATAAAAAAAAAATTAGGGATAAAGCTACCGATTGGAAAGATAAATCTTTAGTGGTTGAAACCTGAAGTCCATTTTAACGGCTGCTCAGTGAGTCTATCACTATTTTACAAGATGCTTAGCACTTATAGTCCTTTTCGAGTCTTGGGTAGGTCGGGTAGCTGTAAAAAGTTATCTCGAAACTCTCAAGCTCTAAATGTCCAAAAAATTAGAAAAGAAAAAAAAGCAAAAGAAATGTATCTTCCCTTTTCAAATAAGGTAAGGACTTGGGCGGTTTGCATTTTGGTAGACACCTGGGCACTATCGAGTTTTTGTAACCAGGTCTTGGGTTGAAATTTTCTAAAGCAACCAACAAATCTCACCTAAGTAATCAAACCCTGATTCTACTTTTGTACAGCATTCAGGTTAATTCCGCTAGGGACTAGCAAAAAGTAAGCATAGGGGTATGATAAACACGCATGAATTCATGATAAAATGCTTATTTATGCTAGTTCCTAGGCCTAGCATTTCATTTCATAGTATAAATATTGCATAACATTCGTTGCATTGCATTTAGGATAGTTTGTGTATTTTCTACACTAGTTTCGACATTTTATATGGCCAAGAGGCAGTGTGACATTTTTATCGGCTTCGAATGAAGAATCCGGCCGTACCTATGGATCCGGTGTGACGATCGTAGTTTGTCAGCGTAAAAATCATGTTAATCAGAGCACTGTAGCACCCTCTATAAGAAGAGGAAGATGGACGACCCAGATGGTGCCACGTGGTGCCATCCAAACCACCCTACATGAGCCTCAACCTCCCTAGCCTTACCATAAGGAATGATCCCAGCCGTTGGATCTCAATCCAACAGTTGAGAAGTGCCCAACCTCACCCGACCTCCTTCAAAGCTCTACAAGGAAGATCCACAACCGTTGGATCTTCATCCAATGGTCCAGGTTGTAGGTACACCAACAACTCCACATGACCATCTAACACCCGTGCCACAACTGTAGCGCACCTGCTCCTCAAAGAGATGGCGAGGGTTCGAGTGGCAATCCGATGCTACCACCTCAGCACCAAGCTAAATTGGGTTGCTCGATTTAGATCGAGCGGTGAGGATTACACATGCCAACACATGCCAGCTCAGATGTCACTCGACGATGCGCCAACACATGCCAGCTCAAATGTGCCTCATCAAGGGTGCTCATTTGAGACATCCATGCACGCTCTCCACCGATAGAACACGAAGAGGCGCAATGCGTGCGATCCTCATATTTTGCGATCCGTGCATGCTCCTTGACTGCACGATCAGGATTGGATGGTGGGGATGCATCCTTGCCAACGAGCACGAGATTCAAATGACAGTGAGCATGCGCAATCTCCTCGCGATCTCAGCCATCCACTCACAATCCAATAGCTGACATTCTCCCCACACTGTGCCAGCTGCAGCTGCTCCACCTTACTCTAGTGAAGGCGAGTGATGGCTCTAGCAACACCCCTGGTGGGTCTTCAGTGAGGTTTTAAATGTCGTTGAGGACCTGTGCGTGCAAAACACATCCCTTCCACCACTATATAAATCCCATGGCCCTCTCCTTTCCAAGCCATCACTTCCTATGCTACTCACACCCCCTCTAGAGTTCGAAAGAGTCTCCTAAGCTCCCAAGAGCTCCCTCTCATGCTCTAGTCCCCCTATTAGTGCAAAAACCCTTTCCCTCCACCAAATATTCATCCTATTCCTTATCACCTTAATTGGAGACCTAGAGGCTGTTCCCTCACCTCCATTTAGGAAGTCGATCACCTCCACCTCCTCATCCCCATTATGTGCCTTGGTGAAGCATTCCTCTACTTGATGTCCTCCTACATTTCACCCTCATCGTCTAGCTTCTCACCTCCTCTGTCCAAGCTTCCGCTAAGCACCTTCGTCTCACCAAACAGTTGATTTGGGAGATTCCTCTCACTTCTATCTCTACTATTTTTGTCATATTTCCATTTATTGTAACAAACGACATTGCATTATATTAGATTTTTTTCTCTCCACCTTGTGTGTATCTTGTTTATTTATTTACCACAAAAACACAAAAAAATAACAAAACCCTAAAATACCAAAAACAAACAACACGAAACACAGATTTCAATGAAAACAAATGTTGCCTCCCTGTGTTCGACCTGGGACTCCCATGCAATTTCAGTAAAAATTCTTAACTAATAATGTGTTTTTGCGGCTAGAGTGACGAGTTTCTCCTAACCCCAACTTTCCTTCGTGAAAACCCGCTTACCAGGGACCAACTATTAATTGTCTATTTCTATACAAGTCGAATGCTTAAATCTTTTTGTTAATAACAAAGGGGGAGAAAAATTTAATCATGCATGATAAAAACTAGTTTATGATCATTCTTACGCCCTAAATGACACCTAGATCTTAGGATTTCAACTCCGCAATTGGGTTTTTGGGTTGCATTTAGGTATTTTCCTAGGATAGGCATGCACTGCATTGTTTTGTTACTTTTGACATCTTTATTTGAGTTTCAGGGACTAACAGAAAGTCAAAACCCACAAACCATTGCACCATGAAAGGTAAAAGATGAAGAAGAAGCCCAATTTAGCTAGGATTTCCCATCTCTTATTAAAAAAGTGACAGTGTTTTTATTATACTTTTTCCCGCATTAACGTGCTATTTTTTGAGTTTTGCCGCCATTTAAAATAAAACGCTGTTGCTTATACATACGACGGAAAAAATAATTTTCCCATCGCTTTCTCAAATGAGAGATGGAAAAATCCTTTCATTTGCTACAAAAACTTATCATTTTTTGCAGTCGGTTATTGTAAAAATCAACAATAAAAATATTTTTCTCGTCGCTATCTCAAATAAGCGACGGTAAAAACTATTCATCTGCTAGAAAAGCTTATTTTTTTTGCTGTTGGTTATTTTAAAAGTCAATGGAAAAAATATTTTTCCTGTCGATTTTTGTAATAAGCGATGGGAAACAATCACCTTTGTTAAAAACAATTACCTTTTAACACTGTTGGTTGTAAAAATCGATGGTAAAAGGTAGGATTATTTTTTTTTAAATTCTAAAACACCCACTGTATTCCTATGGCCACTAGCATTTTGTTGTTTACTACCATCAAAATGCTTACGCCCATTGTATACTTGTGGTTATTTTTTTTTCCTACTAGCATTTTAATGCTTACTACTCGCCTCTAGTAAGACCCACTCCCTCCTTCAACACAGAGTGGCCTTACCTTGACAAGAAGTTCTTCAGACACGACTTGCTGGGAGTATAGGATGTCATAGGTGGCATCTCTCTGGTGATGCACTGCCAAAGGTAGACCAGCTAGGTAATGATGGAGCACGTTACTCAGGTTTTTGCTTACCTAAGCAGACAAGGTCAGCTTTTGGATCAGGTAGGAAAGGAGATCCACTCACTCACCGTTAGAAACCACAGACACCCCAGATCCAAACATGCTACTCAAGTAGTAGCAACAACTCCTCCTAAGACTACAATAGCAGACTGGCCCGTTAGTCCCACTATCTCGCAGATCCACTGATATTCAGATTTCACCCATTTTGGGACACAGGCTTCACTTTTCCTCCATTGCCAGACCCAACACTAGCACCCCTCTATTTCCTCTAGACAACTTTCATATTGATGCTAAGTTCCAATCACATATCGAGGCATTTCTGAGTTTCTTTAAGATTTCTCCTACTTTTTTTTAGACTATAATATTTATTTGGACTATAGTACTTTATATCTGTATTTATATCTTTGATAGTTTATTCTGCTATTGTAGCACTTCTTTCTAGAACCCTGATATAACTCCTTTACCTTGCTTATAATTCAGAAGCTTCATTTTATGCTCTTAATATTCTTTCATTATTCCTGATAGCAGCATATCATGAATTGCATAAAACTTTCAATATGGGGGACCAACTAGTAATTGTCTATTTCCATATGAGTTGAATGCTTGCATCTTTTTGTTAATAAAAAAGGGGGAAAAGATTTAATCATGCATGATAAACATCGATTTATCATCATTGTTATGCCCTAAAACACACCTAGCTCTTAGGATTTCAACTCAGTAAATGGGCTTTTTGGTTGTATTTAGGAATTTTCTAAGGATAGGCATGCATTGCATTGTTTTGTTAGTTTTGACATCTTTATTTGAGTTTCAGGGACTAACAGAAAGTCAGAACCCACAAACCTTGGCACCTTGAAAGGAAAAAGATGTAGGAGAGGTCCAATTTAGCCAGGATATCCCATCGCTGATTAAAATAGCGACGATGTTTTTAAGATATTTTTTTCCATGCTATCGCATCATTTTTTGAGTTTTTTCGTCATTTAAAATAAAATGTTGCCGCTTATACAAGCAACGGTAAAATTAGCTTGTTGTCGCTTTCATAAATAGGCAACCAGGAAAACCTTTCATTTGCTACAAAAACTTAGCTTTTTTTGCCGTCGGTTATTTTAAAAATCGATGGTAAAAATATTTTTCCCGTCACTTTCTCAAATAAGCGATGGTAAAAAACTTTCATTTGATAAAAAAGCTTACATTTTTTCACCATCAGTTATTTTAAAAATTGACGGCAAAAATATTTTTTCCGTCCCTTTTTGTAATAAGAGATGGGAAACTGTCACCCTTGTTAAAGAGATAACCTTTTAACACCATCGGTTATTGTAAAAACCCATGAGAACGGTAGCATTATTTTTCTTTTAAATTATAAAACACCCATTGCATACCTATGGCCACTAGCATTTTGTTGCTGACTACCATCAAAATGCTTACACTGATTGTATACCTGTGGTTATTTTTTTCTTTCCTACTAGCATTTTGATGCTTACTACCCGCCTCCAGTGAGACCCACTCCCTCCTTCAACACAGAGTGGCCATACCTTGACAAGTAGTTCTTCAGACATGACTTGTTGAGAGTAAAGGATGTCACAGGTGGCATCTCTATGATGATGCACCACTAAAGGGAGACTAGCCAGGTAATGATGGAGCACGGTAGTCAGGTTTCTACCTACCTAAGCAGACAAGCTTAATTTTTGGCTCAGGTAGGAAAGGAGATCCACTCACTCACCGTCAGAAACCAGAGACCCCCAAATCCAGATGTGCTCCTCCAACAGTAGCAACTGCTCCTCCTTAGCTATAGCAGTAGACCTGCCCGTTAGTCCCATTGTCGCACAGATCAACTGATATTTAGATTTCACCTATTTTGGGACACAGGCTTCGCTTTTCCTCCACTGCCTAACCCAGGACAAGCACCACTCTATTTTCTTTTGAGAACTTCGATATTGATTTTGAGTTCCAATCAGATATCGAGCCATTTTTGAGTTTCTTTTAGATTTCTCCCATTTTTTCTAGACTGTAATATTTATTTGGACTATAGTACTTTATATCTATTTCTATAATCTGGATAGTTGTACTTTATATCTCTAATAGTTTATTTCTGCTATTGCAGCACTTCTTTCTAGAACCCTGATATAGATCCTTTACCTTGCTTATATTTTAGAAGTTCTAGTTTATGCTCATAATATTCTTGCATTATTATTCATAGCAGCATATCATGAATTGCATAAAACTTTGAATAAGGGGGACCAACTATTAATTGTCTATTTCTATATGGGTTGAATGCTTTAATATTTTTGTTAATAACAAAGGGGGAGAAAAATTTAATCATGCATGATAAATGCCAGCTTATCATCATACTTATGCCCTAAAACACTCCTAGCTCTTAGGATTTCAACTCCGCAATCGAGTTTTTTAGTTGCATTTAGGAAATTTCTTATGATAGGCATGCACTACATTGTTTTGTTAGTTTCGACATGTTTATTTGAGTTTTAGGGACTAACAGAAAGTTAGAACCCACAAACCCCAGCACCAAGAAAGGCAAAAGATGAAAAAGAAGCCCAATTTGGCTAGGATTTCCCCTCGCTTATTAAAAAAGCGACAATGTTTTTAGGATGCTTGTTCCCATGTTAACAAGCCATTTTTTGAGTTTTGACGTCATATAAAACAAAATGCCGTCACTTTTACAAGTGATGGTAAAAATGGTTTTGCCATCGCTTTTAGAAATACGCGATGGCAAAAACCATTCTTTTGGTACAAAAACCTACCTTTTTTTGCCGTCGATTATTTTGAAAACTAGCGATGGGAAAAATATTTTTCCCATCGCTTTCTCAAGTAAGAGATGGCAAAAACCTTTCATTTGCTACAAAAGCTTACCCCTTTTTCATCGGTTATTTTAAAAACCAACGGCAAGAAATCTTTGTTAAAAAAAACCTTTTAAAACCATCGGTTATTGTAAAAACTATTTGGAAAGGAAGGATTAGTTTTTTTTTAATTCTAAAACACCCACTGTATAGTTGTGGCCACTAGCATTTTGTTGCTTACCACCATCAAAATTCTTGCACCCACTATATACCTGTGGTTATTTTTTCCCTACTTGCATTTTGATACTTACTACCTGCCTCCATTGAGGCCCACTCCCTCATTCTTTGACACAAAGTGGCCTTACCTTGATAAGCAATTTTCTAGACGCAACTTGCTGGGGGTATAGGATGTCTCAGGTGGCATCTCTCTGATGATGCATCTCCAGAGAAAGACTAGCCAGGTAATGATGGAGCATGGTACTCAAGTTTCTGCCTACCTGAGCAGACAAGGTTAGTTTTTGGATCAGGTAGGAAAGGAGATCCACTCACTTACCATAAAAAACCAGAGACCCCCAGATCTAGACGTGCACCTTCAGCAGTACCAATAGCTCCACCTCATACTACAACAGCAGACTAGACCATTAGTCCCACTATCCCACAAATCCACTGATATTCAGATTTCACCCATTTTGGGACATAGCCTTTGCTTTTCCTCCACTGGCAGACCCATCACTAGCACCCCTCCATTTTCTCTTGACAACTTTGATATTGATGCTGAGTTCTAATCAGATATCGAGGCATTTCTGAGTTTCTTTTAGATTTCTTTCTATATTGTAGTATTTATTTGGACTATAGCACTTCACATCTCTATTTCTATCTTTTGATGAGTTGTACTTTATATATAAGATAGTTTATTTCTGCTATTGTAGCACTTCTTCCTAGAACCCTGATATAGCACCTTTACCTTACTTATAATTCAAAAGTCTCAGTTTATGCTCTTAATATTCTTGCTTTATTATTCATAGCAGAATATCATGAATTGCATAACACTTTGAATAAGGGGGACCAACTATTAATTGTCTATTTTTATATGAGTTGAATGATTGAATCTTTTTGTTAATAACGAAGGGGGAGAAAATTTTAATCATGCATGATAAACACCAGTTTATCATCATTCTTATTTCCTAAAACACACCTAGCTCTTAGGATTTCAACTCTGCAATCCAGATTTTGGGTTGCATTTAGGAATTTTCTTAGGATAGGCATGCACTGCATTATTTTGTTTATTTTGACATCTTTATTTGAGTTTCAGGGACTAATAGAAAGTTAGAACCCACAAACCTTGGCATGATAAAAGGGAAAAGGTGAAGAAGAAGCCCAATTTAGCTAGATCCCAATTGAATCCAGCTCATCTCAGCTGAATTCCAACTCAACCTAATTGGGATTAGCTTATCTCAACTCCATCCAGCTCACCTCAGCTGGATAGTAGGTCAAGTTAGCTCATCTCAGCTCCATTTAGCACACCTCATCTGAGTGGCATCTCAGACCAGCTCTACTCAGCTGATCCCAACTTTATTTAGCTCCTCCCAGCTCCACCTAGCTCTTAAAAGCTCTACCTGACTAGGATTAGCTACTGCCATCAAATATCTAAGCCTAGTCAGCTAAAGAAGTTCTCAACAATCTCAGGCTAGCTCAACTCCAACTCTGGAGGACTCAACTCAGCTCAACTTAGTTAAGTTGAGATACATGACCTATGCTAGCCACCTTAGTTAGCTAAGTAGTCTTTGGGAAGACCAGCTGTAGCTCACCTTAGCTCAGATCAAAAGAAATAGCTCAACCTGGCTTGGTTTAGCAGCTAGCAAAGAACTAGCTAGCTAAGCTAGCTATTAGGCTCAACTTCAAGTCTATTCAACAACAATCAGCTCCAGCAAGTTCCAATGCAGCTCCTCCAACGAAAACCCTAGGTTCTCTAATCTTTCCTCCATTACTCTACTAGCTAAGCTAGCATAGCTTAGCTCCTACTCCCCTACCATGCCCAAGCCTCACCTTAATATCCACCTAGCTAGCCCTACCTAAAGTCCACCAATGATAACTAATCCTACTCCATTTTTACACCACCTTGTAGCCACCTTTTCACCCCATCACCACCACCAAAAGCGACTACAAAAGTGGCGCCAACCTACCCTAACTACCCCCTTATTTTGGTGCTAGAACAAGGGGCCAGCCTAGCCCTACACATCACTATGCCACCATATCTAGCCCTCCCATTTTACTTCTAAAACCCAGCCTTCTAGAACCCCCCATAGTTGGCACAAACCATGGCTTCCCTCCATGGTTGGTGCCACCTATGGTGTTCCTCAAACCCTTAACCACCACCCCCTACCACCCCTTAATTTGGCGCCACACATCATAGCCCTACATCCACTAACTGCCCTCCAAAATCTAATCCTAACCATCCATCTATCTAAGCCAACCCTTCACCCTTCCCTTCCTACTTAAACCCCCATTCTACCACCAAAAAAAGACACCCTTGTGTTCATGGACGTTTCTGTGCGGATTTAAAGGCGTATTACGTTGCAGTAGAACCGACAAAACGTTTAAACAAATAATTTTATTACTCGAACAACTAGAGTATCCGAGGTCGAACACAGGGAGCAAACTCAGTACTTTGTAAAACCCAAGAATACAAATGTTAAATGCAAATATAATTGATTCAAAGAGTTTTTAAGAAAGATGTAAAAAAAATAGAATTAGACATCTGATTTATGTATCAGACGTCTTAAATGTGATCTTTCTTTCTCTTTTTCTTCTTCTGCTTTGCCTCTTTGCAATCTTCCCTTGTCCTTCTTCTTCTTCTCCTGCGAAGACCTCTAACCTTTCTGTTTTCCTCCTTCGCCTGCGAAGACTTCTTTCTTTCTTCTTCTTCTGTCTTTCTTCTCCTTTCTTCGTTGCCTTCTTCTCCTTTCTTCGTTGCCTTCTTCTTCTTCTTTGTCTTGCTTCTCCTTTCTTCTGCAGCGGCCACGTCCTTCTCCTGCAATCAGCCTGCCTGCACAGGGGAACAAAACCTAACCCTTCTCCCTCTACCCGCGCGTGTCTCTCTCTCAAGCAATTCACTCTAACCGCTCTACCAGAGCCACAGTCTCAATCGGGTCGGATCGTACCCGGGACTAGGCGCACCTGCAGGTGTGTGATGCGCGAGGAGTGCGTAGGTCTAGGTCGGGTCGGATCCGCCAGGTCCGCGTGGTCAGGCCGCGGACGATGCGGGTGGGGTCAGTGAGGGACCTCACCCCTGTGCTTTCGAGGCAGTAAACGTATATCACAAAAAATCTTTATACCATACCTGTGCCTTGAGATTCCACGATGTGGGACTAAACGTTCCGCCCTTCCTTTGCGTGCGCTCGCAGACTCTCGTGTGCAATTGCCCACGCTGAAGGCCCTGCTGGTGATCCTTGCTGAACTCAGTCACCTCGCAACACTTGCGAGAGTCTGCTGCACCTGCCGCCTGGGAAGCCTGACGCCTGCTGCTGCTCCAAGCTTCCTGCTGCTTCGACTGTTAATGGCGGCCGGAGCGTTCACCTGAGCTTCCACAGAACGGCCTATTGGCCCAATTAGAATAGTTGGAAACCTTCGCCGTAGCACGGCGAAGGCGGTGGGTGATGCTGCAGGTTGCCGGTCGGCCTAGGCGTGCCCGCCTAGGTTAACCTGTGGCCGGAGATGGTGGGTTGTTCGGGGGGTGGTTATGGAGGTCTGGAGTGGCAGTTGTGGGGTGGAGCGAGTTCCTGGTGGTGAGGCGGAGCTCACGAGGTGGTTGGCGAGCCGTGTGGAGTGGCGGAGTGGTGTGGGCGGCTCGCCGGAGTTCGGTCGGTGATGTGGAAGATGAGGGTGGTCAGCGTCGGTCGAGGGGTAATCAGATGAGATAACAGGGGGAAAAGAGAGAGGATAGGATGGAGAGGAGTTCTAACCTAATTGTAAGGACGAAAGGGGACAGAAGGCGGACAGCAGTACTTGCTGTCGCCGGAGAAGATGACGCCCAGTGGGGGAGAACGGCGGCGACGACGGGGCTGAGGCGGCGTGCGCTGGTACTGCGCGACGCGGAGGGAGGTCAGGAAGCTAACTCTGCCACTGGTTTTGTGGCAGAGCGAAGAGGGAGGGGAGGGGGGCTCGCCGGAGCTAGCTGGGGTATTTGGCCGAGCAGGAGGAGAGGAATTGAAGGGGGAAACTCGGCCAAATCAAGCTCAAGATGAGTGGCCGGGTCCGAGGGGTGTTTTATAGGTGCTGGACTTGGTGTGCAGGGCGTGAAGGGCACGTAATTGCCTGAGGTTGGTCGCCGGAGATGGAAAGGAGTTAGGATACCCAAATCTCTCGTGCGTTCGCACGAGAGATTGGGTTCACACCAACGATTGTAATTGACTTTATGAGGAAGGGAATTCCTCAGAGAATCCTCCTTCCATTTCTGGGAGGGAATCTCTGAGGGATTAGAGAGCAATCCCTCTCCGAACCTCGCCGGAGCTCGGTTCTGCCCTAGCAATGGCGGCAGGACCGGTTTGCAAAGAAGGCGAGGAACCTAGGGGGCTCTTTGCAAGGATATTCAAAAGATAGGGACCTCTTTGTGATTTGGGTGTACTAACTTGCAAAGTAGGTCAAGATGACCTCCCCTTAGGTCCAAATTTTGGTACAAACCTAATTTGGCCCTAAAGAATCCAATGGTGAAGTTGGGTTTTAGGTTTGACCTCTTTTGACTGGACATTTTGCGTAAAAACCCAAATTAGGTTAATTGAAGAGCTAAGACCCTAATCTAGGTCAAACTAGGTTCCAAAGGCCAAATTAAGTGTTCTAAACCCCAGAGGATGTTTTTCTATGATTTTTAGAGGGTTTGCTTGATTTTTATTCTGACTGGAACCTTGTTAATTTAAGCGGGTCTGTTTTAGGGTTACCAAGTGTCATTTAATTCTTAGATTGCACATAAACCCATTTCTGATTAATTCAACCCACTTTGGACTATTTGACCTATGTTTTGCTTTTGAGAAATCCCGTTTATGTACTGCAATGGTAAAATTGCAGTTTTAACCTTTATTTCATGTTTTCTTCTCAGAGCACTTGTTCCTTTAGTTAAGCCTTCTTCTAGGTTATGTAGGAGCTTTTATCTTCTTTATTAGGTCAAAATGAGCTAGTTATGGCTCATGATGAGGCTCTCATCATACCCCCATGCCTAGCTTTTGCTAGTCCCTTAGCAAAATTTCAAAGTTTTAACTTCCATTCTAGACCCAAAGTGTCCTTAGTTATGATAAGTGCTTCTTTTGTGATTAGGTAGGAATGCCGACAATAGGCCTAGAGGTACTCAAGTACCAACCAAAATCTGGACCTGTTCTGCTTTAGCCTCAGTCCTTCGCAAAGGTTTCTACGGCCCACAAAAACTATCCTAGGGTTTGTTGGACTCTGCGGTTAAAGCACCCGTGCTTGAGACATTTTTAGCCTACGCTCAGTTTGCAGTGCGTTTTTTTTTTTTTTTTTTTTTGTAAGAGAGAGATAGAGGATTTATTTGTTTGGAGAGCTTTTCTCTCTCTTTTCTTTTTATTTCTAGCTTCGGATTAGCTTCTCAACACGGTCTGTATCGGATTCCTCGTCCCCATCATCAATCCTCAAGGGTCCCTGGCTTTCGAGATTTCGAGATAATCCCGCCCATGGCAACCCCCGGAACCCTGGCTTTCGAGATTTCGAGATAATCCCGCCCATGGCGTTCCGTGGCCGAATTCAGACCCTGGCGATCGACATTTCGTGATAATGCCACCCATGGTATCTGAACCAGCAGAGTGCTTACATGCCCCCAGTAGGATATTTAAATATCCTAAGAGACAAGCACCGAGGAGACGATATGTTGTTACGCATCTTCGAGGGGAATTTCCCGCCTCTCCGCGCTGGGAACTTGTCCAAATCAACTTGTGTTGATTGGCCGCTCCTAATCTAGGTGACTTTTTCAGAATATTAAACGCTCTTGCGTGTTTTGAATATTTATGCGCACTGAACCAGACTGTGTGTGAATTTGGGTGCTTAGGTTACCGAATCCCGCAAACCGGAGGTCAGTTAACGAGGCCGAATACTTCCTAAGCCTTAGACCTAATACTTAAGCTTCGCATTTTCCTCAACCTCTTGAGGATTGTCCAGATTTTAACGGATACGTGAATTTTTAAGCTAAAAATCTAGCCCAAGAGGCCTAAGACCAGCGTTCCCGCTAATCTCTTGTTATATCTCTGTAGCATTTTTCTTTTCTTTTTCTTGACTCGGTCTAGAACTTCAGTTAACCCCTTAATCTTTTACTAATGACTTTTTCTTTTTCTTTTCCTTTTGTGCTCCTTTCTTTATTTTTGCTCTTTTTTGTCATTTTTCTTTCTTTTCCTCCTCTCATTTGTATGACCCTGAATTGTTCCTCCCCTCTATCAAGTCCCTTTTTTTTTTTTTTTTTTTTTTTTTTTTTTTTTTATGAATGAAACCCTTTCTTGATATGAATTTTCTGACATTTTGCACTTTCATACCCCCCCATGCCTAAGATTTGCAATGTCCCCATTGTAAATTAGGTGGTTTCGAATTCAGCTTAGTTCATGTGTTAGGACAGGTGTGTGGTGAGTGAATGGGTCGAAGCGACTTGTTGCGAACGATTTCTAATCTCGGGTAGGTATACCTGAGGTGAAGTCGGCTGTTCTAATGGATGAACCCTAAAGTGCAATATGAGTTCCGCATAGCGATGTCAGAAACGGTTTCAGGTTTTTCAAAGAATGACGGGTTGCCTCCCGTTAAGCGCTGAGTTTTACGCCATCGGCTGGGCGTAATGAGCTCAAGAGGAAAGGAGGGTAAAGGATGACTCAGTCAAATCTATATCGGTCATGTCAATGAATGGCTTGAGTCTCTGCCCATTCACGACAAATGGTTCAGAATCGTGGCTGAGTGGGCTGATTTCAATAGCTCCATTTCCGAAGATTTGGCGGACTAGGTAGGGTCCGACCCACTTGGATCTTAGCTTTCCTGGGAATAGTTTGAGTCGAGCATCAAAGAGTAAAACTTTTTGACCAGGATGAAAGACCTTTCTAGAAATGTGTTTGTCGTGAAAAGCTTTAACCCGTTCTTTGTAAATTCGCGAGTTCTCATATGCGTCGTGGCGTAATTCATCGATCTCGCTCATTTGAAATCTTCTGTGGGTTCCAGCCTTAGAAAGGTCGAGATTACAGGTCCGTACTGCCCAATAGGCTTTATGCTCCAATTCGACGGGGAGGTGACATGCCTTCCCGTACACTAGTCTGAAGGGAGACATTCCTAATTGGGTCTTGTGGGCGGTCCTATAGGCCCACAATGCTTCCGGAAGCCGAGAAGACCAATCTTTTCTATCAGGTCGAACAGTAACCTGAAGGATCTTCTTGATCTCTCGGTTAGATAGCTCAGCTAGACCATTAGTTTGGGGGTGGTAAGGAGTAGAGATTCGGTGTGACACCCCGTATTTGATCATCAGTGACCTGAACTGAGCGTTTGTAAAATGGGTCCCTCCGTCGGAAATTATAGCACGCGGAATCCCGAACCTTGAGAAAATGTTTTGATGAAGGAATTTTATAACGACTTTATGATTGTTGGTTCGAGTCGGAATGGCTTCTATCCATTTGGAAACATAATCAACTGCGAGTAAAATGTATTCGAAGCCATCCGAGGTAGGAAAGGGTCCCATGAAATCAATCCCCCAAATATCAAAAATTTCGCATACCAAAATCGGCTGTAGAGGCATCATGTCTCTATGGCTCATGTTGCCTAGAGTCTGGCAACGGGAACATGCCTTACAGTGATTGTATGCATCTTTGAAACTTGTGGGCCAGTAGAAACCACACTGGAGGACTTTCGATGCGGTTTTATGTCCCGAAAAATGTCCACCGCATGCCTGGTCATGGCAAAATGAGAGTATGTCTTTGATTTCCACTTCCGTGACGCATCGTCGGATTATCTGATCAGCACCAATGCGGAAGAGATACGGGTCTTCCCATAGGTAATACTTGGCATCAGAACGCAATTTGTCCTTTTTGGCCTTCGACCAATCGGGCGGAATCTGATGTGATGCCAGGTAATTAACAATATCGGCGAACCATGGAAGACTTGTACTGATAGTCAGGAGGTGCTCATCAGGAAAATGTTCTGTAATAGGTCCGGACGGATCAATAATTTCAGGAGGAAGGCGGGATAAATGATCAGCTACCACATTGTGCTTTCCCGCCTTGTCGCGAATCTCGATGTCAAATTCTTGCAACAGCAAGATCCAGCGGATTAATCGAGGTTTCGCGTCCTTCTTGGCTAGGAGATGCCTCACAGCTGTGTGATCCGAGTATATGATAACACGGGAACCCAGAAGGTATGATCTGAATTTTTCCAGGGCAAATACTACGGCCAGCAGCTCTTTCTCAGTAACCGTATAGTTACGCTGAGCCTCATCCAGTGTTTTGCTGGCGTAGTAAATGACCACAGGTTTCCCATCAATTTTCTGCCCCAAAACCGCTCCTACAGCGAAGTCAGATGCATCGCACATGATCTCAAAGGGTTGAGACCAATCAGGGGACTGTAGGATTGGGGCTTGGGTGACTCGGTCACGTAAGATCTCAAATGCTTGAGTGCATTCCTTGGAAATTCCGAAAGGCACATCCTTGGAAAGCAGATTGGTCAGGGGGCGCGCGATTTTGGAGAAATCAGGGATGAATCGACGGTAGAAATCGACGTGCCCCAAAAAAGATCGGATGTCCTTAATCGAGCTAGGCATAGGGAGCTTGGAAATCAGGTTAACCTTAGCTCGATCCACTTGGATGCCTTTCTCTGAGATTAAATGTCCCAGGACAATTCCCTCAGGCACCATGAAATGGCTCTTTTCCCAGGAAAGAACCAAATTCACCTCGATGCACCGCCTGAGTATATGGACCAAGTGTTGGAGGCAATCGTCAAATGATTGTCCAAAAACTGAAAAGTCATCCATGAAGACTTCCAGATAGTCACCTACCATATCTGAGAATATGGCAAGCATGCACCGCTGAAAAGTTGCAGGTGCATTGCAGAGACCGAATGGCATCCTTCGAAACGCGTACGTCCCGAAGGGGCAGGTGAATGTGGTCTTTTCTTGGTCCTCTGGATGGATTGCCACCTGATTGTAACCGGAGTACCCGTCAAGAAAGCAGAAGAATCTATTTCCCGCTAGTTTCTCGAGGATCTGATCAATAAACGGTAGTGGGAAATGATCCTTCTTCGTGGAGGAATTTAGTCTTCTGTAATCAATGCAGACTCTCCACGAATTAGCTATTCGGGTAGGAATGACTTCCCCGGTTTCTGTCGTGATGATGGTAAGTCCTGCCTTCTTAGGTACCACTTGTGTTGGACTCACCCAACGACTGTCGGAGATCGGGTAGATGATCCCTGCATCTAACCACTTAATGATCTCCTTTTTCACGACCTCCTGTAGGTTAGGGTTTAGTCGCCTTTGCATTTCTCTTGAAGGTCGTGAGCCTTCTTCTGTATAGATTCGATGCGTGCAGTATGAAGGGCTTATACCAGTCAAATTATCTAGAGTCCATCCAATGGCTCTACGATGTTGCTGGAGAACAGAAATCAAACGGAGTTCCTGGTCAGGTGTGAGTCGAGAATTGATAATCACAGGAAACGTTTGATTTGAATCCAAAAAGACATATTTTAGATGTTCAGGAAGGGGCTTGAGTTCCATGACAGGATTGTCAGCAGCAGCGGGTGGTTCAGGGTTTGTATCGGGAGCAATGGTAGGAGTCATAGGTGTGTCTAGATTGTGTTCGCACTCCTCTGTTAGCGGTTTTTGATTTTCTAGTGGTTGATCAGGAATAATCAGGTTGTCCTCTATGTGCAGTTCATCAACCACGGCTTTGACATCACAAATTTCCTCTATAACCCCGCAATTAATCCCTTGTTGGGCTTTGAAAATGTCGATCTTCAGATTTTGATTCCCAAATTTTAATTCTATCTGGCCCTCTTCGCAGTTTATATTGGCCCTAGCAGTGGCCAGAAAGGGTCTCCCTAATATGATTGGTGTGTCCCTTGGGTTCTTAGGTGCATCCATGTCCAGTACTATGAAGTCCACTGGGAAATAAAAATCTCGTACCCTAACAATGACATCCTCGAGTATACCTTTGGGTGACTTGATGGATCGATCAGCTAACTGCAATGTCACCTCAGTGGGTTTAAGTTCAGATTCTTCAAGGTGGTCAAGGAGGGATGTAGGTATTAAATTTATGGAGGCACCTAGGTCTAGTAGGGCTCTATCAAGTTGGGTTTCACCAATTTTACAAGAAATCAAGGGGGTTCCTGGGTCTTTAGCCTTGGGTGGGAGTTTGCTCAGGATGACAGAGCTGGCTTGCTCTGACAGTACAATCGGATTCCCATCCTTGGTTCGCGGCTTACGTTTAGGTGTACATATGTCTTTCAAGAATCTTGCGTAAGCCGGTATGTGGCGGATTGCATCCATCAACGGGATGTTTATCTGGACCTGTTCAAAGAGCTTAACCAGATCCTCCTCAGGAGCCACAGGTTTGGTTGTCCTTTTTCCTTTGGTCAAGGCCTCAGGAAATGGGATCCTAGCTGGTTCCTCTAGGATAGGTCCAGGTTCTTGATCTGGGACAGTAGTATCTTGGATGACTACCCTAGGGTCTTGGCGATTATCAGGCTTGGAGTGGTTCAGATAATGTGGGTCTTGTGTTGTTTTACCACTACGTGTTGTTACAGAGTTTAATCCAGCCTGACTTTGGTTTGGGTTAGGTAGGAGAGGTGGCTGCTGCTGAAATTCTGCATAAGATGTAGAAGCCTCCATCCTGTCTGGTGATGGAGTAGCAGGGGCCTGATAAATCAAATGTGCGTGGCCTGGATTTGGATTCATAATGCGCCTCTGGGTCGGCACATTATTTGGGTTGGGCAGAGGTTGCGAAGGAAGGGTGCCAGGTTGGCGAGAATTTGCCATCTGGGCCAGTTGGTTGCGAACCTCTGTGATCTCGTCCTTGTGCTGTTTTTGCATTGCCGCATTCGTTTTTTGAATGTCAGCCAGCGTTTGAAGGATAAGAGTCAGTTGATCCTGATTTTGCCCAGATTGGTAGGTGGGATTGGGCCGAGGCTGAGGCGGCTGATATGGACGAGGAGCTTGTGGGCGGGGTTGATATGGTGGTTTTTGAGAGTTTCCCGCCCACTGAAAGTTAGGATGATTTCGCCATCCAGGGTTGTAGGTATTGGAGTATGGGTCGTTCTGGATGGCGTTGAGGTCCTCGCAGTTCTGAGAAACCTCAGGAAAGTCAGAATACGAGGGTTCAGAGTTCCCCCAACTCGAGTAGACGGGATCGGAGGTCACTCCGGTCTGGGAGGTAGACGGGGGTGGATAGGGGCCCATCCCCTTGGCAGGTTGGTGATAGATGTTTTGCACTGTTTCCCTTGCCAGATGAGGTCGTGCAAAAGAGTTTTGTGCAGAGGTGGCTTGCTGCAAATGTCGAGTTAGCTCGTCCACCTTCTTTTCTATGATAGAGACCTTGTCCAACCGACTGGCCATCAATTCCAGGTCAACAGAAGTGGACAGGTCCTGCGTCTCATGTGTCCCTCTTAGATTCGTCGATGCGCGGGCATTCGTCCTGTCGAATAAGCCCAAGGAGTCATTGTTTATGGAGTTCTCGCACATGTTTTCGAGAATCTCCCACACCGTGTCCTCGTGTTGGCCCATGATGTTTCCTCCACATGTTGCATTGACGATTAGACGAATATCCTCACGGAGTCCCTGGTAAAAAGACTGGACTTGTTCCCACTTAGGAACTCCGTGATGGGGACATTTTCGCATGAGATCTAGGAATCGATCCCAAGCTTCGTGAAGAGGTTCTCCCTGTTGTTGAGTGAAATGAGTGATCTGGTGGCGCAAGGCATTCGTCCGGCCAACAGGGAAGAATTTTTTCAAAAATTCGGACTGTAATTCCTCCCAAGTGTTGATCGGGCGGGTCTGAGTCTGATACCAGTGCGCGGCCTTGTCCAAGAGGGAGAACGAAAACATTTTCATGAGTAGGATATCCCGGTTTTGTACATCTGACCCGAAAGTCTGGGCCAGATGCTTGAGTTGTTTAATGTGTTGGAATGGATCCTCAGAGTTAAGCCCATGGAACTTTGGTATGGCATGAATCATATTGGGCTTTAGATCAGAATCGGGTCCTCCAATTGGGATTCGTACTCGGGGTTCAATTGCCACCGCAGCGGGATTATAGTGATCTCGCATCATAGGTCGCTGTGGTGGGTTTACAAAGTTCTGAAAGAGATCGTTCAAGCGTTGAAGTTGGTGTTCAAGGTTATTCTCATCTTCAATGGGTTGTGCCATGATGGGAGAGGGAGGAGAATCAGGGTCTGAATCAGATGAAAGATTTATGTGGTGGGGTTGCTGCACAAACAAGGGCGTCGAGGCTTGGCCTCGGCGAGAATGAATTTCTAGAGGAGGTCTTAAAGGTGGTCTCAAGGACCTCCTACCAAACATGCACCGGAAGATGTGATGAGATTAGAAGGTGCTGGACCCAATCAAGACACCCAAGAATTGTTGGGTGACTATAGAGGTTCGGGGCAGATGGACCCCTGGATCAGAAGATCGTCCACCTGAGAAATACCTGGGCAGCCAGAGAGGGAGAGTCCTGCAAAGACCCCTACACGGTAGAGCGTCCCTACGGGTTACAGGGTTTCCCCCACCCGACCTCTCTTGTCACTGCGGTTCCAGGTAGACCAGAATGGGGATCTTGACCTCTTAAGTCTACCTTTTTTATTTTAAGATCAAGGTGCTTAATGTTCCACTTGAACTTTTAAGTATTTTGAGTGCAAAAAGTGACCTAATATTAAGGTTGGTTGACCCGAGGGATCAACTTCACCTTTGAGAGCTTTTAGGTCCTTCCTTTTATGATTCAAATGAATTATCAGCCTGATTTGCTTAGGGTTCCTCTTGTATAAATATTTTCAAACACGGTTTAGGCACACTTCTTTTTGGAAAGTTTGTTTCTTTGTTTTAGAGAAGATGTGTCTCTAAAAACCCTAGCTTTGCAATCCTAACTTGGCTCTAATGGGTCCAATTTAGTTGCCTTAGAATTTAGCACCTAGGGCTCAATCAAGAAAGTTTTAGCCCTAGTTGCCTTAGTTGGATGACAGACAGAAATATGTTGAAATGAAAATCAGGCAACTTGATGAGTTACTAAATATAAGACAGGTAGCCCTAAGTTGACTTCTCCCTTTTTTTTTTTTGTCTTTTAGATTGTGAGAGGGTTAAGGGGGAGGGCTTATGGAGATTACCTGCTCCAGTCTGTTGTGCAGTTGCTATTCTTTCCTTTTTGTTTTGCTTTCCCTGCTCCAGTCTGTTGTGCAGTTGCTATTCTTTCCTTTTTGTTTTGCTTTCCCTGTTTGAACACAACAAAAGAGAAGTTAAGTCAGATATTAAATAGAAAAGTTGTACTCAAAAGCTTTACAAGTGCCCGTTGCTCCCCGGCAGCGGCGCCAAAATGTTCATGGACGTTTCTGTGCGGATTTAAAGGCGTATTACGTTGCAGTAGAACCGACAAAACGTTTAAACAAATAATTTTATTACTCGAACAACTAGAGTATCCGAGGTCGAACACAGGGAGCAAACTCAGTACTTTGTAAAACCCAAGAATACAAATGTTAAATGCAAATATAATTGATTCAAAGAGTTTTTAAGAAAGATGTAAAAAAAATAGAATTAGACATCTGATTTATGTATCAGACGTCTTAAATGTGATCTTTCTTTCTCTTTTTCTTCTTCTGCTTTGCCTCTTTGCAATCTTCCCTTGTCCTTCTTCTTCTTCTCCTGCGAAGACCTCTAACCTTTCTGTTTTCCTCCTTCGCCTGCGAAGACTTCTTTCTTTCTTCTTCTTCTGTCTTTCTTCTCCTTTCTTCGTTGCCTTCTTCTCCTTTCTTCGTTGCCTTCTTCTTCTTCTTTGTCTTGCTTCTCCTTTCTTCTGCAGCGGCCACGTCCTTCTCCTGCAATCAGCCTGCCTGCACAGGGGAACAAAACCTAACCCTTCTCCCTCTACCCGCGCGTGTCTCTCTCTCAAGCAATTCACTCTAACCGCTCTACCAGAGCCACAGTCTCAATCGGGTCGGATCGTACCCGGGACTAGGCGCACCTGCAGGTGTGTGATGCGCGAGGAGTGCGTAGGTCTAGGTCGGGTCGGATCCGCCAGGTCCGCGTGGTCAGGCCGCGGACGATGCGGGTGGGGTCAGTGAGGGACCTCACCCCTGTGCTTTTGAGGCAGTAAACGTATATCACAAAAAATCTTTATACCATACCTGTGCCTTGAGATTCCACGATGTGGGACTAAACGTTCCACCCTTCCTTTGCGTGCGCCCGCAGACTCTCGTGTGCAATTGCCCACGCTGAAGGCCCTGCTGGTGATCCTTGCTGAACTCAGTCACCTCGCAACACTTGCGAGAGTCTGCTGCACCTGCCGCCTGGGAAGCCTGACGCCTGCTGCTGCTCCAAGCTTCCTGCTGCTTCGACTGTTAATGGCGGCCGGAGCGTTCACCTGAGCTTCCACAGAACGGCCTATTGGCCCAATTAGAATAGTTGGAAACCTTCGCCGTAGCACGGCGAAGGCGGTGGGTGATGCTGCAGGTTGCCGGTCGGCCTAGGCGTGCCCGCCTAGGTTAACCTGTGGCCGGAGATGGTGGGTTGTTCGGGGGGTGGTTATGGAGGTCTGGAGTGGCAGTTGTGGGGTGGAGCGAGTTCCTGGTGGTGAGGCGGAGCTCACGAGGTGGTTGGCGAGCCGTGTGGAGTGGCGGAGTGGTGTGGGCGGCTCGCCGGAGTTCGGTCGGTGATGTGGAAGATGAGGGTGGTCAGCGTCGGTCGAGGGGTAATCAGATGAGATAACAGGGGGAAAAGAGAGAGGATAGGATGGAGAGGAGTTCTAACCTAATTGTAAGGACGAAAGGGGACAGAAGGCGGACAGCAGTACTTGCTGTCGCCGGAGAAGATGACGCCCAGTGGGGGAGAACGGCGGCGACGACGGGGCTGAGGCGGCGTGCGCTGGTACTGCGCGACGCGGAGGGAGGTCAGGAAGCTAACTCTGCCACTGGTTTTGTGGCAGAGCGAAGAGGGAGGGGAGGGGGGCTCGCCGGAGCTAGCTGGGGTATTTGGCCGAGCAGGAGGAGAGGAATTGAAGGGGGAAACTCGGCCAAATCAAGCTCAAGATGAGTGGCCGGGTCCGAGGGGTGTTTTATAGGTGCTGGACTTGGTGTGCAGGGCGTGAAGGGCACGTAATTGCCTGAGGTTGGTCGCCGGAGATGGAAAGGAGTTAGGATACCCAAATCTCTCGTGCGTTCGCACGAGAGATTGGGTTCACACCAACGATTGTAATTGACTTTATGAGGAAGGGAATTCCTCAGAGAATCCTCCTTCCATTTCTGGGAGGGAATCTCTGAGGGATTAGAGAGCAATCCCTCTCCGAACCTCGCCGGAGCTCGGTTCTGCCCTAGCAATGGCGGCAGGACCGGTTTGCAAAGAAGGCGAGGAACCTAGGGGGCTCTCTGCAAGGATATTCAAAAGATAGGGACCTCTTTGTGATTTGGGTGTACTAACTTGCAAAGTAGGTCAAGATGACCTCCCCTTAGGTCCAAATTTTGGTACAAACCTAATTTGGCCCTAAAGAATCCAATGGTGAAGTTGGGTTTTAGGTTTGACCTCTTTTGACTGGACATTTTGCGTAAAAACCCAAATTAGGTTAATTGAAGAGCTAAGACCCTAATCTAGGTCAAACTAGGTTCCAAAGGCCAAATTAAGTGTTCTAAACCCCAGAGGATGTTTTTCTATGATTTTTAGAGGGTTTGCTTGATTTTTATTCTGACTGGAACCTTGTTAATTTAAGCGGGTCTGTTTTAGGGTTACCAAGTGTCATTTAATTCTTAGATTGCACATAAACCCATTTCTGATTAATTCAACCCACTTTGGACTATTTGACCTATGTTTTGCTTCTGAGAAATCCCGTTTATGTACTGCAATGGTAAAATTGCAGTTTTAACCTTTATTTCATGTTTTCTTCTCAGAGCACTTGTTCCTTTAGTTAAGCCTTCTTCTAGGTTATGTAGGAGCTTTTATCTTCTTTATTAGGTCAAAATGAGCTAGTTATGGCTCATGATGAGGCTCTCATCACCTTGGCTACACTTGTTCTTACCTAAGACCACCCCATATCCATCCAAAGGAGGAGCCAAGGAGAAGATTAAGGGAGTAAATTTTACTCCCTTGGTGCCTTCTTCTTCCTTCTCTCTTCCTTGGAATAAGCTAAGGTGATCAACATAACAAAGGGGATGGCTAGGCAAGGATGAGTATTTAGGGTGGACGTTCACCACCCTTGGAAGAGGTAGAGAGAAACATCATCCTTGAAGCAAGGAGCAGGAGGAGCCCTCTTCACAATACGAGAGCTGCAGCACTTGGAGAGAGGGTTCTTCACATCATTTGGTGGACATCTTCGTCTTCTTATTTTCTCCTTTATATTAGATACTTTTGAATTTCTTGTATCAAGCATTCCGCTACTAGTACTTCATTTAATTAGCAATACAAAAGATTCATTCGCCTTTCAATTTCTTCATTCATATTTTCTAGTGTGTACTTTTTAGTAGCCTAGTGCACTACACTCTTCCCTTCTAATTACCCTAGGCACACTTTCCTAGGGTGAGCTTAGAAGAGAAGACCCTTTTTATCACATAGGTGTAGTCTCTAGTCATTTTGCATAGTTATCTTCGCATTCGTTTCATTGCCTGTTATTTAAAATAACCTAAAAATAATAAAATCAAAAATACAAATGTTGATTTGAAAGAGAAAGAGAGAGAATGAATTATTTGACTAACAATTAGCCTCCTAGGAAGACCCTAGATAGTCACCATATCTAGGTTTATAAATTTCTAAAGCAATTATGAATTTATGTGTCTCAACAACATAACTTACATCAATTACAAACCACGTAAAATTTGTATCACTTTTTGGCATTGTTTTCGAGTGATGGGAACACCATCATGAGTCCTAACTATCTCATTTTGACATAGAAAAGAGAACAAAAGCTCCTATATAACCTATTGAAGGGCCTAATTCATAGAATAACTATTCTGAGAAGAAAATAAGAAATAAAGGGTAAAATTGTAATTTTACCATTGCAGTACATCAACATGATTTCTCAGGGGCTAAACATAGGTCAAATGGTCTTAACAAGATAAAAGGTGGGTTGGTTCAGTCAGAAAAGGGTTAATGTGCAATCTGAGAATTAAATGACTTCTTGTAACCCTAAAACAGACTTGCTTAATTCAACAAGGTTTTGGTTAGGATAAAAATCAATAAACCTTCTAAAATTCATGAAAAAATATCCCCTAGGGTTTAAAACCATCAAATTGGCCTTTGGAACCTATTTTGACCTAAGTAGGGGTCCTAGCTGATTATTTACCCTAGAATGGGTTTTTGTGTAAAATATCCAGATAAACGTGGTCAAACCTAAAATACAACTTGACCATTGAATTCCTTAGGTTCATATTAGGTTTGTACCAAAATTTGGACCAAAGGAAAGGTTACCTTGACCTACTTTGCAAAATAGTCCACCCAATTACATTTTGACCCTTAGGTTTTGAAAATCATTGCGAAGACCCCCTATCTTCCTCCCCACTCTTTGCAATCAGGTCCCTCTGCCATTACAGTGGAGGAGTCCTACTCCGGTGAGGATTCAGAGAGGATTTCTCTCAAATCCCTCAGAGACTCCCTCTGAGAAATGAAAGGGAGATTCTTTGAAGAATTCCCGATCTGATGAGCGCAATCCCAAGCCCTAATTATCACCCAATCTCTCGTGTGAATGCTAGCGAGATTTGGGTATCTCGCACATTCCATCTCCGGGAAGGACACCCATGCTTGGAATCTTGTCTTCCAAGCACAAGGCCCTTTGCCAGTACCTATAAAAGGATCCCCTGACCCTGCCACTTAGATTCAGCTTGGTTTGGCCGGAGAATAACCTCCAATTTCTTCTCTTCTCCTCCGGCCAAGCATCCAACGAGCTCCGGCGACATCTCCTAATTCTTCTTGTCTCTCTGACACAATACTAGTGGTAGAGCTGTCTACACCTCCTTCCCCCTCGTCGTGCCGTACTAGCACTGGCATCAACCACCCCTTCGTCGTCACCGTTCCTTCTCCACTGGAACCTTCGTCTCCGGTGGCAGAAGGTATGTGCCAACCGCTCTCCTTATCCTTTCATCCATTAAATTAGGTTAAAACTCTTCCTCTCTCTCCTCTCTTCATTTCCCCCTTCTTTATTTCTATTTTCGACCCCTCAACTCCACAGACCACCACCATCTTCCTCATCTTCGGCAGACCACCGGCGAGGTGTCTCTGTTACCTCCACACACCCATCCACCTCGCCAGACCCCTCAGAACCTCCGCCACCATCCATTGATCACTTTCCCCATCTTCATCGACCGCCATACTCTCCACAAGCTCCCCCCAACCACACCCATCACCTCGGCCACAGATCGACCTAGGCACGCATGCCTAGGCCGTCTTGCGGCCAGCCAACAACCTAGAAACCTTCGCTGTGCCACGAGAAAGCTACCTACGTGTTCTAATGAGGCCGAAAGGCCATATTGCATGAAACAGAAGTCTGTCGTCCACCTCCATTAGAGCAGACATGAAGGAGCTTGCAAGCTTGCTCCAAGCAGTCAGGCTCCAGGAGAATAGGTCTAGGTGATGCAGAGTTGTCTCGCGCACACATCCAGCCAAGTGAGTGGCTTTGCGAGGTGTCACAGCTGTGGCAATTGAAGGCAACCCCTTGCAGGCGTGCACGAGAAGTGGAGTCCCACCTCAGAAATTTTGGAGCACGTTGAGCGATATAAAGTGTTTTTGTGTTTTAGGCTCTTTGCCTTAGATCATGGGGTGAGGTCCCCATGCCTGAACACCCGCCTCATTCGTGACCCACGCTCTGTGGACCTAGCTTGCCTGACCCGTTTACCGTGCACTCCTCGCGCACCACCCATGCCGGTGCGCTTGGACCCAGGTGCGCTTGACCCAACCCGAATACTCGATTGGCTCTGGGAGAGCGAACCTAAGAGAGAAAAGAGAGAAAGCGTAAGTGAGGGAGGGTAGGGGTAGGTTTTGCACTTGTGTGTAGGGAAAGAAGGAAGGAAGAGAAAGTTGCAACTGTAGAGAAGAAGGAAAAGCAAAGGGCTGAAGGTACAAGCTGAGGAAGCTAAGGAAGAAGAGGCACTGTAGCAGAGAAGGCACGGTTGAAAGAAAGGCAAAGGTAAAGCTAAGGAAAGAAAGAAGGAAAAAGAAGGAAGGAGAAATCAAAGAAGAAGAAAGAAGGCACGGCTGAAGAAGACAGTAGGGAGAGCTAGAGGAAGAGAAAGTCAAAGAAGAAAAGAGAAAGTAGAGAAGCTAAAGGCCAAAGATAGAGAAGGAAATCAAAGAAGCTAGAGAAATAAAGAAAGCCAAAAGAGAAGAGAAAGAAGGAACAGAAGACAAAGAAGAAGAAGACAAGGAGCAGAGCAAGAAGAAGGAAAGAAAAGCCAAAGCCAAGGAAGAAGAAGGAAGGAGAAATCAAGGAAGAGGAAGAAGACAAAGGAGAAAGGCACTGTTGCAAGAGACATTAAAGAAAGAAGAAAGGACTAAGGCTAAAGGCAGAAAGATAAAGAGATCAGAAAGCTAAGGCAGAGAAGACCTAAAGAAAGAAGAATAAAGAAGAAAAGAAGAGAAAGAGAAAAAGCAAGAGAAGAGAAAAACCAAACCTTTTTAAGACGTCTCAATTCCTTGTATAGACACCCAATTTTGTCCAATTTCTCCTTTGCTATATTTTATAATTCATAGACTCCTGCTTTAAATTTTGAATTAGATTTTGAGTAACTTTAAGTGTTCAGATTGCATCTATTATTGAGATTAGTATGAATTCCATTTTCTTCCCGTGTTTGACTTTAGACTCAACATTCGAGTAATAAAATTCTTATTTTTTCTTCGAAGTGATTTCACCTATACTGCAACATGATATTTACAAACCCGATTTCACTTTCGAACAAGCATTTTGGCACTATTGCTAGGTAGCAATGAGCAAGTCATCACTAATCTCTGCATTATTTATGATTATATTTGAACACTAACTTGCCCTATTTGTTTTGTTGTGATCCTGCAAGGTATTTCACATGGAAATCTCTCACGCAAATCAACCACTTCTACGTAGGTAAACTCTCTTCTTCACTAAGTCCATCTCCTAATCCTGGGAAGACAAAAGGAAGCAATCAAATTAGGAATCAATTGCCTTCTCTTTATAGTAATTACCATCTTTAAGGAAAAGGTTTCCTAATTTTGCGGAAAATTTTCAAAACTTATTGAAGTTGGAGCGATTTTTAGAGATCCTACCCCACAAATTCCAATGCCTAGCAAGAAATCATGCTTAATTGCCAAATCTCCGCAGACTACATACTTCTTATTTTAAGTCCAAAGAGAACTTTTGTGAAAAGCAAAAAGGATTGGAAATAGAACCAAATTAGGGTTTCTATAGTAGGTTTTGGAGTGTTAGTTCATACATGCTTGCATAAAAAGAAACAAACCCACCTGCATCAGTGTGCCACCCAAGCCCTTGATTGAAAAAAATCTAAGCAAGACAAACCCTAAAATTGAGCCCTAAAATCACATGAATCTTAAAAACTTTGGACCTAATAACCTAGGAGTCAAATCAGGGTGATTTCTAGGTCATGACCTAGAATCATTCTGCCATCTTTAGGACAGGTCAGGTGAAGTTAAACCCTTGGGCCAACCAACCTCCAAATTAGGTCACAAAACCAAAAACATCTAAAGTTCAAGTGAAAACCCTAAAGCACCTTAAATCTAAAAGTGGTAGATTTAAGAGGTCAAGGTCCCCATTCTGATCTACCTGGAATCTCAGTGACAAGAGAGATCGAGTGGGGGAAACCCTGTAACCCGTGGGGATGCTCAACAATGTAGGGGTCTTTGCGGGACTCTCCCTCTTTGGCTGCCCAGGTAATTCTCAGGTGGACGACCTTCCGATCCAGGGGTATCATCCACCCTGAACCTCCATAGTCATCTAAATGTCTTTGGATGCCTTGATTGGGTCAGAAACACATCCAGCCCCTCATCCTCTCTCTTTAAAGCACACACATAAAATTTTAGTGGGACTCTCTAGTTGGATCTATTCACTTCACAACTTGATTCTACATCATGATCAAAATTCTGATTCTACATCTTGATTCCACCACCTGATCCAAATATGCAGCCAAATTACTTAGGACTACCTTTCAAAAAACCTGAATCACAGAGATCCATGAGAGATAGGATGATTGAGGAGGCCCTTGAATTCTACGAAATTGAGTATAAAACCTCAACACCAGTTGAAGACATCAAGTTAATGTACCAACAACCACAACCTTCGTCATAAACTGTGCCCAAGTTTTATTTATAGAAGGAACAAATGGATCAACCTGAGACATTCTCATCATAGGATATGTTGAGATAGAGAAATTACACAACTTTGAATACCTTCAATGCATAACAAATCCTGTACTTTGGGAACAACACTAAGATGATCTTGAAAATGGGAAGAGATGATGAGATTATTGAAATAAATTATCGATCAGAAATACCCGTACTTTCCCCAAATAGAGGGCGAACCATCTTGGAGTAGTATTGAGAATCAATCCGATTTCCCAGCTCCCGGGTTTGAGGCACAGAGTTGTTATGGATTTCCAACCCAGATGGAGTACAACCTACTTGATAATGAATTAGGTTGGGGACTTCTAATAGCAGGAAAACATAATGTAGAGCCAACCCTAGAAACTGGCTCAACAAGCATAGAATTCCAAGACTCCTGCAATAATGAGATTAGAATTGAACCTCTTGAGGGTGTAAATCCCTCCCCTTATTCTAATAAGGTGACCCTCAAAGGTTATTAGGACCTAGATCCTAGTGATTCAACCCACATCCTAAGCAAAGAATCTGGATTTGAAACGTATTGGGAAGATTACGAGGCCCCGTATGGAGAAGATCAAATTTTCAAGGAAGAGTATGATTCTGGGCATCTATTTGATGAATATCCCTCTCCAACATACTCAGAGAATCAGATCAATTTTTTGAAAGTTACGTCAATTTCTGATACAGAAACCGAGGAGTTGGATGAGTGGGGTGTTGATTGGGTCTGTCCTACCAGCCTAGAACTTGACCCTAGACCAAATAAGGACACCATTTTGACATCAGAATTTACATATAGGCTAGACCCCAGTCAGGCTGCTGAATCTACATCATATGATTTATTTTGTGGTGGAACCTTTGATCTCAAATCTCATTCAAAATTTGAGTTTTGCAATATCTCCGATGATTTCAAATCTGACCATGATTTCGGAGAAACTCTGCTTCTTGAACACAACGAGCCAATCTACGACCTCAGCTCACATGATTCATTCTCTGACTCTGACTCTGCGGTCCCGATTCTAGAGAACACTGATTCAAGTTCAGATTCCAGTGACATGCAATCATTTCTTTTCGATCCTTAGGAATCAAAACCAGAAAATGTCGAGAGTGATTGTAACCCAGAGTTTGAATCTTTTCTCAACTCAAATTTCCATCATCCTATAGACACTTTTTAGGCATTCACTTTTGACTTTGAGAGCTACTGTGTTGACTCTCTACATGAAACCACCTATCACTCCTTTCTAGAAGAGCCCTCATACACAATTCTCTTGGAAGCCACCTCTTCCACACATACAGAACCCATCAAAACCCGTTTTCAACCTCGACCCGCAATCTGACTCAATTTCTATTCTGATTCCCCTCTTACTGAGCCATTTGCAAAAGATTCAACGCCACATATATACCAGGTTTCAGGCATTGATTAGACTGAAAACCATGCTCCATCATTCTCTGATCACCCCTATAGGGTTTCCGCATCATTCACTGATTACTTCACAGATCCCTACTCTGACCAGGTTGATTCGACTCAGCCATAACCCGAATTTACACTTCCACATCCATCAGAGCTCCATAGCATATGTTGGGTTCCACATCTCCTGATCTACATTTATGAACCCACCAGATTGATATGGTTTGGGCTGCATCATCAGCCTGTTGATCTCAACAAGCACCTGGTTGGACCAACTAGGCTCTTAATCAAGGTGCTTGTTTTACAAAACTATACTGATTTGACCACTCCCTCTCCATCCCATTTCTCGCTTGGCTGAAGGCATTGAATTTAGTGCTTAACGAGAGGCAACCCGTCATTCCAAAAACCCGAGATCCATCTGATTATTCGTCTCTACTCCACGTCTATTGCACCCTGAGTTCAGTCTTAGAACAATCGATCCCACCTCTGGTATACGTACCAGAGCTTGAAATCATCCACATCAGTCATTTCCCAACCCATTCGCCCACCCGATATATCTTGTTCTTAGTCCCTAAACCCAATACTGTTTCACACCCTCTGTTTACAATGAGGACATTGCAAAACTTAGGCATGGGGTGGTGGTAAATTGCAAACATACAAAAGCCAAGAAAAGTCAGAAGGATTCTCACAAAAAATTACATATATCAAAAATGGCAAAAAATAGAAAATTATGAAAACCAAAAAAAATGGAGGAGGGGAGAGGAAATTTTGAAGTCACATAAACATGAGGAGGAAAAGAGAAAAATGATAAAAAAGGAGCACAAAATAAAAAGAAAAAGAAGTCATTAGTAAGAGATTAAGGGATTAACCAAAGTTCTAGACCACATCAAGAAAAGAAAAAAGGAGAAAGAGTTAAAGAGACACAAAAAGAGATTAGTAGGAATGCTGATCTTAGGCCTTTTTGGGCTAGATTCTTAGGCTTAAAAATTCAAGTACCTGCTAAGATCTTGATAATCCTCAAGAGGTTGGGGAAAATGCGAAGCTTAAGTATTAGGTCTAAGGCTTATGAAGTATTCAGCCTCATTAACTGACCTTCGGTTTGCGGGACTCGGTAACCTAAGCACCCCAATCCACACACAATCTGGTTCAGTGCACATAAGTATCAAAATCATGCAAAAGCATTTAAATATTCTGAAAAAAAAGTTTCCTAGATTAGGAGCGACAGATCAACATAAGTTGATTTGGATGAGTCCTGGCGTAAAGAGGCTGGAAATTCCCCTCGAAGATGCGTAACAACACATCATCTCCTTGGTGCTTTTCTCCTAAGATATTTACATATCCTTACGGGGGCACATAAGCACCCTGTTGGTTCAGATGCCATGGGCGGCATTATCATGAAATGTCGATTGCCAGGGTCTGGATTTGGCTATAGAACACTAATGGGTGGGATTATCTCGAAATCTCGAAAGCCAAGGTTCTGGGGGTTGCCATGGGTGGTGCTATCACAAAGCATCGATTGCCAGGGACCTTTTAGGATTGATGATGGGAATGAGGAATCCGATATAGACCGTGTTGAGAAGCTAATTTGAAGCTAGAAATAAAAAAGAAAAGAGAGAGAAAACTCTCCAAACAAATAAATCCTATGTCTCTCTCTTACAAAAAAATGCACTGCAAACTGATCCAAGGCTAAAATATGTCTCAAGCACGGATGCTTTAACCATGGAGTACAACGAACCTTAGGATAGTTCCTGCGGGCCTTAAAAACATTTGCGGAGGACCAAGGCTAGAGCTGGTCAGGTCTGGATCTTGGTTGGTACTTGAGTACCTCTATTCCTACTGTCGGCATTCTAACCTAATCAAAAACAAAAAGAAAATAACTTATCATAACTGGTGAAAGAAACTCATGGTCTAGAACAGAAGTTAAAACCTTGAAATTTTGCTAAGGGACTAGCAAAAGCTAGGCATGGGGGTATGATGGGAACACCATCATGAGTCCTAACTAGCTCATTTTGACCTAGAAAAGAGAACAAAACCTCCTACATATCCTAGAGAAGGGCCTAATTCAAGGAATAACTGTTCTGAGAAGAAAATAAGAAATAAGGGTAAAACTATAATTTTATCATTGTAGTACATCAATGGGATTTCTCAGGGGCTAAACATAGGTCAAATGGTCTTAACAAGATAAAAAGTGGGTTGGTTCAGTCAGAAAAGGGTTTATGTGTAATCTGAGAATTAAATGAATTCCTGTAACCTTAAAACAAACTTGCTTAATTCAACAAGGTCCTAGTCAGGATAAAAATCAACTAAACCATCTAAAATTCTTGAAAAAATATCCCCTAGGGTTTAGAACCTTCAATTGGCCTTTGGAACCTATTTTGACCTAAGTAGGGGTCTTAGATGATTATTTGCCCTAGATTGAGTTTTCATGTAAAATGTCCAGTCAAACGTGGTCAAACCTAAAATACAACTTCACCATTGGATTCCCTAGGTCCAAATTCGGTTTGTACCAAAATTTGGACCTAAGGGGAGGTCAACTTGACCTACTTTGCAAAATAGTCAACTAAATTACATTTCGACCCTTAGCTTTTGAAAATGATTACGAAGACCCCCCTATCTTGCTCGACACACTTTGCAATCAGGTCCCTTTACCATTACAGTAGAGGAGTCCTACTCTAGTGAAGATTCCAGAGAGGATTTCTCCTGAATCCCTCAGAGACTCCCTCTCAGATTTGAAAGGGAGATTCTCTAAGGAATTCCCGATTTGATGAGCGCAATCCCAAGCCCTAATTATCACCCAATCTCTCGTGCGAACACTCGAGAGATTTGGGTATCTCGCACATTCCATCACCAGCAAGGACACCCATGCTTGGAAGCTTGACTTCCAAGCACAAGGCCCTCTGCCAGTACCTATAAAAGGATCCCCTGACCCTGTCGCTCAGATTCAGCTTGGTTTGGTCGGAGAACAACCTCTAATTTCTTCTCTTCTCCAGCCAAGCATCCAGCGAGCTCTAGTGACATATCCTCCTTCTTCTCGTTGCTCTACCACAACACTAGTGGTAGAGCTGTCTTTGCCTCCTTCCTCCATGTCGCACCGTACCAACGCTGGCATCAACCACTCCATCGTCGCCATTCCCTCTGCATTGGAACCTTTGTTTCCAGCGGTGACAGGTACGCACCAGCTGTTCTCCTTATCCTTTCATCCATTAAATTAGGTTAAAACTCTTCCCCTCTCTCCACTCTTCATTTCTCCCTTCTTTATTTCTATTTTCAACCCCTCGACACCGCAGACCACCACCATCTTCCTCATCTTTGGCAGACCACCGGTGAGGTGTGTCTATCACCTCCATACACCCATCCACCTCGCTAGACCCCTCAAAACCTCTGCCACCATCCACTGATCACTTTCCCCATCTCCATCGACTGCCATACCCTCCACAAGCTCCCCCTGACCACACCCAGCACCACAGCCACAAACCGACCAGGCACGCACACTTAAGTCGTCCTGCGGACAACGAACCACCTAGACACCTTCGCCGTGCCATGGCGAAGCTGCCTGTGCATTCTATTGAGGCCAAAAGGCCATATTACTTAAAATGCAGTTCTGACCTCCTTCGCCATTAGAGCAAACGTGAAGGAGCTTGCAAGCTTGCTCTAGGCAGTCAGGCTCCAGGAGAATAGGTCCAGGTGATGCGGAGTTGTCTCACGCACACATCTAGCCAAGTGAGTGGCTTTGCGAGGCATCACAGCAGTGGCAATTGAAGGCGACCCCTTGTGGGTGTGCACGATAAGTGGGTGGGACTTTTAGTCCCACCTCGGAAAGTTTGGAGTGCACTGAGCGATATAAAGTGATTTTGTGTTTTAGGCTCTTTGCCTCAGATCACAGGGTGATGTCCCCTCGCCCAATCACCCGCCTCGTCCGCGACCCACGCTCTACGGACCTGGTTTGCCTGACTCGTTTACCGTGCACTCCTCGCGCACCACCCATCCTGGTGTGCCTTGACCCAGGTGCGCTTGACTCGACCCGAATGCTTAATTGGCTCTGGGAGAGCAAACCTAAGAGAGAAAAGAGAGAGAGAGTAAGCGTGGGAGGGTAGGGGTAGGTTTTGCAGTTGTGTGTAGGGAAAGAAGGAAGCGGAAGTTGCAGCCATAGAGAAGAAGGAAAAGCACAGTGCTGAAGGTAGAAGCTGAGGAAGCTAAGGAAGGAAGAAGAGGCAATATAGTAGAGAAGGTGAGGCTGAAGAAAAGGCAAAGGCAAAGCTAAGGCAAGAAAGAAGGAAGAAGAAGGAAGGAGAAATCAAAGAAGAAGAAAGAAGGCACGACTAAAGAAGAAAGTAGGGAGAGCTAGAGGAAGAGAAAGTCAAAGAAGAAAAGAGAAAGGAGAGAAGCTAAAGGCCAAAGACAGAGAAGGAAATCAAAGAAGCTAGAGAAAGAAAGAAAGCCAAGAAGGAGAAGAGAAAGAAGGAATAGAAGACAAAGAAGAAGAATCCAAGGACCAAAGCAAGAAGAAGGAGAGAAGAGCCAAAGCCAAGGAAGAAGAAGGACGGAGAAATCAAGGAAAAGGAAGAAGATAAAGAAGGAGAAAGGCATTGTTGCAAGAGTCATCAGAGAAAGAAGAATGGACTAAGGCTAAAGGCAGAAAGACAAGGAGATCAGAAAACTAAGGTAGAGAAGATCCAAAGAAAGAAGAACAAAGAAGAAAAGAAGAGAAAGAGAAAAAGCAAGAGAAGAGAAAAACAAAACATTTTTAAGATGTCTCAATTCCTTATATAGATGTCCAATTTTGTCCAATTTCTCCTTTGCTACATTTTATAATTCATAAACTCTTGCTTTATATTTTGAATTAGATTTTGAGTAACTTTAAGTGTTCAAATTGCATCTATTATTGAGATTAGTATGAATTCCATTTGCTTCCTATGTTCGACCTCGGACTCAACATTCGAGTAATAAAATTCTTATTTGTTGTTTGACGTGATTTCACCTATAGTGCAACGCGATATTTACAAACCTGATTTCACTTTCGAACAAACTTCGAGGAGGCACGACTTAGTCTTTTATTTGTATCTCTCTCTTACATACTTTAATGTTCAGTAGTTTTGTTTTTTGTTTGGTCAAGTGCGAATCAAGACAAAAGCAAGATCATTGCGACTTAGAGTGAGAGCTTCGAGTACCATTTCTTCCTACAATTCTTAGGTAAGTACCTGCCAAAACCTCTGTAAGAACCCTAAGAAAATTGAGGGTGCCTACAGATCCTAATTGGCCACAAGCACAAGATCAAGTGTGATATCGAGTATAATAAAAATATGGCACAAAAAAATGATAATCACGCAATATACATAAAGATTTATAGTGGAAACCCCTACGTGTAAAAAACACTACCTAAGACTCCCAGTTTAGGATTTTCCCAACTAAGCAACACTAGTCAATCCACTGACGTACCACTTGAACGAGGGTGGCACAATCTCTTACAAACCACTTCCCTTTACAACCTGAAGGGAAGCAAAACAACAACAGATCTACCCAACACCTTAGGATCCGTAATCAAAGCAACAAGTAAAATAAAATAATATAATCCTATGGAACCTCAAGGAATTGAAATATGCAAATCGAGTTTTTTCTTTTGGAAGCATAGAGTGACGTGCTTTTGAAGCACGTAGAAGAAAGAGCATGAAGGCACGAGGAAGAATTCAAGTAGAAGTGCTTTGATGTAATTCATTCAATTGTCTAAATGTTTATTTTATGATTTAGAAAGGTTTGTCTTTAATCGTAAGGTTCCTTACTGTAATTCTGGTCTCAAGAAACATAAAAGAATTACATTGATTAAAGACAATCTTTTCTTTAATGCATGTAGAGAATAATTGATTTGATTTATGCGAGCGTGATCCTGAAAGATTAGTTTACAATAAAACATAATTTTGTTTTATCAAAACAAAGGTCTCAAACATTCTCCCCCTTTTTCATGATAAAAAAATTACAATTATGAATGCAAGAAAATAAATAATTACTTTAGAATTACTACCACTATTAACATCCAAATTTTAAACCCCTACAATTAAAAAGCACTACCTAAGCCTCCCAGCTAAGGATTTTCCCAACTAGGCAATGCTAGTCAATGCACAAACCTACCACTTGAACGAGGGTGGCACAACCTCTTACTGACCACTTCTCTTTATAACCTGAAGAGAAGCAAAACAACAGATCTTCCTAACACCTTGGGATCCGTAATCAAAGTAACAAGTAACATAAAATATTATAATCTGATGGAACCTCAAGGAATTAAAATATGCAAGCCGAGTTTTCTTTTTTTAGGAGTACAAAGCGATGTACTTTTTGAAGAGCGTAGAAGAATGAGCATAAAAGCATGAAGAAAAATTAAAGTAGTTCTTTTTCTCTTTGAAATCCTTTTCAATGTGTATTTTGAAATGAGGGGTGAAAACGAAGCATTTTTAGAATGTTAGAAAGAACATTCGAACCAAATTGGTCGATCAATTTTCATTTTGATCGATCAATTTACTTAATTGGTTGATCAATTGCTGATCGATCAAATAATTAATTGCTCGATGTTGAAGTCAAAAACATACGTAAATAGGATTGCATTTTGAAAACTCGTTGATGTAGTATGATTTGCAAAAAGATCCGTAACAGATAAATTTATCGAAACTCGAAAGAATTCTGGGTTGAACACAAGGAGGCTATGTCGATTTGAAATCTGCGATTATATTTTTTTCTTGTTTTCATTTAGAAAGCGAGATAATTACAAGGAACTCGATATAAACACTAAGAGAGAGAGAGAGAACAATCACTTTAATAAGCTTGGAAAATGTCTTTACAACTAGAAAGCGAAAAATTCTACAACTAGAAAGTGAGAAAATATTACAGCTAGAAAGCGGGAAAATCTACTCTAGAAAGCGATAAAAAGATGGTGGAGAGAAGTTATCCCCCTCGATGGTTGCTTGGAGGACGAGACAGACGGGGCGATGCCTGGAAGACGGAGGACAAAGATGAAAGACGAAGAATGGAGCAAGAAGAATCGGGGGTGAGGCAGGGCATCGTCATCGTCGTGGGATCCACTTCCAGAACGTGGATGAGAAAACTTTAATTTTGATTTAGAGGAGCATCCCAGGTTTGAGACAAGCTTCCTTCGAGCTTTGGAGAGGGAGAGAGGTGAATGAAGGGATGAAGAAGTGGAGGGCGTAGGTCCTTTTATAGATGAGGTTTGAAGGGGCAAATGGGTCATTTTAACATCAAAACATTAATGTCAGGTCTTCAGTGATGGATAAAATCATCACTAAAGCCCAAATCGTGGGCGACGTGCGTACGTGTGCCATACGCCTCTTCTTATCCTTGCTCTTCAATGCATGCCCATATTCTTTTCATGCTAGTAGTCTGATCGTAAGATCGACGGCTTAAATGCATCGCACCCACGCTTCATCGTGTGCCTATGCATGCGATGGCGCATGTAGAAGCACGTCATCACGCGTGTGCAGCTCGGTCTTCACTAGCATGCCACATCGCCACCTCCATGGCCACTCGATGAGGATTGTATAGGAGAATTTTGATTGTGTGCATCCGCTGCTGCCATTGCCCCCCTTGCTACGATTTGAACTCGCACTTGTTGGTTGGGAGGTGCGCTCAAGACCACTGCGGTGTCTCCGTAAATGGTCGCAGTTTTAATCTTAGGCTCAAGCATGCTCAGCTGTTGGATGAAGATCCAACGGCTGGGAGCACTCGAGCGTTGAATCTTCATCAGCGTGCGGGTACTCCTTTTGCTTGTTGGGCGGCTGGGATGCACCACGTGGCACCATCCTCGCTGTCCATCTTCTAAGTGTTGTAGATGGTGCCACGGATGTCAAATTGAACCAACTTTTGCACCATTGGGCTACGATCATCGATCCGAACCCATCCATGTGGTCGGATTTGTCATTTGAAGTGTCAGTTGACACCATCTTGGCTCTTGATCTCTGACTTTCGTCGGGTTATGTATGATGCTATAGAAGTCTGATCAGGGTGATCTTAGAGCTGTTGAACTTTGATAGTTGCCCTGATCCAATCCGTACGGTTGGGTGTTCAGTCCGAGGCCTCGATTAAAAGTCACCCTGTCTCTGGCCACCAAAAATATGAAATTACTATACAATTTGTACAATTTGAACTAAATGCATGATGATGCATGTTATGCAATATTTACAATGCATGATGCTAATATGATACTAAGAACATGTATTAATAGACATTTTTGGCTATTCAGATGTATGCACATCACACCCCCATGCCTATCTTTTGCTAGTCCCTAGAAAAAACTATATGCTATTCATAAAAGAATTAGGTTAGATTTCTTGGGCAAAAGTTATTCAACACTAGGAGATTTTTACTAAGAACCTGAACTACAAAGACACAATAGCGCTCGGGTGTCTGTCAAATGCTGACCGCCTCAAGCCCTCGACTTATTCAAAGAGGGATCTTTTTCTTCTTTTCTTCTTTTCTAATTTTTTGGGATTTTTTTTGATTTTAGGATTTTGGAGCAGCTTTCTACAACTACTCAACCCACCCAATGCTTGAAGAGAACCCTAAGTTCTAAGCATCTTTGTGTGAAATATGATAGACTCATTGATTGGTGATTAGAACATACTTCGGGTTTCTACACCCCTAGGTGACCTTGAAAAGAAATTTTTCCTAAAGGTGTATCTATTTAATCATTAACTTTCTCCCTACTTTTTCTTTTATGGGGTCAACACAAGGGTGAACCCAGTGTATATCTCCCCAGCTTATTCTACTTCTTCGCTTCTTCTTATGTGTTTTGGAATATACATGCATTTCTTGAGTTGGGTTCTAGACAATCTACCAATGGGCTGTTACCCATGATAACTTGCCAGCCATACTTGTGTGGTGAAGTGTTGCTTATTTCTTTCTTTTTTATTTTCTTTTCTCTATTGTTTTTCTTTTTCTTTTTCTTTTTCTTTTCTCTTTTCCTGCTTTAAGTAGCTGGCTTCCCTGATCTAAGATTTACCTAAAGGCAGCAAGAAAAGAATGGTCATGTGATTGGGCTCTGGATAGCCTACCAATGGGCTGTTACCCATGATAGCTAGCCATACCACACTAGAAGGTTCATTAGCTACCCAATTTCCATAAAAACCATCAAAAAGTGAGACAGTGCAAATAGTGTGTAGATGCTTAGACTTAAAATCCCCTCAAATTAGAGGGAGGGTTGATAAGTCGTGTACTTATCACCCCAACTTATTTAACGTAATTGAAGTAAATTCAGAATGGTGAGAACTCGATAAACAAATCCACATTTTAGTGGACACCCGGGCTGATTAGGCCCGAAGACTTGAAGGGTCTAAGTGTTTAGATCCTACTGTATTATTCCCGAAGGTTGAAAAATCCTAATGCCCAATTATTCTTTCCTAATTCAATTGTTTTTTTCATTTTTCTTTTTAATAAAGAAAAAAAAGTAGAATTTACAAGAATTCCACATAGCTGACAAAATGATTCTGAAATGAATCCACCCCCCCATGCCTAGCTGATGCAATGTCATTGAAAATAAAATGCATGAGAAGTAGGGTAGAATGAAGAAGATATCACTTGTATATGATGCTCGGGTCAGCTTTGAATTAGACTATACAAATGCTGCGTTTAATGCCATCAGCTAGGCGAAGTCCAGCTAAAGAAATCACAATATGATTAAAGTAACCGTGTCTGAGATGAGTTTTGGAGTAACACGGGCAACAAAAGGCTTCAGACGTTGACCGCTGACTTTAAAAGAATTACCCATCCTCGGGTTAGAGATCTGAACAACCCCATTTCAAAATATATAATCGACAATGAACAGGCCATTCCATTTTCACCTAAGTTTGCCAGGAAAGAGCTAAAGTCGAGAATCAAAGAACCAGATCTTCTGGTTCAGCTCAAAGCTCTTGCAGGATATCAATTGGTCATGAAGAGCTTTGGTCCGAGCCTTATAAATCTTGGCATTCTCATACGCATCGTTTCTAAGCTCCTCCAAATCAGATAGTTGGAGTGTTCTGCTCTTTCCAGCTAAACTCAAATCCAAATTACACTGCTTGATCACCCAGAATGCTCGATGTTCAATCTCTATGGGTAAATGCCACACCTATCCATACACCAAATGAAATGGTGGCATGCTGATAGGCATTTTGTATGCCGTACAGTAGGCCCAAAGAGTGTGCTCAAGCTTTTGAGTCCAATCTTTATCATCAGGTCTAACAGTTTTCTGCAGAATATTCTTGATCTCCAGATTGGAGATCTCAGCCTATCCATTTGTATGGGAGTGGTAAGGTGTGGAGATTCTGTGATTTACCCTGTATTTTGCCAGAAAACTACAGAACTGGGCATTAGTGAAATGAGTACAACGATCGCTGATGATGGCCCTCAGAATCCTGAATCGACTAAACATGTTCTTCTTGACGAAATTGATGGCCACCTTGTGGTCATTGGTTTGGGTGGGGATAGCCTCAATCCAGTTGGACACGTAATCAACAACGATGAGAATGTACTGGTGTCCAAATGAAGGGAGGAAGGGTCCCATGAAATCGATGCCTTAAATGTCGAAGATTTCGTCGGGAAGAATCAGGTTTAGAGGCATCATATCTCTCTTGGTTATGCTCCCAAGTGCCTGACATTGGTAACACGACCTTCAGAATTCGTGGGCGTCCTTGAATAAAGGCAGCCAATAGAATCCAGATTGCAAAATTTTTGCGGTCTTCATTTTCCCAGAGAAATGTCCACCACACGCAGATGCATGGCAGAACTCAAGTATACTTTGAAATTCATTCTCCGGAACACATCAACGAATAATCTGATCAGAGCCGATGTGGTACAGTTCAGGATCCTCCCAGAAGTAATATTTGGCCTCAGATTTGAGTCTATCTTATTGTTGCTTGGTCCAATCCTGAGGGATTTGACCAACGACCAAATAATTTACTAAGTCTGCAAACCACGGAGTTTGGACACCTGATACTGGAAGAATAGTTTCATCCGGAAATGTATCAGCAATCGGAATATCTAGACGAGAAGAATCATGTAAAAGTCTCGAAAGATGATTTGCCACCACATTCTATGCCCCAGATTTATCTTTGATTTCAAGATCAAATTCTTGAAGCAGAAGAATCCATCAGATAAGCCGGGGTTTGGCATCCTTTTTGGCCAAGAGATGTCTCAAGGCTGAGTGGTCGGTGTAAATTATGACGTGAGACCCTAAGAGATAAGCCCTAAATTTCTCCAAATCAAATACTACAACTAGTAATTCCTTCTCAATAACAGTGTAATTCCTTTAGGTCTCGTCTAGAGTTTTGCTAGCATAGTAGATGACAGAGGGCTTCCTATCAATCTTTTGACCCAAAATAGCCCAAACTGTGTATCAGAAGCATCGGTCATGATCTCAAATGGGGCTATCCAGACCAGTGGTTGCAGCACAGGAGCACAAGTGACTATCATTTTAAGAAAATCGAATGCCTTACGGCATTATTCGTTGAAATGAAATGGTATCTTTGACGAGAAGGTTGCTCAGAAGGTGAGCAACCTTAAAGAAGTCCTTGATGAACCTCCTATAGAATCCCACATGACCAAGAAATGATCGAATTTGTTCCACAGATGTGGGAGGAGAAAGTTTGGAGATATCATCAACCTTAGCTTTGTCAATTTCAATTCCTCATTCAGAGATTACATGACCCAAGACGATGCCATCTTATGTCATGAAATGACTCTTTTCCCAGCTAAGGACCAATCTTGTTTTGGTGCATCTTTTAAAGATCATTTCAAGATTAGCTAGGCAAGAATCAAATGATTCTCCCAAAATAGAGAAATCATCCATGAAAACTTCCATAAACTCTCCCACCATGTCAGAGAATATAGCTAGCATACAACTTTGAAAAGTCACAGGTGCATTGCATAAGCCAAATGGCAGTCTACGGAAAGCCAAGGTTTTGTAGGGACAAGTCAAAGCCATTTTTTCTTGATCCTCGTGATGGATAGGGACTTGATTGTATCCTGAGTAACCATCTAGGAAACAGAAGTACTTTTGCCCAGCTAGTCTTTCAAGGATTTGATTGATGAAGGGCAAAGGGAAATGATCTTTTTTCATGGCTATGTTCAGCTTCTTGTAATTGATACAGACCGTCCAAGAAGAAGCTGAATGAGTTGTGACAAATTCTCCTTTCTCATTAGTCACAACAGTATTCTCAGCTTTTTTGGGAATAATTTGCATGGGAGTTACCCAAGGACTATCTAAGATTAGATAAATGATTCCTGCCTTAAGCCACTTAATTATTTCCTTCTTGACCACTTCTCTCATATTATGGTTTAATCTCCTCTACATCTGGCAAGAAGGGTGGGATCCATCTTCCATGAATATTCTATGATTGCAATATGATGGCTTGATCCCCCTAAGGTCATGGATGGCCCAACCAATTGCCTCCTTATGTTCTTTTAGGACCTTGATCAATTTAGTCTCTAGCTCCTTAGTTAATCTAGCACTAATAATAACATGGAGTGTCTTTTGAGGTCCCAAAAACTGATATTTCAAACTCTCAGGCAATAGTTTCAATTTAAGCTAGGGTGGGTTTAGGATGGAAGGTAAGGATGATGCTAATGAAGGTTCATCAAGAGGAAGAGATTGAAAGTGAACAAAATCAATAACCTCTTCGGAATGTGGTGGGTTTGCCACAGAGGGTTGCAGGTCAGATTCATCAAGATAGGAGGAACTCTCAATTGTAGAAACAACCATACATGTCTCAATATTTACGTTATCTTCTTCAAGTTACTCTATAAATCCACAATCCTCAAATTTGTTAATAACCTTAAAAATATCCAATTTCAATTTTTGATCCCCAAAGGCGATTCCATGCTATCACTCTCATAGTTGATATTGGCCTTAGCGATAGCCAGGAACGGACGCCTAAGAATGATGGGCGTGTTCCTTAAACTCTCATGTACATCCATGTTAAGGACAAGGAAATCTACAGGAAAATAGAAGTCTTTAACCTTGACAATAACATCCTCAATAATGCCTCTCAGATTTATGACCAAATGGTCTGCTAATTGCAGCGTTACTGAGGTCGACCAAAGTTCACTTAATCCGAACTTCTCATAAAGAGAAGTTGGAATTAGCTTAATGGATGCACCTAGATTCAGAAGTGCCCTATCAAATGTGTAATCTTCGATGACATAAGAAATCAAAGGGGAACCTTGATCTCTCTTTTTCGAAGGAAGGTGATGCTGGATAACAGAACTAGCCTGCTTGAAGAGTGCCACCTTCCTCGAAACAGATTCCCTCGACTTACGCTTCTGTGTGCATAAATCCTTTAAAAATTTAGCATAAGCTGGTATGTGTTTGATAGCGTCGAGGAGCAAGATATTGATTTTGACATTCTTGTATATATTCAAGAGCTCCTCGTTACTATCAACAGGCTTCTTCTGAAGTTTAATCAAGGCCTCAGGAAAAGGAACATGAGTCAGATCTTCGACATCAGGTTCCTGAGCCTTGATTTCTTCTTCAGAGTTCTCCTTTCTCTCCTTAAGCTATCCAAGATTTGGTAGATCAGAACAAGGCAGTTGTCGGTCCTAGGTTTGCCTTCCACTCCTCAAGGTAACAGAGTTAGCAGAAGCATATGTGTTTAGGTCTTGTGGAGGGTTAGGAAAGATTGGAGGGGCCTCATTAGCCAGAAAGCTTGGATTTGATGAAGAAGCAGAAGAGGAAGGACCCTGCTCAACCACCTGAGCATGTGCATGTGGGTCCCTCTGATTCCCATACCCTTGGGCTTGATTGTTCGAATTCTGTATATTACGCGAGTTGGGTATGGGTTGAGATGGCAAAGATCTGGGATGATGGGAATTAGCAATGAACCAGGTTTGCAAGTTGTCCAGCGAGGTTTTCATTTGCTACATGAGCTGGAGCATAGATCCTTGCATCTCTACCATCTGACGGTTCAAACCAGCCTACCCTACAAGTTTATAGGCATTCCAAGCTGGTTGATTGACCTGATTTGGGGGTAGCTGAGTATAAACATGACTCTAACCCATTTGTCTTTATGGAGCATAGCTGCTGGGTCAGAATTGGGTCTGTTGCCTTGGGTTTCTCTAGGAGAAGTTAGGGTGGTTCCTCCAACCCGGATTATAAGCATTGGAGTAAGGGTTGGACCTAACGTTCTCCTGTACAGCATAGACATCCTCATAGGGCGACGATGGAGAGAGAAAAGGAGGGATCAGAGAATCTGGGATCAAAGGCTCTAGTTTGGAACTCGTGGGGTTCCGAGTAATGCTGGGTCACAAGTTGAACCGTATCTAGTTGATTCACGAACTCCCATCCAGAAGGAGCTCGCGAAGAATGGAATCCCAAATTCTAGGAGTGAGTGGATCAAGAATTGTTTGCAGAGTTTTCTGCCATCTACTCCTCCATCCTCTTGGTAACCAGGTCCACCTTATCCAGTTTATTACAAATTAGCTCCATATCGAATGAATGAGAGTCATGGACCTCATTAACATTCGATCTAGGTTGTTGGGGCTGGTAAAAAGTATCCATGGATGTCGATTTGTGCTTTTTGGCTTGGGGATGATGGACGTCGAACGTATGCGCTTTCAGTCGAGTTCCTTTGAAGGTTTTATGGTGATATGGAGATTAGTCTCTCCTTTTGATGGAGCTTTGCCAGAGAGGCCGCCCCAGAGATTAGGCTCTAGATCGGGGAGACTAAAGATTAAAGGTCTGCCGCTATATTTGTGATCAAGAGAGGTGGTGGCGACCATGATTTCTGGGTTTGCTATATTGGCAGAAGATGCAGATGTTGGTTTGAGTGAGGGTGATGGTCGGGTCCTTAGTGTTATGGTGGATGTCTTCAAAGCAGGTTCGGTCCCTAATAGATTGATCCTACGGTGCGGGGGTAGCTCTTGGTTGCTGATCTTGAGATTCATAGTGGGAGATAATGTTGTGAAGAAGGGGTAGGATAAGACGTCTGATATGCAGGTTACTGAAGAGACTAACGCATATGTATCGAGCAGGCTTTCCCCAGATGAGGAATCGACAACAAAAAAATGTAAGGACCACCACCTTGGGGAAAAGGGGAAGATGATGGATGAGGAGTAGGTGGAATTAATCAGGAATGAGCCATTGATGCCTGCGATTGAGGTAGCGGGTGATCCACAAACAATGATTGATAAAACTGAGATACAAATTCTGAAAGAGATCTCGAATAATTCCTTGAGGACCCAGTCGAATTTAGAAGATGTGGAAGGCCTAAAATTTAGTATTGGACCTACTACCAAGGTTGGCGTGGGCAGATCAACCTACAGGCTTAGACAGACGAGGCTAAAATTAGACCTGATCTTGGATGAAAATACAGTAGCTGCAATTATGCAAGTTGGTAAGAGCCAAAACCAAAAGAGGGAGGGGTCTTAAGAGAGAAGATGAGAGTCCTTACATGGAATGTGCGTGGGTTGCGTGACAAGAGCCAGAGGGCTTCTCTGATGAGATACTTGAGAGAGTGGGAGATCGATTGTGAGATAATACAAGAGACCCACATTGAGAATGAATCAGATAGGGTATGGAATGATATGAAGGCTACGGGGGCGAATGAGTGTGTGATGCTTAACGCACATGGCAGGTCTAGGGGCATTGTTATAAGGTGGAGAAGGGCTTGGTTACATTTGCCAGAAGTACACAAAGCTCGCCACCTAGTGACCTGTAAATTCCAAAGAAATCAGGGGCAAGATGACATCGATATTACTGGTGTGTATGGCCCATGCGTTGCCTCGATGAGATAGGAGCGTTGGGATGATTGGGCTGCAGCTGCAAAACTCGTGCAAGGGGAAGCCTGGCTAGTAGGAGGGGGCTTCAACTGTGTACTGACAGGGACTGATAGGCCGAATGGAGTCATGGACAGTACTTCTATTGGTTTTCAGCTGGTGGTCCAATCTCTTAATTTGAATGAATATCCATCCTCAGGAGTTGAAATTACTTGGCAAAATGGCAATGGACTTATGTCGAAGATTGATAGATTCTTTAGGAATGCTACTATCCTTGATAGGTTCCATCTCTCTACTGTTGCTCGACTGGATCACCCCTTTTCAGACCATACTCCTTTGGTTTGTGATAGTGGGGAAGAGGTCCAAACATGCTCCTACTTCAAGCTTAGAAGTTCATGGCTGAGAGAGCCTGGTTTTCGTGAGATGATTGGCTCATGGTGGAAAACCAAACAGATGGAGGGCTTAGCTACTATCAGTCTTGCTTCCAAGCTGGCTACTCTACGCATAGTCTTGAAAGAGTACGGAGCTATGGTGTCTGCACTAAGGTAACAGAGGCATTTAGAGGCTTTGAATAAAATCCAGATCTTGGATTCTAAGGAGGCAGCAGGCCCATTATATGATGAGGATCTTGTAGCCAGAAGAATGTGGTAAGGTGTGGCAGCAGAGGAGGACCTAAAGTAGGAGATGGACTGGAGAGAGAGGTCTAGACAGCTATGGCTCAAGGAGGGGGACACCAACACAAAATTCTTTCACCTTGCATCCCACTTTCGTAGACAAGTAAACTTTATTTCTTCCATCCTCAAAGATGGGGAAAGACTGTCATCTATGCAAGAAATTAGAGCAAAGGCTATCAGTTATTACAGGGACTCATCACGGGCAGTAGAGAGAGGTGGCTGGAGGGTGGCTGCAAGTGATGCGCCTAGAGTTTCAGATGATCAGGCTTCCAAGCTGACGGTTACTACCACTGAAAAGGAAACTATAGATGCCATAAAAGAATTAAACAATGAGAGCTCCCCCAGATGGTATTCAAGTTTTCTTCTACAAAGAAATGTTGTGTGATTGGCAATGAGGTGATGGATGTTATAAGAGAGTTTGAGAGGGGCAATGCAGGTTTTGACAAGATCAATAAATCCTTTCTCTTTCTGTTGCCAAAGATATAGGGGGCTGAGAAATTTTCAGATTTTAGACCGATCGCTCTATCGAATTCCATTTACTTAGTGGTGAGTAAGATACTGGCTAATAGATTGAGGACTATTTTACAGCACTTGATCCACCCTGTACAATCTGCCTTTCTACCCAACAGATCCCTTCAGGAATCATTCATTATGGACCAAGAAATGGTGTGTGGGTGGCATAGAAGGAAATGCAAAGAATTTATGTGGAAAGTGGATTTCCAAAAGGCCTATGATTCAATTTCATGGCCTTACGTCTAGGAAGTATTCAAAAGAAGAGGTTTCCCTCCCATTTAGATCCAGTGGATGAAGTGGTGTATTACAGCTACTTCCTTCTCCCCACTGATCAATGGGAAACCATGTGGAGCTTGGATTCAACCCCAATGTGGGGTTAGACAAGGATGTCCATTAGCCTCTTTGATTTTATTGCAGGCTTGCTAGATATGCATGTAAATTGACAGAGGCTGGTGTTATAAGAGGTTACTCCCTATCCAATAGGAGGACTATGGCCCCTATTTAACAATACGCAGACGACACGGTCATCTTTGTGGAGGGGACAATTGCTGCAGCTCATGCTCTAGGACACAAGGTGATGATTTTCGGAGACATATCAGGTCTGAAACTAAATAGGGAGAAATCTACCTTGATCTGCTTTGGCCTGAATGAACAGGAGCAAGAAACGCTGTCAGCTATGCTGGGTACGCCTCTCTCTAAACTGCCAATTAAATACCTAGGACTGCCACTACGGTGCTCTAAACTGAGGAAGAGTGATTGGAATATTCTTTTTGACAAGATTTCTATCAAGTTGGAAGGACGGAGCAACAAATTTCTGTCAAAAGGTGGAAGACTGATCCTTCTAATTCGATTATTACTTCTATCCCGGTGTTCTACTTCTCTATTTTCAAAGCCCCGAAATCTATTTGGAAACATGTAGATGTAATGGGAAATAAATTCTTTTGGAAAGGGGCTTGACATGAGGGGAGATTCATGTAGCCTATGAAGTGGGATCAAATATGCCGGCCAAAGGAAGCGGGTGGATTGGAGATCAAGGCTCTTAAAGAATTCAATGAGGCCCTTTTGATTAAATGGGCGATCAAGATTTTTGATGGCAAAGAAGAACTATGGACTGAACTTATTAAAGACTATTATGGTTCCTCAAATAGTATGCTGAAGAGGTTATTCCCAGCCAAACCATCCCCTTTTTGGAGATCGGTCATTCTAGCTATCAAAAGCAACTGGCATTTGACGTAGCCCAATCTTGGAGATGGCCATGAATTTAGCTTATGGAATGAACATTGGTCACCGCTGGGTATTCTAAAGACTCCTATCCAAGAGCATACTTAGCTGTTGTAGATAAAGATGCCTCTGTCAGTAGCTTATGGTCAGAATCTAGCGACTGTTGGACGTTTGATGAGTCTGAAATTAGCAGAGAGGGTACTCGGCAATGGGAGGAAATGCAAAGCCTGATCTTTGATCAGCAGAAGTTTAGTCAAAGGCATGGTGTCGAAGACACATATAGTTGGAATGGCAGGTATGCAGCCCAACAAGCATATGAAGGAATTATTAGATCTAACAGGAATATGGAAAGTGACCTGGTCGATAAGAAGATATGGCTATTGAAGATCCCACTGAAAGTGCAATTTTTTTTATGGTTATGCAGGAGGGAAGGCCTGATCATGGGAGATTTTAGACACAAAAGAATGGGGACAACATTAAATCGTTGCTATCTATGTGGGTTGCACACTGACAGTTTATCCCACATATTTTCCTCATGTCTGGTCACAGATATGATATGGAGAAAAATATGCTAGGAACCTCTACCTACATGGGAGTCCCTATGGCTGAGGTTTGCAACACCTGGAAGGCCATATATGCGTATGGCTATAACCTTGTGGTGTGTTTGGAGGGTGAGAAATGAGAAGTTATTTCAGGAGAGACCAGTTTGTTGCGAGCAAATTGTAAATGAGTGCTGGTCCCTCATATATAGATGGGGATCCAATGTGTAGTTTTCCACTGTTCTTTTTATATAGTATGAAATAAAATGCCCTTCGGATTGTTATCATATCATGATAGCTGATAGCGATTTCACGCGGTTTGTTAAATACGTCGTTGTAACGCGCAAAATCGATCAACTCTTAAATTTATATCCCAGATAGGGGAGTATCTAGGGTCGTCCAAGGAGGCAAAAATTGCAAAATTAATCCTCTTGCTTACAGATAGATTTCAACTTTCTTTTTGATATTTTTCAATATGTAATTTTTTTTTGTATTTTGAAAAGACGAGGGCAAAATGCGAATTGTAACGAAAAGTACTAACACCTACAAATGCTTAACTAAAATTTAAAAGATAGAAATATCTTCTTCCTAAGCTCACTCTAGGCAAGTGGAGGCCTAGAGTAATTAGGAAGAAGAGGTGAAACAAGTGCTAGAACCAAAAGTAACAACTGCAATAAAAAGCTAAAAGAAGGCAATTTGATTGAGTAGAATGAGTATTCTTTTCAAGGACAAGTAGAGGAATGCTTCTACTAGAACTTAAACAAATCTAAAAGTAAGAAAAGAAACACAAATCCTCTTGCAACAATGGTGAAGAAGGGCGTCTTCTTGCTCCAAGCCTAGCTGCTCCTTGGCTTGAAAAGAGGGCCTCCTTCTTCTCCTTCCTTGAGAGCTCCTCCAAGGTGGAAGCTACCACCTTTAATGCTCTCTCCAAGGGGTGGGCGTGCACCACCCTCAAAAACTCCTCCAAGGTGGTGTGACCACCTTCAAGATCTCCTCCAAGATCTTCCTTGCCTGGCTTCTCCTTTGGCTGGCGTGACCCAAGAGAGAAGGGAAGAGGGGAAGGCACCAAGGGGACAGAATATCCCCTTAATCTTCTTCTTCTTCTTCTCTCTTGGACGTGGGCTTCTTGGTGGAATATGAGAGTGAAATTGCTAGCCAAGGATCCCTTGAATGGTGGTGGGTAGTGGTCTTTTTATAGGGTAGGATGGGGGGTTAAGGTACCCCTTGAAATGGAGGGCTAGGATGGAAGGATAAGGGTGGTTGGTGATCCTATGGCTAGGGTGAGTTGGCGCCACCCCAAGGGGTGTTAAAGGGGTGGTTATGGTGGTGTTGGTGTCTTTTGGTGGTGGAGAGACACCCCCATGTTGGCGCCAACATGGGGTCTTCTAGAAGGGGGGTTAGGTGGATGGTGGAGATGGATTCAAGGAGGATTGTGTGGTGGAGATGAGGGGGGATTTTGGAGGGAAAAGTGGTGCCATTAAGGGGTGGTTATGGGTAGTTTTTGGTGCCACTTTTAGGTGTCTTTTGGAGGTGGTGGGTAGGTTAGGTTGGTGCCAAGTAGGTTAGCTTATGTGGAGCTTAAGTGGAGCTAGTTGGGTGGAGTTGGTAGGTGGGTTTTTGGGGTGGTACAAGCCAAGGAAGTTGGAGCATAGTTAAGCTAAGCTAAGCTAAGCTAAGATAGCTTAGCTAATGGAGGAGTAGAGGAGAAGATGTTGGAGCTAGGGTTTGGAGGAAGGAGCTGAGGAGAAGAAGTCTGGAGTTGGAGCTGGAGCTGGCTGCTGCTGAAGAGGCTGGCATGGGGCTACTCTAGCTGGCTTAGCTTGCTAGTTCTTTGCTAGTTGCTAAGCCAAGCTAAAGTGAGCTAGCTTCTACCAAAATGAGCTGAGGTGAGCTAGGTCTGGTGCTCCCGGGGAGAATCAAGCTGGTTGAGGCAGCTAAGGTAGCTTAGCTCAACTGAGTTGAGCTAAGCTGAGTCCCCGGGAGCTGGACTTGAGCTTCCTGTGCTGAGATGAATTCTTCTTCAGCTGGCTGGAGTTGAGTGGAGCTGAATGTAGCTGGATCTGAGCTGGGGTGAACTCCTGTCAACTCAGCTGAGCTAGCTAGAGCTCCCTGTGAACTAGTGGGAGCTGAGATGAGCTAGACTCAGCTAAGTTGAGCTGGATCTGAGCTGACTTGAGCTAGGGTGAGCTGAGATGAACTCTCTTGAGCTGCCATCCAGCTGAGATTAGCTGAATGGAGCTGGGATGAGCTAACCCTAGTTCAAGTAAGCTAGGTTCCAACTGCGGTGAGCTGGATCAAGCTGAGGTGAGCTGGATCAAGCTGAGGTGAGCTGGATTAGGCTGAGTTCCAGCTAGTCTGGGCTTCTCCTTCACCATTTGCCTTCTTGAGTGCTAGGGTTTTAGGGATCTGTGCATCTGCACATCCCTAACACTCACAAAAACACATTAAAATGACAATAAAAAATGCAATGCATGCCTATCCTAATTTATGCCTAAATGCAGCCCAAAAACCCGTTTGCGGAGTAAAATCGTAAGAGCTAGGTTTGTTTTAATGCATAAGAATGATGATAAACTGGCGTTTATCACACCCCCATGCTTATCTTTTGCTAGTCTCTTAGCAAAACTTAAAACGGAATTTTTGGGAAATCTAATTTTTTTTTTGACTTTGGAGGAGAAAAAGAGATCAATGGACCTTGGTAGATTAAAAACACTGGAGGTACGGGATTTGTTAAAGATAAACATTGGGATTTACTTTTGGATTCAACCATTAGATAGAACGGGATCAATATATCTTCCAAAAAATTCTCAAATTAACCCCTTGTTAATTCAGATGACTTGAAATGTTTGTTTTTAGGAATTTTTTTGGCTCATGAATCTGATTCTCAACTTGCAAAATCCTTTAAAACCTTGTGGCTGTGCTTGTGAAAAGCCAACATTTATAAGGGCGTGTTAATTTATTTATATATATATATATTTTTTTTTTTTTTTCTCCCCCATGCTTATTTTTAGCTTAGTCTTACAACAGATGTGTTGGGATCATCATTCCCGTTACCATTCCTCGAGGGGGCTCTGGCACCAGTACTTCGAGATAGCACTGTCCATGACACCACCCAGGAGCTCACAACCCCAGAACACGATGCGGTGAAAAGGGGCACTCCAAACAAACTCAAGCTCTTGCTCCGACACTATAGGTAGAGCACCGTCCAAGACACTTGAGCTGCTAAAATGCGTTTTAATGCTCCGTCTAAAGATATGAAATATAGATATGGAGCAACGCCGAGGCAGTAACATGTTGACATCGCGTCCTTAAAGGAGGCATTTTCCTCCTTCTCGGCGGTGGGAACTCAAACCAATGATCTGCTTCAGACTTTCACTAAGTCCAAACAAGGGAGTTTTTCAAATTTTTAGTTATTTTTAAGTGTTGGCTTGTGTGTGAAGAGTGACACAAGAAGTTTCTCAAAACATGCAAGTTTTTGAATCAGAAGCTAAGTCAAATAATTTCCATATTGCAAAATAGGATCAAGTCACCTGAACTATTATGAGTTCAGGTGGAATTTTATAGAAAGATATCTGATCTTGTCTAAAATAGACCCTAGAATTCTAATGATCAGATCCATATCCTCATCTTTAGTTTGTTAAAGATTAAATCCATTGTACCAAAAGTGAATTTTTCGACCTAGTCCCGATTTCAAAATTTTTCCTCAAAAAGTTTTGAACATTTTTTTGGGTATGCAAGCAGGAAATAAATTAAACAAAAATGCATGTTTTTAGGTTTTGAAAATCCTGAATCGATCGTAAAAATTTAAAAACACCCCCCCATGCTTAAGATATGCCATGTCCTCATGCATTAGGAGGGAAAAGGGATCACCTTAGTGATGACGGTCGGGTTTAGGATGAACAAAACCTGTAAAAAGAAGAAAAAAGGAAAGCAAGAAAATGATGGGTTACCTCCCATCCAGTGCTATCTTTTACGCCATTCAGCCGGGCGTGATGTGCACTAGTGATCAAGGGTGGCTGGCTCAGTAAAATTAAAAGATTCAGATGGAATTTTAGGTGTATGGTCAAAATAGGGCTTTAAACGCTGGCCATTGACTTGAAATATCGAATTAGTTTTTGGATCAAAAAGGTCAACAGCGCCGTATGGATATGTTTTATGGACAATAAAGTGGCCGGTCCATTTAGATTTTAATTTGCCAGGAAAAAGACGTAATCTCGTATCGAAAAGCCAAACACGTTGATTAACGTCAAAGTGTTTCCGAACAATATATTTATCGTGAAATTTCTTTGTTCGGTCTTTATAAATCCTCGCATTTTCATAGGAAAAATTACGTAATTCTTCCAATTCAGTTAATTGTAATTTTCTATGGTTACCGGCGTCAGATAAATCCATATTAAGTTGTTTTATTGCCCAAAAAGCCCTATGTTCTAATTCTACCGGGAGATGGCATGCCTTCCCGAAAACCAGACGGAAGGGAGACATTCCAAGCGGAGTTTTAAAAGCGGTACGGTAGGCCCATAAAGCGTCGTCCAATTTGGTGGACCAATCTTTACGGTCGGGCCTAACCGTCTTTTGTAGAATATTTTTAATTTCCCGGTTAGAAACTTCAGCCTGGCCATTAGTTTGGGGGTGATATGGTGTGAAAATTTTATGATTAACCCCATATTTAGAAAGGAGGTGATGGAATTGTGAGTGGGTGAAATGTGAGCCTCCGTCACTGATAATGGCTTTTGGTATGCCGAATCTTGAGAAAATATTTTTCTTAAGAAATTCGACAACCACACGGTGATCACTTGTGCGGGTGGGTATTGCTTCTATCCATTTAGAAACATAGTCTACTGCGACTAATATATACAAATACCCACCAGAGTTGATGAACGGTCCCATGAAGTCGATGCCCCAAACATCGAAAATTTCAACCTCTAAAATAGGATTAAGGGGCATCATATCCTTTCGAGTCATGTTGCCGATGCTCTGGCAACGCACATAGGACCGAACGAAGTCATGAGCATCTTTCTGCAAGCTGGGCCAATAAAATCCTGCATTAAGGATTTTAGCTGCAGTTTTCTTGCCCGAAAAATGTCCACCACAGGCCATTGAGTGACAATGTGTTAAGATATCATGGATTTCAGAATCGGGGACACATCGTCTTATGACCTGATCGGCACAAATGCGGAAAAGGTCGGGCTCCTCCCAAAAATAATATTTAATATCAGCAAAGAACTTATCCCGTTTTGTTTTTGGCCAATCAGTGGGGATTTGTTCTGTTGCTAAGTAGTTTGCGATGGGTGCAAACCAAGGGAGGGTTGCAGCAGCTAGAATACTTTCATCAGGGAACTGATCTGGTGGGGTCATTATGTCATTCGTCATAAGACGAGAGAGATGGTCGGCCACTACATTGTGCAATCCCGCCTTATCCTTGATTTCCAGGTCAAATTCCTGGAGCAGCAGAATCCAACGGATAAGGCGGGGTTTCGCATCTTTCTTTGTCAGCAAATATTTAATTGCTGAGTGGTCTGTATAAACAGTGACACGTGACCCCAACAGATAAGATCTAAATTTTTCTAAGGCAAATACAATGGCAAGAAGTTCCTTTTCTGTAACCGTGTAATTCCGCTGTGCATCATCAAGGGTTTTGCTAGCATAATAGATCACAACGGGCTTCTTGCCAATTCTTTGCCCTAGAACGGCCCCTACAGCAAAATCTAAGGCATTTGTCATTAATTCAAAGGGACTATTCCAGTCAGGTCCCTGAAATATTGGTGCCTCAGTAACCTCTTTCTTCAACCTCAAAAAACTCTCCAGGCACTTATTATTAAAATCAAATGGCTGGTCTTTAGTAAGAAGCTGACTTAAAGGCTTGGAGATTTGGGAAAAGTTTTGTATGAATCGACGATAGAAACCCACATGACCCAAAAAGGATCTGATTTGTTTGACAGTAGTGGGAGGTGGGAGCTTAGATATAGCATCTATTTTTGCTTTATCTACCGCGATTCCTTGTTTAGAAATAACATGGCCCAAGACAATACCTTCTTGGACCATGAAATGACTTTTTTCCCAGCTGAGGACCATATTAACTTCTATACACTTTTGGAGGGTTCTTTCAAGATTTTTGAGGCAATGGTCAAAAGAATCTCCAAAAACAGAGAAGTCGTCCATAAAAACTTCTAGACATTCACCTACCAGGTCTGAAAAAATTGCAAGCATGCACCTTTGAAAAGTTGCAGGTGCGTTGCAAAGACCGAAGGGCATTCTTCGGAATGCAAAGGTTCCGAAGGGGCAGGTGAAGGTTGTTTTGTCTTGGTCCTCAGGATGAACCGCTACTTGATTATAGCCGGAATAACCGTCCAAAAAATAGTAAAATTCCCGTCCGGCTAACCGCTCCAAGATTTGATCAATAAAAGGGAGCGGGAAATGATCCTTCTTGGTGGCGGTGTTTAATTTTCGATAATCTATACACACGCGCCAAGAAGAAGCGGTTCGAGTGGCTATATTCTCCCCCTTTTCATTGGTGACAACTGTTAGTCCAGCCTTTTTGGGGACAACTTGAGTTGGACTAACCCAGGAGCTGTCAGAAATGGGGTAGATGATATCAGCATCCAGCCACTTAATAATCTCCTTTTTTACCACCTCCTACATAATAGGATTCAAGCGCCTTTGTGGTTGGCGAGAGGGGCGAGAATCGTCCTCTAAAAATATACAGTGCGTACAATAGGACGGATGAATGCCTTTAAGATCAGAAAGGGTCCAGCCAATAGCTTTTTGATATTTACTCAAAACCTGGAGAAGTTTGTGCTCTTGTGCCCCGGTGAGTCCAAAATTTATAATCAGGGGCAGGGTCTGATTTGGACCCAGGAAAACATATTTAAGTGAATCGGGCAAAGGTTTTAATTCCAATTGTAGGCCCGGTTCCGAAAGAGTTTCTGCTTTGTGGGTTAGAGGTGAGGTGCGAGTGAAAGGGTCAGCTGGAATGTTAGCTGGTCGTGTGGTTGAGGTGGGAGGGTGAGAAAAAATAGATTGTTCAGGAACCGTATTTACAGCAAAACAGGAACCTAATTGGGAAATCTGCAATGTTTCCTCCACAATGTTTTCTATTTCTGAATCCGAATCATCAAAGAAATCTGGTTCCTGGAATCGCCTAGAGGATTGAAAAATGTCTAGGGTTACAGATTCACCGCCACACATGATCTTCATCTTTCCAGAATCACAATCAATATTGGCGCGGGCGGTGGCTAAGAATGGTCTTCCAAGAATAATGGGGGCAAACTTAAGTGCTTCAGGTACCTCTATGTCCAGGACTAAAAAGTCTACTGCGAATAGACAATCTTTGACCCGGACAAGAACATCTTCAACAATTCCCCTTGGTTTAATCGTAGATCGGTCGGCTAATTGGAGAGTAACCTCAACAGGTTTCAATTCACCGATCTTAAATTCCTCAAAAATAACTGTGGGGATAAGATTAATTGAGGCACCAAGATCCAGCAGAGCACGATCAAATGAGGTATCATTAATGATAACTTGGATTAGGGGGGCGCCGGGATCTTTTCTCTTAAGAGGCAGTCGGCTCTGCACAACTGAGCTGACTGTCTCTGGAAGAATTACCTTTCCTAAATTCTTGGGCTGCCTTTTTGGAGTACGTAAATCTTTTAAGAATTTTGCATAGGCAGGGATATACTTAATGGCATCTAGAATAGGGATATTAATTTCTACTTTCCCAAATAAATCCATTAATTCCTTCTCAGTGGGCTCAGATTTTGTTTTTTTCTTTTTTGAAGAGTGGAGGGCTTGTGGAAATGGGGCAGGGTTGCCCTGTTTTGCGTGAATTGGTTCCTGAACAATAGGAGGGGAAGAGTTAATCTGTGTGTCATTAGAGCGGGTTTCTTTAACAGGCAGGGTATTTTGAGTGGTTTTCCCATTCCTCAAGGTAACTGCATTTGCAGTCTGGTTGTTTCTAGGATGAGGACGGGGGGCCTGGCTGTTATTGAAACCCGGCGGATGCTGAGGTGCTGGCTGAATAGGTTGACTGTGATATCCACCTTGGAATTGATTCCTTTGATTATTTGGGTTGGGCATGGGTTGGGATGGTAAATTCCCAATAGGTCGATGATCAGGAGTAACCTTAACTTGTTGTTGTAAATTGGTAACCATGCGGGTTACTTCTGTCATTTGAGTCTGCATTCCTTGCAGAGTTTTCATGACCTGATTGTTAATATCATCCTGGGATGGTCCGGGTTGACACAAAGGTTTCCCATAATTCCCAAAATAGTTTTGTTTGGGAAAAGGAATCGGATTCGGGTTTTTCCAGGAGTGATTCGGGTTAGTCCTCCAATTTTGATTGGAAATGTTGGAGGGGTTTCTAAATTGCTCCTGGAGAGCATAAATATTTTCCGAGGTGGAATCAAAAATATTTTGGTCAAAATTCCCGGTTAAATCTTGCGGGAAATCAGCCGGAAATTGCTGGTCAGCAGATGTGGCATCGATATTGTGTAGATTCTCTCTTCGGAGAATGTGTGGAGGGTTAGTGTGTGGAGAGTGGACGTGTGGAGCTTGTTTGTTTGTGAGCTTTTCTTCTATTTTCTTTTGGTGAATTTGCATCTGGTCCAGTCGTTGAGCTAACATATATAAATCATCTTGTGTGACTGGAACAGAGGTGGTTTTGGAGTCAATTTCATGGACTCCGTGTCTGGGGTTTTGTGATCTGCCAAAAGTGTCCATTGAAGTCATGTTAAATGAGTTTTCACTCATTTCTTCAAAGATAAGATAGGCACTTTCGGCGTCTTTGTTAAGAAAATTGCCCCCACATGAGGCATCCACAAATCGTTTTAATTGATCTTCTAATCCATGATAGAAGATCTGCACTAGCTGCCATTGTGGAATTTCATGGTGGGGACAACTTCTTAGAAGTTCCTGAAATCTTTCCCAGGCTTCATGGAGGGGTTCACCAATTTTTTGTTGAAAGGTCGTTATAGATCTTCTTAATGCATTTGTTCGACCGATCGGAAAATTTTTTTTAAGAAAAGCACTTTTTAATTGGGGCCAGGTGGTAATAGGACGCCCAACTGTTCTAAACCAATGTGATGCTTTGTCTTTGAGAGAGAGAGGAAAGAGTCTCATTAACCACATGTCTTCCTGCACATTGCGGGAACGAGTGGTTTGAGCGAGGACAGTTAATTCCTCGAGATGACAAAAAGGGTCCTCTCTTGGAAGACCATAAAAATGCTTGATAAGGTTTAGAATAGCGGGTTTGATTTCGAAATCCCCTTGTGGTATGACCACCCCTGGTCTCTCCTCATAATTGGAAGGATCATAGAAATCCTTCAGAGGAACGACAGGCTGTTGGCGAGGTGGTGGATTTTGTCCTTGATTAGCTAGGTTCGTGACAGTCCTAGCTAGATCTTCTTGATTTTGTTGTAGTCGAGCCAAATGGTCGACCATTAATGCAAAGGGATTTGTATTATGGGTTATAATTGGAGGGCCACCTGGCCCTGCTGGTATTTCTGGTTGCTCCAAGTTAGGAAGGTGAGGGAGGGTGGAGTCAGCTTGTGGGTCGGCTGATGGGTTAGAAGTGGAAGCAAAATTTTTTTGACGGCTTCCTGGGTTTTCCATTTTTTTAGAAGACGAGGGGGAAGAAAACAATGATTTCTTGCTGCGGGGGGCGAAATCAGATGGTCCCTCGAGTGTGGCTTTTGGGACCGTCGCCCGTGCATGCACTACTTGGAAGACTTGGAGGGGAGGAGAAGAGATAGAGATGAGAGAAAGTGTGCAAATCAAACAAACAAACTAGACCTAACTTAAATGTGACTCCCTAATAATAACCTAAGACTTGGTCTATATAGGAAATAAGTAGTCAATAGTGAATACCCGTTCTATCAACAAATCTAGCCAAGTTGCTTAAGGGGAGGTTTGGGCCCAAACGTTTCCCAGGGAAAACCCCAGGTGCTTGTACAAACCCGCGCCTGGTCGTTTGACATGGCCCCTCAGCCTGAACACCAGATACAGATGATAGAATTGGTATCAACTAAAGAAAACTTAAGACCTAAATAGCAAGCCTGAGTTGATAAAGCCTTAGGGGTCAAGTTGCTACAAATTTTAATTAGGTCTAGGATGCTATAGTGCACACGGAATGTGGAGGGCGTTTATTGGGTTGTTGCCCTGTTATTTGATTTTTTTGTGTGTGTGCAGGAATTGGAGAGTGGCTCCAATAAAAATCAAGTTGTCACACAATTTTTTTGTATTTTTGTCTTTTAGGATTTGATTTAATTGAATGTATTTTAGGGTTTCTTTAGTTAAATTTTCAAACAAGTTTGAAAACCCACAATCAAAGGAAAACAATTTGTATGGGTGATTGTATATTTCCTTTGAATTAAGCCTTAAAAGAGAAAGAAAGAAACCCTAAGCCAATTATCCCTAAGACAGAAATTTAACTATCAATGAGTTATTTTTTAGGCTTTCAGAATTAAGTAGTCGTCCAAACAAGTCAAACAACACCACTACTTTGAATAAAATCAAACAAGGATTCCAGACAAGATTTTTGTAAGATTTTAGGAATTCGTTTGATAATTGTTTTGAATTTTTAATTGTACTGGTGTCAAAGTCCAGAAATAATACCTGTGGGTATTATGAACTTTTTAGTATTACCACCGACCTCAGAAAATTTTTATGATTTTATATGATATATAAAATTTCACAAGGATTCCAACAAGCTAAATTTCGCAAAAATTGGATGAGTATAAAAATTCTGAAAATTCGCGGACAGTAGCAAAACAGGAAGATTAGAGGGTATGACCCCTCTGCAATCCACGAATTTTTAAAAATTAAATACAAATCCAATTGATTTTAAATTTGGAACAGATGTTTTTAACTTAATTGGGAATCACTCTATGAAATTTTATGATTTTAGGAGGCCTGGGGTGTTAGGAATCGATTTTTTTAAAGTCTGGATAGAAATTTGGACCCAAAAAATAGAACACCAATACTTGCAATGGAATGGTGCTAAAGAAGCATACAAGCAAACAATGGATTTTAAAATGCACCACTCCACTTAATTTAAGTGTTTAGGGTCCTGAAAGCCAAGTTTAATATATTTTTGGTAGTTTTAATTATTTATGTGACCAGAAAGAGGAACCAACCTGAATTTTCGCGGGAAGAAAAGGACCTTTGAGCTCTCTCTTCCAGATTCCTGCCTTCCCGCTGCAGTTCCTGCACACACAAAAGAAAGAAAGAGAAGGGGATGAGATCCACTTCAAGCAAGAGAAAATGAGTTAATGAAAAGCCGTGCCTCCCCGGCAACGGCGCCAAAAAGTGATAGCGATTTCACGCGGTTTGTTAAATACGTCGTTGTAACGTGCAAAATCGATCAACTCTTAAATTTATATCCCAGATAGGGGAGTATCTAGGGTCGTCCAAGGAGGCAAAAATTTTAAAATTAATCCTCTTGTTTGCAGATAGATTTCAACTTTCTTTTTAATATTTTTCAATATGTAATTTTTTTTTGTATTTTGAAAAGATGAGGGCAAAATGCGAATTGTAACGAAAAGTACTAACACCTACAAATGCTTAACTAAAATTTAAAAGATAGAAATATCTTCTTCCTAAGCTCACTCTAGGCAAGTGGAGGCCTAGAGTAATTAGGAAGAAGAGGTGAAACAAGTGCTAGAACCAAAAGTAACAACTGCAATAAAAAGCTAAAAGAAGGCAATTTGATTGAGTAGAATGAGTATTCTTTTCAAGGACAAGTAGAGGAATGCTTCTACTAGAACTTAAACAAATCTAAAAGCAAGAAAAGAAACACAAATCCTCTTGCAACAATGGTGAAGAAGGGCGTCTTCTTGCTCCAAGCCTAGCTGCTCCTTGGCTTGAAAAGAGGGCCTCCTTCTTCTCCTTCCTTGAGAGCTCCTCCAAGGTGGAAGCTACCACCTTTAATGCTCTCTCCAAGGGGTGGGCGTGCACCACCCTCAAAAACTCCTCCAAGGTGGTGTGACCACCTTCAAGATCTCCTCCAAGATCTTCCTTGCCTGGCTTCTCCTTTGGCTGGCGTGACCCAAGAGAGAAGGGAAGAGGGGAAGGCACCAAGGGGACAGAATATCCCCTTAATCTTCTTCTTCTTCTTCTCTCTTGGACGTGGGCTTCTTGGTGGAATATGAGAGTGAAATTGCTAGCCAAGGATCCCTTGAATGGTGGTGGGTAGTGGTCTTTTTATAGGGTAGGATGGGGGGTTAAGGTACCCCTTGAAATGGAGGGCTAGGATGGAAGGATAAGGGTGGTTGGTGATCCTATGGCTAGGGTGAGTTGGCGCCACCCCAAGGGGTGTTAAAGGGGTGGTTATGGTGGTGTTGGTGTCTTTTGGTGGTGGAGAGACACCCCCATGTTGGCGCCAACATGGGGTCTTCTAGAAGGGGGGTTAGGTGGATGGTGGAGATGGATTCAAGGAGGATTGTGTGGTGGAGATGAGGGGGGATTTTGGAGGGAAAAGTGGTGCCATTAAGGGGTGGTTATGGGTAGTTTTTGGTGCCACTTTTAGGTGTCTTTTGGAGGTGGTGGGTAGGTTAGGTTGGTGCCAAGTAGGTTAGCTTATGTGGAGCTTAAGTGGAGCTAGTTGGGTGGAGTTGGTAGGTGGGTTTTTGGGGTGGTACAAGCCAAGGAAGTTGGAGCATAGTTAAGCTAAGCTAAGCTAAGCTAAGATAGCTTAGCTAATGGAGGATTAGAGGAGAAGATGTTGGAGCTAGGGTTTGGAGGAAGGAGCTGAGGAGAAGAAGTCTGGAGTTGGAGCTGGAGCTGGCTGCTGCTGAAGAGGCTGGCATGGGGCTACTCTAGCTGGCTTAGCTTGCTAGTTCTTTGCTAGTTGCTAAGCCAAGCTAAAGTGAGCTAGCTTCTACCAAAATGAGCTGAGGTGAGCTAGGTCTGGTGCTCCCGGGGAGAATCAAGCTGGTTGAGGCAGCTAAGGTAGCTTAGCTCAACTGAGTTGAGCTAAGCTGAGTCCCCGGGAGCTGGACTTGAGCTTCCTGAGCTGAGATGAATTCTTCTTCAGCTGGCTGGAGTTGAGTGGAGCTGAATGTAGCTGGATCTGAGCTGGGGTGAACTCCTGTCAACTCAGCTGAGCTAGCTAGAGCTCCCTGTGAACTAGTGGGAGCTGAGATGAGCTAGACTCAGCTAAGTTGAGCTGGATCTGAGCTGACTTGAGCTAGGGTGAGCTGAGATGAACTCTCTTGAGCTGCCATCCAGCTGAGATTAGCTGAATGGAGCTGGGATGAGCTAACCCTAGTTCAAGTAAGCTAGGTTCCAACTGCGGTGAGCTGGATCAAGCTGAGGTGAGCTGGATCAAGCTGAGGTGAGCTGGATTAGGCTGAGTTCCAGCTAGTCTGGGCTTCTCCTTCACCATTTGCCTTCTTGAGTGCTAGGGTTTTAGGGATCTGTGCATCTGCACATCCCTAACACTCACAAAAACACATTAAAATGACAATAAAAAATGCAATGCATGCCTATCCTAATTTATGCCTAAATGCAGCCCAAAAACCCGTTTGCGGAGTAAAATCGTAAGAGCTAGGTTTGTTTTAATGCATAAGAATGATGATAAACTGGCGTTTATCAATAGCTTTCCTCGCAGTTTCAAGAAAGAAAAAAAGGTATCCGTGGAGGCATGATTGATTGAATTTTCACTCATTTCCTTAAACAAATAATGCGCACTATCTGTGTCCTTGTTAAGGAAATTGCCTCCGCAAGAAGAGTCCATGTGATTTATGAGTTGCTCAGCCAACCCATGGTAAAAGATTTGCACAAGTTTCCATTTCGGCACCTCGTGGTGTGGACACTTCCACAATAAGTCCTGGAATCACATCTAGGCAGCATGAAACTGCTCCCCCGGCCGCTGGGCGAAAGTAGTAATCGCCTGCCTTAGTGCATTGGTACGCCTAACTGGGAAGAATTTCTTTAGGAAAGTTGATTTCAGATCATTCCATGTTGCTATTGACCTTCCTATAGTTCTATACCAATGAGCAGTCTTATCCCTAAGAGAGTGGGGAAAGAGCCTCATGATCATCTGCTCTTCATTCACGTTTCATGCTTTGGTGGTCTGGACCAAAGTAGTCAAGTCCTCCAAATGCTGAAACAGGTGCTTAGAGCAAAGCCCATGGAAATGTTTGATCAGGCTTAACACCTGGGGCTTGATGCAAAATTTGGCGTGATTTGTAAAAGTGAGTTTTTAATGTCATTGTAACACGTGAATTCGCATATGCTTTTAAATTTGTATCCTAGATAGGGGAGTATCTAGGGTCGTCCAAGGAGGAAAAATTGCAATTCAATTCTCTTGCTTATGAAATAGATCTGAACTTTCTTTTTTGATATTTTAAATATGTAATTTTATTTTTTTTGAAAAGATGAGGGTAAAATGTAAATTGTGGTAGAGAGTACTAACACCTATAATTACTTAATAAAAACTTAAGAGATAAATATATCCTCTTCCTAAGCTCACTCTAGGCAAGTGGAGGCCTAGAGTAATTAGGAAGAAGGGGTGAAACAAGTGCTAGAACAAAAACAATAATTGAAATAGAAAGTAAAAAGAAGGCAATTTGATTAACTAAAATTTGTGTTGTTTTCAAGACAAGTAGAGGAATGCTTCTACTAGAAATAAAAAATCTAAAAGCAATAAAAGAAACAAAAATCCTCTTGCAAAATTTCGTGAAGAAGGGAGTCTTCTTGCTCCAAGCATAGCTACTCCTTGGCTTGAAAAGAGGGCCTCCTTCTTCTCCTTCCTTGAGAGCTCCTCCAAGGTGGATGCTACCACCTTCAATGCTCTTCTCCAGGGGTGGTCGTGCACCACCCTCAAATTCTCCTCCATGGTGGCATGGACCACCTTCAAGATCTCCTCCAAAGAACTTCTTTGCCTGGTTCCTCCTTTGGCTGGCGTGGGCTCAAGAGAGAAGGGAAGAGGGGAAGGCACCAAAGGGACAAAATATCCCCTTAATCTTCTTCTTCTTGTCTCTTGGGCATGGGCTCTAGGTAGAGTATGAGAGTGAATTTGCTAGCCAAGGATGGTTTGAATGGTGGTGAGCAGTGGTCTTTTTATAGGGTAGGATGAGGGGTTAAGGTGACTCTTGAAATGGAGGGCTAAGATGGGAGGATGGAGGTGGTTAAATGATCCTAGGGTTGAGGATGGTTGGCGCCACCTAAGGGGTGTAAGGGGGGTAGTTATGGGTGGCCAAGGGGCACCTAAAACTGGCGCCAACCATGGAGAGGCTCCATGGGTTGGTGCCAACTTTGAGGCTTCTAGAAGGTGGGATTATGTGGATGGTGGAGATGGGTTCAAGGAGAGATGTGTGGTGGAGATGAAGGGGTTTTTTGGAGGGAAAAGTGGTGCCAACAAGGGGGTAGTTAGGGTGGTTTTGGCACCACATTTTTGATGTCTTTTGGAGGTGGTGGGTAGGCTAGGTTGGCGCCAAGTAGGGTTAGCTTATGTGGAGCTTAGGTGGAGCTAGTTGGTGGAGTTGTTAAGTAGGGTTTTTGGGTGGTACAAGCCAAGAAAGCTAGAGCGTAGCTAAGCTAAGCTAGGCTAAGCTAAGCTAGCTTAGCTAATGGTGGAGTAGAGGAGGTGTTGGAGCTAGGGTTTGGAGGGATGAGCTGGATCTGAAGAATCTGGAGCTGAAGTGGAGCTGGCAGCTGCTTAAGAGGTCAACATGAGGCTACTCTAGCTGGCTTAGCTTGCTAGTTCTTTGCTAGCTACTAAGTCAAGCTAAAGTGAGCTGGCTTCTGTTGAATGGAGCTGAGGTGAGCTGGGTCTGGTGCTCCCATGGAGGATTGAGCTGGTTGAGACAACTAAGGTAGCTTAGCTCAATTAGCTTGAGCTAAGCTGGGTCCCCAAGAGCTGGACATGAGCTTCCTGAGCTGGGATGAGTTCTTCTTCTGCTGGCTGGAGTTGAGTGGGGCTAGATGTAGCTGAATCTGAGCTAGGGTGAACTCTAGTCAACTTAGTTGAGCTAGCTAGAACTCCCTATGGACTTGTGGGAGCTGAGATGAGCTAGACTCAACTAGGTTGAGCTGGATCTGAGCTGACTTGAGCTAGGGTGAGCTAAGATGAACTCTCTTAAGCTGTCATTCAGTTAAGATTAGATGAATGGAGCTAGGATGAGCTAACCCTAGTTCAGGTGAGCTAGGTTCCAACTGTGGTGAGCTGGATCAAGCTAAGTTCTAGCTAGTCTGAGCTCCTCCTTCACCATTTGCCTTCTTGAGTGCTAGGATTTTAGGGATCTATATATCTATTCATCCCTAACACTCACAAAAACACATTCAAATAACAAAAGAAAATGCAATGCATTCCTAACCTAGTTAATGCCTAAATGCAGCCCAAAAACCTATTTGCAGAGCAAAACTCTAAGAGCTAGGTTTGTTTTAATGCATAAGAATGATGATAAACTATCATTTATCAGGGCTTGATTTCAATGTCTCTAGTTGGAATCTGGATGATGGGACATTCCCCGTAATTTGAAGGATAATAAAAATCCTTCAAGGGCTGAGCGCCCTTCATTCTCTGCTTTTGTTCCAACTGCCTTTGAAACATCTCTTGTTGATTCTAAGGCAGAGGAAGTTGTTGATCAGACAAGGGATCAATTTGGCCAAAATTCAATCTACTTCGCCTCGATTGATCTAATGGTCCTTCCAATCGGGGATTCAATGACCTCCTTCTGAGCATAAACTAGGAAGAGGTTGGAAGGACTAGGGATAGGAATCCTGCAGCACAACAAAACAAGCTTATCCTTAAGTTGGATAGCCTAAAGATCTGCAGACTCTCAAAATCCATCTTAAGATTATAGACGATTTTCTCTACTTGTATCCAGTCAATCCAACCAATTAGAAGGAGGGCCTAGGGAGAAGGTTCTTCCTTCGGCTTGTGTATCCGATTCCTAGTGTACCCCCCAGCCACGATCATTTGATTCTACTCCTCTAGCTAGACATCGGATTGACTAGTACAAGCAGGTTAATCATGAACAATCTCAATTTGGGCCTCGAAGAGCGAATCTGTCCTTAAGGGCAACGTCTAATCAATTTTAACTTAGGCTTAGGATTGTAGTGCTTATGAAATATGGTGGGCCCTTAAAATGGGTTGTGCCCTTAATGATTGATTGAATATGTGTGAGTGAGTGCACAACTAGGGCTTTCAAGCAAAATTATTTGGATGAGTGGATTTTAAGATTCAAATCTTGCTTAAGTAGCTTTTAGGGTTTAGAATTTGGTGAGTTCAATCAAGTTTTAGAGGCAAACCAGATGTTCAAACATGGGTGAAGATCTTTTCCTTTTGAAATCAAAAAGTAAGGTAGAGTGCCTGGTGTTGGCCTAAATTGAAAACCATAAAGGGAAGCTACTTGATGAGTTGATTTTAAATGAAGTGGTGCGGCCCAAACAACTCAAACAATTGGCTGAAATGCACCACTGAGTTAGGCACACAAAATGATTAACCTAGACTGATTTCTACTTTCTTATGTGTTGATTTGCATGTACCGATTCCACAGGTCGGAATCCCGGTTGAGTAGATAAAAATCAAGTTAGGTTATGTGCCTTGAATGTGGGTGTATGTAGTGTGCATGTTGATTTATCCCATAAGAAGTATCTTTTTGTTTATTTTTCTTTTTACAAAGGTGAGATGAGTGTGGGTGGAAATCAAAGCATCCAAACTAATCCTACGATTTATGTGAACAACTAGGTTAACTGGGGTTTGAATTAAGGTTGTGGAATGAAATCTATGGAGGGGAGAAGAATGGGGAGCACTTACAGTTGTCTTCAACTGCACTTTACTCCTTTCTACCACTTGAAGATTCCTTGTTAAGGTACCTGCAAAACAATAGAAGAGAAATAAAAGCAAGTTAGAAAATAATAAAGTGCCCGAAATACGGAAAGAAAATCGAGAATTGTTGCTTCTCCGGCAACGGTGCCAAAATGTTGAAGCAGGAAACATATGCAAACAGGATTGAGTTTTGAAAACTCATTAATGTAGTATGATTTGCGAAGAAATCCGTCAATAGATAAATTTACCGAAACTCAAAAGAATTCTAGGTCAAGCACAAGGAGGCTACGTCGATTTGAAATCTGCGGTTATATATATTTTTTATTTTTATTTAGAAAGCAGGATAATTACAAGGAACTCGATATAAACACTAAGAGACAGAGAGAACAATCACTTTAATAAGCTTGGAAAATGTCTTTACAACTAGAAAAAGGGAAATTCTATAGCTAGAAAGCAAGAAAATATTGTAGCTAGAAAGTGGAAAAATCTACTCTAGAAAGCGATAAAAAGAAGGTGGAGAGAAGTTATCCTCCTCGACGGCTGCTTGGAGGATGAGCCGGACAGGGCGACACTTGGAAGATGGAGGACAACGACAAAAGAAAAAGAGTGGAGCACAAAGAACCGAGGGTGAGGCAGGCCGTCGTCAATGTCGCAGGATCCACTTCCAGAATGGGTTGAGAAAACCTTGATTTTGACTCTAGAGGAGCATCCCGGGTTTGGGACAAGCTTCTTTAGAACTTTGGAGAGGGAGAGAGGTGAAAGAAGGGATGAAGATGAAGTGGAGGGCATAGGTTCTTTTATAGATGAGGTTTGAGGGGGAAAATGGGTCATTTTAACATCAAAACTTTAATGTCAGGTTTTTAGTGATAGATAAAATCGTCACTAAAGCCCAGATCATGGGCGACGTGTGCATGTGTGTTGCACACCTCCTCTTCTAGTCATGCTTCAACACATGCTCATGTTCTCTTCATCTTACGATCGGACGGCTTAAATGCATCACACCAGTGCTTCATTGAGCGCCTGTGCATGTGATGGTGCGTGCAGAAGCGCATCATCATTCGCGTGCAGTGAGGTCTTCATCTGGTGCTCCACGTCGCTGCCTCCATGGCTACTTGATGAGGATCTTGTGGTCAAATTTTGATTGTGTGCAACCGCTGCTACCTTCACCCCCCTTACCACTATTCGAACTTGCACTCGCGAGTTGGGAGGCAGGCTCAAGACCACTGCGGTGTCTTCGCAAATGGTCGCGATTTTAATCTTAGGCTCAAGCACGCTTGGCCATTGGATGAAGATCCAACGGCTGAGAGCACTCGAGCATTGAATCTTCATCAGCGTGTGGGTACTCCTTTGGCAGATTGGGTGCCTGGGATGGAGCCACGTGGTGCCATCTTGGCCGTCCATCTTCTATGTGTTGTAGATGGTGCCACGGATGTTGAATTGAACTGATTTTCGTGTCATTGGGCTGTGATCACCGATCTGAACCCATCCGTGCAGTTGGATTTGTCGTCTTAAGTGCAGATTGACACCATCTTGGCCCTTGATCTCTAATTTTCCTTGGGATATTTGATGCTGCAAAAGTCCAATCAAGGCGATCTTCGAGTCATTGAACTTCGATCGTCGCCCTGATCCGATCCGTATGGTTGGATCTTCAATTCAAGACCCTAATTAAAAGTCTCCCTATCCTTGCCCACCAAAAAGAAGAAATTACTATGCAATTTGTACAATTTGACCTAAATGCATGATGATGCATGTGATGCAATGTTTACAATGCATGATGCTAATATGATACTAAAATCATACAATAATAGACATTTTTGGCTATTAAGATGTATGCACATCACACGATGATGACGGGCTTTCGCGAATAGAAAGTTGGGGTTAGGAGAAACCTGTCGCTGTTGTTGCAAAACTCGTTATCAAATATTTTTTTTTTATTGAAACTCTAAGGGAATCCTGGGTCGAATACAAGGAGGCGATGTTTATTTTCATTGAAATCCATGCTTCATGTTGATTGATTTTGGTATTTTAGGGTTTTGTTATTTTTTTGTGTTGTTGGAATAAAGAGACAAGCAAGATAACTTCACAAAGTGGAAAGAACAAATTTGATATATCAAAATGTGATGCAAATGTTTAATACAATATGCTAAGAAAGTATAAAAGAGATTGGGGTGAGAAGAAATCTCTTGAGTTGGCTATTTGACGAGATGATAGCGCCTGGCGGCAACTTAGATGGAGGAGGTGAGAGGCTGGACGATGGGGATGAAGTGCTAGAGGATGCCGAGTAGAGGAATGCTTCACCAAGGCACGGAATGGGGATGAGGAGGTGGAGGTGATCTACTGGAATGGAGGTTGGAGGATAGCTCCAAGGCCTCCTATGAAGGTGGTGAGATGGAGGAGGAATATTTGGTAGGGTATAGGAGTACTACACTAGTAGGAGGCCTTTAGAGCTTGGGAATGAGCTTTAGGGGAGCTTTGAGAGGCTTCTAGAACTTTGGATTAGGTGGGAATGGCATAAGTAGAGATGGCTTGGAAGGAAGAGGGTCATGGGGTTTTATATAATGGTGGAAGGGATGTGTTAAGCATGCACGGGTCTTCAACAACATTTAAAACATTGCTAAAGACCCACCAGGGGTGTTGTTACAGCCTTCACTCACCTCTGTTGGCATGAGGTGGAGCTGCTGTTGCTGGCACAGTGCAGGGACAATATCAGCCATTGGATCGTGAGAGAATGGCTCGGATCACGACGAGATCACGCGTGCTCGCAATCATTTGAATCTCGCACTCGCTGGCAAGTATGCATCTCCACCGTCCAATCCTGATTATGCAGTTGAGGATCGCGAACGGATCGTGCCCTCGCGAAATCTGAAGTTCATGCGCATCATGCCTCTCCACGATCAGACGATGGAGAGTGTGCGAGGATGACTTATATGAGCACCGTGGATGAGGTGCGTCTGAGCTGAAGTGCATTTGCTCGTTAGTAGGTGACGTCAGATCGTGCGTGACTCATCTTGATCACTCGATCAAGATCAAGAGGTCTAATTTCTTCTGGTGCTAAGGCGGTCGTAGCGAATCGCCGCTCGAACTTGCATCCTTCCTTTGCGGAGCAGGCATGCTACCACTTGGCCATAGGCGCTGGTTGGTCGCGTGGAGATTAAATGCTGCTGTGCTCCTCAACCGTTGGATGAAAATCCAACGGTTGTGATTAGATCTTCCTTGCTAAGCTTTGGAGGTCGGGTGAGGTTGAGTGCTTCTCAGCCGTTTGATTAAGATCCAATGGCCGGTATCTTTTCTTGCGATGAGGCTGGGGAGGTTGCAATTAATGTAGGGTGGCTTGGATGGCACCACATGGTGCCATCTAGTCCATCCATCTTCTTATTCTTGTAGAGGGTGCTTCGGTGATCTGATCGACATGATTTTTACGTTGACAGACTGCGATCGTTTATTTGGATCCATCCATATGGTCGAATTCTTCATCCGAAGGCCATAAAGATGTCGCATTGCCTTCTGGCCATTAAAATGTTGAAATTAATGTACAGAATACACAAACTATCCTAAATGCAATGCAATGAATGTTATGCAATATTTATACTATGAAATGCAATGCTAGGACTAGGACCTATTATAAATAAGCATTTTATCATGAATTCATGCATGGTTATCATACCCCCATTCTTACATTTTCCTAGTCCTTAGCAAAATTAACCTGAATGCTTTGTGTAAAAGTAGAATCAGGGTTTGATTACTTAGGCGAGATTTGTTGGTTGCTTTCGAAAATTTCAACCCAAGACCTGGTTACAAAAACTCGATAGTGCCTAGGTGTCTACCAGAATGCACACCACCCAAGTCCTCTCTTTATTTTAAAAGGGAAGATACTTTTTTTTTGTTTTTCTTCTTTTCCTACTTTTTTGGACTTTTGGAGTTTAGGAGTTTCGAGATAAGTTTTTACGGCTACCCGATCCACCCAAGACTCGAAAAAGACTCTAAGTGCTAAGCATCTTATGAAAAGAATGAGAAACTCACTAGGCGGCCGTTAAGAAGGACTTTAGGTTTCTACGACTCTAGGTGCCCTTAAAGATTTCTATCTAGAGGTTTATCTTTCAGATAGTAGCTTTCTCCCTACTATTTTATGGGGTCAACAGAAGGGCGAACCTAGTGTATATCTCCTTGGTTTATTCTACTTCTCCGCTTCTTCCTAAGTGTTTAGGAATTATTTATTCATTTTTGTATGCTAGGCTCTAGACAACCAGCCGATGGGCTATTACCACTGAGCACTTGCCAGACATATTCGTGCGGTGAAGTGTGGCTTTATTTATTTGCTTGCTTTCTCCTTTTTCTACTTTTTTCTCTTTTTTTTTCTAAGTAGGTGGCTTCCCTGATCTAAGATTTACCTAAAGGAAGTATGAAGAGAATGGTCATGTGGCTTGGCTCTGGACAACCGGTTGATGAGCTGTTACCATTGACAACCTGCCAGGCATACTGTTAATGAGAAATCATTGAATCTAAGGAAATGCATCGTAGTACAGTCGAGAAATCATGATAAACACTTGAAGTTTATAACTCGCAAGTACAAGGTCGTTCACTAGGAGAAATAATGGCAATTCATTCTCACAGATCGTAATTCTAAGCAAAATATAAGCAATTAAGACCAAAATAATAATCAAGAAAGATATATTAATAAAATCAAGTATAAATGTGCAAAAAGATTAGGGAAAAATGGTGATTTGAATCAGTAGATTTCCCTTGAAGTTTAAACCTCAAAAATACTCGAATGTATGACTAGTAAGCTCAACCACAAAATCAAATGCCTCAGAAATTAGACAGTAGAAACAAGCCCCGGACGGCTTAGATGAAGCTTGCCACAGAGCCTTCAAGAGTCTCAAGGGCCTCCTCCTTGCTTCCTTCAAGCCTTGAGAAGGCACAACACAGTACCAATCAGAGGCATGAAAGCCTCTCAGTAGCTAAGTATAGAGAAGGTAGGATCAAGGGCAAAATCCCCCCCTCTTATTTCTTTTCTTCTTCATGTCCGTCTAACCAAATCAGTAAGTGAGTTAACAGGCAAGTAGTCAGGTCGAGAGCAAGGACCAGGGCTACTAGGCATCGAAGGTAGCTGAGGAGTGAGCGAGTGTGAGTGAAGAGGGACCCAACCCCTCATGATTGGGTGAGGGGTCTGGGTCACAAATCCCTTTTATGTCACGCTGTGAGCTCCTAATCCCACGATGTGGGTCTACCTTTCCTGGTGCTTTCTCACAGTAGCAATAAGCAATTCATCTTCCAATCACAAGTGGAGTTGAGGCTGTCTACTTCAATTGAAAGCCTAGGCATGAACCTGGGGCTAGACCGCATCACCTGGAAGTGATTGTTGTGAAGAATTGAGTTGGTGAGCTACAACCGAGGTAGGAGAAGACGACTGTGGTGGCGGAGCGATGGTGAGGACCTGAAATAAGTAATACGGCTTGATGGCCATGTCAGAGCAGCTTAGGAGCTTCGCTGCGACACAACGAAGGTGATGGTGGCAGTGGCGTGCGGTGAGAGTGGTCATGGAGGTCTGGCAAAGGTGAAATGTGAGTGCAGAGGCGGAGGTGTTCGGGGAGGTGATGGGCGCAGCAATCCACTCAATTTCTTGAGGGGTTTTGCTCGCGTGGACTTGGCGAAGGTATAGGAAGTGACAGTGTGCGATTTGATGGCGTGTGGCATACTACAGATGTTGCGGGAGGTATGCTAGCGACTTGGAAGATGACGGTGGAGCAGGCGAGTTTGTGGTCAAAATCAAGGTTTGGAGGTATTGGGGTGATTAGTAGGAGCAGGGGAGTCGATGTGGGTTGCTAACAGACAAAGGTGAGTCTGAGAAAGCATCGGTCGCGATGAGCTAGTGTTGGAGAAAGAGAATACTCCGAGAAGGAGAATGGCGACAAGGTGGAGGTTGGAGAGTGCTGTGCCAGTATTGTGCAATGTGAAATGAAGAAGGGAAGAAGATTTGGCCACCTATTGTACGTGGCGGCTGGTGAAGCAAATGGAGGAAGGTGGTCGCCAGAGCAAACCTTGGAGTAGGCTAGAGAGGGAGAAGGGAAGAGGTTTGTGGCCCAAAAACTTCCTAAGGAGGTGAGGCAGAGCATGAGGGTCTTTTATAGGCCTTCAAGTAAGCTCCCAAGCTTGGAAACAAGCTTAAAAGTCTCAGTTTCTTAGGAAGAAGATTCTTGGAAATCAAGGATTCGTATGAGCTTCTTGGGCAGATTTAGGATCTAGAATTGGGTTTAGCTGTTTATGGATGACCTCAAGATCATCACTTCCAATTTTGGAAGGGATTGACCGAGAAATCATGGAGGTATCCCTGATTGAAGCTCAACAGCTTTGGGTTCACACCTACCATGGAGGCAAGTACCCCTTTGAAGAAAATAAATAAAAGTTAGGGGGCCTTTTGTAAGAATTTCTAAAGTTGGGGGTATGAATGAGAGAGAAAGTGTCAAACTGGACCAAAATGCAAACTAGGTCAAGATGGTCTCTGATTGTGCCCAATTTTTGATGCAAACCTAATTTGGACCCAAGGAATCTAGTGGTGAATTTGGATTTCAGTTTTGACAAGTTTGATTGGGCAATATGCATGGAAACCCAAATTAGGACAACTTTCTATCTGAGACTTTGTTTTGGGTCAAAATGGGTTCCCAAGGTCAAATCAAGGATACCAAACCATATGGAATATTTTTCTATGATTTTCAAAAGGCTTAGAGAGAATTTATCCTAACCAGAACCTTTGTTATTTAAATGGGTCTAAAATTAGGTTTTTGGGTTACTGTTAATTCTTGAAATGCGTGAAAACTAATTTCTAACTGCGTGAACCCACTTATTTGACCTTTAATTCACCCCTAGCCAACCCCTTGGTTATTCTGTGCTCATGATTTGCTATTAAACTTATAGAATTAACCTTGATTTCATGTTTCTCAAAACACAATTTGGTTGAGATGTAACCCTCAGATGAATATGTAGGAGCTTTTATCTTTTATTCAAGACTAAAATGGGCTAGTTAGGGCTTGTGATGGTGTTCCCATCATACCCCCATTCCTAGCTTTTGCTAGTCCCTTAACAAAAATTCTATGGATCAAACCAGCTCTCTAGGTCGGATGTAACCATCAAGGTGCCTTATTAAGCTGCAACTCTAGAAATCAGATTAGAATACCAACAATAGGCCTAGAGGTACTTAAGTACCAGCCAAGATCCAGACCTGACTAGACTTAATACTGAGTCTACCGCAAATCCTTCTAAGGCCTGAAAAAATAGTCCAGAGGTTTGACAAGTCAATTTTCACTTTCGAAGATGACGATCAAGATGATTTATCGTTGTATTTTTAAGTGGTGGAAAATCTACTAATCAAAGTATTGAATTGAAATTAACCACTCATAAGAGAGTAGGTCGTATCCACAGAGAGGTAATGGTCTATTAAAACCCTCAAAAGTCTTTCACAAAAGTTCACAATTGAAATCACAGAAAATTGATATCAAAACCACTCTCATATGAGGTTTATAAGGTTCACATATGCTGACAAAGTAATTAAAGCAAAGGGGAGGACTCACTTTATAAAATGGCCAACATTATAATAATAATAACCTAAATCCATGAAATCCACAATGGCATGGCAATGTAAAATTTAATTGAATGTGAAATAGGGGAAGTTTCTCTTGACCTTATGCATGGAGGAAGGGATGGCCAGAGGTGAGGCTACAGTCGAAGGTTGAGTGGCTGAGCCACTTCCAATGGCGGCAGTCTCGTGGCCAACGGTGGTCGGTTGCAGCAGCTAGAACAAATGAAGATGAGCGGCGATGGTGGTTGTTGCTACTGCTTCTGTGCATGGCATGGAGCTATTGAAGGGCTGCACATGCACGAAGGACGAGCGGGCACGTGCAGAGAAGGTTGAGGATGTGCGGGCGCACGCTGGTTGAGGTCGATGGTGCACAAAGATGCCGTGGTGAGGAGTAGCTGGTGAGGCTCCTCTGTTGCTACTGGAGTACGCACGACACAACTAGGGGAGCACGGGCTCACGGGGGGAAGCTGCTGGAGGATGTGTGGATGCTCATGGGGGTGCCCTGTTAAGCGCGAAGGAGGGGCAAGGTACGGGCGCACGCGGTGGCATGGTTGGTGGCCATGCGTGATGACACTGCATGTGGCTCTGAGGTTGGGAAATGTTGGGTCCTTTGTGGAGAAGTTTAACAATGGAGAGGGAGAGGAAAAAGAAATGGGGAAGATGGTTGAGATTTTGGTGAACATGGTGGTGACCGTGGAGATGGGGATGTGGTGTTGGTGGTCAGGCAGTGGGATGGTGAGGTTATGGATGTTGGGTTTGTTCTTGATGTTGCAGGTGAAGCACGAGTAAGAAGATGCAGGGTAAAAGTGGTGGGGATGATGTTTCTAGTGAAGCACGGTGATGCAGGGACTTTGGTTGGCAGTGTGGGCGGTCACACCACATGCCCATGGTGGTGGAGTTGTGCTACCGTAGTTGAGGACAGTGGTGAGGAGTTGAAGTGCAGTATTGGGATGGGATGGAGGCCTACGCGAAGATGGTGACTCTCCTCCTTTGTAGCTGTGGGTCCAAGGATTTGAAATGGAGAGTGCACATTGAAGGCTCCGGATCCACATTTCACGGAGGAGGAATGCTTGCAGCTGTGGCTGGAGTGAATGGCCACTAAGGAAGCGGAGCCATTCCTGTGGAAGAAGAATAACAATATAATAAAATATTAGGATTATTTATGCACAAATCCTTATCTTTTATGTTAATTAAAATAATGTATGTAATGCACCTAATTGCATGCTATTCTAAGTCAATTCTAAATGCATGAATTATGTAATTAAGTCAAAAATACAAATTCATCTATTTACATCCTAATGCATGCTAAATAAATGTTAATGAAAGCTTAATGTTTAGGCACTTAAATACATAAATAGCCCACAAATATGGGGTAATCAAATACCCCCATGCCTAGTTTTTGCTAGTCCCTAGCAAATTCAAGCATGACTTAACACTCCAAGTTATCCAAGCTAACTTTTCATAGAAATTAGGTTGAACCATCTAGCCCTAGATCATAAGGTACCCAGGTAGTTGTTGAGTTACAGACTAGGTCAGCTAAGGACGAGTTGTAGGCATAGGTTCCCTTGATTTCTAACTCTACCCTAGGGTTTATTGATCCAAGAGATTAAAGCATCCATGTAGGTGCATTGGTCTGGTTTATTTGAGGTTGGTATGATTGCCAAAGAGAGTAAGAAAGATATATATATTTTGGTTTGATTCCTCTAAGTCTAACATTGGATCAGCCATCAACACAGTTTGTGTTGAATTCATTGTCCCCATCACCGAACTTCAAAGGGTGCCTGATTTTCGATGGTTTGAGATAGCACCGCCCACAGTGACCCCATGAACTCCTGGCAATCAACACTATGAGATAGTATCGCACATGGATTTCTTAAGCGAATTCAGGCCTGTGACAATCGACACTTTGAGATTGGGCCACCCATGGTACTTGAACCGCACAATGCCCTTACATGGCCCCAGTAGGATGAACATCCTAAGAGAGAAGCGTTGAGGAGGTGACATGTTATCATCGCATCCTCAAGGTGAGTATATACTCCACCTCTCCTATAGCAGGAACTCTTCCAATCAAATTGTGTTTTCAAGCTTCTCCTAAGTCAAAACTAAGAGAACCAAATTTTCTTTAAGAAATGAATTAGGGTGATCACTATTTACACAAGACCAAGTGTGTGTGAAATGTGGATGCCTAGGTTGCAAGGACCTGTAAACAAAAAGGTAAAAAAAGACACCAGGTACTACCCAGCCTTTAACTCAATCCCTAGCTTTTCTTCCTCAACCTCTTATGGAATGGTCTACAACTTAACTTCTGCTTAAGGTTTTAAGTCCAAATGGACCCTATAGTTCTAAAGTCAGTAGTTCAACCCTAACTCCTATAATTAGATACCAAGAGTTAGCTTAGGTAAACATAAGCTCTTGGTCACATGCCTAAAGATGCCGAGCCCAGCCGGTTAAGCATAAAAACCTTTTTTTTTAATGCAATATGCATGCATGAATGCAAAATGTAGACATGCTATAAACAAATGCCTCAGGTCCTATACCCCCATGCCTGGTTCAAACAATGTCCTCATTGGAAACAGAATAGTTAAGGGAACATATTACCTGAGGTGGAGAATGACAGGAACTAAGGCTCCTCAAGAGTGACCTCGTCAACTAGATGGCCATACAAAGTAATGTATGGTTTTAATCGTTAGCCGTTGACAGTAAAAGGTATTGCGAAGACGAAGGGCTCTTGATCTCCATAGCCCCATGCAGAAACACTTTGGTGATTATGTATGGCCCATCCCAACATGATTTTAATTTTCCTGGGAAAAGCTTAAGTCTAGAATTGAAAAGCCAGACTTGTTGGTTGGGCTCAAAGGTCTTTCTAAGGATATACTTATCATGCAAGACCTTACTTCTCTCTTTATAAGCTTGAGAGGTGTCATAAACATCATTCCTCAATTCCTCAAGCTCACTTAATTCTAGAAGTCAAGCCTTACCCGCCTTTTCTAAACCCATGTTGACACTTCGGATAGCCCAAAGTGCCCTATGTTCCAGCTCAATGGGTAAATGTCATGCTTTCCCGTACACAATCCGGAAAGAAGATGTACCCAAAGGGGTCTTGTAGGCCGTTCAATAAGCCCATAAAGCATCATCGAGATTTTTGAACTAGTCCTTTCTATTAGGTCTTACGATCTTTCCTAAAATGTTCTTTATCTTCCTATTCGACACTTAAACCTGGCCACTTGTCTGGAGGTGGTATGGGGTAGCAATCTTGTGAGTGACCCCTAAACTTTTGAGTAACTGGCTGAAGTGATAATAATGGAAGTGAGGTCCCCCATCACTAATAATAACCTTAGGGCAACCGAATCGTGATATGATATTGGCCTTCATAAATTTCAATACCACTGAGTGGTCATTTGTTCCTGTAGGAATGGTCTCTATCCATTTAGAGACATAGTCAACTGCCACTAAGATATATTCATAACCTTGGGATGAAGGGAAGAGGCCCATAAAGTCAATTCCCTAAACATCAAAAATTCCAACAGGTTGGATGGGGTATTGAGGCATCTCATTGCTCTTCCCAATTGTTCTAGTCTGTTGGCATCTAATACATGCCTTAACAAAATTATGAGAATCCTTAAATAACGAAGGCCACCAAAAATGGGCCTGGAGAACCTTAAAAGCTATTTTCTTAATACCAAAGTGTCCTCCACAATGAAGTTCATGGCAAAAACTCAGCACACTTTGTTGCTCCTCTTCAGGCATGCATCGTCTCAGTACTTGGTCTTGTCTAATTCTAAATAATTCAGGCACTTCCCAATGAAAGTATCTAGCTTGGGAAATGAATCTCTTTCTTTTCTGCTCATCCCAAGAGCTAGGAGTCTCTCTAGTGACCAAGTAATTGACGATATCAACATACCAAGGTGAAGTTGGTGTTACCACCATAAGGGTTTCATCAGGAAATATCTTACAAATGTCTCCAGATGGAGAGTCATCAAGTGGAAGACGAGACAGGTGGTCAGCCACAACATTTTCTACTCCTTTCTTTTCGCGTATCTCCAAGTCAAATTCTTGAAGGAGTAGCATCCACTTAATCGGACGTGGCTTAGAATCTTTCTTAGTAATGAGATGTTTCACTGCTGCATGATCAGTGAAAATAGCCACCTTAGACCCAAGAAGATAAGACCTAAACTTCTCCATAGCAAAAACTGCAGCAAGTAATTCCTTTTTAGTCACGGTGTAGTTTTGTTGTGGTTCAGTTAAAGTCTTGCTGGCATAGTGCAGCACATGAGGTCTTCCCTCAACCCTTTGTCCAAGGACTGCTCCCACTACATAATCTGAAGCATCACACATCAGCTCAATTGGGAGTGTCCAATCAAGAGCTCAGAGAATAGGCGCAGAGATCAAGGCCTCCTTGAAAGTCTGAAAGGCCATGGCACACTTTGAATCAAAATTGAAGGAAGATTCCTTCGCCAACAGGTCACAAAGTGGCCTAGAAATTATACCAAAATTTTTAATAAAGCACTTATAAAAGCTGGCATGGCCTAGAAAGGATCTAATCTGTTTGACATTCATGGGAAATGGAAGTTTGGAAATAGAATCAACCTTGGCTTTATCTACTTCCAAGCCTCACTCAGACACAACATGCCCAAGTACAATTCCTTTCTGTACCATGAAGTGGCTTTTCTCCCAGCTGAGGACTAAACCAGTCTCCTTATATCACTTCAGCACATTCTTTAGGTGCAGGAGACACTGGTCGAAAGATGAGCCATAGATGGTGAAGTCATCCATAAACACTTCAACACACTCGTCAATCATGTCCAAGAAAATGGACATCATACACTGCTGGAAGGTTGCAGGTGCACTACATATTACAAACACCATATGCCTGAATGTAAAGGTACCGTAAGGACTCATGAAAGTCATCTTCTCCTGGTCATCAGGGAAGATTGCAACTTGGTTGTACCCAGAATATCCATCGAGAAAGCAATAGTACTAATTCCCCACCAATTTTTCGAGAATTTGATCAATAAAAGGCAAGGGAAAGTGATCCTTCTGGGTAGCAGTGTTCAGCTTGCGATAATCAATACAGACCCTCCATCCAGTTGAGGGTCTAGTCATAACTTGTTCACGTTGGTCATTAAATTCCACAGTAAAGCCTGCCTTCTTTGGCACCACATGAATAGGACTTACCCATTTACTATCTGCAATTGGATATATGATCCCAACGTCCAACCACTTCAGAATTTCCTTTTTAACCACCTCCCAGATATTAGGGATAAGACATCTCTGCATGCCCCTAAATGGTTTGATGGAATCATCAGTATAAATGTGGTGCATGCAGAGTGTAGAGTCAAAACCATTAATGTCAGCAATGCTCCAAGCAATATCTTCCTTGTGCCTAGACAAACATTCAATCAGAGCTCCCTCCTATGTTTTAGATAGCACTGTTGAAATGATAACGGGGAGCGTATCATTGGCACCCAGGGGGACGTACTTGAGAGTGTCCAGGAGGAGTTTCAACTCAAGGTCGGGGGCTTGTATGGTTGAAGGTTTCATAATAGATGTCCCCATCTTAGGTAGCAGATCAACCTTGGGCAGAGATAATGGAGAAAGAGACTATTCGCAAGCGAAATTGAGGTTTAAAAACTACATTATAGTATAGCTGAAATCGCTTTAAAAAAAAAAAGTATTTATTACTCAAATTTTAAGTTCGAGGTCGAACATAGGGAGCAATATGGAATTCAAAACTCAAGATCACAATTTGCATAAGAAATATAAGAGATTGCGACAAGAATAATGTCAGGTATCAATGTGCAAAAAGAATGGAGTAAAATGGTGATTTAAATCACCAATTACTCCTCACAAATAGCAACTAAATCAAAGCCTCAAATATATGCAATCAAATGTATCAGATGGCTTAAACATCCTGGTGCTATAGTGGTGTTTAGAGACACAAGGGCCTCTCCTCCTCTTCTTTCTTTCTTTCTGTGCTCTGCTTCTCCTACCTTGTCTTCTCTTCTTCCTTTTGTTCTTCTTCTTCTATTCTTCTACTCTTGTCCTTTTTCTCTTCCTGTGCGGCTCCCCTTCCTTTTCTTCCAGCTCTGGTCTTCTCCTCTTCTTCTTGCCTACCTTCTCAGTTCTCCTTCATGCAAAGGGGGAAGGTTCTTCAAATGGCTAAGTGTCAGCCGTTACTCCCTATAGCAAAACCCCCCTACCACCATGCATGATCCTCTCTTTCTCTACTAGGGTCGTGCTCTCCTAGAGACTTCAACAGTACCAGGTTATCGAGTTTTGGACCTAGAGCACACTCGAGTCCAGGACTGCGAGCGTGATCACAACCGAGGAGTCGAATTGGGTTATGCGGGTCGGGTCTGCGCCAGGCCCGCAGGGGATGGGTCATGGGCAAGGAACAGGTGAGCAGGTGAGCGATGAACCTCACACCCCAAGTGTTTGAGGGGATAAGCCCTAGACTCAAATTCAATTTATGCGTTGCGGTGCACTCTTCAACTAACGATGTGGCACTAAAGATAGTTCCTCTTCTTCGCATGCGTCTGCTGTTGGATTGCCTTCCAATCATGGTAGCTGCTGAGGTTCACACCCCCAATCAAGGACCTGGGAGGATACTTGAAGCCTATCCACGTCACCTAGAGGTGGCACTTGGAACTATAGATTTCTAGCGAAGCTGCAATCTTCCTTCAAAGCTTTGCGGTAATTGTGGTGATAGTTGGAGACCTAAAGCTCAAGAAAAGGGCCTGTCAACCACATCAGATAGCTCAATAGGTTCGTCGTGGAGTGGAGAGTGTGATGGTGGGTGCAGCGTGTGGTGAGAGTGAGGGTGAAGGCCTGACGGTGACAGAGACGGCCATGCGAAGGTGGGTTGCTCGAGGGTGCATTTGGGTGAGCGGTGGAACGAAATAGAAGAGGGATTTTGTTCATGATGGAACGGCGAAGGTTATGGGGTTGTTGGCAGGGCAGATGGAGGAGTGTAGTGGCGGATATGCCTCGCCGGAGGAGCGGCCAGAGACGGGGAAGATGGAGGCGAACGGCGTTGGTTGGCGGTTGTGTGTGTCTTTGATAGTAGGAAAATGAAATAGAAGGAGAGAGGGAGTAGAAGAAGGGCTTAGCGGGAGAGTAGGGGTCGATCGTAGTTGAACAAGGAAGATGGTGCGGCGAGGTAGCGACGTCAACTGAGGTAGAGGCATGACCTCTCATTGGCAGGAGAGATTAGTGAAGATGAGGGGAAGATGAGGGGATTTGCATTGCATTTTTTCTTGTCTTTTTAATGTGTTTTTATGAGTGTTAGGAATGAATAGATTAACAGATCCCTAGAATCCTAGCACTCACGAAGGCTACAGGTGAAGAAGCTCAGACTAGCTGGAACTTTGCTTGATCCAGCTCACCATGGCTGGAATCCAACTCACTTGGATTAGGGTTAGCTCATCCAAGCCCCATTCAACTAATCTCAGCTGAATCACAACTCAAGAGAGCTCATCTCAGCTCACCCTAGCTTAGACCAGCTCAAATCCAGCTCAACTTAGCTGAGACTAGCCCATCTCAGCTCCCATTAGTCCATAGGGAGCTCTAGCTAGCTCAGCTGAGTTGACTAGAGTTTACCCCAGCTCAGGTCCAGCTACATCTAGCTCCACTCAACTCCAGCTTGCTGAAGATGACTTCATTCCAGCTCAGGAAGCTCAAGTCTAGCTCCCAGGGACTCAACTTAGCTCAACTCAGTTGAGCTAAGCTACCTTAACTGCCTCAACTAGCTTGATCCTCCCCAGGAGCACCAGACCCAGCTCACCTCAGGTCATTATGGTAGAAGCCGGCTCACTTTATCTTGGCTTAGCAGCTAGCAAAGAACTAGCAAGCTAAACAAGCTAGAGTAGCTCCATGCCACCCTCTTCAGCAGCTACCAGCTCCAGTCCAAGCTCCAGACTTCTCCTCATCAGCTCCTCTCTTCAAACCCTAGCTCCAATACCTTCTCCTCTACTTCACTACTAGCTAAGCTAGCTTAGCTTAGCTTAGCTTATCTATGCTCCAACTCCCTTGGCTTCTACCACCTAACAACCCTACCTAACAACTCCACCAACTAGCTCCACCTAAGTTCCACTTAAGCTAACCCTACTTCCACCTCACCTTGGTGACAACCTAGCCTACCCACTACATCCAAAACACACTACAAAGTGGCACCAAAACCTCTCCTAACCACCCACCAATTGGTGCCACTTTTTCCATCCAAAACCCCCTTCATCTCCACCACATATCTTCCCTTAAACCCATCTCCACCATCCACCTAACCACCCTTCTAGAAGCCCTCGTGGTGGCGCCAAAAGCAAGGCATCCTTTCATGGTTGCCGCCACCTTTAGGTGTCTCTTCTTCACCATAAACACCACCTTCACACCCCCCTACGTGGTGCCAACTATTCTCCACCATAAGATCACCTAACCACCCCCATCCTCCCATCTTAGCCATCCATCTCAATAGTCACCTCAACCCTCTCATCCTACCCTATAAGAAGACCAACACCCACCACCTTACAACCCATCCTTGGCTGGCAAAATACCTCTTATATTCTACCTATAGCTCATGCCCAAGAGAGAAGAAGAATTAGAAGATTAAGGGGACACTTTGCCCCCTTGGCGCCTTCCCCTCTTCCCTTCTCTCTTGTCCCCACACCAGCCAAAGGAGAAGCCAGGCAAGGAAGACCTTTGGAGGTGGTCTTGAAGGAGGTCCACGCCACCTTGGAGGAAAGCCTTAGCACGCCCCCTACTTCAGGGTTTGCCAAGGAAACTGCACCTTGAAGAATTTTGCAAGGAGAAGGAGGAGCTCTTTTTGATTACAGGAGCAGCCGCAATTGGAGCAAGAGCCTCACCATCTTCACCATCATTTCAAAGTATTTTTGTGTTTTCATTACATGCATTTTCAATTCTAGTAGTTTAGGCATTCTTCTACTCGATTCTTGCTAAACAATTCGTCAATTTTATACAAGTTGGCTTCATTAGATTTGTTTGTCTTGATTGCAATTTAAATTTCCCATTTGTGCCGTCACTTCCCTCCCTCTCTAATTACCCTAGGCCTTCACATGCCTCTGGTGAGCTTACAAGGATGGTAGCTCTTATCACCTAGGATTACAATTAGGTGTAGTTTTCATTAATTCGAAATCCTTATTATTTCAATTACAAAATAGAAAAGAAAATGATATATTGAAAAAACCAGAATGAAAGTTGAGATTTATTTACTAAGAAAGAGATTTGATTGCAAGCATATTGCCTCCTTGGACGACCCTAGATACTCCTCTATCTAGGTTATAAATTTTAAAAGCGTATGTGATTTCGCATGTTACGACTTAAAAACCTGCCTTTATAAATCACGCCAAATTTCGCATACAAACTAGGGATGAGGATACAGACTAATCATTAGAATTTTAGGGTCTATTTTTAGACTAGATTAGATATCCTTCTCTCAAATTCCACCTGAACTCATCACATTCAGGTGACTTGATCCTCTTTTGTAATATGGAAAGTATTTGGCTTAGTTTCATATTCAAAAACTTTTTGGCACCGTTGCTAGGGAGGCACGGCTTTGCATTTTAATTGAATCGCTTGAAGTGGATCTCATCCCCTTGTCTCTCTTTCCTCTCAAGTGTGTAGGAACTACAGGAAGAAAGAGGGAATTTGGAAGCAAGAGCTTAAAGTTCCTTTTCTTCCCACGATTTTAGGTTGGTCCCCAATTTCTTGTCACATTTATGCCAAAAGACTACCAAAAAAATATTAAACTTGGCTTTGAGGATCCTAAACATCTTAATTAAGTGGAGTGGTGCCCAAAAAATTCCATTGTTTGCTTGTATACTTCATTAAACAGCACTCCAATCCTAGTGTTAGTGTTCTATTTTTTAGGTCTAGATTCCTATCTTGACTTCAAAAATCAATTCCCAACACCACAGGTCTCCTAAAATCCAAAAATTTCACAAAGTGATTCTAAATCAAGATTGGAACGTTTATCCCAAATTTAAGTCTAATTGGGCTTATATTTAATTTCTAAAAATTTGTGGACTACCGAAGGGTTATACCCTCTAATCTTCCTATTTCTCCACTATTCATGAATTTTTAGAATTTTCATACTCATCTAATTTTTGTGAAATTTAGCTTTCTGGAATCCTTGTAAAATTCTACATCTCACATGAAATCACCAAAATTTTCTGAGGCCAGTGGTGGTACAGAAAGTCGAAAATACCCTCGGGTATAATTTCTAGACTTTGACACCAGCACAAATAAAAATTCAAAACAAACTCCTAAAAGCTTGAAAATTTTTTTTCTGGAATCACTGTTTGATTATACATAAAGTAGTGGTGTTGGTTGCATTGGTTGCATTGTTTTGACCACTACTTAATCAGGAAGCCTAAAAAAAATTCATTGGTAGTTAAATTTCTGTGTTAGGGTTCAAATCCAATTCGGGTTTCTTTCTTTCTTTTTAGTCCCACAACATAAAGGAAACACATCATCACCAATACAACTTGTTTTCCTTTGATTATGGAAGTTTCAAACTTGTTTGAACATTTAAAAAGAGAAACCCTAAAACACATTAAATTAAATTGAATCCTAAAAGACAGAAATACAAAAACTGTGTGACAACTTGTTTGAAATTGGAACCACTTTCCAATTCCTGCGCACACACAGAAAAATTGAAATAACAGGGCAACAACCTAATCAACGCCTTCCACATTCCGTGCGCACACTAGTATCCTAAACCTAACTAAAATTTTTAGCAATTTGACCCCAAAGGTTTTCATCAACTTAGGCTTGCTATATAGGTCTCAAGTTTTCTATGGTTAATACCAATTCTGTCATCTATATCTGGTGTTCAGGATGAGGGGTCATATTAAATGACCCACCGCGGGTTTGTACAAGCACCTGGGGATTCTCCCATGAAATGTTTGGGCCCAAACCTCCCCTTAAGCAACTTGGATAGATTTGTTGACAGAACGGGTATTCACTGTAGATTACTTATTTCCTAAGTAGACCAAGTCTTAGGTTAATTTTTTTGGGAGTCACACTTAAGTTAGGTCTAGAATTTGTTGTTTGAATTGCACACTTTCTCTCATCTCTTGCTCTTCTCCTCCCCTCCAATTCTTCCAAGACAATGCATGCACGAGCGAAGGTCCCAAGAACCACATCTTGAGGGGCCATCTGATTTTTCCCCCCGCAAAAGAAAATCTTTGTTTTCCTCTCCTTCCTCTTCTAAAAAAATGGAAAATCCAGGAAACTGATAAAAAAATTCTACTTCCGCTTCTAACCCGTTAGCTGACCCACAAGTTGACTTCCTCCTCCCTCACCTCCCTCATCTGGAGCAACCAAAAACTCTTGCAGGGCCAGGTGGCCCTCCAATCCTAACTCAAAATACAGACCCTTTTTCCTTGATGGTCGACCATTTGGTTCGACTGTAATAAAATCAAGAAGATTTGGCTAGGACTGTAATGAAGCTAGTTAACCAAGGGCAAAACCCACCACCCCACAAACAGCCTGTCATTCCTCTTAAGGATTTTTATGATCCTTCCAATTATGAGGAAAGACCTGGGGTGGTCATACCACATGGGGATTTTGAGATCAAACAAGCCATTCTAAATCTTATCAAGCATTTTCATGGTCTTCCAAGAGAGGACCCTTTTTGTCATCTCAAGGAATTAACTGTCCTCGCTCAAACCACTCGTTCCCACAATGTGCAGGAAGACATGTGTTTAATGTGACTTTTTCCCCTCTCTTAAAGATAAAGCTTCACATTGGTTTAGAACGGTTGGGCACCCGATTACCACCTGGCCCCAATTAAAGAGCGCTTTTGTAAAGAAATTCTTTCCTAGCGGTCGAACTAACGCTTTAAGAAGATCTGTAATGACCTTTGAACAAAAAATAGGTGAACCCCTCCATGAAGCCTGGGAAAGATTCCAAGAACATTTAAGTAGTTGTCCCCACCATGAAATTTTGCAATGGCAGTTAGTGCAGATCTTCTATCATGGATTAGAAGATCAATTGAAGCGATTTGTGGATGCCTCGTGTGGGGGCAATGATGGAACGTCGGTTTTCGTTGTTAATTCGTTGTAGTAAAGCCGGTTGTTACCAACGTTTCATATAAAAATTTTTTACTCGGAAAAATAAAAGAGTTCCCGAGGTCGAACTCAGGGAGCAAGTTGTATTCTAGAGATATACAAATTCTATTACAAAAATAAAAAGAGAGAGAGAGATGAAAAATTGGCTTCTGCTTCTTTTCTTCTTTCTTCCTCTTTGTTTTTGGTTCTTCCTGTTCTTCTTCTTCTTCTTCTTTTTCTTCTGCTTTCTTCAGATCTTCCTCTTTCTTTTTCTTCTGCTTTCTTCAGATTTTCCCCTCGTGCTCTTCTTCTTCTGTTCTTCCTTGTTTCCTTTCTTTCTTTTTCTTCAGATCGTCTTCTTCTTTTCTTGCTTCTTGCTTCTTTTCATTTCTTCTTCTGCAATCGTGGTGCTTCTGCCTTCGGCTACTAAGTCTCCCTTCCTTCTTCTTCAGCCTGCCTTCTGTGTTGCTCTGGCTGCTGGCTGTCCGTCGTCTGGCCCGGAGCTTCGACGACTTAACTGAGCAGTTGCTACAGTGCAGCTGCTTCTTCTTCCGCAGTCCTTCACCTGTGCCTGCACGCTCAAGAGCTCATCAGAAGGCAAAAACCTACTCTACCCCCTTTCCCCGCGTATCTCTCTCTCTCTGAAATCACTCTTCGGAAGCTCTCCCAGAGCGCTATCGGGTAATCGGGTTCGGATCAGGCCCGGGTCCAGGCCCACCGGCGTGCGTGGTGGGCGAGGAGTGCAGGTCAGTCTAATCGGGTCGGGCCAGGTCCGCGGAGCGTGGTCACGGACGAGGCCGAGTCGGGTCGGGTCGGGTGAGAGGGACCTCACCCCGTGGTAACTGAGGCAAACAGCATACAGCAGTTTTTCAATTTATGTGTCCGCGCGCCTTTGAGAGCTTCCGAGGTGGGACTAAATGTCCCACCCCAATTCTCTTACGCCTGCAGCAGGGATGGTGCTCCCAATTGCGTCGGCTGTTGAGGCGTACAGCTCCAATCGAGGGCCAGGGTGTGTGCGTGAGTCTCTTCCGCGCTGGCCGTGGCTATTCAATCTGGGATATCTCGGCTTGGAGCAACCTCGAGCAGGCTTCGAGCTTCCTCGCCAATGGCGGCCAAGGCCTGGAACCTGAAACCAATGGCACGGCCTCTCGGCCAAATCAGACAGGCGGAGGACCTTCGCCGTGGCACGGCGAAGGTGGTCAGGGGGTCTGCAGGGGGTGTGATGGAGCTGTTAGGTCGTCCTAGGTCAGACTGTGAGCGAGGGAGTGGGTGTGTTCGGTGGGTCTGCAGAGGGTGTTTGGTGGGAAGTGGAGGGGCGGAAGAGGATCAGGGTGAGGAGGCGGAAGTTCTGCGGTGGTCGGCGAGCCGTGTGGGTCGCTGAGGTGATGGGAGCGGCTCGCCGGAGGGTGGTCGGAGGCGGAGAGGATGAGGGTGAACAGGGTCGGTAGAGGGCTTAATTGACTAAATCGAAAGCGGGGAAAGAAAGAGGAGGAGAAGGGGAGTAAGTCTAACTTAACTGCAGGGACGAAGGGGGAGGAACAGGGCGACAGTCGTATCGACTGTCGCCGGAGAAGATGATGCTCAGGGAGAGGGGCGGCGGCGAGCAGAAGGCTGGAGAGGCGCCAGCTGGGTGCGGCGTGGCGCGGGAAGAGCAGGGGAGGAGGTGGAAGTTCTGCGGTGGTCGGCGAGCCGTGTGGGTCGCTGAGGTGATGGGAGCGGCTCGCCGGAGGGTGGTCGGAGGCGGAGAGGATGAGGGTGAACAGGGTCGGTAGAGGGCTTAATTGACTAAATCGAAAGCGGGGAAAGAAAGAGGAGGAGAAGGGGAGTAAGTCTAACTTAACTGCAGGGACGAAGGGGGAGGAACAGGGCGACAGTCGTATCGACTGTCGCCGGAGAAGATGATGCTCAGGGAGAGGGGCGGCGGCGAGCAGAAGGCTGGAGAGGCGCCAGCTGGGTGCGGCGTGGCGCGGGAAGAGCAGGGGAGGAGGTCTCTGCTGCTGGTAGTGCGGCAGAGCGAAGAGGTGGAGGGAGAGGAAGTCGCCGGAGCTGGTGAGCGTCTGCCGGAGAAAGAAGAGACGAAAGCTGGGGGTTTTCTCCGTCAGATCCAGGCTGCCTTGGTCGGTGGCGCGGCGGGGGGTATTTATAGGGTTGTAGCAGGGAGGAAGGCGGAGGGAGACGACGTGTCTCCCTCGCCGGAGCATGGTCGGAATTCGAACCCATACCGTCCGTGCGTTCGCACGGCCGGTATGGGGGGCTACAGTGACCATGGGGGTGCTCCTGCGACGGCTGACGACGCAGGGCACCCCCGGTACACTTGCCAGGTCCTCCACCTCACCCTGCGCGGCGCCATGCTCCGCGCAAGGTCGCCGGAGCATGGTGCTGGCAGGGTTTTGCAGGAGGGACCTGTTTGCAAAGAACGAAGGAGAGTTAGGGGCCTAAATGCGAGGGTTCAAAAGTTGAGGGCCAAAGAGTAAATATATGAGGACCAAAGTGTAAATTCGGTCAAGGAGGTTTCTTCTTAGGCTCAAGTTTTTATACATGACTAATTAGGACCTAAGGAATCTGATGGTGAATTTTATTTTCATATTAAACCTTGTTTGACCGGTCAATTTGCGCAAAAACCCAAATTAAGTTATTAATTGGGCATGGTTCTCAATGTAGGTCAAAATGGGTTCTAAAGGCCAAATTGAAGGTTCTAAACCCTAGAGATTATTTTTCTATGAATTTTAGAGGGTTTATTCTATTTTTACTTTGCCTCGAACCTTGTGAATTGAAGTGGGTTGTTTTAGGGTTACAGATTATCATTTGGTTCCTTGGACGTGCTGTAGCCCTTGCTAGATCATCTCATCCCACTTTTATTCTTATTAAGCTGTTTTGACCTATGTTTGGGCCCTGAATTACCCTGTATGCAGATTATACTGGTAAAATTGCACTTTTACCCCTTATGACTTGTTTTCTTCTCAAACTCAGAATTCTCTGAGTTAAGCTTTTCCTTGAGATATGTAGGAGCTTTTATCCTTTGTATTGGGTCAAAATGAGCTAGTTATGGCTCATGATGAGGTTCTCATCATACCCCCATGCCTAGCTTTTGCTAGTCCCTTAGCAAAAAAAACTTAAGGTTTCAACCCTTGTTCTAGACCATGAAGTTTTCAATGGTTTTAGATAAGTGCTTTTTTATTTGAGCATAGATTAGGTTAGAATGCTGCCCATAGGCCTAAAAGATACTCTAGTACCAATCAAGATCCAAATCTGTCTAGCCTTAGCCTCAGTCTTTTAGCAAAGGTTTTTAAGGCCCACAAGAACTAACCTAAGGTTTATTGGACTTCGTGGTTAAAGCACCCGTGCTTGAAATGATTTTAGCCCTGGCTCAGTTCGCAGTGCGTTTTGTAAGAGAGAGAGATAGAAAGTTTTTTTCTGTTTGGAGAGTTTTCTCTCTCTTTTTCTTTTTAGTTCTAGTCTAGGATTGGCTTTTCAACACGGTCTGTATCAGATTCCTTGCTCCCATCATCAATCCTCAAGGGTTCCTGGCGATCGATGCTTCGAGATAGCACCGCCCATGGCAACCCCCGGAACCCTGGCTATTGAGATTTCGAGATAATCCCATCCATGGTATTCCGTGGCCGAATCCAGACCCTGGCAATTGACATTTCGAGATAATGCCATCCATGGAATCTGAACCAGCAGAGTGCTTACATGCCCCCCGTAGGATATGTAAATATCCTAAGAGACAAGCACCGAGGAGATGATATTTTGTTACGCATCTTCGAGGGGATTTCCCGCCTCTCCGCGCTGGGAACTCGTCCAAATCAACTTGTGTTGATCGGCCATTCCTATTCTAGGTGTTCTTTTCAGATTTTTGCGACGCTTCTGCGTGATTCTGATTTTTATGCTTACTGAACCAGGCTGTGTGTGAGATTAGGGTGCTTAGGTTACTGAGTCCCGTAAACCAAAAATTAGTTAACGAGGCCGAATACTCCCTAAGCCTTAGACCTAATACTTCAGCTTTTCATTTTCCTCAACCTCTTGAGGAGTGTCCAGATCTTAATGAGTACTAAGAGTCTATTCAAGAATGCCTAAGGTTTGCATTCTTACTAATCTCATTGTGCACTTTTCAGTTATTTTCTTGAATGAGGTCTAGAACTTAGGTTAATTCCTTAGTTCCTTACTAATGACTATCAACTTTTCTTATAATTTTGTGCTCCTTTTTCATTTTGTTTCTTCTCTCCTTCACGAAATTTTTCTTCTCCTCTTTTCCTCTTATTCTTTTTCGAAAAAATTTTTTAATTTTTATGGTATTTTTGGCATATGTGAATTTTTTTTGTTTGAAACCTTTTCTTACAAGTTTTTGCACTTTCCTACCCCCCCATGCCTAAGATTTGCAATGTCCTCATTGTAACCTAGGGGGTCTTAGTTCAGGGTGAACTTCGAGTGCTGAAAGGTGTCAGAACAAGTTTCAGGTTTTCAAAGAGAATGACGGGCTGCCTCCCGTTAAGCGCTGAGTTTTATGCCATCGGCTGGGCGCAATAAGCTCAAGGGGAAAGGAGGATATGAGATGCCTCAGCCAAATCAGTAGAAGTTACATCAATGAACGGCTTGAGTCTTTGACCATTCACGATGAAAGGTTCAGAATCGTGGCTGAGTGGACTGATTTCGATTGCTCCATTTCCAAAAACCTGTCGGACCAAATATGGTCCGACCCACTTAGATCTCAGTTTTCCTGGGAAGAGTTTGAGTCGGGCATCAAAGAGTAGGACCTTTTGACCAGGATGGAAGATCTTTCTTGAGATGTGTTTGTCGTGGAAGGCTTTAACCCGCTCCTTGTAGATTTGCGAGTTCTCGTACGCGTCTGTGCGTAATTCATCGATCTCGCTGATTTGGAGTTTTCTGTGGGTCCCAGCCTTAGAAAGATCTAGATTACAGTTCCGTACTGCCCAATAGGCTTTATGCTCCAGTTCGACGGGAAGGTGGCATGCCTTTCCGTACACCAATCTAAAGGGAGACATGCCCAATTGGGTCTTGTGGGCGGTCCTATAGGCCCACAATGCTTCCGGAAGTCGGGACGACCAGTCCTTCCTGTCAGGTCGAACAGTGACCTGTAGGATTTTCTTGATCTCCCGATTCGACAGCTCAGCTAGACCATTAGTTTGGGGGTGGTAAGGAGTAGAGATTCGGTGAGACACCCCGTATTTGGTCATCAGTGACCTAAACTGAGCATTTGTGAAATGGGTCCCCCCATCAGAGATTATTGCACGAGGAATCCCGAACCTTGAGAAAATGTGTTGATGAATGAATTTGAGAACGATTTTGTGATCACAGGGTCGGGTCGGTATGGCTTCGATCCATTTGGACACGTAGTCCACAGCCAACAGAATGTATTCGAAACCATCCGAAACAGGAAAGGGGCCCATAAAATCAATCCCCCAAACATCAAAGATTTCGCATACTAGAATCGGTTGCATAGGCATCATGTTGCGATGGCTCATGTTGCCCAAAGTCTGGCAACGACTGCATGCCTTGCAATGACTGTATGCGTCTTTGAACAGTGTGGGCCAGTAAAAGCCGCACTGGAGGACTTTTGATGCGGTTTTATGCCCGGCAAAATGGCCACCGCATGCCTGGTCATGGCAGAAAGAGAGGATATTGTTGACTTCCCCTTCCGGGATACATCTCCGGATGATCTGATCGGCACCTATGCGGAAGAGGTACGGGTCTTCCCAAATGTAATACTTGGCATCGGAGCGTAATTTGTCTTTCTTGGCCTTCGGCCAATCGGACGGGGTCTGATGAGATGCCAAGTAATTTACAATATTAGCAAACCATGGAAGGCTAGTACCAATAGTCAGCAGGTGCTCATCGGGAAAATGCTCAGTGATGGGTCCGGAAGGGTCTATCATTTCAGAAGGAAGACGGGACAAGTGATCAGCTACCACGTTTTGTTTTCCCGCTTTATCGCGAATCTCGAGGTCAAATTCTTGCAACAGCAAGATCCATCGGATCAATCGAGGCTTCGCGTCCTTCTTTGCAAGGAGATGCCTCACAGCCGTGTGATCCGAGTATATGATGACATGGGAACCCAGAAGGTATGACCTGAATTTCTCTAGGGCAAACACTACAGCTAGCAGCTCTTTCTCAGTAACTGTATAGTTACGCTGAGCCTCATCGAGTGTTTTGCTGGCGTAGTAAATGACCACAGGTTTCTTGTCATTTTTCTGCCCCAAAACCGCTCCTACAGCGAAGTCGGATGCATCACACATGATCTCAAAGGGTTGAGACCAATCAGGGGACTGTAGGATCGGGGCTTGGGTGACTCGGTCACGCAGGATTTCAAATGCTTGAGTGCATTCCTTGGAGATTTCGAAGGGAACATCCTTGGAGAGAAGAGTGGTCAGGGGGCGTGCGATTTTTGAAAAATCAGGGATAAATCGTCGATAAAAACCGACATGCCCTAAAAAGGATCGGATGTCCCTGATCGAGCTAGGCATAGGAAGGCGAGAAATCAGATTAACCTTAGCTCGATCCACTTGGATACCTTTCTCCGAAATTGAGTGTCCCAGGACAATTCCCTCAGGCACCATGAAATGGCTCTTTTCCCAGGAAAGAACCAAATTCACGTCGATGCACCGCCTGAGTATCTGGACCAAGTGCTGGAGGCAATCGTCGAATGATGCTCCGAAAACTGAAAAGTCATCCATGAAGACTTCCAGATAATCACCTACCATATCTGAGAATATGGCAAGCATGCATCGCTGAAAAGTAGCGGGTGCATTGCAAAGACCGAAAGGCATCCTTCGGAAAGCGTATGTTCCGAAGGGGCAGGTGAATGTGGTCTTTTCTTGGTCCTCAGGATGGATTGCCACCTGGTTATAACCGGAGTACCCGTCAAGAAAGCAGAAGAACCTATTTCCCGCTAGTTTTTCGAGAATTTGATCAATGAAGGGTAGTGGGAAATGATCCTTCTTCGTGGAGGAATTGAGTCGACGGTAATCTATACAGACTCTCCACGAGTTGGCTAATCGGGTAGGAATGATTTCTCCGGTCTCAGTCGTTATAGTGGTGAGTCCTGCCTTCTTAGGCACGACCTGAATTGGGCTCACCCAACGACTATCGGAGATCGGGTAGATGATCCCAGCATCTAACCACTTGATGATCTCCTTTTTCACGACCTCCTGCAGATTGGGATTTAAGCGTCTCTGCATTTCACGAGAAGGTCGTGTGCCCTCTTCTGAATAGATATGATGAGTACAATAAGAGGGACTTATTCCAGTCAAATCATCGAGGGTCCATCCGATGGCTCTGCGATGTTGCTGGAGGACAACAATCAGACGGGATTCCTGTTCAGGACTAAGGTTGGAATTGATGATCACAGGAAGGGTCTGATTAGAACCCAAAAAGATGTATTTCAAATGAGCAGGAAGGGGTTTCAGTTCAAGGATGGGGTTTTCAGCAGCAGCAGGTGGTTCAGTATAGATGTGAGGTTCAAGGGTGGGAGTTACTGGGTTGTTCACATCCGGATTGGACTCCTCTATTTGCGGGTCAAGATCCTTCTGTGGTTGATGAGGAATACTCAAGTCATTCTGGAGGTGTGATTCATCAACCAAAGTCTTGATGTCACAAATTTGCTCGATGACGCCGCAATTAATTCCTTGTTGGGCCTTAAATATATCAATTTTCAGTGTTTGATCTCCAAACTTAAGCTCTATTTGGCCCTCCTCACAGCTGATGTTGGCTCTAGCAGTAGCCAAGAAAGGTCTCCCTAGAATGATTGGTGTATCCCTAGGGTTCTCAGGTGCATCCATGTCTAAGACTATAAAGTCCACTGGAAAATAGAAATCCCGCACTCTTACGATAACATCCTCGAGAATCCCTTTTGGTGACTTTATAGATCGATCTGCTAACTGTAATGTCACCTCAGTTGGTTTCAGCTCAGATTCTTCCAGATGGTCAAGTAAGGATGTGGGTATCAGATTTATAGATGCACCTAAGTCTAACAATGCTCTGTCAAATTGGGTACCACCTATCTTACAGGAGATCAGGGGAGTTCCAGGATCTTTTGCCTTGGGTGGGAGTCTACTAAGGATTACAGAGCTGGCTTGCTCTGACAGAACAATTGGGCTCCCTCCCTTGGTTCGCGGCTTACGCTGGGGTGTACATATATTCTTTAGAAATCGTGCGTAAGCTGGTACGTGGCGGATTGCATCCATCAAGGGGATGTTTATGTGGACCTGCTCAAAGAGCTTGACCAGGTCCTCCTCAGGGGCCACGGGTTTGGTGGTCTTCTTTCCCTTGGTCAGGGCTTCGGGAAACGGGATCTTGGTTGGTTCCTCTAGGATAGGTCCTGGTTGTGGGTCTGGAACAGCGGTACCTTGGATAACTATCCTAGGGTCATGATCATCAGGCTGGGAGTGGTTTGGATAACGCGGGTCCTGAGTTGTCTTACCACTACGTGTTGTTACAGAATTTAATCCGGCCTGATTTTGGTTTGGATTTGGGAGGAGGGGTGGCTGGTGCTGAAATCCCGTACGGGAAGTAGAGGCTTCCATCTCGTCTGGAGATGGGGCAGTAGGGGCCTGATAAATCCATTGAGCGTGGCCTAAATTTGGATTCATAACGCGCTTCTGGGTTGGCACGTTATTTGGGTTAGGAAGGGGTTGGGAAGGGAGTGTGCCTGGCTGGCGAGAATTTGCCAACTGGGCCAGCTGAGTTTTAACTTCAGTAAGCTCGTCCTTGTGCTGTTTTTGAATGGCCGCATTCGATTTTTGAATGTCAGCCAGAGTCTGAAGGATTAAGGACATTTGATCTTGATTTGGCCCTGATGGATAAGTAGGGTTGGGCCGAGGCTGAGGTGGCTGGTAGTGATGAGAGGGCTGTGGGCGGGACTGAAAAGGTGGTCTTTGGGTTTGAGAATTTCCCGCCCACTGAAAATTTGGATGGTTTCGCCATCCAGGGTTGTAAGTGTTGGAGAATGGGTCGTTCTGGATGGCGTTGAGGTCCTCGCAGGTCTGAGGAACCTCCTGAGAATCAGGGAAAGGGGGAATGGAGTTCCCCCGGCTGGTGAAGAAAGGATCGGATGATCTTCCAGTCCAAGAATCAGATGGGGACGGATATGGATCCATCCCAGGGGAGGATCGGTGCAGGATGTTTTGTACAGTCTCCTGTGTGGAAGGAGGTTGTGCAAAGGAGTTACGCGCAGAGGTGGCTCGCTGCAAGTGCTGAGTCAGCTCATCCACCTTCTTTTCAATAATTGAGACCTTGTCCAATCGACTGGCCATTAATTCCAGGTCGACCGATGCGGACAGGCCCTGCGTCTCATGTGCTCCCTTAAGATTCGTCGCTGCGCGGGTATTCGTCCTGTCGAATAATCCCATGGAGTCATTGTTGATGGAGTTCTCGCACATGTTTTCGAGAATCTCCCATACGGTGTCTTCATGTTGACCCATGATGTTTCCTCCGCAGGTTGCATTGACGAAAAGGCGGATGTCCTCACGGAGTCCCTGGTAAAAAGATTGGACTTGTTCCCATTTAGGAACTCCGTGATGGGGGCACTTCCTCATGAGATCCTGAAAACGATCCCATGCCTCATGGAGAGGTTCTCCTGATTGTTGAGTGAAGTGTGTAATCTGATGGCGCAAGGCGTTGGTCCGACCAACGGGAAAGAACTTTTTCAAAAACTCGGATTGAAGTTCTTCCCAAGTGTTGATCGGCCGGGTCTGAGTTTGATACCAATGGGCGGCCTTGTCCATAAGAGAAAAGGAGAACATCTTCATGAGAAGAATATCCCGATTTTGCGCATCTGATCCAAAAGTGTGGGCCAGATGCTTAAGCTGTTTGATGTGCTGGAAGGGATCTTCAGAATTAAGCCCATGGAATTTAGGTATAGCGTGAATCATGTTGGGCTTTAGTTCGGAATCAGGTCCTCCAATCGGGATTCTAACTCGAGGCTCAATTGCCACCGCAGCAGGATTGTAGTGGTCCCGCATCATAGGACGCTGTGGTGGGTGCACGAAGTTTTGGAAGAGGTCATTGAGTCGCTGGAGCTGGTGTTCCAGATTATTTTCTTCCTCAACTGGCTGAGCCATGATGGGGGAAGAAGAAGAACTTGGTTCTGAATCAGAAGAGAGAATAATGTGAGGGTGTTGCTGCACAAACACGGGCGTCGAGGCTTGGCCTTGACGAGAGTGAATTTCTAAAGGAGGTCTTAAGGGTGGTCTTAGAGACCTCCTTCCGTACATGCACAGTTGGGAGAGGTAAGTTTAGAAGGTGATGGACCCAATCAAGACACCCAAAAATGTGTTGGGTGACTATAGAGGTGCGGGGCAGATGGACCCCTTGATCAGAAAGATCGTCCACCTGAGAATTACCTGGGCAGCCAGAGAGGGAGAGTCCCGCGAAGACCCCTACACGGTAGAGCGTCCCCACGGGTTACAGGGTTTCCCCCACCCGACCTCTCTTGTCACTGCGGTTCCAGGTAGACCAGAATGGGGATCTTGACCTCTTAAGTCTACCAATTTTAAGATCAGGGTGTTTAAGGTTTCACTTGAACTTTAGTCTTTTTAGGTGCAAAGAGTGACCTAATTTAAGGTTGGTTAACCCAAGGGGTCAACTTTACCTATTGTTTTCTTTAAGAGCTTTTAGGTCCTGTCTTTTAGGGTTCAAGTGTTTAGAGAGAGCCAATTGTTTAGGATTTTTCTTGTATAGGTATTTTCAGACAAGGGCTTTGGGCACACTTCATTTGGTTTTCTCAATTCTTGAGTTAAGTAGTGTGTCTCTAAATCCCTAGTGTTGGATCCTAGGTTGGCTCTACTTGGTCCAGTTAATTCTTTGTTGGGTAATTAGGGCTCAAGCAAGAATGTGTTAGCCCTTAAATACCCTTGATAGTGTGCAGAAATAATGAGTTGAAAACATGCAACTTTTATGGTTACTAAATATGGAAGACAGGTTAGCCCTATATTGCTTGTTCTTTTCTTTTCTTTCTCTTTAGAGTGTAGGGGTTAATAGTGAGAGAAAAGATTTACCTGTCTTCGGAGTGGTTGTCGTGTGGTTGCTTGTCTTCTTGAGTTCCTGTAGCTGCATAAAAGAGAGGAGATTATCAGAAATTAAAAGATACAGGAATGTTTACCTCTAGAATAGCCGTTGCTCCCCGGCAACGGCGCCAAAATGATGGAACGTCGGTTTTCGTTGTTAATTCGTTGTAGTAAAGCCGGTTGTTACCAACGTTTCATATAAAAATTTTTTACTCGGAAAAATAAAAGAGTTCCCGAGGTCGAACTCAGGGAGCAAGTTGTATTCTAGAGATATACAAATTCTATTACAAAAATAAAAAGAGAGAGAGAGATGAAAAATTGGCTTCTGCTTCTTTTCTTCTTTCTTCCTCTTTGTTTTTGGTTCTTCCTGTTCTTCTTCTTCTTCTTCTTTTTCTTCTGCTTTCTTCAGATCTTCCTCTTTCTTTTTCTTCTGCTTTCTTCAGATTTTCCCCTCGTGCTCTTCTTCTTCTGTTCTTCCTTGTTTCCTTTCTTTCTTTTTCTTCAGATCGTCTTCTTCTTTTCTTGCTTCTTGCTTCTTTTCATTTCTTCTTCTGCAATCGTGGTGCTTCTGCCTTCGGCTACTAAGTCTCCCTTCCTTCTTCTTCAGCCTGCCTTCTGTGTTGCTCTGGCTGCTGGCTGTCCGTCGTCTGGCCCGGAGCTTCGACGACTTAACTGAGCAGTTGCTACAGTGCAGCTGCTTCTTCTTCCGCAGTCCTTCACCTGTGCCTGCACGCTCAAGAGCTCATCAGAAGGCAAAAACCTACTCTACCCCCTTTCCCCGCGTATCTCTCTCTCTCTGAAATCACTCTTCGGAAGCTCTCCCAGAGCGCTATCGGGTAATCGGGTTCGGATCAGGCCCGGGTCCAGGCCCACCGGCGTGCGTGGTGGGCGAGGAGTGCAGGTCAGTCTAATCGGGTCGGGCCAGGTCCGCGGAGCGTGGTCACGGACGAGGCCGAGTCGGGTCGGGTCGGGTGAGAGGGACCTCACCCCGTGGTAACTGAGGCAAACAGCATACAGCAGTTTTTCAATTTATGTGTCCGCGCGCCTTTGAGAGCTTCCGAGGTGGGACTAAATGTCCCACCCCAATTCTCTTACGCCTGCAGCAGGGATGGTGCTCCCAATTGCGTCGGCTGTTGAGGCGTACAGCTCCAATCGAGGGCCAGGGTGTGTGCGTGAGTCTCTTCCGCGCTGGCCGTGGCTATTCAATCTGGGATATCTCGGCTTGGAGCAACCTCGAGCAGGCTTCGAGCTTCCTCGCCAATGGCGGCCAAGGCCTGGAACCTGAAACCAATGGCACGGCCTCTCGGCCAAATCAGACAGGCGGAGGACCTTCGCCGTGGCACGGCGAAGGTGGTCAGGGGGTCTGCAGGGGGTGTGATGGAGCTGTTAGGTCGTCCTAGGTCAGACTGTGAGCGAGGGAGTGGGTGTGTTCGGTGGGTCTGCAGAGGGTGTTTGGTGGGAAGTGGAGGGGCGGAAGAGGATCAGGGTGAGGAGGCGGAAGTTCTGCGGTGGTCGGCGAGCCGTGTGGGTCGCTGAGGTGATGGGAGCGGCTCGCCGGAGGGTGGTCGGAGGCGGAGAGGATGAGGGTGAACAGGGTCGGTAGAGGGCTTAATTGACTAAATCGAAAGCGGGGAAAGAAAGAGGAGGAGAAGGGGAGTAAGTCTAACTTAACTGCAGGGACGAAGGGGGAGGAACAGGGCGACAGTCGTATCGACTGTCGCCGGAGAAGATGATGCTCAGGGAGAGGGGCGGCGGCGAGCAGAAGGCTGGAGAGGCGCCAGCTGGGTGCGGCGTGGCGCGGGAAGAGCAGGGGAGGAGGTGGAAGTTCTGCGGTGGTCGGCGAGCCGTGTGGGTCGCTGAGGTGATGGGAGCGGCTCGCCGGAGGGTGGTCGGAGGCGGAGAGGATGAGGGTGAACAGGGTCGGTAGAGGGCTTAATTGACTAAATCGAAAGCGGGGAAAGAAAGAGGAGGAGAAGGGGAGTAAGTCTAACTTAACTGCAGGGACGAAGGGGGAGGAACAGGGCGACAGTCGTATCGACTGTCGCCGGAGAAGATGATGCTCAGGGAGAGGGGCGGCGGCGAGCAGAAGGCTGGAGAGGCGCCAGCTGGGTGCGGCGTGGCGCGGGAAGAGCAGGGGAGGAGGTCTCTGCTGCTGGTAGTGCGGCAGAGCGAAGAGGTGGAGGGAGAGGAAGTCGCCGGAGCTGGTGAGCGTCTGCCGGAGAAAGAAGAGACGAAAGCTGGGGGTTTTCTCCGTCAGATCCAGGCTGCCTTGGTCGGTGGCGCGGCGGGGGGTATTTATAGGGTTGTAGCAGGGAGGAAGGCGGAGGGAGACGACGTGTCTCCCTCGCCGGAGCATGGTCGGAATTCGAACCCATACCGTCCGTGCGTTCGCACGGCCGGTATGGGGGGCTACAGTGACCATGGGGGTGCTCCTGCGACGGCTGACGACGCAGGGCACCCCCGGTACACTTGCCAGGTCCTCCACCTCACCCTGCGCGGCGCCATGCTCCGCGCAAGGTCGCCGGAGCATGGTGCTGGCAGGGTTTTGCAGGAGGGACCTGTTTGCAAAGAACGAAGGAGAGTTAGGGGCCTAAATGCGAGGGTTCAAAAGTTGAGGGCCAAAGAGTAAATATATGAGGACCAAAGTGTAAATTCGGTCAAGGAGGTTTCTTCTTAGGCTCAAGTTTTTATACATGACTAATTAGGACCTAAGGAATCTGATGGTGAATTTTATTTTCATATTAAACCTTGTTTGACCGGTCAATTTGCGCAAAAACCCAAATTAAGTTATTAATTGGGCATGGTTCTCAATGTAGGTCAAAATGGGTTCTAAAGGCCAAATTGAAGGTTCTAAACCCTAGAGATTATTTTTCTATGAATTTTAGAGGGTTTATTCTATTTTTACTTTGCCTCGAACCTTGTGAATTGAAGTGGGTTGTTTTAGGGTTACAGATTATCATTTGGTTCCTTGGACGTGCTGTAGCCCTTGCTAGATCATCTCATCCCACTTTTATTCTTATTAAGCTGTTTTGACCTATGTTTGGGCCCTGAATTACCCTGTATGCAGATTATACTGGTAAAATTGCACTTTTACCCCTTATGACTTGTTTTCTTCTCAAACTCAGAATTCTCTGAGTTAAGCTTTTCCTTGAGATATGTAGGAGCTTTTATCCTTTGTATTGGGTCAAAATGAGCTAGTTATGGCTCATGATGAGGTTCTCATCAGGCAATCTCCTTAGTAAAGATACCAAAAGTGCCTATCTCCACTTTGAAGAAATGAGTGAAAACTCATTTAATATGACTTCAATGGAAACTTTTGGTAGAACAAAAAACCCCAGACATGGAGTCAATGAAATTGACTCCAAATCCACCTCTATTCCAGTCACTCAGGATGATCTATATATGTTAGCTCAATGACTAGACTAGATGCAAATTTACCAAAAAAAAATGGAAGAAAAGCTCACAAACAATCAAGCTCCACACTTTAACACTCGACACACTAACACTCCACAACTTCTCTGAAGAGAAAATTTGCACAATATTGATGCCACACCTGCTGGTCAATAGTTTCCAGCTAATTTTGCACAAGAATTAACTAGGAATGTTGATCAAGATATTTTTGGTCGCACCACGGAAAATATTTTTGCTCTCCAGGAGCAATTTAGAAATCCCTCCAAAACTTACAATCAAAACTGAAGGACCAACCCGAATCACTCCTGGAAAAACCCAAACCCAATTCCTTTTCCTAAACAAAAATCGTTTTGGGAATTATGGGGAACCTATAAATCAACCTAGACCAACCCAGGAAGGTATTAATACTCAGGTCATGAAAACTCTGCAAGGTATGCGGAATCAAATGACAGAAGCAACCCACATGGCTACCAACTTGCAACACCAAGTTAAGGTTACTCCTAATCATCCACCTGTTGGGAATTTACCTTCCCAACCCATGCCCAACTTGAATAATCAAAGGAATTAGTTCCAAGTTGGATATCCCAGTCAACCCATTTAACCAGCTCCTCATCATCCCCCAGGTTTCAATAGCAGTCAGGCTCCTCGTCCTCATCCTAGACACAACCATACTGCTAATGCAGTTGCTTTGAGGAATGGGAAAACCACTCAAGGCCCCCTGCCTATTAAAGAAATTCATTTCAATGAAAAATAGATCAACTCTTCCCGATCTACCTCTAACATTATTCAGGAACCTAATAATGCAAAATAGGAAAACCCTGCAACATTTCCACAAGCCCTCCATTCTTCACAAAATAAGAAAAAGAAGAAATTCGAGCCAACTAATAAGGAATTAATGGATTTACTGGGGCAAGTTGAAATTAACATCCCTCTCCTAGATGCCATAAAATATATCCCTGCATATGCAAAATTTCTAAAAGATTTGTGTGCCCCAAAAAGGTAGCCCAGAAATTTAGGAAAGGAGATCCTTCCTAAGATAGTCAGCTCAGTTGTTAGTAGTCGACTGCCTCTTAAGAGAAAAGTTCTAGGTGCCCCCTTGATTCAAGTTATCATTAATGATACTTCTTTTGATCACGCTTTTTTGGATCTCGGTGCCTCAATTAAACTTATCCGCATAATTATTTTTAAGGAATTTAAAATCGATGAATTAAAGCCTGTTGATGTTACTCCTCAATTAGCCGATGAATCTACAATTAAACCAAGGGGAGTTGTTGAGGATGTCCTTTTCCGGGTCAAAATTTGTCTATTTGTAGTAGACTTTTTAGTTCTAGACATAGAGTTACCGGAAGCATTGAAGTTTGCCCCTATAATTCTTGGAAGACCATTCTTAGCCACTGCCCATGCAAATATTGATTGTGATTCTGTTAAAATGAAGATCATGTGTGGCGGTGAATCTGTAACCCTAGATAGTTTCCAAGCTTCTAGGATGTTCCAAGAACCTGATTTCTTTGATGGCTTGGATTCAGAAATGGAAAATATCATGGAGAAAACATTGTAGATTTCACATTTAGGTTCCTATTTTGCCATTAACATGGTTCCTGAATAATCCACTTTGATGAGAGCCTCATTATGAGCCATAACTAGCGCATTTTGACCCAATAAAGAAGATAAAAGCTCCTACATAACCTAGAAGAGGGCCTAAATAAAGGAATAAGTGCTTTGAGAAGAAAACATGAATTAAAGGGTAAAACTGCAATTTTACCATTGCAGTACATGAACGGGATTTCTCAGAGGCAAAACATAGGTCAAATGGTCTAAATGAGATAAAAAGTGGGTTGAGTCAATCAGAAATGGGTTTATGTGCAATCTAGGAATTAAATGACATTTGGTAACCCTAAAACAGGCTCGCTTAAATTAACAAGGTTTCGATCAGGATAAAAATCAAGTAAACCCTCTAAAAATCATGGAAAAATATCCTCTAGGGTTTAGAACACTTAATTTGACCTTTGGAACCCAGTTTGACCTAGATTAGGGTCCTAGCAGATTAATTGACCTAATTTGGGTTTTTACGCAAAATTTCCAGTCAAACGAGATCAAACTTAAAATCCAACTTCACCATTGGATTCCTTAGGTCCAAATTAGGTTTATACCAAAATTTGGACCTAAGGGGAGGTCATCTTGACCTACTTTGCAATTTAGTACACCCAAATCATAACTTGGTCCCTATCTTTTGAAAATCATTGCAGAGAGCCCCCTAAGTTCCTCGCCACCTTTGCAATCAGGTCCTGCCGCCATTGTTAGGGCAGAACCGATCTTCGGCGAGGTTTAGAGAGGGATTCCTCTCTAATCCCTCAGAGATTCCCTCCCAGAAATGGAAGGGAGATTCTCTGAGGAATTCCCTTCCTTCTAAAGCCAATCATAATCTCTGGTGTGAACCCAATCTCTCGTGCGAACGCACGAGAGATTTGGGTATCCACCCTCTTTCCATCTCCGATGAGCCAGCGGAGGTGATTGCACGATCTCCATGCGCTAGAAGGTTCGGCCAACACCTATAAAAGGATCCCCAGACCCGACCGCAGATCCTCAGACTTGAATTGGCGCAGATTCCCCCAAACTTTCCTCTCTTCCATCTCCGACCAAGAGACCCGCAAGCTCCGGCGACCTCCTCCCCTCCTCGTCGCTCTGCTGCCATACCTGCAGTAGAGTCAACTCCGCCTCTTTCTCCCACGTCGCGCAGTACCAGGCGCGCGTTCTCCTGACCTCGTCCTCGTCGCCGCTTCCTCCCTCAGGGTGCTTCTTCCTTGATGACGGCAGTTACGCGCCGTCCACTCTGCTGCCTCCCTTCCTTCCAGACGAATCCAGATACCTTCTCCATCTTCCCCTCTCTCTTTTCCCCCTGTTATTTTAGTTAATCGCCCCCCGACAGTGCCTGACCACCTCCATCTTCCTCGCCTCCGACTGACCTCCGACGAGCCGCTCCCACCACTCCGCCCCTCCACACGGCTCGCCAACCATCTCGTAAGCTTCGCCGTACCACAAGGAACACTTTCCGCCCCTCCACTGTCACTCCACACCTCCGCAGTAGCCCCCCGAACAACCCCACACCTCCGGCCACAGGTTGACCTAGGCACGCACGCCTAGGCCGTCTTGCGGCCTGCAGCACCGTGCACCATCTTCGCCGTGCCACGGCGAAGGTTCCCAACTTGTCTGATTAGGCCAATTGGCCGTGCTCGTGTTTGACAGGTTTCAGCTCCTGCCGCCATTGACGGTCGAAGTAGCTCCAGGTGCAGCATCTCCAGGCGCAGCAGCTCCAGGCTCCAGGTGCAGTAGACTTGCGTGGGTGTTGCGAAGCGATCAGGGCCAGCATTGACGCTGCGAAGCTCCCAGCCTTGGCAATTGCACGAAGAACGCTCTGCAGGCGCACGCGAAATTGTGGTGGGCCAGATAGTCCCACATCGGCTAAACACAACGCACAGGTACGCTTTAAGTTGAATTTGTGTTCTTTGCTTACTGCCTCTAAAAGCACAGGGGTGAGGTCCCTCACCCGACCCACGCCTGTCTCATCCGCGGTTTCACCTCGCGGATCTGGCGGGATCCGACCCGACCCTATCCTAAGCAGTCCTCGCGCATCACCCACCTGCTGGTGCGCCTGGTCCCGGGTGCAAAATCCGACCCGATTACCCGTGTGGATCTGGGAGAGCGTCCTTGAGCGAATTGCAGAGAAAGAGAGAGAAGTTTGGGTAGAGGGAAGGGGGTAGGTTTTGCATTGGCTGTGGTGTGTGCAGGAAAGAAGGAAGAGAGGAAGAAGCGAACACTTAGCCGCTGCAGCAAGGGAAAAGAAGAGAAGGAAGAGGCGAAGGAAAGCAAAAAGAAGAACTAAAGAAATAGAAGAGCAGGAGCAAAAGAAGAACTAACTCTGAAGAAAGGAAGCTGAGCAAGGTAGAGATCTGAGAGAAGGAAGGACTGCAGAAAAGACAAAAAGAAAGAAGAAGACAGAAGAGAAATAAAGGCAGGAAGAAGAAGTCTTCGCAGGAAAGGAAAGAAGAAGAGCCAACGAAGAAGAAGGCAGAAGAGAGAAAGAGTACTACTTTTAAGACGTCTAATAAAGAAATCAGACGTCCAATTCTGTTTTCTTTTAGCAATTCTTTTTATAACTTTCTCTCTTTGAATCAATTATTTTCATTTAAAAGTTGTACTCTTTGGTTTTAAAAGTACTGAGTTTGCTCCCTGTGTTCGACCTCGGAGACTCTAGTTTTTCGAGTAATAAAATTCTCTATATTTGTTTGAACGTTTTGTCGGTTATACTACAACGTGATATTCTCTTTAAAACCCGCACAAAAGCGTACGAACACACTTCCTCTCACCCTTCCACCCTAACCACACTTGCAGCTAACACTCCTGCTGACCCATTCACTCTTCACCACTTACACAAAAAGTAGAAATTCTTTCGGAGCCGGGCCCACAATTGGAATTAAAACCCTTGCCCGACTCCCTTAAATATGTTTTCCTAAGTTCAAATTAAACCCTACCCTAGATTATAAAGCCTAAACTTGCTAGGGCACAAGAACACAAACTTCTCTAGGTTTTGAGTAAATATAGAAAAGCTATTGGCTGGACCCTTTCTGATCTTAAGGGTATTCATTCATCCCATTGTACACATCGTATATATTTAGAGGACGATTCTCGCCCCTCCTGCCAACCACAAAGGCGCTTGAACCGTAATATGTAGGAGGTGGTAAAAAAGGAGATTATTAAGTGGCTTGATGCCAATATCATCTACCCAATTTCTGACAGATCCTGGGTTAGTCCAACACAGGTTGTGCCCAAAAAGTCTGGACTAATAGTTGTCACCAATGACATTGCGGAGAATATAGCCACTCGAATCGCCTCTTCTTGGCGCGTGTGTATTGATTACAGGAAATTAAACACCGCCACCAAGAAGGATAATTTTCCGCTCATGGAGTTTTGTAGCTAAATTCAGGCCCTAGTGATAAACTCCAGTTTATCATCATTCTTTTGCATTAAAACAATCCTAGCTCTTAGGCTTTTGTTTCTCAAATGGGTTTTTGGGTTGCATTTAGTCATAAATTAGGTTAGGCATGCACTGAATTTTTTCTTGTCTTTTTAATGTGTTTTTATGAATGTTAGGAATGAACAGATTAACAAATCCCAAGAACCCTAGAACTCAAGAAGGCAACATGTGAAGAAGAAGCTCAAACATGCTGGAACTCAGTTTGATCCAGCACACCATGGCTGGAATCCAGCTCACTTGGACTAGGGTTAGCTCATCATAGCTCCATTCAGCTCATCTCAGCTGAATGGCAGCTCAAGAGGGCACATCTCAACCCACCCTAGCTCAGGTCAGCTCAGATCCAGCTCAACTTAGTTAAGTCTAGCTTATCTAAGCTCCTATTAGTCTGCAGGAAGCTCTAGTTAGCTTAGCTGAGTGGACTGGAGTTTACCCTAGCTCAGACCTAGCTACATCCAGCTCTACTCAACTCCAGTCAAATAAAGATGACTTCATTCCAACTTAGGAAGCTCAAGTCCAGCTTCCGGGGACTCAGCTTAGCTCAACTCAGTTAAGCTAAGCTACCTTAGCTGCCTCAACCCACTTATCCTCCCAGGAGCACCAGACCCAGATCACCTCAACTCATTATGGTAGAAGCCAGCTCACTTTAGCTTGGCCTAGCAGCTAGCAACGAACTAGCAAGCTAAACCAGCTAGAGTAGCTCCATGCCACCCTCTTCAACAGCTGCCAACGCCTGTTCATGCTCCACACTTCTCCTCATCAGCTCCTCTCTTCAAACCCTAGCACCAATACCTCCTCCTCTACTTCACTACTAGCTAAGCTAGCTTAGCTTAGCTTAGCTTATCTATGCTCCAACTCCCTTGGCTTTTACCATCTAACAACCCTACCTAACAACTCCACCAACTAGCTCCACCTAAGTTCCACTTAAGCTAACCCTACTTCCACCTCACCTTGGTGACAACCTAGCCTACCCACTACATCCAAAACACACTACAAAGTGGCACCAAAACCTCTCCTAACCACCCACCAATTGGTGCCACTTTTTCCATCCAAAACCCCCTTCATCTCCACCACATATCTTCCCTTAAACCCATCTCCACCATCCACCTAACCACCCTTCTAGAAGCCCTCGTGGTGGTGCCTAAACCAAGGCATCCCTTCATGGTTGGTGCCACCTTTAGGTGTCTCTTCTCCACCATAACCACCACCTTCACCCCCCCCTACTTGGCACTAACTATTCTCCACCATAAGATCACCTAACCACCCCTATCTTCCCATCTTAGCCATCCATCTAAAGAGTCACCTCAACCCTCTCATCCTACCCTATAAAAAGACCAACACCAACTGTCTTATAACCCATTCTTGGCTAGCAAAATACCTCTTATATTCTACCTATTCTCACACCCAAGAGAGAAGAAGAAGAAGATTAAGGGGACACTTTGCCCCTTGGTGCCTTCCCCTCTTCCCTTCTCTCTTGTGCCCATGGCAGCCAAAGGAGAAGCCAGGCATGGAATACCTTTGGAGGTTGTCTTGAAGGTGGCCCATGACACCTTGGAGGAGAGCTTAGAGGTGGTCCACGCCACCTAGGAGGAAAGCCTTAGCACGTCCCCCTACTTCACGGTTTGCCAAGGAAACTACACCTTAAAGAATTTTGCAAGGAGGAGGAGCTCTTTTTGATTGTGGGAGCAACCGCAATTGGACCAAGAGCCTCACCATCTTCACCATCATTTCAGAGGATTTTTGTGTTTTCATTACATGCATTTTCAATTCTAGTAGTTTAAGCATTCTTCTACTGGATTTTTGTTAAACACTTCCTCAATTTTATCCAAGTTGTTTTCGTTAGATTTCTTTGTCTTCATTGCAATTTAAATTTCCCTTTTGTGCACTCACTTCCCTCCCTCTCAAATTACCCTAGGCCTTCATGCGCCGACAGTGAGCTTAGAAGGAAAGTAGCTTTTGTCACCTAGGGTTACTATTAGGAGTAGTTTTCATTAATTCAAAATCTTTGTTATTTCAATTACAAAATAAAAAAAAAATGATATATTGCAAAAACCAAAAAGAAAGTCGAGATTTATTTTCTAAGCAAGAGATTTGATTGAAAGCATATTGCCTCCTTGGACGACCCTAGATACTCTCCTATCTAGTTTATAAATTTTAAAAGTATGCGATTTCACGTGTTACAACAACTTGAAAACCCACCTTTATAAATCATGCCAAATTTCGCATACAAACTGGGGTTGAGGATACTTTTAGACTATATCTAGTCATTAGAATTTTAGGGTCTACTTTTAGACTAGATTAGATATCCTTCTCTAAAATTCCACCTAAACTGATGATAGTTCAGGTGACTTGATCCTCTTATGTAATATGAAAAGTATTTGGCTTAGTTTCTGATTCAAAAACTTTTTGGCACCGTTGCCGGGGAGGCACGACTTTGCATTTTAATTGATTCTCTTGCTTGAAGTGGATCTCATCCCCTTGTCTCTCTTTTCTCTCATGTGTGTAGGAACTAAAGGAAGAAGGCGGGAATTTGGATGCAAGAGCTCAAAGTTCCTTTTCTTCCCACGATTTCAAGTTGGTTGCCCATTTCTTATCACATTTAGGCTAGAAGGCCACCAAAAAAATGTTAAACTTGGCTTTCAGGATCCTAAGCATCTTAATTAAGTGGAGTGGTGCCCATAAAAATCCATTGTTTGCTTGTATGCTTCATTAAACACCACCCCAACCTTAGTGCTGGTGTTCTATTTTTTAGGTCCAGATTTCTATCTCGAGTTCAAAAATCAATTCACAACACCAAAGGTCTCCTAAAATCCTGAAGTTTCACATAGTGATTTCCAATCAAGTTAGGAACATCCATTCCAAATTTCAGACTAATTGGGTTTGTATTTAATTTTTGAAAATTCGTGGACTACCAAGGGGTCACACCCTCTAATCTTCCTGTTTCTCTACTGTCCGTGAATTTTTAGAATTTTTACACTCATTCAATTTTTGGGAAAATTAGATTTTTTTAATCTTTGTGAAATTATACATCTCACATGAAATCACCAAAATTTTCTGAGGCCAGTGGTGCAGAAAGTCCAAAATACCTAAGGGTATCATTTCTGGACTTTGAACCCAGAACAAATAAAAATTAAAAACAAATATTAAACAAACTCCTAAAATCATGAAAAAAACTTTTGTTGAATCCTTGTTTGATTTTACATAAAGTAGTGGTGTTGGTTGCATTGTTTGGATCACTACTTAATCAGGAAGCCTAAAAAAGATTCATTGGTAGTTAAATTTCTGTGTTAGGGTTCAAATCCTATTTGGGTTTCTTTCTTTCTTTTTAGTCCCACAACATAAAGGAAACACATCATCTCCAATAAGACTTATTTTCCTTTGATTGTGAAAGTTTCAAACTTGTTTGAACATTTAAAAAGAGAAACCCTAAAACATATTAAATTAAATTGAATCCTAAAAGACAGAAATACAAGAATGGTGTGACAACTTGTTTGAAATTGGAACTACATTCCAATTCCCGCGTGCACACAAAAAAATTGAAATAACAGGGCAACAACCCAATCAACGCCCTCCACATTCCATGTGCACACTAGTATCCTAGACCTAATTAAAATTTGTAGCAATTTGACCCCTAAGGTTTTCATCAACTATATCTGGTGTTAATACCAATTCTGTCATCTATATCTGGTGTTCATGCTGAGGGGCCAAGCCAAACGACAAGGCATGGGTTTGTACAAGCACCTGAAGATTTTCTTGGGAAACATTTGGGCCCAAACCTCCCCTTAAGCAACTTAGCTAGATTTGTTTACAGAATGAGTATTCACTGTTGATTACTTATTTCCCATGTAGACCAAGACTTAGGTTAATTTTTTTAGGGAGTCACATCTAAGTTGGGTCTAGAATTTGTTGTATGAATTGCAGACTTTCTCTCAACACTTTCTCTTCTCCTCCCCTCGAATTCTTCCAAAATAGTGCATGAATGAGCGAAGGTCCCAAGAACCACATCTTGAGGGGCCATCTGATTTGGCCCCCCACAATAGAAAATCTTTATTTTCTTCTCATTCCACTTCTAAAAGAATGGAAAATCCAGGAAACCGACAAAAAAATTTATACAGTTAATACCAATTCTGTCATCTATATCTGGTGTTCATGCTGAGGGGCCAAGCCAAACGACAAGGCATGGGTTTGTACAAGCACCTGAAGATTTTCCTGGGAAACATTTGGGCCCAAACCTCCCCTTAAGCAACTTAGCTAGATTTGTTTACAGAATGAGTATTCACTGTTGATTACTTATTTCCCAAGTAGACCAAGACTTAGGTTAATTTTTTTAGGGAGTCACACCTAAGTTGGGTCTAGAATTTGTTGTATGAATTGCAGACTTTCTCTCAACACTTTCTCTTCTCCTCCCCTCCAATTCTTCCAAAATAGTGCATGAATGAGCGAAGGTCCCAAGAACCACATCTTGAGGGGCCATCTGATTTGGCCCCCCGCAATAGAAAATCTTTATTTTCTTCTCATTCCACTTCTAAAAAAATGGAAAATCTAGGAAACCGACAAAAAACTTCTGCTTCCACTTCTAACCTATTAGCCGACCCACAAGTTGACTTCCCCCTCCCTCACCTCCCTCATCTGGAGAAACCAAAAATTCTTGCAGGGCCAGGTGGCCCTCCAATCCTAGCTCAAAATACAAACCCCTTTCCCTTGATGGTCGACCATTTGGTTCGACTGTAATAAAATCAAGAAGATTTTGCTAGGACTGTAATGAAGCTAGTTAACCAAGGGCAAAACCCACCACCCTGCAAACAGCCTGTCGTTCCTCTTAAGGATTTTTATGATCCTTCCAATTATGAGGAAAGACCTGGGGTGGTCATACCACAAGGGGATTTTGAGATCAAACAAGCCATTCTAAATCTTATCAAGCATTTTCATGGTCTTCCAAGAGAGGACCCTTTTTGTCATCTCAAGGAATTAACTGTCCTCGCTCAAACCACTCGTTCCCGCAATGTGCAGGAAGACATGTGGTTAATGAGACTTTTTCCTCTCTCTTAAAGATAAAGCTTCACATTGCTTTAGAATGGTTGGGCACCCGATTACCACCTGGCCCCAATTAAAGAGCGCTTTTCTAAAGAAATTTTTTCCGATTGGTCGAGCTAACGCTTTAAGAAGATCCATAATGACCTTTGAACAAAAATAGGTGAACCCCTCCATGAAGCCTGGGAAAGATTCCAAGAACGTTTAAGTAGTTGTCCCCACCATGAAATTTCGCAATGGCAGTTAGTGTAGATCTTTTATCATGGATTAGAAGATCAATTGAAGCGATTTGTGGATGCCTCGTGTGGGGGCAATCTCCTTAATAAAGATACCGAAAGTGCCTATCTCCACTTTGAAGAAATAAGTGAAAACTAATTTAATATGATTTCAGTGGACACTTTTGGTAGAACAAAACACCCAGACACGGAGTCAATGAAATTGACTCCAAATCCACCTCTGTTCCAGTCACTCAGGATGATCTATATATGTTAGCTCAACGACTAGACCAGATGCAAATTCACCAGAAAAAATTGGAAGAAAAGCCCACAAACAAACAACCTTCACACTTTAACTCTCGACACATTAGCACTCCACAACTTCTCTGAGGAGAAAATCCTCACAATATTGATGCCACACCTGTTGGTCAGTAGTTTCCAGTTGATTTTGCAAATTGACTAGGAATTTTGATCAAAATATTTTTGATCGCACCATAGAAAATATTTATGCTCTCCAGGCGCAATTTGAAAACCCCTCCAACACTTACAATCAAAACTGAAGGACCAACCCGAATCACTCCTGCAAAAACCCAAACTCGATTCCTTTTCCCAACAAAATTCATTTTGGGAATTATGGGCAACCTATAAATCAACCTAGACCATCCAAGGAAAGTATTAATACTCAGGTCACGAAAACTCTGTAAGGTATGCGTAATCAAATGACAGAAGCAACTCGCAAGGCTACCAACTTGCAACACCAAGTTAAGGTTACTCCTGATCATCCACTTGTTGGGAATTTACCTTCCCAACCCATGCCCAACTTGCATAATCAAAGGAATCAGTTCCAAGGTGGATATCCCAGTCAACCCATTCAACCAGCACCTCAGCATCCCCCGGGTTTCAATAACAGTCAGGCTTCCCGTCCTCATCCTAGACACAACCATACTGCCAATGCAGTTACTTTGAGGAATGGGAAAACCACTCAAGACCCCCTGTCTGTTAGAGAAACTCATTTCAATGAAAAATAGATCAACTCTTCCCAATCTTCGTCTAACATTATTCAGAAACCTAATAATGCAAAACAGGAAAACCCTGCACCATTTCCACAAGAACTCCATTCTTCACAAGATAAGAAAAAGAAGAAATTCGAGCCCACTGATAACGAATTAATGGATTTACTCGGGCAAGTTGAAATTAACATCCCTCTCCCAGATGCCATAAAATATATCCCTGCCTATGCAAAATTTCTAAAGGATTTCTGTACCCCAAAAAGGTAGCCCAGAAATTTATGAATGGTGATCTTTCCTGAGACAGTCAGCTCAGTTGTGCAGAGTCAACTGCCTCTTAAGAGAAAAGATCCAGGTGCCCCCTTGATTCAAGTTATCATTAATGATACTTCTTTTAATCACTCCTTGTTGGATCTCAGTGCCTCAATTAATCTTATCCCCATAATTATTTTTGAGGAATTTTAGATCGGTGAATTAAAGCCTGTTGAGGTTACTCTTCAATTAGCCGAGTGATCTACAATTAAGCCAAGCGGAATTGTTGAGGATGCCCTTGTCCGAGTCAAAAAATTGTCTATTTGCAGTAGACTTTTTAGTTCTTGACATAGAGGTACCGGAAGCATTGAAGTTTGCCCCTATAATTCTTGGAAGACCATTCTTAGCCACCGGCCATGCAAATATTGATTGTGATTCTGTTAAAATGAAGATCATGTGTGGCGGTGAATCTGTAACCCTAGATAGTTTCCAAGCTTCTAGGATGTTCCAAGAACCTGATTTCTTTGATGACTCGGATTCAGAAATGGAAAATATCATGGAGAAAACATTGTAGATTTCACATTTAGGTTCCTGTTTTGCCATTAACATGGTTCCTGAACAATCCACTTCCGCTCACCCTTCCACCCTAACCACACTTGCAGCTAACACTCCTACTGACCCATTCACTCTTACTTCACCACTTACACAAAAAGTAGAAATTCTTTCGGAGCCGGGCCCACAATTGGAACTAAAACCCTTGCCCGACTCCCTTAAGTATGTTTTCCTGGGTCCAATCAGACCTTGCCCCTGATTATAAATTCTGGACTTACTGGGGCACGAGAACACAAACTTCTTCAGGTTTTGAGTAAATATAGAAAAGCTATTGGCGGGACCCTTTATGATCTTAAGGGTATTCATCCGTCCTATTATACACATCGTAAATATTTAGAGGACGATTCCCGCCCCTCTCGCCAACCACAAGGGCACTTGAACCATAATATGTAGGAGGTGATAAAAAAGGATATTATTTAGTGGCTTGATGTGAATATCATCTACCCCATTTCTGTCAGCACCTGGGTTAGTCCAACATATGTTGTGCCGAAAAGGCCTGGACTAACAGTTGTCACCAATGACAATGGGGAGAATAAAGCTGTTCGAATCGTCTCTTCTTGGCGCGTGTGTAGTGATTACAAAAAATTAAACACTGCCACCCAGAAGGATAATTTTCCGCTCCCCTTTAATGATCAAATCTTGGAGTGATTAGCTGGATGGGGATATTACTATTTTCTGGACGGTTATTCTAGCTATAATCTAGCAGTAGTTCATCCTAAGGACTAGGGCAAAACAACTTTCACCTGCCTCTTCGGAACCTTTGCTTTCCGAAGAATGCCCTTCGGTCTTTGCAACGCACCTACGACTTTTCAATGGTGTATTCCTGCAATATTTTTGGACCTGGTAGGTGAATTCTTAGAAGTCTTTATGGATGACTTCTCTCTTTTTGGAGATTCTTTTGACCATTGTCTTAAGAACCTTGAAAGAACGCTCCAAAAATGTGTAGAAGCCAATCTGGTCCGCAGTTGGGAGAAAAGTCATTTCATGGTCCAGGAAGGTATTGTCTTGGGCCATGTTATTTCAAAACAAAAAATCATGGTAGATAAAGCAAAAATAGATGTTATATCTAAGCACCCACCACCCACTACAGTCAAACAAATCAGATCCTTTTTGGGTCATGTAGGTTTCTACTGTAGATTCATACAAAATTTTTCCCAAATCTCCAAGCCCTTAAGTCAGCTGCTTACTAAAGACCAACCATTCGATTTTAATGATAAATCTTGGAGAGTTTTTTGAGGTTGAAGAAGGAGGTTACTGAGGCACCAATTTTGTAGGGACCTGATTGGAATAGTCCCTTTGAATTAATGACAGATGCCTCAGATTTTGCTATGGGGGCCGTTCTAGGACAAAGAATTGGCAAGAAGCCTGTTGTGAACTACTATGCTAGCAAAACTCTTGATGATGCACAACGAAATTACACGGTTACTGAAAGGGAGCTTCTTGCCATTGTATTTGCCTTAGAAAAATTTAGATCTTATCTTTTGGGGTTGCATGTCACTGTATATACCGACCACTTAGCACTTAAATATTTGTTGACGAAAAAAGATGCGAAACCCCTCCTTATCCGTTGGATCCAGCTGCTCCAGGAATTTGACCTAGAAATCAAAATAAGGCGGGATCGCAAAATGAATGGCCAACCATCTCTCTCATCTTATGGCGAATCACATAATGACACCACCTGATCAATTCCCCGATGAAAGCATTTTAGCTGTCACTACCCTCCCTTGGTTTGCGCCCATCACAAACTATTTAGCAATAGAATGAATCCCCGCTGATTGGCAAAAAACAAAATGGGATAACTTCTTTGCTGGCATTAAATACTATTTTTGGGAAGAGCTTGACCATTTTCGCATTTGTGTCGATTAGGTCATTCGATGATGTGTCCTTGATTCTGAAATCCATGATATTCTGACACATTGTCATTCAATGGCCTGTGGAGGACATTTTTCGGGCAAGGAAACTACAGCTAAAATCATTAATGCGGGATTCTTCTGGCCCAGCTTGCACAAAGATGCTCATAATTTTGTTTGGTCTTGTGTGAGTTGCCAGAGCATTAGCAACATGACTTGGAAGGATATGATGCCCCTTACTCCTATTTTTCAGGTTGAAATTTTTTATGTTTGGGGCATCGACTTCATGGGACCGTTCATCAACTCTAGCAGGTATTCTTATATACTAGTCACAATCAACTATGTTTTCAAGTGGATAGAAGCAATACCCACCCGCACTAATGATCACTGTGTGGTTGTCAAATTTCTTAGGAGGAATATTTTTCAGGATTAGGCATTCTAAAAGCCATTTTCAGTGATGGAGCATCTCATTTCACTCATTCACAATTCCGTCACATTTTTTCTAAATATGTGGTTAATCACAAAATTTCCACACCTTATCACCCCCAAACAAATGGCCAGGCAGAAGTTTCTAATAGGGAAATCAAAAGTATTTTACAAAAGATGGTACGGCTCTACCGTAATGACTAGCCCACCAAATTGGATGATGCTTTATGGGCCTACCGTACTGCTTTTAAAACCCCGCTCGACATGACTCCTTTCTGTCTAATTTTTGGGAAGGCATGCCGTCTCCCGGTAGAACTAGACCATAGGACTTTTTGGGCAATTGAACAATTAAACATGGATTTATTTGACACCGGTATCCATAGAAAACTACAATTAACTGAATTGGAAGAATTACATAATTTTTCCTATGAAAACACGAGGTTTTACAAAGATCGAACAAAGAAATTTTATGATAAATACATTGTTCGGAAACACTTTGACGTTAATCAATGAGTTTGGCTTTTTGATGCTAGATTGTCTTTCTCTTGGAAAATTAAAATCCAAATGGACCGACCCCTTTATTATCCTCAAAACTTGTCCATACGACGCTGTTGATCTTTCTGATCCTAAAACTAATACAACATTTCAAGTCAACAGCCAACGTTTAAAGTCCTATTTGATCAGACCCCGATTCTTCCATTTGAATCCTTTTATTTCACTGAACCAACCACCGTTGATCACTATTGCAAACTATGCCTGACTAAATGGCATAAAAATAGCACTGGATGGGAGGTAACCCATCATTTTCTTTCGCTTCTTTTTCTTTCTTTTCCCTAGGTTTTGACTATCCTAAATCCAGTCGCCTTTTAAATTGGTAATCCCTCTTTCCCTAATATTGCATGAGGACATTGCATATCTTAAGCATAGGGGGGTGTTTTTAAATTTTTGATGATCGATTTAGGATTTCCAAAGCCTAAAAACATGCATTTTTCCTTAGTAACTTTATTTTCCTACTTGCATACCCAAAGAAATGTTGAAAACTTTTTGAGGAAAAATTTCAAATCGGGACTAAGCTTGAAAAACTCACTTTTGGTACAATGGGATTTAATCTTTAACAAATTAGGGATGAGGATACAGATCTAATCATTAGAATGTCAGAGTCAATTTTTTGATTAGATCAGATATCCTTCTCTAAAATTCCACCTGAACTCATGATAGTTTAGGTGACTTGAGCGTCTTTTGTAATATGGAATGTATCTGGCTTAGTTTCTGATTCAAAAACTTGCAGTTCTTGCGGAACTTCCTGTGTCAAATTTCACACATAAGCCAACAAATAAAAACAACTAAAAATAAGAAAAAACCCTTGTTTGGCCTTAGTAAAAGTCTGAAGCAGATCATTAGTTTGAGTTCCCACCTCCAAGAAGGAGGAAAATGGCTCCTTTGAGGATGCGATGTCAACATGTTACTGCCTCGGCATTGCTCCATATCTATATTTCATATCTTTAGATGGAGCATTAAAGGGCATTTTAGTAGCTCAAGTGGCTTGGACGGTGCTCTACCTATAGTGCCGGAGCAAGAGCTTGAGTTTGCTTGGAGTGCCTCTTTACACTGCATTGTGTTTTGGGGTTGTGAGCTCCTGAGTGGTGTCATGGACAGTGCTATCCCGACGTACTAGCGCAAGAGCCCCCTAGAGGATTGGTAACGGGAATGATGATTCCGACACATCTGTTGTAAGACTAAGCTAGAAATAAGCATGGGGGAGGAAAAGAAATAGTTTTAAACCAAAAACACAACCCTATGGATGCTGGCTTTCCACAAGCATAGGCACAATGTTTTAAAGGTTATTGCAAGTTGTGAATCAGATTCAAGAGCTAGAAAAATAGTAAAAAAAATTTCAAGTCATCTGAATTAACAAGGGGTTAATTTGTGAATATTTTGAAGGATATATTGATCCCATTTTTGTCCAATTTTTGGATTCGAAAATAAATATTGATGTTTATCTTTAACAAATCCCGTGCCTCCTGTGTTTAGATCAACCAAGGTCCATTAATCTTTTTTCCTCAAAAGTCTAAAAAATTAGATTTCCCAAAAATTTCATTTTAAAAAAATTAGTTTTGCAAAGAGACTAGCAAAAAGATAAGCATGGGGATGTGATGAACGCTAGTTTATCATCATTCTTTTACATTAAAATAGTCCTAGCTCTTGGGGTTCTATTTCGCAAATGGGTTTTTGGGTTGCATTTAGTCATAAATTAGGTTAGGCATGCATTTCTTTTTTTCATGTCTTTTTAAGATGTTTTTGTGAGTGTTAGGAATGAACAGATTAACAGATCCCTAGAACCCTAGCACTCAAGAAGGCAACAGGTGAAGAAGAAGCTCAAACTAGCTGGAACTCAACTTCATCCAGCTCACCATGGCTGGAATGCAGCTCACATGGACTAGGGTTAGCTCACCCTAGCTCCATTCAGCTCATCTCAAATGAAAGGTAGCTCAAGAGAGCTCATCTCAACTCACTCTATCTCAGGTCAGCTCAGATCAAGCTTAACTTAGCTAAGTCTAGCTCATCTCAGCTCCCATTAGTCCACAGGGAGCTCTAGCTAGCTCAGCTGAGTTGACTGGAGTTTGCCCCAGCTCAGGTCCAACTACATCCAGCTCCACTCAACTCCAGCCAGCTGAAGGTGACTTCATTCCAACTTAGGAAGCTCATGTCCAGCTGCCAGGGACTCAGCTTAGCTAAACTCAGTTGAGCTAAGCTACCTTAGCTGCCTTAACCAGCCTGACCCACCTTGGGAGCACCAGACCAAGCTCACCTCAGCTTATTATGGTAGAAGCCAGCTCACTTTAGCTTGGCTTAGCAGCGAGTAAAGAACTAGCAAGCTAAACAAGCTAGAGTAGCTCCATGCCACCCTCTTCAGCAGCTGCCAGCTCTAGTTCGAGCTCCACACTTCTCCTCATCAGCTTCTTTCTTCAAACCCCAGCTCCAATATCTCCACCTCTACTCCATTACTAGCTAAGCTAGCTTAGCTTACCATAGCTTAGCTATGCCCCAGCTCCCTTGGCAATTACCACCTAACAACCCTACCTAACAACTCCACCAACTAGCTCCACCTAAGTTCCATATAAGAAAACCCTTTTTCCACCTCACCTTGGCGCCAACCTACCGTACTCACTACCTCCAAAAGACACTACAAAGTGGCTCCAAAACCTCTCATAACCACCCACCAATTGGCGCCACTTTTTCCCTCCAAAACCCCCATCATCTCCACCACATATCTTCCCATGAACCCATCTCCACCATCCACCTTACCCCCCTTCTTGGATCCCTCATGGTGGCGCCAAAGCCAAGGCATCCCATCATGGTTGGCGCCACATTTAGGTGTCTCTTCTTCACCTTAACCACCACCTTCACACCCCCCAACTTGGCGTAAACTATTCTCCACCATAGGATCACCTAACCATGCCCATCTTCCCATCTTAGCCATCCATCTCAAGAGTCACCTCAACCCTCTCATCCTACCCTATAAAAAGACCAACACCCACCACCTTATATACCCATGATGCCTATAGCTCACGCCCAAGAGAGAAGAAGAAGAAGATTAAGGGGACACTCTACCCCCTTGGTGACTTCCCCTCTTCCCTTCTCTCTTGTGCCCACGCTAGCCCAAGGAGAAGCTAGGCAAGGATGACCTTTGGAGGTGGTCTTGAAGGTGGTCCACGCCACCTTAGAGGGAAGCCTTAGCATGCTCCCCTACTTTATGTTTTGCCAAGGAAACTACACGTTGAAGAATTTTGCAAGGAGAAGGAGGAGCTCCTTTTGATTGCAATTGCAACCGCAATTGGAGCAAGAGCCTCGCCATCTTTACCATCATTTCAGAGGATTTTAGTGTTCTCATTACATGCATTTTCAATTCTAGTAGTTTAAGCATTCTTCTACTAGATTCTTGTTAAACAATTCCTCAATTTCATACAAGTTGCCTTCATTAGATTTGTTTATCTTGATTGCAATTTAAATTTCCCTTTTGTGCACTCACTTCCCTCCCACTCTAATTACCCTAGGCCTTCACGTTCCTAGGGTGAGCTTAGAAGGAAGGAAGCATTTGTCACCTAGGGTTACTATTAGGAGTAGTTTTCATTAATTCGAAAACCTTGTTATTTCAATTACAAAATAGAAAAGAAAAATGATATTTTGAAAAAACCCAAAAGAAAGTTGAGATTTATTTTCTAAGCAAGAGATTTGATTGCAAGCATATTACCTCCTTGGACGACCGTAGATACTCACTTATCAAGGTTATAGATTTTAAAACCGTATGCGATTTCGCATGTTACGACTTAAAATCTTGCCTTTATAAATCACGCCAAACTTCGCTTAAAAACTAGGGACGAGGATACGAATCTGATCATTAGAATTTCAGGGTCTATTTTTAGACTAGATCTGATATCCTTCTCTAAAATTCCACCTGAACTCATGATAGTTTAGTGACTTGATCCTCTTTTGTAATATGGAAAGTATCTGGCATAGTTTTTGATTCAAAAGTATTTTGGTGCCGGTGCTGGGGAGGCACGGCTTTGCATTTTAATTGATTCTCTTGCTTGAAGTGGATCTCATCCCCTTATCTCTCTTTTCTCTTGTGTGTGCAAGAATTACAGGAAGAAAGCGGGAATTTGGAAGTAAGAGCTCAAAGTTCCTTTTCTTCCCACGATTTCAAGTGGGTCCCCCATTTCTTGTCACATTTAGGCTAAAAGACTACCAAAAAAATATTAAACATGGCTTTCAGGATCCTAAGCATCTTAATTAAGAGGAGTGGTGACATAAAATTCCATTGTTTGCTTGTATGCCTCATTAAACACCACACCAATCCTAGTGTTGGTGTTCTATTTTTTGGGTCCAGATTTCTATGTAGACTTCAAAAATCAATTCCCGACACCACAAGTCTCCCAAAATACAAAAATTTCACGTAGCGATTCCAAATCAAGATAGAAACGTCTGTGCCAAATTTAAGACTAATTGGGTTTATATTTAATTTTTAAAAATTCGTGGACTGCCGAGGGGTTATACCCTTTAATCTTCCTATTTTTCTTCTATTCATGAATTTTTAGAATTTTCGTACTCATCCAATTTTTGTAAAATTCAGGAATCCTTTTGAAATTCTACATCTCACATGAAATCACCAAAATTTTCTGAGGCCAGTGGTGGTACAGAAAATCCAAAATACCCACGGGTATAATTTCTAGACTTTGACACTAGCACAAATAAAAATTCAAAGCAAAGATCAAACAAACACCTAAAATCTTGAAAAAATCTTTTCTGGAATCCTTGTTTGATTATACACAAAGTAATGGTGTTGGTTGCATTGTTTGGACATGTACTTAATCAGGAAGCCTAAAAAAGATTCATTGGTAGTTAAATTTCTGTGTTAGGGTTCAAATCCAATTAGGGTTTCTTTCTTTCTTTTTAGTCCCACAACATAAAGGAAACACATCATCACCAATATAACTTTGTTTTCCTTTGATTATGGAAGTTTCAAACTTGTTTGAACATTTAAAAAGAGAAACCCTAAAACACATTAAATTAAATTGAATCCTAAATGACAAAAATACAAAAATTGTGTGACAACTTGTTTGAAATTGGAACCACTTTCCAATTCCTGTGCACACACAAAAAAATTTGGAATAGTAGGGCAACAACCCAATCAATGCCCTCCACATTTTGGGTGGGCACTAGTATCCTAGACCTAATTAAATTGTGAAGCAATTTGACCCCTAAGGTTTTCCTCAACTTAGGCTTGCTATACAAGTCTCAGGTTTTCTGCGGTTAATACCAATTTTGTCATCTATATCTGGTATTTAGACTGAGGGGCCATGTCAAACGACCAGGTGAGGGTTTATACAAACACTAGGGGATTTTCTTGGGAAACGTTTGCGCCTAAACCTCCCCTTAAGCAACTTGGCTAATTTTGTTGACAGAACGGGTATTCACTGTTGATTACTTATTTCCTAAGTAGACCAAGTCTTAGGTTAATTCTTTTAGGGAGTCACACTTAAGTTAGGTGTAGAATTTGTTGTTTGAATTGCACACTTTCTCTCATCTCTTTCTCTTCTCCTCCCCTCTAATTCTTCCAAAATAGTGCATGCACGGGCGAAGGTCCGAAGAACCACATCTTGAGGGACCATCTGATTTTTCCCCCTGCAACAGAAAATCTTTGTTTTCTTCTCCTTCCTCTTCTAGAGAAATGGAAAACCCAGGAAACCGACAAAAAAATTCTACTTCTGCTTCTAACCCGTTAGTTGACCCACAAGCTGACTACCCCCTCCCTCACCTCCCTTATCTGGAGCAACCACAAATACCTATAGGGCCAGGTGGCCCTCCAATCCTAACTCAAAATACAAACCCCTTTGCCTTGATGGTCGACCATTTGGTTTGGCTGCAACAAAAATAAGAAGATTTGGCTTGGACTGTAAAGAATCTAGCTAAACATGGGCAAAGCCCACCACCCTGCCAATAGCCTGTTGTTCATCTTAAGGATTTTTATGATCCTTCCAATGATGAGGAAAGACCCGGGGTGGTCATACCACAAGGGGATTTTGAGATCAAACCAGCCATTCTAAATCTTATCAAGCATTTTCATGGTCTTCCAAGAGAGGAACCTTTTTGTCATCTCGAGGAATTAACTGTCCTCACTCAAACCACTTGTTCCTGTAATGTGTGAAAAGACATGTGGTTAATGAGACTTTTTCCCCTCTCTCTTAAAGATAAAGATTCACATTGTTTTAGAACAGTTGGGCACCCGATTACCACCTGGCCCCAATTAAAGAGTGCTTTTCTAAAGAAATTTTTTCCAATTGTTCGAACTAACGCCTTAAGAAGATCCATAATGACCTTTGAACAAAAAATTGGTGAACCCCTCCATGATGCCTGGGAAGGATTCTAAGAACATTTAAGTAGTGTTCCCCACCATGAAATTTCACAATAGTGGCTAGTGTAGATCTTCTATCGTGGATTAGAAGATCAATTGAAGCAATTTGTGGATGCCTCGTGTGGGGGCAATCACCTTAATAATGATATTGAAAGTGCCTATCTCTACTTTGAAGAAATGACTGAAAACTCATTTAATATGACTTCAATGGACACTTTTGGTAGAACACAAAACCCCAGAGATGGAGTCAATGAAATTGACTCCAAATCCACCTTTGTTTCAATCACTTAGGATGATCTATATATGTTAGCTCAATGACTGGACCAGATGCAAATTCACAAGAAAAAAATGGAAGAAAAGCTCACAAACAATCAAGCTCCACACTTTAACTCTCCACACACTAACACTCCACAAGTTCTCCGAAGAGAAAATCTACGTAATATTGATGCCACACCTGTTGGTCAACAGTTTCCTGCTGAATTCCCAGAAGAATTGACCAGGAATTTTGATCAAAATATGTTTGATCCCACCATGGAAAATATTTATGTTCTCCAGGAGCAATTTAGAAACCCCTCCAACACTTACAATCAAAACTGGAGGACCAACCCGAATCACTACAAGAAAAACCCAAACCCGATTCGTTTTCCCAAACAAAATCATTTTGGGAATTATGGGCAACTTGTATATCAACCTGGACCATCATAGGAAATATTAATACATAGGTCATGAAAACTCTGCAAGGTATGTAGAATCAAATGACAGAAGTAACCCACATGATTACCAACTTGCAACACCAAGTTAAGGTTACTCCTAATCATCCACATGTTGGGAATTTACCTTCCCAACCCATGCCCAACTTGAATAATCAAAGGGATCAGTTCTAAGGTGGATATCCCAGTCAACCCATTCAACCAGCACCTCAGCATCCCCTGGGTTTCAATAACAGTCAGGCTTCTCGTCCTCATCCTAGACACAACCATACTGCCAATGCAGTTACTTTGAGGAATGGGAAAACCACTCAAGACCCCCTGCCTGTTAAAGAAACTCATTTCAATGAAAAACAGATCAACTCTTCCCGATCTTTCTTTAACATTATTCAGGAATCTAATAATGCAAAATAGGAAAACCTTGGACCATTTCCACAAGCCCTCCATTCCTCATAAAATAAGAAAAAGAAGAAATTTGAGCCCACTGTTAGGGAATTAATGGATTTACTCAGGCAAGTTGAAATTAACATCCCTCTCCTAGATGCCATAAAATATATCCCTACCTATGCAAAATTTCTAAAGGATTTGTGTACCCCAAAAAGGCAGCCAAGAAATTTAGGAAAGTTGATCCGTCCTGAGACAATCAGCTCAGTTGTGTAGAGTCAACTACCTCTTGAGAGAAAAGATACAGGCACCTCCTTGATTCAAGTTATCATTAATGATACTTCTTTTGATCACGCTTGTTGGATCTCGGTGCCTCAATTAATCCTATCCCCACAATTTTTTTTGAGGAATTTTAGATCAGTGAATTAAAGCCTATTGAGGTTACTCTTCAATTAGTCGACTGATCTACCGTAAGCCAAGCAGAATTGTTGAGGATGTCCTTGTCCGGGTCAAAAATTGTCTATTTGCAGTAGACTTTTTAGTTCTAGACATAGAGGTATTGGAAGCATTGAAGTTTGCCTCTATAATTCTTGGAAGACCATTCTTAGCCACCGCCCATGCAAATATTGATTGTGATTCTATTAAAATGAAGATCATGTGTGGCGGTGAATTTGTAACCCAAGATAGTTTCCAAGCATCTAGGATGTTCTAAGAACCTGATTTCTTTGATGACTCGGATTTAGAAATGGAAAATATCATGGAGGAAACTTTGCAGATTTCACATTTAGGTTCCTATTTTGCCATTAACATGGTTCCTGAACAATCCACTTCCTCTCACCCTTCTACCCTAACCACACGTGTAGCTAACACTCCTGCTGACCCATTCACTCTTACTTCACTACTAGCACAAAAGGCAGAAATTCTTTTAGAGCCGGGCCCACAAGTGGAATTAAAACCCTTGCCCGACTCCCTTAAATATGTTTTCCTGGGTCCAAATCAGACCTTGTCCCTCATTATAAATTTTGGACTTACTTGGGCACAAGAACACAAACTTCTCTAGGTTTTGAGTAAATATAGAAAAGCTATTGGTTTGACCCTTTCTGATCTTATGGGTATTCATCCATCCTATTATACACATCATAAATATTTCAAGGACGATTCTTGCCCCTCCTACCAACCACAAAGGCACTTGAACCGTAATATGTAGGAGGTGATAAAAAATGAGATTATTAGGTGGTTTGATGCCAATATCAGCTACCCCATTTCTGACAGCACCTAGGTTAGCCCAACACATGTTGTGCTAAAAAAGTATAGACTAACAGTTGTCACCAATGATAATGGGGAGAATATAGCTACTCGAATTGCCTCTTCTTGGCACGTGTGTGTTGATTACAAAAAATTAAACACTGCCACCAAGAAGGACAATTTTTTGCTCCCCTTTATTGATCAAATCTTGGAGCGATTAGCTAGATGGGAATATTACTATTTTCTGGACGGTTATTCCGGCTATAATGTAGTAGCAGTTCATCCTGAGGACTCACCTGCCTCTTTGAAACCTTTGCTTTCTGAAGAATGTCGTTCGATCTTTGCAATGCACCTGCGACTTTTCAAAAGCATATGCCTGCAATATTTTAGGACCAGGTAGGTGAATGCTTAGAAGTCTTTATGGATGACTTCTCTCTTTTTGGAGATTCTTTTGACCATTGTCTTAAGAACCTTGAAAGAACGCTCCAAAAATGTATAGAAGCCAATCTGGTCCGCAGTTGGGAAAAAAGTCATTTCATGGTCCAGGAAGGTATTGTCTTGGGCCATGTTATTTCAAAATAAAAAATCATGGTAGATAAAGCAAGAATAGATACTATATCTAAGCTCCCACCACCCACTACTGTCAAATAGATTAGATCCTTTTTGGGTCATGTGGGTTTCTATCATAGATTCATATAGAATTTTTCCCAAATCTCCAAGCCCTTAAGTCAGTTGCTTACTAAAGACCAACCATTCAATTTTAATGATAAATCATGGAGAGTTTTTTGAGGTTGAAGAAAGAGGTCACTGAGGCACCAATTTTGCAGGGACCTAATTGGAATAGTCCCTTTGAATTAATGATAGATGCCTCAGATTTTGTTGTGGGGGCCGTTCTAGGGCAAAGAATTGGCAAGAAGCCTGTTGTGAACTATTATGCTAGCAAAACTCTTGATGATGCACAACAGAATTACACGGTTATTGAAAGGGAGCTTCTTGCCATTGTATTTGCCTTAGAAAAATTTAGATCTTATCTTTTGGGGTCACATGTCACTGTATATACCGACCACTTAGCACTTAAATATTTGCTGACGAAAAAAGATGCGGAACCCCGCCTTATCCGTTGGATCCAGCTACTCAAGGAATTTGACCTAGAAATCAAGGATAAGGCGGGATCGCAAAATGTAGTGGCCAACCATCTCTCTCATCTTATGGCGGATGACATAATGACACCACCTGATCAATTCCCCGATGAAAGCGTTTTAGCTGCCACTACTCCCCCTTGGTTTGCGCCCATCGCAAGCTATTTAGCAATAGAGTGAATACCCGCTGATTGGCGAAAAACAAAATGGGATAAGTTCTTCGCTGGCATTAAATACTATTTTCGGGAGGAGCTTAACCTTATTTGCATTTGTGCCGATCAGGTCATTTGACGATGTGTCCTTGATTCTGAAATCCATGATATTCTAACACATTGTCATTCAGTGGCCTCTGGAGGACATTTTTCTGGCAAGGAAACTGTAGCTAAAATCCTTAATGCAGGATTCTTTTGGCCCAGCTAGCATAAAGATGCTCATAATTTTGTTTGGTCTTGTGTGTGTTGCCAGAGCATCAGCAACATGACTTGGAAGGATATGATGCCCCTTACTCCTATTTTTGAGGTTGAAATTTTTGATGTTTGGGGCATCGACTTCATGGGACCATTCATCAACTCTAGTGGGTATTCTTATATACTAGTCACAGTTGACTATGTTTTTAAGTGGATAGAAGCAATACCCACCTGCACAAATGATCACCGTGTGGTTGTCGAATTTCTTAGGAGGAATATTTTGTCAGGATTAAGCATTCCAAAAGCCATTTTCAGAGATGGAGCCTCACATTTCACTCATTCACAATTCTGTCACATTCTTTCTAAATATGGGGTTAATCACAAAATTTCCACACCTTATCGCCCCTAAACAAATGGCCAGGCAGAAGTTTCTAACCGGGAAATCAAAAATATTTTACAAAATATGGTTAGGCCCTACTATAATGATTGGTCCACCAAATTGGACGATTCTTTATGGGCCTACTGTACTGCTTTTAAAACCCCGCTCGACATGACTCCCTTCTGTCTAATTTTTGGGAAGGCATGCCATCTCCCGGTAGAACTAGACCATAGGACTTTTTGGGCAATTGAACAATTAAACGTGGATTTATTTGACACCGATATCCGTAGAAAACTACAATTAACTGAATTGGAAGAATTACATAATTTTTCCTATGAAAACGTGAGGTTTTATAAAGATCTAACAAAGAAATTTTATGACAAATACATTGTTTGGAAACACTTTGACGTTAATCAATGAGTTTGGCTTTTTGATGCTAGATTATGTCTTTTTCCTGGCTAAATAAAATCCGAATGGACTGGCCCCTTTATTGTCAAAACTTATCTGTACAGCACTATTGATCTTTTCGATCCTAAAACTAAAACAACACTTCAAGTCAACAGCCAACGTTTAAAGCCCTATTTGATTAGACCCTGAATCTTCTGTCTGAATCCTTCGATTTCACTGAACCAACCACCGTTAATCACTAATGCAAACTACGCTCGACTAAATGGCATAAAAAATAGCACTGGATGGGAGGTAACCCATCAGTTTCTTTCGCTTCTTTTTCTTTCTTTTTCCTAGGTTTTGACTATCTTAAATCCGGCCGCCTTTTACATTGGTAATCCCACTTTCCCTAATATTGCATGAGGACATTGCATATCTTAAGCATAGGGGGGTGTTTTTAAATTTTTGACGATCGATTTAGGATTTCCAAAACCTAAGAACATGCATTTTTCCTTAGTAACTTTATTTTCCTACTTGCATACCAAAAGAAATGTTGAAACTTTTTGAGGAAAAGTTTCAAATCAGGACTAAGGTTGAAAAACTCACTTTTGGTGCAATGGGATTTAATCTTTAATAAACTTGGGATGAGGATACAGATCTGATCGTTAGAATTTCAGAGTCAATTTTTTGATTAGATTAGAGATCATTCTCTAAAATTCCCCCTGAACTAATGATAGTTCAGGTGACTTGAGCCTCTTTTGTAATATGGAATGTATCTGGCTTAGTTTCTGATTTAAAAACTTGCATTTCTTGCGGAACTTCCTATGTCAAATTTCACACACAAGCCAACAAATAAAAACTACTAAAAATAAGAAAACCCTTTGTTTGGCCTTAGTAAAAGTCTGAAGCAGATCATTGGTTTGAGTTCCCACCGCTGAGAAGGAGGAAAATGGCTCCTTTGAGGATGCGATGTCAACATGTTATCGCCTCAGCATTGCTCCATATCTATATTTCATATCTTTAGATGGAGCATTAAAGGGCTTTTTTGCAGCTCAAGTGGCTTGGATGGTGCTCTACCTATAGTGCAGGAGCAAGAGCTTGAGTTTGCTTGGAGTGCCTCTTTACACCGCATTGTGTTTTGGGGTTGTGAGCTCTTGAGTGGTGTCATGGACAGTACTATCCCGACGTACTGGCGCAAGAGCCCCCTCGAGGATTAGTAATGGGAATGATGATTCTGACACATTTGTTGTAAGACTAAGCTAGAAATAAGCATGGGGGAGGAAAAAAAAAGTTTTAAACCAAAAACATGACCCTATAGATGTTGGCTTTTCATAAGCACAAACATAATGTTTTAAAGGTTATTGCAAGTTGCGAATCAGATTCAAGCGCTAGAAAAATAGTAAAAAAAATAATTCAAGTCATTTGAATTAGCAAGGGGTTAATCTGTGAATATTTTGAAGGATATATTGATCCTGTTTTTGTCTAATTTTTGGATTCGAAAATAAATATCGATGTTTATCTTTAACAAATCCCGTGCCTCATATGTTTAGATCAACCAAGGTCCCTTAATCTTTTTTCCTCAAAAGTCGAAAAAATTAGATTTCCCAAAAATTTCATTTTATGAAAATTAAAGTTTTGCTAAGAGACTAGCAAAAAGATAAGCATGGGGGTGTGATAAATGCTAGTTTATCATCATTCTTTAGCATTAAAACAATCCTATCTCTTAGGGTTTTGTTTCATAAACGGGTTTTTGGGTTGCATTTAGCCATAAATTAGGTTAGGCATGCTTTCCATTTTTCCATTCCTTTTTAAGGTGCTTTTGTGAATGTTAGGATTGAACAGATTAACAGATCCCTAGAACCCTAGCACTCAGAAGGGCAACAGCTGAAGAAGAAGCTCAAACTAGTTGGAACTCAGCTTCATCCAGCTCACCATGGCTGGAATCCAGCACACATGGACTAGGGTTAGCTCACCCTAGCTCCATTCAGCTTATCTCAACTGAAGGGTAGCTCAAGAGAGCTCATCTCAACTCAGCCAAGCTCAGGTCAGCTCAGATCAAGCTCAACTTAGCTATGTCTAGCTCATCTCAACTCCCATTAGTCCACAGGTAGCTCTAGCTAGCTCAGCTGAGTTGATTGGAGTTTGCCCCAGCTCAGGTCCAGCTACATCCAGCTCCACTCAACTCTAGCCAGCTGAAGATGACTTCATTCCTACTTAGGAAGCTCAAGTCTAGCTGCCGGGGACTCAGCTTAGCTAAACTCAGTTGAGCTAAGCTACATTAGCTGCCTCAAGCAGCTTGATCCACCTCGGGAGCACCAGACCTAGCTCACCTCAGCACATTATGGTAGAAGCCATCTCACTTTAGCTTGGCTTAGCAGTGAGCAAAGAACTAGCAAGCTAAACCAGCTAGGGTAGCTCCATGCCACCCACTTCAGCAGTTGTCAGCTCTAGTTCAAGCTCCACACTTCTCCTCGTCAGCTTCTTTCTTCAAACCCCAGCTCCAATACCTCCACCTCTACTCCATTACTAGCTAAGCTAGCTTAGCTTATCATAGCTTAGCTATGCCCCAGCTCCCTTGGCATTTACCACCTAACAACCCTACCTAAGAACTCCACCAACTAGCTCCACCTAAGTTCCATATAAGCAAACCCTATTTCCACCTCACCTTGGCACCAACCTAGCCTACCCACTACCTACAAAAGACACTACAAAGTGGCACCAAAACCTCTCATAACCACCCACCAATTGGTGCCACTTTCTCCCTCCAAAACCCCCTTCATCTCCACCACATATCTTCCCTTGAACCCATCTCCACCATTGACCTTACCCACCTTCTAGGATCCCTCATGGTGGCGCCAAAACCAAGGCATTCCATCATGGTTGGAACCACCTTTAGGTGTCTCCTCTTCACCTTAACCACCACCTTCACACCCCCCTACTTGGCGCAAACTATTCTCCACCATAAGATCACCTAACCACGCCCATCTTCCCATCTTAGCCATCCATCTCAAGAGTCACCTCAACCCTCTCATCCTACCCTATAAAAAGACCAACACCCACCACCGTATATATCATTTTTCCTATAGCTCACGCCCAAGAGAGAAGAAGAAGAAGATTAAGGGGACACTCTACCCCCTTGGTGCCTTCCCCTCTTCCCTTCTCTCTTGTGCCCACACCAGCCAAAGGAGAAGCCAGGCAGGGAAGACCTTTGGAGGTGGTCTTGAAGGTGGTCCATGCCACCTTAGAGGGAAGCCGTAGCATGACCCCTACTTTAGGTTTTGCCAAGGAAACTACACCTTGAAGAATTTTGCAAGGAGAAGGAGGAGCTCTTTTTGATTGCGGGAGAAGCCGCAATTGGAGTAAGAGCCTCGCCATCTTCACCATCATTTCAAAGGATTTTAGTGTTCTCATTACATGCATTTTCAATTCTAGTAGTTTAAGCATTCTTTTGCTAGATTCTTGTTAAACAATTCCTCAATTTCATACAAGTTACCTTCAGTAGATTTGTTTGTCTTGATTGCAATTTAAATTTCTCTTTCGTGCACTCACTTCCCTCCCACTCTAATTACCCTAGGCCTTCAGGTGCCTAGGGTGAGCTTGGAAGGATGGTAGCATTTGTCACCTAGGGTTACTATTTGGAGTAGTTTTCATTAATTCAAAATCCTTATTAAATCAATTACAAAATAGAAAAAACAATTATATTTTGAAAAAACCAAAAAGAAGATTGAGATTTATTTTCTATGCAAGAGATTTGATTGCAAGCATATTACCTCCTTGGACGAACCTAGATACTTCCCTATCAAGGTTATAAATTTTTAAAAGCGTATGCAATTTCACGTGTTACAATGACTTAAAATCCTACGTTTATAAATCACGCCAAATTTAGCATAAAACTTGGGATGAGGATACAAATCTAATCATTAGAATTTCATGGTCTAATTTTAGACTAGATCTGATATCCTTCTCTAAAATCCCACCTCACTTGATCCTCTTTTGTAATATGGAAAGTATCTGGCTTAGTTTCTGATTCAAAAAATTTTTGGTGTCGTTGCTAGGGAGGCACGGCTTTGCATTTTAATTGATTCTCTTGCTTGAAATGGATCTCATCCCCTTGTCTCTCTTTTCGCTCTTGTGTGCAGGAACTCCAGGAAGAAAGCGGGATTTTGGAAGTAAGAGCTCAAAGTTCCTTTTCTTCCCACGATTTCAAGTTGGTCCCCCATTTCTTGTCACATTTAGGGTAAAAGACTACCAAAAAAATATTAAACTTGGCTTTCAGGATCCTAAGCATCTTAATTAAGAGGAGTGGTGCCCATAAAAGTCCATTGTTTGCTTGTACGCCTCATTAAACACAACACCAATCCTAGTGTTGGTGTTCTATTTTTCGGGTCCAGATTTCTGTCTAGACTTCAAAAATCAATTCCTGACACCACAGGTCTCCTAAAATCCAAAAATTTCTCATAGCGATTCAAAATCAAGATAGAAACGTCTGTCCCAAATTTAAGACCAATTGGGTTTATATTTAATTTTTAAAAATTTGTGGACTGCCGAGGGTTTATGCCCTCTAATCTTCCTATTTCTCTTCTATTCATGAAATTTTAGAATTTTCATACCAATTTTTATAAAATTTAGCTTTGGGAATCCTTGTGAAATTCTACATCTCACATGAAATCACCAATATTTTTTGAGGCCAGTGGTGGTACAGAAAGTCCAAAATAGCCACAGGTATAATTTCTAGACACTAGAACAAATAAAAATTCAAAACAATGATCAATCAAACACCTAAAATCTTGAAAAAATCTTTTCTGGAATCCTTGTTTGATTATACATAAAGTAGTGGTGTTGGTTGCATTGTTTAGACCACTACTTAATCAGGAATCCTAAAAAAGATTCATTGGTAGTTAAATTTTTGTGTTAGGGTTTAAATCCAATTCAGCTTTCTTTCTTTTTTTTAGTCCCATGACATAAAGGAAACACATCATCACCAATATAACTTTGTTTTCCTTTGATTGTGGAGGTTTCAAACTTGTTTGAACATTTAAAAAGAGAAACCCTAAAACACATTAAATTAAATTGAATCCTAAATGAGAAAAATACAAAAATTGTGTGACAACTTATTTGAAATTGGAACCACTTTTCAATTCCTATGCACACACAAAAAAAATTGGAATAATAGGGCAACAACCCAATCAATGCCCTCCACATTCCGTGTGGACACTAGTATCCTAGACCTAATTAAAATTTCTAGCAATTTGACCCCTAAGGTTTTCATCAACTTAGGCATGCTATAAAGGTCTCAAGTTTTCTATGGTTAATACCAATTCTGTCAACTATATCTGGTATTTAGGCTGAGGGGCCGTGTTAAATGACCAGGCGTAGGTTTGTACAAACACCAGGGGCTTTTCTTGGGGAATGTTTGGGCCCAAACCTCCCCTTAAGCAACTTGGCTAGATTTGTTGATAGAATGGGTATTCACTGTTGATTACTTATTTCCTAAGTAGACCAAGTCTTAGGTTAATTTTTTTAGGGAGTCACAGTTAAGTTGGGTCTAGAATTTGTTGTTTGAATTGCACACTTTCTCTCATCACTTTCTCTTCTCCTCCCCTCTAATTCTTCCAAAACAGTGCATGCACGGGCGAAGGTCCGAAGAACCACATCTTGAGGGACCATTTGATTTTGCCCCCTGCAACAGAAAATCTTTGTTTTCTTCTCCTTCCTCTTCTAAAAAAATGGAAAACCCAGGAAACCAACAAAAAAATTCTGCTTCTGCTTCTAACCCATTAGCCGACACACAAGCTGACTTCCCCCTCCCTCACCTCCCTCATTTGGAGCAACCAAAAATACCTGTAGGGCTAGGTGGCCCTCGAATCCTAACTCAAAATACAAACCCCTTTGCTTGATGGTCGACCATTTGGTTTGGCTGCAACAAAAATAAGAAGATTTGGCTAGGACTGTAATGAAGCTAGCTAAACAATGGAAAAACCCACCACCTTGCCAACAGCCTGTCGTTCATCTTAAGGATTTTTATGATCCTTCCAATTATGAGGAAAGTCTCGGGGTGGTCATACCACAAGGGGATTTTGAGATCAAACCAGCCATTCTAAATCTTATCAAGCATTTTCATGGTCTTCCAAGAGAGGACCCTTTTTGTCATCTCGAGGAATTAACTATCCTCGCTCAAACCACTCGTTCCCGCAATGTGTGAAAAGACATGTGGTTAATGAGACTTTTTCCCCTCTCTCTTAAAGATAAGGCTTCACATTGGTTTAGAACAGCTGGGCACCCAATTACCACCTGGCCCCAATTAAAGAGTGCTTTTCTAAAGAAATTTTTTCCAATCGTTCGAACTAATGCCTTAAGAAGATCCATAATGGCCTTTGAGAAAAAAATTGGTGAATCCCTCCATGAAGCCTGGGAAAGATTCCAAGGCTTTTAAGTAGTTGTCCCCACCAAGAAATTTCGCAATAGCAGCTAGTGCAGATCTTCTATCATGGATCAGAAGATCAATTGAAGCAATTTGTGGATGCCTCGTGCGGGGGAAATCACCTTAATAAAGATACCGAAAGTGCCTATCTCCACTTTGAAGAAATGAGTGAAAACTCATTTAATATGACTTCAGTGGGCACTTTTGGTAAAACACAAAACCCCAGAGACGGAGTCAATGAAATTGACTCTAAATCCACCTCTGTTCCAATTACTCTGGATGATCTATATATGTTAGCTCAACGACTGGACCAGATGCAAATTCACAAGAAAAAAATGGAAGAAAAGCACACAAACAATCAAGCTCCACACTTTATCTCTCCACACACTAACACTAAACAACTTCTCCAAAAAGAAAATATGCACAATATTGATGCCACACCTACTGGTCAGCAGTTTCCAACTGATTTCCCACAAGAATTGACCGGGAATTTTTATCAAAATATTTTTTATCCCACCACGAAAAATATTTATGCTCTCCAGGAGCAATTTAGAAACCCCTCCAACACTTACAATCAAAATTGAAGGACCAACCCGAATCACTCCAGGAAAAACCCGAACCCGATTCCTTTTCCCAAATAAAATCATTTTGGGAATTATGGGAAACCTGTATATCAACCTGGACCATCAAAGGAAAATATTAATACTTAGGTCATGAAAGCTCTGCAAGGTATGTAGAATCAAATGATAAAAGTAACCCACTTGATTACCAACTTGCAACACCAAGTTAAGGTTACTCTTGATCATCGACCTATTGGGAATTTTCCTTCGCTACCCATGCCCAACATGAATATTCAAGGGAATCAGTTCTAAGGTGGACATCCCAGTCAACCCATTCAACCAGCACCTCAGCATCCCCCGATTTTCAATAGCAGTCAGGCTTCTCATCCTCATCCTAGACACAACAAGACTGCTGGTGGTCGGACCAGGATAGGTTGTTAATATGGTGATTTTATCGTTGAAGTGTGTATAGTGGTTAACCTAAATCAGACCTAACCATCTCTTTACAAAATTTTTTAACCAGGCCTACTTGATTTTATTTTGGTCACTTTTAGGCCCAGGGTCAAACTCAAGGAAGTGGGGTTACAAGTCAAGTTTCTATGCCTTTCCTACAACAAATCTCTTTCGTTCGTTTATTGTGTTTTTGGTGTTTTTCTATTTAAGATTTTTTTCTAATAATCTTGGTCCTTGAGGCACACCCTCAAAATTAGGTTCTTGGCTTGAGCCAAATCATGATTCCAAAATGTGTCTTGCTATTCACAAGATGGAGTACCTGCAAGTCAAAGATTATCTTTTCTCTTATATATATATTTTTTATCTTTTTACTAGTAGGAAAGCGAAATAGAAATAAAGTAAATATAGTATAGATATATATGCATGTACTATATATGTATAAAGGGGTGGGGGTGGAGGAGGAAATGGAGTATAGCATGGTGTCGAGTTGGTCGTTGTCTTGAAAGATGCAACCAACAGGACGAAGTGCCGCGTGAAAGGTGGATTGGTGGAAGATGAATGCGAACATGCTTTTTGTACGCGTGTATCGGGGAATATCAGCAACTGGTGCAGATATTCCCGCGATACCACGTATGGTAAGTAATGTGAAAATATATATATGTATATATGTAAATATATCTATATGTATATATATATGGTTATAAATATATAGGTATATATATATGTAGTTATATATGTATATATATAAGTGTATATGTATATATATAGGTATGTAAATATATGTATAGATAGATATATGTATATGTATATGTATGTATATATAACTATATAGATGTATATATATATATTTATGTATATATATATAGTACTATATGTATATATAGATATATATAGCTAGATATGTATATATAGTTATATAGATATATATGTATATATGTATGTATATTTATATATATATATATATGTATAAGTAGGTGTGTATATATGTATATATATATATATGTATCTATACTTATACTTAGTTATATAGTTAATAATATATATATAGATATATGTATATATATATATGTATACAAATATATGTATCTATATATGTATCTATGTAAGTATATATGTGTATATATATATATATATATATATATATATATATATATATATATATATATATATATATATAGATATATATATAGATTAATACATAGTTATATAAGTACTAATATATGTGTAGATGTATGTGTATATATATATATATTTGTGTATAAGTATATGTATATATGTAAATATATATGTATATATATATATAAGTATATATATATATATATATATATGTGTGTGTGTGTGTGTATGTATACTAATACCTAAGTATATAGGTACTATAATATGTATAAATATAAGTATATGTATATATATATATGTATACGTATATATATATACATATATAATAGTGTATAGGTGAGTGTGTGTGTGTATGAAAGTGTGAGTGTAAGTGTGCAAGTGTCGGTAAAAAGAGTGAGAGAGTGTTGAGAGAGAGAGAGAGAGAGCACTGCTGGAGGTGAGGGCGGGAGGGTTAAGGCATTTGCAGCACTCTAGGCGTCGTCTGGTGGCCTCACGCATGTGCGCAAGCGCGTATGCACGCAGAGAGGAGCGCGCTGGAGGGAGTGGAGCGGAGAGGACCATAGTGCACAGCGCTGCATGAAGGGCTGGAGCGGGTGCTTGTAGGCGCACGCGGGAGAAGGGATCGGGCGACGTAGGCAGGTGCGGGCGACGTGAGAGCACGCAGACGCGTGGGCGGGCACTGGAGCGGGCACGAGGCTGAATGCGTGCGCGGGCGAAGGACGGTTGCGGCGTGCCAAGTAACCGAATAACTGAGAAACTCACCGGTCACCCCACTGTAGCAACAGTGTTCCGCAAAAATGTGTGAACAGTGGCTACAGTGGCCGGATGTGCCACGCAACCGGATGCTGTAGGTGCTATGAGTGCGGACGACACGGCGCACGCAGAAGAGTGGCACCGCTGCTAGCTTGCGATGAGGTGGTTCGCGACAGAGCATGCGGAGAGGGCTGCTGGCGTGCGCGGTGGAGGGCGAGGGCGACCTGCTGCTTGCGCAGTGGCTTGCGGGTGTTGGCTGGGGTGCGCGGTGATGCTTGGCCGGCTGCAGGTGTGAAGGCGAATGCAGTACGAAGAAGCGGGAGCCGAGGGTGCCTGCAGGCATGCACTAGAGGCAATGGCGGCTTGCAGGCATGCGCGGAAAGGGTTGGACGGCTGCCGCTGCGTGCTGCTGTTGCGTGCGGAGCTTTGAGCTTCAAAGCTTGAAGCTCCCACTCCAATGGCTGGAAAGTGAAACAGGGAAGAAGGCCACCACGCCCACCATCTCTTGATGAGCTGGGCGAGGGTGGTTTCATGGTGGTGGGTGTGCACCACAGTGAAGACTCCTGCCCGCAGAGTGGCTCCTCTGAGGAGGAGGTCCTACGTATGGAGGGAGAGGGAGGAAACGGTGGCCTGGAGAGTTGCTATGTGTTTCTTTGGTGGAGGACTAGGCTGCTTTGCAAGAAGGAGCTGAACCCTCTTTTTAAAGAAGAGGAGAGCATGCACAGCCATGCCCTAGCTGTGCATGGCTCATGGCAGGGAGAGGCTGGGCATGCGGCTGCAGGGTAAGGTGCGAAGAAGAACTGAAGCTTTGCAGCCGCGGGGAAGATTTTAGAAATGAAATAGAAATAAAAATAAAGATGGGAATTTTGTGAAGCAGCACTTGGAGAAAATGTAAATTGCGAGGCCATTTTATTCACTCTCCTCCTCTCTCAATTAAATGCATGCATGCGTGTATTTTAGCAATGCGACAATGTCTACCTGATATGCACTAGTAATGCTAGGAAATAGCACAAGATGGCACACTTGCAGGTGTATTTTTGTGGTGCAATCATACCCCCATGCTTATCTTTTGCTAGTCCCTAGCAAAACATTTTTTGTATTGTATTTAGAAATGATCTTTAAGTTGAAGATTTTCTCCTGAGGCATCATAGGTGTGTTTATTGTTGGATATTGTGAGAGCCAATTGTAGAGAAGACTACCAGTACTTTAAATCTCACATGACATAGATCATCTCTCAACTAACCTGGACTCTTGATATTTAAACCTTAAGTACGATTTCCAGGACCTAGGGGGTTTTTGCCATACTCGAGAGCTCAAGAGATTATGGCTTGTGCTTAGTGAAGGATCAAGACTGACCAGATGAACTTTAAGACTCATGCCCAGGGTTTCACAAATTTTTAAGTACAGGTTGGTCCTAGTTTCAGCTCATGTTTTCGGATTGACCATTAAAAGATGACGAAAAACTCAACTCCCATTTTCTAACATTTGTGGCTCACAGGAAAACAGGGTATTTGCGACTTGCCCTGAAAAAACTTTTTTAGGGTAGAGACTTTACAGACATTTGCGAGATATACTGACTTATTTGCAACATTTTTTTATTATAGAAACACGTGTCAATATATCTCTTACAACATTATTTGGAGGAGCACACTTTTCTTTTTGGTGGGAGAGTTTCTTTTTGGTGGAAAGAGTTTCTCCTAAACACAAGACTAAAACCTTGGATAAAAAGTCTACCTGCGCACACAGGTAAGGACTCCACCTTCCCTAATGAACACTAGGGTTGGATCTTATGTTCACCTGGTCTTTCATGATATGTGTAGTGTGAACCAAGTTTACATAAGCTCTCAAGTAGAAGCAAACCAACGAATCCTGTACTGGTGTCTCAGGTACAAGAATACGTCCTTAGTTAGGAGAGATTCCAATCTATCTTGTTAATGCTCAAGTGAATTAAGCCAAGCCTGAGCGAATCAAGCTTCTGTGGCCTGGAAAGTCTTCAAAACAGAGGTTGAATATCCATAAACACTTATTGTATTTTTGTTTCAGCCTTCAGATCATTACTAAACACCCTTTTTCATTTTTTTTTTTAACATAGAAACTGCATGATTCCATAAAATACCCAGATCCTAAGGATGCCTATCCACCCCCCCATGCTAAACGATGCTATGTCCTCATATGCATGCGGGGAAGGGTAGAGAAAGGATGAAAGATCCGGTAACGAGAGCTGAAGTGCAGGGTATACAGCAGGGTGGTAGGGTGGGTGGATGGTGGGTGGTGAAGTGAAAAGTGAAGTGAGTGTGACAGTGAAGTGAAAAGTGATGGTGGATAGTGGGTGTTGTTGGGGTGCCTCCCAACAAGCGTTGAATTTAACGTCCCCACCTGGACTCAGAATCAGGCAAAGAATTAGTTACCCTCAGCAAGGCAAGGGGGCAGGTTCATGAGTCAGATAGGGTTTCAAATGCTGCCCATTGACCGTAAATTTATGCCCAGATTTGGGATCTTCGATCTCGATGGCCCCGTTGGGAAATGGTCTTGAGACCAGGAAAGGTCCAGTCCATTTGGACTTCAGTTTCCCAGGAAAGAATTTGAGCTGGGCATTGTAGAGCCAAACCTGCTAAGATGGCTCAAATTCTTTTTGCCAAATACGGCTATCGTGAAAAGCCTTAGTGCGTTGTTTGAAAGTTAAAGTAGAATCATAGGCTTCACGACGAAGCTCTTCCAGCTCCTGGAGTTGGAGTTTCCTTTCTCGACCACACAAATCTGGGTCGAGGTTACATTGGCAAACCACCCAATAAGCGCGGTGCTCCAACTCCACGGGCAAATGACAAGGCTTCCCATAAACGATTCTATATAGAGACATACCAAGGGGAGCCTTGAAGGCGGTCCGATATGCCCAAAGAGCGTCAATTAGCTTGTCGGACCAATCCTTATGGTCAGGTCGAACCATTTTCTGGAGAATTTGCTTGATTTGCCAGTTCGACACCTCTGCCTGGCCGTTCGTCCGAGGATGATACGAGGATGCGACACGATGGTTGACTCCGTATTTCCTTAGAAGTGCCCGAAAAGAAGCATGGGTAAAGTGGCTTCCTCCATTAGAGATAATGGCTCGAGGGATCCCAAAACACACAAAGATGTGGTCTTTGACAATGCGAGTGGATATAACATGGTCAGCACGGTGCGCGGGAATAGCCTCGATCCATTTCGAAACTTAGTCAAGGGCTACGAGGATGAATTCGAAGCCGTTGGAAGGACGAAAGGGACCCATGAAATCAATTCCCCAAATGTCGAAGATTTCTGCAGCTAGGATGGGTTGTAAGGGGATCATGTCATGACGTGACATTGGCCCTAACGACTGGCACCTAGTGCAATGCTTGGCATAATTGTGTGCATCCTGGTGAAGGGAGGGCCAAAAGAAACCGCACTGCAACACCTTGGTTGCAGTTTTCCTCCTAGAGAAATGGCCTCCGCAGGCCTGATCATGGCAGAAGGAAAGCACACTGGGGAATTCATTGTCAGGAACACAGTGACAGATGATTTGATCAGCACCTATGCAAAAAAGAAGTGGATTATCCCAGAAATAATACTTTGCTTCTGCCATGAGACGCTCGCACTTGGTTTTAGGCTAGCCACGTGGAAGTAATCCAGAAGCAAGGTAATTGGCAATGTCGGCATATCACGGTCCACTTGACACATTTATTGCCAATAGGTGCTCATCAGGAAAAATTTCATTGATCGGCAGAGTAAGTCCAATATGGTCAGGGTCTAGTTTGGAAAGGTGATCGGCTACAACATTCTGGGTTCCGACTTTATCGCGGATCTCAATGTCAAATTCTTGGAGCAGAAGGATCCAACGAATCAGTCTAGGCTTGGCATCTTATGCATGAGATGGCGAATGGCCACGTGATCAGTGAAAACAATAACGTGTGAGCCTAGAAAGTAAGAGCGGAATTTCTCCAGCCCAAAGACGACCGCCAGTAGTTCTTTTTTAGTGGTTGTATAATTATGTTGGGCCTCGTCCAACGTCTTTCTGGCATAGTACACCACGAAGGGGTGTCTATCACGTCTTTGTCCCAGGATGGTTCCGACTACAAGGTCGGAAGCGTCACACATGAGTTCAAAGTCGAGGGACCAATTAGGTGGTTGGAGAACAGGGGCCTTGGTGACAGCATTATGCAGCTGAGTGAATGCTTGTATGCAGTCGAGGTCCATATCGAAGGGTACGTCGGTCGATAGGAGATGAGTTAAAGGTCGAGAAATTTGGGAGAAGTCTTTGATGAATCTCCTATAGAAACTGATGTGTCCCAGGAAGGAGCAGATTTGTTTGATGGAGCCAGGCACAGGTAAATTAGCAATGACATCAAGCTTAGCTCTGTCAACCTCGATACCCCTATCGGAGATGATATGTTCGAGAACAATTCCCTCGTGCACCATAAAATGACTTTTTTCCCAGGAAAGCACGAGGTTTACATCAATACATCTCCTAAGGATACGGGTCAGGTTGGCAAGACAGTGATCGAAAGATGGTCCAAAGATTGAGAAGTCATCCATGAATACCTCGAGAAAGTCACCCACCATGTCATGAAATATCGCCAGCATACACCTTTGGAAAGTTGCTGGCGTGTTACAAAGTCTGAACGGCATCCTTCTAAATGCAAAGGTGCCGAAGGGGCAGGTAAAAGTGGTTTTCTCTTGGTCCTGGGGGTCAATTGCCACCTGGTTATATCCTGAGAATCCATCCAGGAAGTAGAAAAATTTATTTCCCGCTAACCGCTCCAGGATTTGGTCAATGAATGGTAGTGGAAAATGATCTTTCTTAGTTGCAGCATTGAGTTTCCTAAAATCCACACACACTCTCCAAGATGTAGGAGTGTAGGGATGGATTCGCCCCTGTCATTGACACGGATGGTGAGTCCTGCCTTCTTGGGCACAACGTGAATCGGACTCACCCAGGGGTTATCGCTGATTGGGTAGATTATACCCGCATCCAGCCACTTAATGATTTCTAACGACCTCCTGCATGTTAGGGTTGAGGCGTCGCTGCATCTCGCGGGAAGGTCGAGCCTCCTCCTCCGTATATATATGGTGAGTGCAATAGGAGGGGCTAATGCCATATAAGTCTGATAAAGACCATCCAATGGCTGCCTTGTGTTCTATGAGGACCTTTGTTAGTTTGCACTCTTGCTCCCTGGTCAATTTTGAACTGATGATTATGGGGAGCATTTCATTTGGTCCTAAGAAAACGTACTTAAGTGCATTAGGCAGCTCTTTCAACTCGAGAGTGGATGGTGAAAGGTCTGGCATTTCTTGGGACGTGAGTGTCCTAGGCGGATTAGAAAACAAGTCAGGGAGAAGAAGTTGGCCCTAAGATTGGCCAAGAAGACGGGCTTCTTGGATAGATGGATCCAAAAAGGAATAGCGCCAGTGAGAAGTATATGGGCTCAATGTCCCAGTGTGGATTTGCAAATCCGCCTGATTTGGCATGAAAGAAAGGGCAATCCGGTCTTCAAGAGTGTAGATCGGCGGTGAGTAGCCCGGATATGACTCAAACCACGAGGTATGGGAAGCAAAGAAAACCTCATCAGAAGTCTGGCCAGGAGAAGGTACAGGACAAGGGAGGGATGGGGGAACGTCACAATATGTGTTGCTCAGGCAGTCAGCAATGTTTATAGGTAATCCGCAGCAGTTTGAATAGGTCCCAAATAGTCTGATACATGCGCTGATGGCCATGTCCTCGTCAAACGTGTCATCCTCGATACAATCACAATCAAAGTTCTTGGCTGCCTTGAAGATGTTAAGCTTGAGCTTTTCAGATCCAGCGGCAATCTCAATACAGCCCGACTCGCAGTCGATATGGGCACGGGCTGTGGCCAAGAAAGGTCGACCAAGGATGATCGTACAATCAGAAAGTGAGCTAGGAACTTCCATATCTAAAATAAGAAAGTCAACAGGAAAACAGACTGTTGACCCTAACCACCACGTCTTCCACCACACCCTTCTGGATTTTGACAGAACAATCTGCCAACTGTAATGTGGTAGGGGTGGGTTTCAGATTTCCCAAGGAAAATTTTTCTAGCATGATGGTCGGTATAAGATTTATGGAAGATCCTAGATCAAGCAGGGCACGGTTAAAATTGCAGCCTTGGATGCTACAGGAAATAAGCGGTGTGCCCGGATCTTTCTGCTTCGATGGTAGGTTTGACAGTATAGCACGACTTGCATGAGGCGAGAGAACCACCGGATTCTTGGTTTTCTTTGACTGTCTCCTGGGTGTTGTGTAGTCTTTGAAAAATCAGGCGACAGTAGGTATGTGGTCGATAACCTCGAGCAGGGGTACCTTGATTTCTACATCCCTGAACAAATTACGTAGGTTATCAAAGGCCTGCATATCTTTCTTTTTGCCTTTTGGCTCCCTCAGTAGAGCCTCAGGGAATGGAACTGATTCTGGCACCAATTTGGGTGTATCGTCCTCTCGCGAATGCGGTGTGCATCCCGAATGAGAGGGCGATGAAGAAGATGGGCCAGGATAAGGTCGTGGTGGATCGATGGTCTGCTTACCGCTCCTTGTAGTGATAGCATTAGATGATGCGGGTCCAGTGGGATCATACGGCGAAGGAGGGTTTGCAATAGGGACATAACAATGCGGTGCTGCAGTGGGATTAGCCTGAAATCCCGATGGAATGCTCGAAGCCTGCAGAATCTGATTGACCTACCCCTGAGAAGGTCGTACCTGTGGTTGAGGACCATGGGGTACGAAATTTCACGGGTTTGGAACAGGTTGGGTGGGAAGAGTGCCCTGAGATCAAGTCGCCATGCGTAGTTGACTGATCTCAGCATTCTGCTGCGCCAATTGGTGCTGAAGAGAGGTCATGTTCTCTTCATGGCGCTTTGACATTTCCGTCATCATTCGCATCAATTTGTCAAGAGGACTTGATGCGTGTTCGGTTTGCGGTACGCAAGGGCCTGATGGCGGATTTGCCATAGGATTAGACTGGGCACTTGGGATGACGGGTAAGGACGGTCGCATTGGTCCACCCGTGGGGTTTTGGCGCTACGGGTTGTTGGACCATGCGAGGTTTGGATGATTTCGCCACCCAGGGTTATAAGTGGCAGAGAACGGGTTATTCCCCAGAGCGCAAGCGTCTTCTATGCCAGAAGACGCGTCCGGATGTAAATATGAGTCCGTGCACACGGAGGCTTGGTCCTCCGTGTCAAAATACTAGCTTGAAGAAGCCAGATCCACATGACTTACCAAGTCGCTTGGTGCAACACTCGGTAGGGAAGGTCTTACGGGGTTTCTCGGGATAAGCCTAGTGTTCGAAGAATTGGAATTGTGACGAAGTGGTGAGGTGGAGGTGTTTGTCATAGAATGGGCGGGGTTGGCCAGAAGCTCGTCCAGCTTCTTGTGCACGACGGAGACTTCATCCAATTTTTGTGCGATTAGGCTAAGATCAGTGGATGAATGGGAGGGTCCCGTGTCAACTTCGTGGACATTTTGAGCCAGGCTGGTACGATTAAAGGCAACAATGGAGGAATTGTTCATCGAGTTTTTGCTCATATTTTCAAACAATTCGAATGCTCCATTCTCGTCTTTATTCATAAAATTCCCTCCATAGGAAGCGTCTGTTATCTGCTTCAAAGTCTCATTTAGCCCATAGTAGAAAATCTGGGCTATATGCCACTTTGGTAGACCATGGTGCGGACACTTCCTGAGGAGGTCATTATACCTCTCCCAAGCCTCATGAAATTGTTCGCCGTTTTGTTGCGTAAATGAAGTGATGGCGCTGCGAAGCTCATTGGTTCGCCTGATTGGGAAGAACTTCTTGAGAAACGCTGTTCGCATCTCTTCCCAAGAGTGGATGGTCTCCGAAGGGTGTGTAGCACTGCGATGCTTTATCCCGCAATGAAAACGGGAACATTTTCATGAGGACTATAGGTAACCCGATATTTCTTGGTTTAACATTTCAGCTAATCGGGTTAGGTCTTCCAAGTGGAGAAAAGGATCTTCACTTGCAAGTCCATAGAAGTGAAAATTTATTAGGCCAATTATGTTTAGTTTCAATTCAAAGTCGTCCCCGCCCATGGGGACCTGAATTTGTCCTATGGTCTCTGTAGCAGCAGGATTCTGATAGGAGCTAAGAGATCTAGGCTCCTCCCGTTCGGGAGGGTTCTGCATTTCCTCCAATGTTTCCCAAATAGCTTTAATTTGCTCATTATACATTTCCATTTGGGCTTGGAGGTGGGTTATAGGATCTAAGGCTCCACCACGTGGTGTGTTATGAGGGAAGTTTCCTCCCTTAGGATTTGGGGGTGGGCGTACAACCATGTTTGTGGAGGAGGAGGACGATTCGGCTTCTTTTCTAAATTTATCAGGCAATTCACACAGTTCAGGGTTTTGTGACCTCCTCCCAAACATGCACTATCTCAAGAAGAATTGGGGGGATAAGAAGGGAAAAGAGATGAGAGAAATGACGTCGCAAAGGTACACTTGATGACAAGTCAGTACAATCAAATTCCTAACCTCTGCAATGTGCCCTTAGACCTAAAGATCTAAGTTACCTACTATCACGAACTACAGAACCGAATGCGAGCACCGCGAAACCACCGGGCCAGATTGAAAGGCCGTTTGCCCCAGCCTTAGACACCCGATAGCACGCGGGAACCCTCACCAGCATGTTGATGCTACACGCAGGTAGTTAGACCTCCAATCCTTAATAAAGGTCAAGTTGCTACCAGTTTTAGTTAGAGGTTTAGGATCAAGTGCTTTTGGAATGTGAAGGGCGTTGCTTACTGGTAATGCCCAAGTGATTGATTTTCAGAGTGTGTAAAACAAGCATGCAATGGGGAAATCTCCCCAAATTGAAGTTTTTAATTAGTGAATGGTTTTTAGAATTCAGCCTTAAGTAGTATGGATTTTAGGATTTCGCTGAAATACCAATTCAACCAATCTTTGGGTTTTTGAGAGAATACAGGTTTTCTTCAAAGCCCAACAAACCCTTCTTCAATATCAGTTGGTTAGTGCATGCTAAAATGCAATGGGCTTCCCTAAATGGAGATTTCTATGTGTGGATGCACGAATCAGTTTTAGATTAGTGTGAAAGGGAGCCAAAGCACTTCAATTCAAGTGCTCCCAATCACCAAAAAGATTTCCACACAAGGCTGAACCAAAAGATAAGGAGAATCAAATTGTTGGGGTTGAAGTATTCAGGATTGAATCTTTGGCAAGTTGAAAATTCATGGTGGGGCTGGAATCAACTCAATTCCAAGTCTCCCCACCAAAAGAGGTGATCCCGAATTGCTGGTAAATGAGGCAAAGAGGGGTGGCAATCAATCTTTTTATTTGCCTCAAAGAATACTTCACACGGCGAAAAATTCAAGAATCAAGATTCTTGAATTTTTGCTATGCAAAGTTTTGCGGGAAATCTCGAGCTGGTGGGAGTAAGGGCAAACAATCAAATAGGTGAATTTTAATCCACTTGCCCCAAGAGATCCAAAAAGTTTTTCTAGTTTTTTTAGTTTTTTTTTATTAAGGTGACAAGTTGACCTAAATTGCTAAGAAAGGAAGACCTACTTGTTTAGCAACGTGTGCGGAGCTCCATTGCGGTGTCGGTGTCTTCAGGCTCTCGCTCCCGCCTTGGACCTGCCCACGTCTCTGACTTCGTCTGCCTGCCTTCGCCTTGCAACAAGTTTACTTGCACACCAAAAACAGAGACACCCGTGAAGAAAGAAGAGAAAAAAATGAAAGGAATGGAATATAAACTTACTTGAAGGTGCACCTCCACGGCAACGGCGCCAGAAAAGGTATGGTGGTCGGACCTGGATAGGTTGTTAATATGGTGATTTTGTCTTTGTAGTGTGTATAGTGGTTAACCTAAATTGAACCCAACCATCTCTTTACAAAATTTTTTAACCTGGCCTACTTGATTTTATTTTGGTCACTTTTAGGCCTAGGGTCGAATCAGGGAAGTGGGGTTACAAGTCAAGTTTCTAAGCCTTTCCTACAACGAATCTCTTTCGTTCATTTATTGTGTTTTTGGTGTTTTTCTATTTAAGATTTTTTTCTGATAATCTTGGTCCTTGAGGCACACCCTCAAAATTAGGTTCTTGGCTTTGAGCCAAATCAAGGTTTCGAAATGGGTCTTGCAATTCGCAAGACGGAGTACCTGCAAGTCAAAGATTATCTTTTCTCTTTTACATATTTTTTTTATCTTTTTACTAGAAGAAAGCGAAACAGAAATAAAGTAAATGTAGTATAGATATATATGTATGTACTGTATATGTATAAAGGGGTGGGGGTGGAGGCAGAGATGGAGTGTAGCACGGTGTCGAGTCAGTCATCGTCTAGAAAGATGCAACCAATAGGACGAAGTGCCACGTGTAAGGTGGATTGGTGGAAGATGAATGCGAACACGCTTTTTGTACGCGTGTATCAGGGAATATCAGCAACTGGTGCAGATATTCCCGCGATACCACGTATGGTAAGTAATGTGAAAATATATATATATGTATATATGTAAATATATCTATATGTATGTAAATATATGGTTATAAATATATAGGTATATATATATGTAGTTATATATGTATATATATAAGTGTATATGTATATATATAGGTATGTAAATATATGTATAGATAGATATATGTATATGTATATGTATGTATATATAACTATATAGATGTATATACATATGTATGTATATATATATAGTAAAATATGTATATATAGATATATGTAGCTCGATATGTATATATATGTATATATGTATATATAGTTATATAGATATATATGTATATATGTATGTATATTTATATATATATGTATAAGCAGGTGTGTATATATGTATATATATATATATATGTATCCATACTTATACTTAGTTATATAGGTAATAATATATATATAAATATATGTATATATATATGTATATATGTAAGTATATATGTGTATATATATGTGTGTGTGTGTGTATTAGTATATGCATATATGTAAATATATATGTATATATATATAAGTATATAGATATATATGTATGTATGTATATTAATACTTAAGTATATAGGTACTACTATATGTATAAATATAAGTATATTTATATATATATATGTATATAAATATATGTATATAAATATATGTATATATATCAATATATATATGTATGCGTATATATATATGTATATAGTAGTGTATAGGTGCGTGTGTGTGTGTATGAAAGTGTGAGTGCAAGTGTGTAAGTGTCGGTAAAGAGAGTGAGAGAGTGTTGTGAGAGAGAGAGAGAGAGAGAGAGAGAGAGCGCTGCGGGAGGTGAGGGCTGGAGGGTTAAGGCATTTGCAGCACTCAGGGCATTGTCTGGTGGCTTCACGAGCGCACGCAAGTGCGTATGCGCCCAGAGAGGAGCGCGCTGGAGGGAATGGCGCAGAGAGGACTACAATGCACAGCGCTGCGCGGAAGGGCTGGAGCGGGCGCTGGCAGGCGTACGCGGGCGACGCAAGTGCACGTAGATGCACGGGCGGGTGCTGGAGCGGGAGCGAGGCTGAATGCGTGCGCTGGCGAAGGCCGGTTGCGGTGTGCCGGCTGACCGGATAAGTGAGAAACTCACCGGTCACCCCACTGTAGCCACAGTGTTCCGCAGAAACGTGTGAACAGTGGCTACAGTGGCCGGGAGAGCTGTGCAACCGGATGCTGCAGGAGCTATGAGTAGGGACAGCTCGGCGCGTGTGGAAGAGTGGCGCCGCTGCTGGCTTGCGGCGAGGTGGTTTGTGACAGAGCACGCAGAGAGGGATGCTGGCATGTGCAGTGGCGGGCGAGGGTGACCTGCTGCTTGCGCGGTGGCTTGCGGGTGTTGGCTGGGGTGTGCGGTGAGGCTTGGCCGGCCGTTGCAGGGGTGCGTGGTGGACGGCTGCGGGAGGGAAGGCGAATGCAGTAGGAAGAAGCAGGAGGCAAGGGTGTCTGCAGGCGCGCGATGGAGGCTAGGGCAGCCTGCAGGCATGCACAGAAAGGGCTGGATGGCTGCTGCTGCTGCTGCGTGCGGAGGTTTGAGCTTCAAAGCTTGAAGCTCCCGCTCCAATGGCTGGAATGGCTGGAAAGTGAAACAGGGAATAAGGCCACCACTCCCATCAGCTCTTGATGAGCTGGGCGGTGGTGGTTTCACGGTGGTGGGTGTGCACCACAGTGAAGACTACTGCCCGCAGAGTGGCTCCTCTGAGGAGGAGGTCCTGTGTATGGAGGGAGAGTTAGGAGACGGTGGCCTGGAGAGCTGCTGTGTGTTTCTTTGGTGGAGGAGCAGGCTACTTTGCAAGAAGGAGCCGAACCCTCTTTTTAAAGAAGAGGAGAGCATGCGCAGCCATGCCCTGGCTGTGCATGGTTCATGCATGGCTCATGGCAGGGAGAGGCTAGGCATACGGCTGCAGGGCAAGGTGCGAAGAAGTCAAGCTTTGGAGCCGTAGGGAAGATTTCAAAAATCAAATAGAAATGAAAATAAAGATGGGAATTTTGTGAAGCAGCACTTCGAGAAAATGTAAATTGCGAGGCCATTTTATTCACTCTCCTCCCCTCTAAATTAAATGCATGCATGCGTGTATTTTTGCAATGCGATAATGTCTACCTAATATGCACTAGTAATGCTAGGAAATAGCACAAGACGGCACACTGGCAGGTGTATTTTTGCGGTGCAATAACTGCCAATGCCGTTACTTTGAGGAATGGGAAAACCACTCAAGACCCCTTGCCTGTTAAAGAAACTCATTTCAATGAAGAATAGATCAACTCTTCCCCATCTTCCTCTAACATTGTTCAGGAACCTAATAATGCAAAATAGGAAAACCCTACAACATTTCCACAAGCCCTCCATTCTTCGCAAAATAAGAAAAAGAAGAAATCCGAGCCCACTGATAAGGAATTAATGGATTTATTCCTCTCCTAGATGCCATAAAATATATCCCTACGTATGCAAAATTTCTAAAAGAGTTGTGTATCCCAAAAAGGCAGCCGAGAAATTTAGGAATGGTGATCCTTCTTGAGACAGTCAACTCAGTTGTGTAGAGTCAACTGCCTCCTAAGAGAAAAGATCCAGGCACCCCTTTGATTCAAGTTATCATTAATGATACTTCTTTTGATTACGCCTTGCTGGATCTTAGTGCCTCAATTAATCTTATCCCCATAATTATTTTTGAGGAATTTAAGATCAATGAATTAAAGCTTGTTGAGGTTACTCTTCAATTAGCCGACCAATCTACTATTAAACCAAGGGGAATTGTTGAGGATGTCCTTTTCCGGGTCGAAAATTGTCTATTTGCATTAGACTTTTTAGTTCTGGACATAGAGGTACCGGAAGCATTGAAGTTTGCCCCTATAATTCTTGGAAGACCATTCTTAGCAACCACTCGTGCAAATATTGATTGTGATTCTGGTAAAATGAAGATCATGCATGGCAGTGAATCTATAACCCAAGATATTTTCCAAGCTTCTAGGAGGTTCCGAGAATCGAATTTCTTTGATGACTCGAATTCAGAAATGGAAAATATCATGGAGGAAACTTTACGGATCTCACATTTAGGTTCCTATTTTCCCATTAACATGGTTCCTGAACAATCCACTTCCTCTCACCCTTCCACCCTAACCACACAGGCAGTTAAGACTCTAGCTAACCCATTCACGCTCACTTCACCACTAACACAAAAAGCAAAAATTCTTTCTGTGTCGAGCCCACAATTGGCATTAAAACCCCTTCCCAACTCCCTTAAATACGTTTTCTAGGGTCAAAATTAGACCCTGCCCTTGATTATAAATTCTGGACTTACTAGGGCACAAGAACATAAACATCTCCATGTTTTGAGTAAATATAGAAAAGCTATTTGCTATACCCTTTCTGATCTTAAGGGTATTCATTCGTTGTATCTTACACATCATATATATTTAGAGGATGATTCTCGCCCCTCCCGCCAACCACAAAGGCGCTTGAACTGTAATATGCAGGAAGTGGTAAAAAAGGAGATTATTAAATGGCTTGATGCCAATATCATCTACCTCATTTCTGACAGCTCCTGGGTTAGTCCAACACAAGTTGCGCCCAGAAAGGCTAGACTAACAGTTGTCACCAATGACAATGGGGAGAATATAGCCACTCAAACTGCCTCTTCTTTGTGCGTGTGTATTTATTATAGAAAATCAAACACCTCCACCAAGAAGGACCATTTTCCGCTCCCCTTTATTGATCAAATCTTGGAGCGATTAGCCGGATGGGATTTTTACTATTTTCTGGATGGTTATTTATGCTATAATCAGGTAGCAGTTCATCCTGAGGACTAGGACAAACTAACTTTCACCTGCCCCTTCGGAACCTTTGCTTTTCGAAGAATGCCCTTCGGTCATTGCAACGCACCTGCGACTTTTCAAAGGTGTATGCTTTCAATATTTTTTGACCTGGTAGGTGAATGCTTAGAAGTCTTTATGGATGGCTTCTCCCTTTTTGGTGATTCTTTTGACCATTGTCTCATGAACCTTGAAAGAATGCTCCAAAAATGCACATAGGTCAATCTAGTCCTCAGTTGGGAAAAAAGTCATTTCATGGTCCAGGAAGACATTGTCTTGGGCCATGTTATTTCAAAACAAGGAATCGTGGTAGATAAAGCAAAAATAGATGCTACATCTAAGATCCCACCGCCCACTACTGTCAAACAGATCAAATCCTTTTTGGGTCATGTGGGTTTCTATCGTAGATTCATACAAAATTTTTCCCAAATCTCCAAGCCCTTAAGTCAGCTACTTACTAAAGACCAGCCATTCGATTTAAATGATAAATGCTTGGAGAGTTTTTTGACGTTGAAGAAGGTGGTTAATGAGGCGCCAATTTTATAGGGACCTGATTGGAATAGTCCCTTTGAATTAATAACAGATGCCTCAGATTTGGCTGTGGGGGCCGTTCTAGGGCAAAGAATTGGAAAGAAGCCCGTTGTGAACTATTATGCTAGCAAAACTCTTGATGATGCGCAACGGAATTACACGGTTACTGAAAAGGAACTTCTTGCCATTGTATTTGCCTAAGAAAAATTTAGATCTTATCTTTTGGGGTCACATGTCACGGTATATATCGACCACTCAGCACTTAAATATTTGCTGACAAAAAAAGATGTGAAACCCTACCTTATCTGTTGGATACTACTGCTCTAGGAATTTGACCTGGAAATCATGGATAAGGCAGGATCGCAAAATGTAGTGGTAAACCATCTCTCTCGTCTTATGATGAATGACGTAATGACCCCACCTAATCAATTCCCCGATGAAAGTGTTTTAGCTACCACTACCCTCCCTTGGTTTGCACCCATCACAAACTATTTAGCAACAAAGTGAATCCCCGCTGACTGGCCAAAAACAAAATGGGATAAGTTCTTTGGTAACATTAAATACTATTTTTGGGAGGAGCCCAACCTTTTCCTCATTTGTGCTGACCAGGTTATTCAACGATGCATCCCTGATTCTGAAATCCATGATATTCTGACACATTGTCATTCAATGGCCTGTGGCGAACATTTTTTGGGCAAGAAAACTGTAGCTAAAATCCTTAATGCAGGATTCTTTTGGCCCAGCTTGCATAAGGATGCTCAAAATTTTATTCGATCTTGTGTGCACTGCCCGAGCATTGGCAACATGACTCGGAAGGATATGATGCCCCTTACTCCTATTTTAGAGGTTGAAATTTTTGATATTTGGGGCATTGACTTCATGGGACCGTTCATCAACTCTAGTGTGTGTTCTTATATACTAGTCACAGTCGACTATATTTCTAAGTGGATAGAAGCAATACCCACTCGCACTAATGATCACAGTGTGGTTGTTGAATTTTTTAAGAAGAATATTTTCCCAAGATTCAGCATTCCAAAAGACAATATTAGTGATGGAGGCTCACATTTCACTCATTCACAATTCCATCACCTTCTTTCTAAATATCAGGTTAATCACAAAATTTCCACACCTTATCACCCCCAAACTAATGGCCAGGTAGAAGTTTCTAACTGGGAAATCAAAAACATTTTACAAAAGACGGTTAGGCCCGACTATAAAGACTAGTCCACCAAATTGGACGATGCTTTATGGGCCTACCGTACCGCTTTTAGAACCCCGCTCGGCATGTCTCCCTTCCATCTAATTTTTGGGAAGGCATGCCATCTCCCAGTAGAATTAGAACGTAGGGCTTTTTGAGTAATAGAACAATTAAACATGGATTTATCTAACACTGGTATCCATAGAAAACTACAATTAACTGAATTGGAAGAATTATGTAATTTTTCCTATGAAAACACTAGGATTTATAAAGACCAAACAATGAAATTTCATGATAAATGCATTATTCAGAAACACTTTGACGTTAATCAAAGATTATGTCTTTTTGATGCCAGATTATGTCTTCTTCCTGGTAAATTAAAATCCAAATGGATTGGCCCCTTTATTGTCCTCAAAACTTATCCATACGTCGCTGTTGATCTTTTCAATCCTAAAACTAATACAACATTTCAAGTCAATGGCCAACGTTTAAAGCCCTATTTGATCAGACCCCGAATCTTTCATCTGAATCCTTCGATTTCACTGAACCAACTATCGTTGATCACTAATGCAAACTACGCCCGGCTGAATGGCATAAAAAATAGCACTGGATGGGAGGTAACCCATCATTTTCTTTCTACTTTTTCTTTATTTTCCCAAGGTTTTGACTATCCTAAATCTGACCACCTTTTACTATGGTAATCCCTCTTTCCCTCCTATTGCATGAGGACATTGCATATCTTAAGCATAGGGGGGTGTTTTTAAATTTTTGACGATCGATTTATGATTTTCAAAACCTAAAAACATGGATTTTTCTTTATTCATTTTATTTTCCTACTTGAATACCCAAAAAATTAAAAATGTTGAAAACTTTTTGAGGAAAAATTTCAAATCAGGACTAAGGTTGAAAAACTCACTTTTGGTACAATGGTATTTAATCTTTAACAAACTAGGGATGAGGATATGGATCTGATCATTAGAATTTCAGGGTCTATTTTTAGATTAGATCAGATATCCTTCTCTAAAATTTCACCCAAACTCATGATAGTTCAGGTGACTTGATCCTCTTTTGTAATATGGAAAGTATCTGGCTTAGTTTCTGATTCAAAAACTTACATTTCTTGTGGAACTTCCTGTGTCAAATTTCACACACAAGACAATTAATAAAAACTACTAAAAATTAGAAAAACCCCTTGTTTGGCCTTACTAAAAGTCTGAAGCAGATCATTGGTTTGAGTTCCCATCATCGAGTAGGAGGAAGATGGCTCCTTTGAGGATGCGATGTCAACATGTTACCACCTCGGCATTGTTCCATATCTATATTTTATATCTTTAGACGGAGCATTCAAGCACATTTTAGCAGCTCAAGTGTCTTGGATGGAGCTCTACCTATACTGCCGGAGCAAGAGCTTGAGTTTGCTTGGAGTGCCCCTTTACACCGCATTTTGTTTTGGGGTTGTAAGCTCCTAGGTGGTGTGATGGATAGTGCTATTCCGATGTACTGGCGCAAGAGCCCCCTCGAGGGTTGGTAACGGGAATGATGATCTCGACACATCTGTTGTAAGACTAAGGTGGAAATAAGCATGGGGGACAAAAAAAAATTTTAAACTGAAAACATGCCCTTAAAGATGTTGGCTTTTCACAAGCACAGACACAAGGTTTTAAAGCTTATTGCAAGTTGCAAATTCGATTCAACAGCCAGAAAAATCCTAAAAACAAAATTTCAAGTCATCTGAATTAACAAGGGGTTAATCTGCGAATTTTTTGAAGGACATATTGATCCCATTTTTGTTTAATTTTTGGATCCGAATATAAATCTCGATGTTTATCTCTAACAGATCCCGTGCCTCCTATGTTTAGATCAACCAAGGTCCCTTAATCTTTTTTCCACAAAAGTTGAAAAAATTAGATTTCCCAAAAATTCCATTTTATAAAAATTAAAGTTTTGCTAAGAGACTAGCAAAAAGATAAGCTTGGGGGTGTGATAAACGCTAGTTTATCGTCGTTCTTTTGCATTAAAGCAATCCTAGCTCTTAGGGTTTTGTTTCGGAAATGGTTTTCGGGTTGCATTTAGTCATAAGTTAGGCTAGGCACGCATTGAATTTTTTCTTGTCTTTTTAATGTGTTTTCGTGAGTGTTAAGAATGAACATATTAACAAATCCCAAGAACCCTAGCACTCAAGAAGGCAACAAGTGAAGAAGAAGCTAAAACTAGCTGGAACTCAGCTTGATCCAGCTCATCATGGCTGGAATCCAGCTCACTTGGACTAGGGTCAGCTCAACCTAGCTGCATTCAGCTCATCTCAGCAGAATGGTAGCTCAAGAGAGCTCATCTCAACTCACCCTAGCGCAAGTCAACTTAGATCCAGCTCAACATAGCGGAGTCTAGCTCATTTGAGCTCCTATTAGTCCACAGGAAGCTCTAACTAGCTCAGCTGAGTTGACTAGAGTTTACCCTAGCTCAGATCCAACTACATCCAGCTCCACTCAACTCCAGCCAGCTAAAGATGACTTCATTCCAACTTAGGAAGCTCAAGTCCAGCTCCTGGGGACTCATCCTAGCTCAACTCAGTTAAGCTAAGCTACCTTAATTGCCTCAACCAGCTTGATCCTCCTCGGGAGCACCAAACCTAGCTCACCTTAGCTCATTATGGTAGAAGCCAGCTCACTTTAGCTTGGCCTAGTTGCTAGCAAAGAACTAGCAAGCTAAACCAGCTAGAGTAGCTCCATGCCACCCACTTCAGTAGCTGCCAGCTCCAGTTCAAGCTCTAAACTTCTACTCATCAGCTTCTCTCTTCAAGCCCTAGCTCCAATACCTCCTCCTCTAGTCAACTACTAGCTAAGCTAGCTTAGCTTAGCTATGCTCCAGCTCCCTTGGCTTTTACCACCTAACAACCCTACCTAACAACTCCACCAACTAGCTCCACCTAAGTTCCACATAAGCTAACCCCACTTCCACCTCACCTTGGCGCCAACCTAGCCTACCCACTACCTCCAAAAGGCACTACAAAGTAGCTCAAAAACCTCTCATAACCACCCACCAATTGGCGCCACTTTTTCCCTCCAAAACTCCCTTCATCACCACCACATATCTTCCCTTAAACACATCTCCACAATCAACCTAACCCCCCTTCTAGAAGCCCTCATGGTGGCGCCAAAGCCAAGGCTGAAGGTTCCCGTACTTGGAGGGGGTGAGATCAGTGTGACGTACAAAATGCGGAATTGAAATATAAATAATCTCACAAATAAGCAATCACACAAGTACACAAGAATTTTTAGGTGGAAACCCAAACCGGGTGAAAACCACCACCTAACCCTCTCGAGTTAGGATTTTCCGATCAACCAAGTTGATCAAAATCCACTAAACCGAATCACTTAAAACGAGGGTGATTCAACCTCAATACAACCACGCTACAAGTACGAGGGTAGCGTTCCTCAACCCCTTCTCTCCACGAGAAGGATTTTGTCCCACGAAGGAGACGGGAATTCGCAAAGCGAATACCCAACCAAAAGACAAAGATAAAATAAACAACAAACCTATAGAGCCAACAAAGTAATAAACCTAAGCTTCTATAGGAATTAGGAAACTCCCCTTTGCAAGGAGTGCGTCGATGACGCGGATGCGTGAGCCACGCGACGGCGCAACTTTGCTCTCGTAGACAACAGCGGGAGAGCGGGTGCGCAAAGGTTTGATGCTCTCAAGATGTAGAACTTGAGCTTAGAGAGCAAGAGCTTCTTGGACACAAGAGTGTGAGAGTGTATAGCTAAGTGTGTCTTGTGTTTCTCTTAGTGTCTTTTTGTTTTCTGAGTGTGTAAAGGCTCCCCTCTATTTATAGAGGCCTTAGGAAGGCTTTGGAAGGCTTAGAAAAGCTTCCATAGCCGTTGGGTACAAAGCCCAAGTGAATCAGCCCGAAATCAGGAACAATCATTGTTCTGACAGGCTTATCTGACGTCTAATTCTAGCATCAGACGTCTGGAAGTTCACTTTAAGACGTCTGATTCCAAGGTCAGACGTCTGATTTTGGGCGGGTCTCTCCCTGACTTGGATCAGATCTAAACAGGGTTTTTACGCAAGTCCATCAGACGACATACAGGACGTCTGGCACTATGTCTGGACGTCTGGAAACCTACTTTTACTGTGGGAATTGATTTCCAAACGTTGCAACGGCTAGAAAATCTCTGAGAAGAGATTTTGGGTCAGTCGAGGCAAAACGGTCAATTATCAGACGTCTGGAATGGCCTAAGGACGCCTGATAAGGCTCTAACGGTCATATTCTTGAGTGTATGCTAAGCCAGCCAACGGTCCACTAATTGGACGTCTGGCAAAGTCATCAGACGTCTCCTAAGATGTCTGGTCTAAGGTCTGGACGTCTGATTTCATCAGACAGAACCAACTATGTCCAGCCTAACAGTTATCAGACGTCTGAAACAACAGTCAGACGTCTTAAAGTACTTTATCAGACGTCTGATTTGGGAATTAGACGTCTGGAAGTGCTGTTTGAACCCTATATTGGTTTTCTAAGTATTCTACAGAAAGCCTAAGTATCCTAGGGTTGTGCCGGTGTTCCTAGGACTACTGTTAGGGTTCTTTGAAGCTCTTTAACATGAAATATCTAAGGAAATAAAGAGCAACAAAAGAAACGAAAAATACAACAAGTACAAAAGAAGGAAATCTATCCTATTATTCATTTCCTTCCATCTTCAATCTTTCGCTCCATGCGAACCTCCTCTATTTTCCGTCAAGCTCCTCCAATCCGTCCTGGCTGCGAGCTCGAACTCCGTCTAAACACGTCCACATTTGCAATTGACCTGAAATCTAGGACTCAAATTGCAAATGTTAAATAACACGTGTTTTGTTATCATCAAAACAAATGATCGTGGTGCTCTAGCACCAACAAAGGCATCCCTTCATGGTTGGCGTGACCTTTAGGTGTCTCTTCACCACCATAACCACCACCTTCACACCCCCCTACTTGGCGCCAACTATTCTCCACCATAAGATCACCTAACCACCCCTATCTTCCCATCTTAGCCATCCATCTCAAGAGTCACCTCAACCCTCTCATCCTACGCTATAAAAGGACCAACACCCACCACCTTACAACCCATCATTGGCTAGCAAAGTACCTCTTATATTCTACATATGCTCACGCCCAAGAGAGAAGAAGAAGAAGAAGATTAAGGGGACACTCTGTGCCCTTGGTGCTTTCCCCTCTTCCCTTTTCTCTTGTGCCTATGCCAGCCAAAGGAGATGCCAGGCAAGGGAGACCTTTGGAGGTGGTCTTGAAGGTGGTCCACGCCACCTTGGAGGAGAAATTAGAGGTGGTCCACGCCACCTTGGAGGAAAGCCTTAGCATGCCCCCTTACTTCAGGGTTTGCCAAGGAAACTACACCTTGAGGAATTTTGCAAGGAGGAGGAGCTCTTTTTGATTGCTGAAGCAGCTGCAATCGGAGCGAGAGCCATGCCATCTTCATCATCATTTCAGAGGATTTTTGTATTTTCATTACATGCATTTTCAATTCTAGTAATTTAAGCATTCTTCTACTAGATTCTTGTTAAACAATTCCTCAATTTTATACAAGTTGCCTTCGTTAGATTTCTTTGTCTTGATTGCAATTTAAGTTTCCTTTTTGTGTAGTCACTTCACTTCCTCTTTAATTACCCTAGGCCTTCACGTGCCTAGGGTGAGCTTAGAAGGAAGGTAGCTTTTGTCACCTAGGGTTACTATTAGGAGTAGTTTTCATTAATTCAAAATCCTTATTATTTCAATTACAAAATAGAAAAAAAAATTGATATATTGGAAACACCAAAAAGAAAGTTGAGATTTATTTTCTAATCAAGAGGTTTGATTGCAAGCAAATTGCCTCCTTGGATGACCCCAGATACTCCACTATCCAGGTTATAAATTTTAAAAGTGTATGCGATTTCGCGTGTTAGGACTTGAAAACTCGCCTTTATAAACCACGCCAAATTTTGTATACAAACTAGGGATGAGGATACAGATCTAATCATTAGAATTTCAAGGTCTATTTTTAGACTAGATCAGATATCCTTCTCTAAAATTCTACCTGAACTCGTGATAGTTCAGGAGACTTGATCCTCGTTTGTAATATGGAAAGTGTCTGTCCTAGTTTCTGATTCAAAAACTTTTTGGCGCCGTTGCCGGGGAGGCACGGCTTTGCATTTTAATTGATTCTCTTTCTCTAAGTGGATCTCATCCCCTTGTCTCTTTTTTCTCTCATGTGTGCATGAACTACCGGAAGAAAGTGGGAATTTGGATGCAAGAGCTCAAAGTTCCTTTTCTTCCCACGATTTCAAGTTGGTCCCCCATTTCTTGTCACATTTAGGCCTGAAGACTACCAAAAAAATATTAAACTTCATTTTTAGGATCCTAAGCATCTTAATTAAGTGGAGTGGTGCCCATAAAAATCCATTGTTTGCTTGTATGCTTCATTAAACACCACTCCAACCCTAGTGTTGGTGTTCTATTTTTCGGGTCTATATTTTTGTCTAGAATTCAAAAATCAATTCCGAACACCACAGGTCTCCTAAAATTTTTAAGTTTCACATAGTGATTTCCAATCAAGTTAGGAACGCCTATTCCAAATTTCAAACTAATTGGGTTTATATTTAATTTTTGAAAATTCGTGGACTGCCAAGGGGTCACACCCTCTAATCTTCCTTTTTCTCTACTATTCGTGAAATTTTAGAATTTGTATACTCATCCAATTTTGTTGAAATTTAGATTTCTAGAATCCTTGTGAAATTCTACATCTCACATGAATTCACCAAAATTTTCTAAGGCAGTGGTGCAAAAAGTGCAAAATACCCACGAGTATCATTTCTGGACTTTAACCCCAGAACAAATAAAAATTCAAAACAAATACCAAACAAACTCCTAAAATCTTGAAAAAATCTTTTCTTGAATCCTTGTTTGATTTTACATAAAGTAGTGGTGTTGGTTGCATTGTTTGGACCATTACTTAATCAGGAAGCCTAAAAAATATTCTTTGGTAGTTAAATTTCTATGTTAGGGTTCATATCCAATTCGGGTTTCTTTCTTTCTTTTTAGTCCCACAACATAAAGGAAACACATCATCACCAATACAACTTGTTTGAGCATTTAAAAAGAGAAACCCTAAAACACATTAAATTAAATTGAATCCTAAAAGATAGAAATACAAAAATGGTGTGACAACTTGTTTGAAATTGGAAACACTTTCCAATTCCCGCACACACAAAAAAAAGTTTGAAATAACAGGGCAACAACCTAATCAACGCCCTCTACATTCTGTGTGCACACTAGTATCCTAGACCTAATTAAAATTTGTAGCAATTTGACCCCTAAGGTTTTCATCAACTTAGGCTTGCTACATAGGTCTCAAGTTTTCTATAGTTAATACCAATTTTGTCATCTATATCTGGTGTTCAGGCTGAGGGGCCGTGCCAAATGACCAGGTGTGGGTTTGTATAAGCACCTAGGGATTTTCCTGGGAAACGTTTGGGCCCAAACCTCCCCTTAAGCAACTTGGCTAGATTTGTTCACAGAATGTGTATTCACTGTTGATTAGTTATTTCCAAAGTAGACCAAGTCTTAGGTTAATTTTTTTAGGGAGTCACACTTAAGTTAGGTCTAGAATTTATTTTTTGAATTGCACACTTTCTCTCATCTCTTTCTCTTCTCCTCCCCTCCAATTCTTCCACAATAGTGCATGCACGAGCGAAGGTCCCAAAAACCACATCTTGAGGGACCATCTGATTTTGCCCCCCGAACCAGAAAATCTTTGTTTTCTTCTCATTCCTCTTCTTGTAAAATGGAAAACCCAGGAAACCGACAAAAAAATTCTGCTTCCGCTTTTAACCCGTCAACCGACCGACAAGCTGAGTTCCCCCTCCCTCACCTCTCTCATTTGGAGCAACTAGAAATTCCTGCCGGGCCAGGTGGCCCTCCAATCCTAGCTCAAAATACAAACCTCTTTGCCTTGATGGTCGACCATTTGGTTCAACAACAAAAAAATCAAGAAGATTTGGCTAGGACTGTAACGAAGCTTACTAACCAAGGGCAGAACCCACCACCCTGCCAACAGCCTGTCATTCCTCTTAAGGATTTCTATGATCCTTCCAATTATGAGGAAAGACCTGGGGTGGTCATACCGCAAGGGGATTTTGAGATCAAACCAGCCATTCTAAATCTTATCAAGCATTTTCATGGTCTTCCAAGAGAGGACCATTTTTGTCATCTCGAGGAATTAACTGTGCTCACTCAAACCACTCATTCCCACAATGTGCAGGAAGACATGTGGTTAATGGGACTTTTTCCCCTATCTCATAAGGATAAAGCTTCACATTGGTTTAGAATGGTTGGGCACCCGATTACCACCTAGCCCAAATTGAAGAGTGTTTTTCTAAAGAAATTTTTTCCGATCGGTCGAACTAATGCTTTAAGAAGATCCATAATGACCTTTCAACAAAAAATTGGTGAACCCCTCCATGAAGCCTGGGAAATGTTCCAAGAACCTTTAAGAACTTGTCCCCACCATGAAATTTCCCAATCGAAGTTAGTGCAGATCTTCTATCATGGATTACATGATCAATTGAAGCAATTTGTGGATGCCTCATGTGGGGGAAATTTCCTTAATAAAGATGCCGAAAGTGCCTATCTCCTCTTTGAAGAAATTAGTGAAAACTCATTTAAGATGACTTCAATGGACACTTTTGGTACAATACAAAGCCCCAAACACGGGGTCAATGAAATTGACTCCAAATCCACCTCTGTTCTAGTCACTCAAGATGATCTATATATGCTAGCTCAATGACTAGACCAGATGCAAATTCACCAGAAAAAAAAGGAAGAAAAGCTCACAAACAAACAATCTCCACACTTCAAGCTCGACACACTAACACTCTACAACTTCTCCAAAGAGAAAATCTGCATAATATTGATGCCACGCCTGCTGGTCAGTAGTTTCCAGCTAATTTCTGACAAGAATTGACTAGGAATTCTGATCAAAATATTTTTGATCCCACCATGGAAAATATTGATGCTCTCTAGGGGCAATTTAGAAACCCCTCCAACACTTACAATCAAAACTGGTGGACCAACCTGAATCACACATGGAAAAACCCGAACCCGATTCCTTTTCCCAAACAAAATCACTTTGGGAATTAAGGGAAACCTGTATGTCAACCAAGACCATCCCAGGAAAATATTAATACTCAGGTCATGAAAACTCTGCAAGGTATGCAAAATCAAATGACAGAAGCCACCAGCATGATTACCAACTTGCAACACCAAGTTAAGGTTTCTCTTGATCTTCGAACTGTTGGGAATTTACCTTCCCAACCCATGCCAAACCTGAATAATCAAAGGAATCAGTTCCAAAGTGGATATCCCAGTCAGCCCATTCGACCAGCACCTCAACATCCATCGAGTTCCAATAACAGTCCGGCTTCCCGTCCTCATCCTAGACAACCAGACTGCCAATGCAATTACTTTGAGGAAAGGGAAAACAACTCAAGAACCCTTGTTTGTTAAAGAAACTCATTTCAATGAAAAATAGATCAACTCTTCCCGATCTTCCTCTAACATTGTTCAGGAACCTAATAATGCAAAACAGGAAAACCCTACACCATTTCCACAAGCCCACCATTCTTCACAAAATAAGAAAAAGAAGAAATTTGAGAACACTGATAAGGAATTAATGGATTTATTTTGGCAAGTTGAAATTAACATCCCTCTCCAAGATGCTATAAAGTATATCCTTGTCTATGCAAAATTTCTAAAAGATTTGCGTACCCCAAAAAGGCAGCCCAGAAATTTAGGAAAGGTGATCCTTCCTGAGACAGTCAACTCAGTTGTGCAGAGTCGACTACTTCTTAAGGGAAAAGATCCAAGCACCCCCTTGATTCAAGTTATCATTAGTGATACTTCTTTTGATCATGCCTTGTTGGATCTCGGTGCCTCAATTAATCTTATCCCCACAATTGTTTTTGAGGAATTTAAGATCAGTGAATTAAAGCCTGTTGAGGTTACTCTTCAATTAGCCGACCAATCTACAATTAAAAAAAGGGGAATTGTTGAGGATGCCCTTGTCTGGGTCAAAAATTATCGATTTGTAGTAGACTTTTTAGTTCTAGACATAGAGGTACCGGAAGCATTGAAGTTTGCCCCTATAATTCTTGGAAGACCATACTTAGCCACCGCCCACGCAAATATTGATTGTGATTCAATTAAAATGAAGATCATGTGTGGTGGTGAATTTATAACCCTAGATATTTTTCAAGCTTCTAGGTTGTTCCAAGAACCTGATTTTTTTGATGACACAGATTCAGAAATGGAAAATATCGTGGAGAAAACTTTGCAGATTTCACATTTAGGTTCCTAATTTGCCATTAACATGGTTTTTGAACAATCCACTTCCTGTCACCCTTCCACCCTAACCACTCATGCAGCTAACACTCCAGCAGACCCGTTCACTCTCACTTCACCACTAACACAAAAAGTAGAAATTGTTTCAGAGCTGGGCCCTCAGGTGGAATTAAAACCCTTTCCTGACTCCCATAAATATGTTTTCCTGGGTCCAAATCAGACCCTACCCCTGATTATACATTCTGGACTTACTGGGGCACAAGAACACAAACTTCTTTAGGTTTTGAGTAAATATAGAAAAGCTATTGGCTAGACCCTCTTTGATCTTTAGTGTATTCATCTGTCCTATTGTATACATCATATATATTTAGAGGATGATTCTCGCCCCTCTCTCCAACCACAAAGGCGCTTGAGCCGTAATATGCAAAAGGTGGTAAAAAAGGAGATTATTAAGTGTCTTGATGGTAATATCATCTACCTGACAACTCCTGGGTTAGTCCAACACATGTTCTTCCCAAAATGTCTGGACTAACAGTTGTCATCATTGATAATGGAGAGAATATAGTCACTCAAATCACCTCTTCTTGGCACGTGTGTATTGATTACAGAAAATTAAACACTGCCACCAAGAAAGACCATTTTCCGCTCCCTTTTATTGATGAAATCTTGGTGCGATTAGCTAGATGGGATTTTTACTATTTTCTAGATGGTTATTCGAGCAATAATCTAGTAGCGGTTCATTCTGCAGACTAGGACAAAACAACTTTCACCTGCCCCTTTAGAACCTTTGCATTCCGAAGAATGCCCTTCGGTCTTTGCAATGCATCTATGACATTTCAAAGGTGTATGCTTGCAATATTTTCGGACCTGGTAGGTGAATGCTTAGAAGTCTTTATGGATAAGTTCTCTCTTTTTGGAGATTCTTTTGACCATTATCTCAAGAACCTTGAAAGAACGCTCCAAAAATGTATAGAAGTCAATCTGGTCCTCTATTGGGAAAAAAGTCATTTCATGGTCCAGGAAGATATTGTCTTGGGCCATGTTATTTCAAAACAAAAAATCGTGTTAGATAAAGAAAAAATATATGCTATATCTAAGCTCCCACCACCCACTACTGTCAAACAGATCAGATCCTTTCTGGGTCATGTGGGTTTCTATCATAGATTCATACAAAATTTTTCCTAAATCTCCAAGCCCTTATGTCAGCTACTTACTAAAGACCAACCATTCAATTTTAATGATAAATGCTTGGAGAGTTTTTTGAGGTTGAAGAAGGAGGTTAATGAGGTGCCAATTTTGCAGGGACCCGATTGGAATAGTCCCTTTGAATTAATGACAGATGCCTTAGATTTTGCTGTGGGGGCCATTCTAGGGCAAAAATTGGCAAGAAGCCCATTGTGAACTATTATGCTAGCAAAACTCTTGATGATGCACAACGGAAATACACGATTACTGAAAGGGAACTTCTTGCCATTGTATTTGCCTTAGAAAAATTTAGAACTTATGTCACTGTATATACCGACCACTCAGCACTTAAATATTTGCTGACGAAAAAAGATGCGAAACCCCGCCTTATCCGTTGGATCCAACTGCACCAGGAATTTGTCCTGGAAATTAAGGATAATCCGGGATCGCAAAATGTAGTGGCTGACCATCTCTCTCATCTTATGGCGAATGACATAACGACACCACCTGATCAATTCCCTGATGAAAGCATTTTAGCTACCATTGCCCTCCCTTGGTTTGCACCCATTGCAAACTATTTAGCAATAGAATGAATCCTTGCTGGTTGGCCAAAAACAAAATGTGATAAGTTCTTTGCTGACATTAAATACTATTTTTGGGAGGAGCCCGACCTTTTCCGCATTTGTGCCGATCAGGAAATTCGATAATGTGTCCCTGATTCTGAAATCCATGGTATTCAGGCACATTGTCATTCAGTGGCCTTTGGAGGGCATTTTTCAGGTAAGGAAATTGCGACTAAAATCCTTAATGCGGGATTCTTTTGGCCTAGCTTGCACAAAGATGCTCATAATTTTGTTTGGTCTTGTGTGCGTTGCCAAAGCATCGGCAGCATGACTTCGAAGAATATGATGCCCCTTACTCCTATATTTGAAGTTGAAATTTTTTATGTTTGGGGCATCAACTTCATGGCACCATTCATCAACTCTAGTGGGTATTCTTATATACTAGTCACAGTCGACTATGTTTCTAGGTGGATAGAAGCAATATCTACTCGCACTAATGATCACCGTGTGGTTGTCGAATTTCTTAAGTGGAATATTTTCTCAAGATTCGGCATTCCAAAAGCCATTATCAGTGATGGAGCCTCACATTTCACTCATTCACAATTCCATCACAGTCTTTCTAAATATGGGGTTAATCACAAAATTCCACACCTTATCACCCCCAAACAAATGGCTAGGCAGAAGTTTCTAACCAGGAAATCAAAAATATTTTACAAAAGAAGGTTAGGCCCTACCGTAAAGGCTGGCCCACCAAATTGGATGTTGCTTTATGGGCATACCGTACTGCTTTTAAAACCCCGCTAGATATGTCTCCCTTCCATCTAGTTTTTGGGAAGGCATGCCATCTCCTGGTAGAACTAGACCATAGGACTTTTTGGGCCATAGAACAATTAAACATGGATTTATCTGATGTCGGTATCCATAGAAAACTACAATTAACTGAATTGGAAGAATTACATAAATTTTCCTATGAAAACATGAGGACTTATAAAGATCGAACAAAGAAATTTCCTGATAAATACATTGTTCGGAAACACTTTGACGTTAATCAATGCATTTGGCTTTTTGATGCTAGATTACGTCTTTTTCTAGGTAAATTAAAATCCAAAAGGACTGGCCCCTTTATTATCCTCAAAACTTATCTGTACGGCGTTGTTGATCTTTTCGAACCTAAAACTAATACAACATTTTAAGTTAACGGCCAACATTTAAAGCCCTATTTGATCAGACCCCGAATCTTCCGTCTGAATCCTTCAATTTCATTGAACCAACCACCATTGATCACTAATGCAAACTGCGCCCGACTGAATGACATAAAAATTAGCACTGGATGGGAGGTAACCCATCATTTTCTTTCGCTTCTTTTTCTTTCTTTTCCCAAGGTTTTGACTATCCTAAATACGATCGCCTTTTACATCGGTAATTCCACTTTCCCTCCTATTACATGAGGACATTGCATATCTTAAGCATAGCAGGGTGTTTTTAAATTTTTGACGATTGATTTAGGATTTCAAAAAACTAAAAACATGCATTTTTCCTTAGTCATTTTATTTTCCTACTTGCATACCCAAAAGAATCTTGAAAAGTTTTTGAGGAAAAATTTCAAATCGAGACTAAGGTTGAAAAACTCACTTTTGGTGCATTGGGATTTAATCTTTAACAAACTAGGGATGAGGATACAGATCTTATCACTAGAATTTCATTGTCTATTTTTTGACAAGATTAGATATCCTTCTCTAAAATTCCACCTGAACTCATGATAGTTCAGGTGACTTGAGCCTCTTTGTAATATGGAAAGTAATTGGCTTAGTTTTTGATTCAAAACTTGCATTTCTTGCGGAACTTCTTGTGTCACATTTCACACACAAGCCAACAAGTAAAAACTACTAAAATTCTGAAAAACCCCTTGTTTAGCCTTAGTAAAAGTCTGAAGTAGATCATTAGTTTGACTTCCCACCACCGAGAAGGGGGAAAATGGCTCCATTGAGGATGCGATGTCAGCATGTTTCCGCCTCGACATTGCTCCATATCTATATTTCATATCTTTAGATGGAGCATTAAAGTGCATTTTAGCAGCCCAAGTGTCTTGGACGGTGCTTTACCTATAGTGTCGGAGCAAGAGCTTGAGTTTGCTTGGAGTGCCCCTTTACACCGCATTTTGTTTTGGGGCTGTGAGCTCCTGGGTGGTGTCATGGACAGTGCTATCCCGACGTACTAGTGCAAGAGCCCCCTCGAGGATTGGTAATGGGAATGATGATCCTGGCACATCTGTTGTAAGACTAGGCTAGAAATAAGCATGGGGGACCCAAAAAAAAAAGGTTTTAAACCAAAAGCACGCCTTTATGGATGTTGGCTTTTCAAAAGCACAAACACAAGGTTTTAAAAGTTAGTGCAAGTTGCGAATCAGATTCAAGAGCCAGAAAAATACTGAAAACAAAAATTTCAAGTCATCTAAATTAACAAGGGGTTAATCTGTGAATTTTTTGAAGGATATATTGATCCCATTTTTGTCTAATTTTTGGATTCGAAAATAAATATCGATGTTTATCTTTAACAAATCCCGTGCCTCCTGTGTTTAGATCAACCAAGGTCCCTTAATCTTTTTTCCTCAAAAGTCAAAAAAATTATATTTCCCAAAAATTTCATTTTATAAAAATTAAAGTTTTGCTAAGAGAATAGCAAAAAGATAAGCATGGGGATGTGATAAATGCCGGTTTATCATCATTCTTTTGCATTAAAACAATCCTAGCTCTTAGGGTTTTGTTTCGCAAATGGGTTTTTGGGTTGCATTTAGTCATAAATTAGGTTAGGCATGCATTACATTTTTCATGTCTTTTTAAGGTGTTTTTGTGAGTGCTTGGAATGAACAAATTAACAGATCCCTATAACCCTAGCACTCAAGAAGGTAACAGGTGAAGAAGAAGCTCAAACTAGCTGGAACTCAGCTTCATCTAGCTCACTTGGACTACGGTTAGCTCACCCTAGCTCCATTTAGCTCATCTCAGCAGATTGGCAGCTCAAGAGAGCTCATCTCAGCTCACCCTAGCTCAGGTTAGCTCAAATCTGGCTCAACTTAGTTGAGTCTAGCTCATCTCAGCTCCCATTAGTCCATAGGGAGCCATAGCTAGCTCAGTTGAGTTGACTAGAGTTTACCCCTTCTTAGGTCCAGCTACATCCAGTGCCACTCAACTCCAGCCAACTCAAGATCTCTTCATTCCTACTCAGGAAGCTCAAGTCTCGCTCCTAGGGACTCAACATAGCTCAACTCAGTTGGGCTAAGCTACCTTAGCTGCCTCAACCAGCTTGATCCTCCTCGAGAGCGCTAGAACCAGCTCACCTCAGCTCATTATGGTAGAAACCAGCTCACTTAAGCTTGGCCTAGCAGCTAGCAAAGAACTAGGAAGCTAAACCAGCTAGAGTAGCTCCATGCCACCCTCTTTAGCAGCTGCCAACTCCAGTTCAAGCTCCAGACTTCTCCTCATCAGCTCCTCTCTTCAAACCCTAGCTCCAATACCTCCTCCTCTACTCCATTACTAGCAAGGCTAGCTTAGCTTACCTTAGCTTAGCTATGCTCTAGCTCCCTTGGCATTTAGCACCTAACAACCCTACTTAACAACACCAACTAGCTCCACCTAAGTTCCACATAAGCTAACCCTATTTCCACCTCACCTTGGCACCAACCTGGCCTAGCCACTAGCTACAAAGGACACTAAAAATTGGTGCCAAAACCTCTCATAACCACCAACCAATTGGCGCCACTTTTTCCCTCCAAAACCCCCTTCATCTCCACCATATATCTTCCCTTAAACCCATCTCCACCATCCACCTGGCCCACCTTCTAGAAGCCCTCATGGTGGTGCTAAAACCAAGGCATCCCTTCATGGTTGGCACCACCTTTTGGTGTCTCTTCTCCACCTTAACCACCACCTTCACACCCCCTACTTGGCGCCAACTATTCTCCACCATATGATCACCTAACCACGCCCATCTTCCCATCTTAGCCATCCATCTCAAGAGTCACCTCAACCCTCTCATCCTACTTTATAAAAAGTCCAACACCCACCACCTTACAACCCATCCTAGGCTATCAAAATACCTCTTATATTCTACCTATAGCTTACGCCCAAGAGAGAAGAAGAAGAAGAAGATTAAGTGGACACTCTGCCCCCTTGGTGCCTTCCCCTCTTCCCTTCTTTCTTGTGCCCATGACAGCCAAAGGAGAAGCCAGGCAAGGAAGACCTTTGGAGGTGGTCTTGAAGGTGTTCTACGCCACCTTGGAGGAAAGCCTTAGCACGCCCCCTACTTTAGGGTTTGCCCAGGAAACTACACCTTGAAGAATTTTGCAAGGAGAAAGAGGAGCTCTTTTTGATTGCAGGAGCAGCTACAATTGGAGCAAGAGCCTCGCCATCTTCACCATCATTTCAGAGGATTTTTGTGTTTTCATTACATGCACTTTCAATTCTAGTAGTTTAAGCATTCGTCTACTAGATTCTTGTTAAACAATTACTCAATTTTATACAAGTTGCCTTCATTAGATTTGTTTGTCCTGATTGCAATTTAAATTTCCCTTTCATGCACTCACTTCCCTCCCTCTCTAATAACCCTAGGCCTTCACATGCCGTGGGTGAGCATTGAAGGAAGGCAGCTCTTGTCACCTGGGGTTACTATTAGTAGTTTTCATTAATTCGAAATGCTTGTTATTTCAATTACAAAATAGAAAAAAAAAATGATATTTTGAGAAAATTGAAAAGAAAGTTGAGATTTATTTTCTAAGCAAGAGATTTTATTGTAAGCATATTACTTCCTTGGACGGCCCTAGGTACCACCTTTCGAGGTTATAAATTTTAAAAGCGTATGCGATTTCGAGTGTTACAACTACTTAAAAACCTGCCTTTATAAATCACGCCAAATTTCGCATACGAACTAGGGATGAGGATACGGATCTGATCATTAGAATTTCAAGGTCTATTTTTAGACTAGATCAGATATCCTTCTCTAAAATTCCACCAGAACTCGTGATAGTTCAGGAGACATGATCCTCGTTTGTAATATGGAAAGTATCTGTCTTAGTTTTTGATTCAAAAACTTTTTGGCCCCATTGCTGGGGAGACACGGCTTTGCATTTTAATTGATTCTCTTGCTTGAAGTGGATCTCATCCCCTTATCTCACTTTCCTCACGTGTGTGCTGGAACTACATGAAGAAAGCTAGAATTTGGAAGTAAGAGCTCAAAGTTCCTCTTCTTCCCACGATTTCAAGTTGGTCCCCCATTTCTTGTCACATTTAGGTTAAAAGACTACCAAAAAAATATTAAACTTGGCTTTCAGGATACTAAACATCTTAATTAAATGGAGTGGTGCCTATAAAAATCCATTGTTTGCTTGTATGCTTCATTAAACACCACTCCAATCCTAGTGTTGGTGTTCTATTTTTCGAGTCCAGATTTCTATCTAGAATTCAAAAATCAATTCCTAACAACACAGGTCTCCCAAAATCCAAAAATTTTACATAGTGATTTAAAATCAAGATAGGAACGTCTGTCCCAAATTTATGGTTAATTGGGTTTTTTTTTAATTTTTAAAAATTCGTTGACTGTCGAAGGGTTATACCCTCTAATCTTCATTTTTCTCTACAATTCGTGAATTTTTGAAATTTTCATACTCATCCAATTTTTGTGAAATTTATCTTTATGAAATACTTGTGGAATTCTACATCTCACATGAAATCACCAAAATTTTCTGAGGGCAGTGGTGGTACAAAAAGTTCAAAATGCCCACGGGTATAATTTCTTGACTTTGACACCAGCACAAATAAAAATTCAAAACAAATATCAAACAAACTCCTAAAATCTTGAAAAAATCTTTTCTGGAATCATTGTTTGATTATACATAAAGTAGTGGTGTTGGTTGCGTTGTTTGGACAACTACTTAATCAGGAAGCCTGAAAAGGATTCATTGGTAGTTAAATTTTTGTGTTAGGGTTCGAATCCAATTCGGGTTTCTTTCTTTCTTTTTAGTCCCACAACATAAAGGAACACATCATCACCAATATAGCTTGTTTTCCTTTGATTATGGAAGTTTCAAACTTATTTGAACATTTAAAAAATGAAACCCTAAAATACATTAAATTAAATTGAATCTTGAAAGATAGAAATACAAAAATTGTGTGACAACTTGTTTGAAATTGGAACCATATTCTAATTCCTGCGTACACACAAAAAAAATTGAAATAATAGGGTAACAACCCAATCAACGCCCTTCACATTCCATGTGCACAGTAGTATCCTAGACCATGTTAAAATTTGTAGCAATTTGACCCCTTAGGTTTTCATCAACTTAGGCTTCCTATATTGGCCTCAAGTTTTCTATGGTTAATACCAATTCTGTCATCTATATCTGGTGTTTAGGCTGAGGGGTCGTGTCAAACAACCAGGCACTGGTTTGTACAAGCACCTGGGGATTTTCCTTGGAAACGTTTGGGCTCAAACCTCCCCTTAAGCAACTTGGTTAGATTTGTTGACATAATGGGTATACACTGTTGATTACTTATTTCCTAAGTAGACCAAGTCTTAGGTTAATTTTTTTAGGGAGTAACACTTAAGTTAGGTCAAGAATTTGTTGTTTGAATTGCATGCTTTCTCTCATCTCTTTCTCTTCTCCTCCCCTCCAATTCCTCTAAAATAGTGCATGCATGGGCGAAGGTCCCAAGAACTACATCTTGAGGGACCATCTGATTTTGCCCCCCGCAACAGAAAATCATTGTTTTCTTCTCGTTCCTCTTCTAAAAAAATGGAAACCCCAGGAAACCGACAAAAAAAGTCTGCTTCTACTTCTAACCTGTTAGCTGACCCACAAGCTGACTTCCCCCTCCCTCACCTCCCTCATCTGGAGCAACCAAAAGTTCCTACAGGGCTAGGTGGCCCTCCAATCCTAACTCAAAATACAAACCCCTTTGCCTTGATGGTCGACCATTTGGTTCGGCTGCAACAAAGTCAAGAAGATTTGGTTAAAACTATAATGAAGCTAGCTAACCAAGGGCAAAACCCAACACCCTGCCAACAGCCTGTCGTTCCGCTTAAGGATTTTTATGACCCTTATTATTATGAGGAAAGACCCAAGGTGGTCATACCATTAGGGGATTTTGGGATCAAACCAGCCATTCTAAATCTTATCAAGCATTTTCATGGTCTTCCAAGAGAGGACCCTTTTTGTCATCTAGAGAAATTAACTGTCCTTGCTCAAACCACTCGTTCCCACAATGTGCAGGAAGACATGTGGTTAATGAGACTCTTCCCCCTCTCTCTTATAGATAAAGCTTCACATTGGTTTAGAACGGTTGGGCACCCAATTACCACCTGGCCCCAATTAAAGAGCGCTTTTCTAAAGAAATTTTTTCCAATCGTTCAAACTAACGATTTAAGATGATCCATAATGACATTTGAACAAGAAATTGGTGAACCCCTCCATGCAGCCTTGGAAAGATTCCAAGAACATTTAAGTAGTTGTCCCCACGATGAAATTTCACAATGGCAGTTAGTGTAGATCTTCTATCATGGATTAGAAGATCAATTGAAGCGATTTTTGGATGCCTCGTGTGGGGGCAATTTGCTTAATAAATATACCAAAACTGCCTATCTCCACTTTGAAGAAATGAGCGAAAACTCATTTAATGTGACTTCAATGGACACTTTTGGTAGAACACAAAATCCCAAACACGGAGTCAATGAAATTGACTCCAAATCCACCTCTGTTCCAGTCACTCAGTATGATCTATATATGTTAGCTCAACGACTGGACCAGATGCAAATTCACCAGAAAAAAATGCAAGAAAAGCTCACAAACAAGCAAGCTCCGCACTTTAACTCTCCACACACTAACACTCCACAACTTCTCGGAAGAGAAAATCTGCTCAATATTGATGCCACACCTACTGGTCAGCAGTTTCCAACTGATTTCCCGTAAGAATTGACTGGGAAGTTTGATCAAAATATTTTTGATCCGACCACGGAAAATATTTATGCTCTCGAGGAGAAATTTAGAAACCTCTCCAACACTTACAATCAAAACTGGAGGACCAACCCGAATCACTCCTGGAAAAACCCAAACCCGATTCCTTTTCCCAAACAAAATCATTTTGGGAATTATGGGCAACTTGTATATCAACCTGGACCATCACAGGAAAATATTAATACTTAGTTCTTGAAAACTCTGCAAGGTATGCAGAATCAAAAGATAGAAGTAACCCACATGATTACCAAAGGGAAAACCTAGACACAATAAGATTGTCAATGCAGTTACTTTGAGGAATGGGAAAACCTCTCAAGACCTCTTGCCTGTTAAAGAAACTCATTTCAATGAAAAACAGATCAACTCTTCCCCATCTTCCTCTAACATTGTTCAGGAACCTAATAATGCAAAATAGGAAAACCCTGCACCATTTCCACAAGCCCTCCATTTTTCACAAAATGGGAAAAAGAAGAAATCTGAGGCCACTGATAAGGAATTAATGGATTTATTTGGGCAAGTTGAAATTAACATCCCTCTCCTAGATGATAAACAAATATGTCCCTGCCTATGCAAAATTTCTAAAAGATTTGTATACCCCAAAAAGGCGACCTAAAAATTTAGGAAAGGTGATCCTTCCTGAGACAGTCAGCTCAGTTGTGCAGAGTTGACTGCCTCTTAAGAGAAAAGATCCAGGCACCCCCTTAATTCAAGTTACCATTAATGATACTTCTTTTGATCATGCCTTGTTGGATCTTGGTGCCTCAATTAATCTTGTCCCCACAATTGTTTTCAAGGAATTTAAGATCGGTGAATTAAAGCCTGTTGAGGTTACCCATCAATTAGACAACCGATCTACAATTAAACCAAGGGGAATTGTTGAGGATGTCCTTGTCTAGGTCACAAATTTTCTATTTGCAGTAGACTTTCTAGTTCTAGACATAGAGGTACCGGAAGCATTGAAGTTTACCCCTATAATTCTTGGAAGATCATTCTTAGCCACCACCCACGGAAATATTGATTGTGATTCTGTTAAAATGAAGATCATGTGTGGCAGTGAATCTGTTACCCTAGATATTTTCCAAGCTTCTAGGAGGTTCCAAGAACCTGATTTCTTTGATGACTTAGATTCAGAAATGGAAAATATCGTGAAGGAAACTTTGCAGATTTCACATTTAGGTTCCTGTTTTGCCATTAACATGGTTCCTGAACAATCCACTTCCTCTCACCCTTCCACCCTAACCACACATGCAGCTAACACTCCAGCTGACCTATTCACTCTCACTTCACCACTAACACAAAAAGTAGAAATTCTTTCAGAGTCGAGCCCACAAGTGGAATTAAAACCCTTGCCTGACTCCCTAAAATATGCTTTCCTGGGTCCAAATCAGACCTTGCCCCTGATTATAAATTTTGGACTTACTGGAGCACAAGAACACAAACTTCTCAAGGTTTTGAGTAAATATAGAAAAGCTATTGGCTGGACCATTTCTGGTCTTAAGGGTATTCATCCGTCATATTGTACACATCGTATATATTTAGAGGACGATTCTCAGCCCTCCCGCCAACCACAAAGCACTTGAACCGTAATATGCAGGAGGTGGTAAAAAAGGAGATTATTAGGTGGCTTGATGCCAATATCATCTACCCCATTTCTGACAGCTCTTGGGTTAGTCCAACACATGTTGTGCCCAAAAAGTCTGGACGAACATTTGTCACCAATGACAATGGGGAGAATATAGCCACTCGAATCGCCGCTTCTTGGTGCATGTGTATTGATTGTAGAAAATTAAGCACCGCCACCAAGAAGGACCATTTTCCGCTCCCCTTTATTTGCCAAATCTTGGAGCGATTAGCCGAATGGGATTTTTACTATTTTTTAGATGGTTATTCAGGCTATAATCTGGTAGCGGTTCATCCTGAGGACCAGGACAAAACAACTTTCACCTGTCCCTTTGGAGCCTTCGCTTTCCGAAGAATGCCCTTCGATCTTTGCAACGCACCTGTGACTTTTCAAAGTTGTATGCTTGCAATATTTTCAGACCTGGTAGGTGAATATTTAGAAATCGTTATGGATGACTTCTCTCTTTTTTGGAGATTCTTTTGACCATTGTTTCAAGAACCCTGAAAGAATGCTCCAAAAATGTATAGAAGTAAATCTGGTCCTCTGTTGGGAAAAAAGTCATTTCATGGTCCACGAAGGTATTGTCTTGGGCCATGTTATTTCAAAACAGAAAATCATGGGAGATAAAGCAAAAATACATGCTATATCTAAGCTCCCACCACCCACTACTGTAAAACATATCAGATCCTCTTTGGGTCATGTGAGTTTCTATCGTAGATTCATACAAAATTTTTCCCAAATCTCTAAGCCTTTAAGTCAGCTGCTTACAAAAGTCCAACCATTCGATTTTAATGATAAATGCTTGGAGAGTTTTTTGAGGTTGAAGAAGGAGGTTATTGAGGTGCCAATTTTGCAGGGACCTGATTGGAATAGTCCCTTTGAATTAATGACAAATGGCTTAGATTTTGCTGTGGGGGCTGTTCTATGGCAAAGAATTGGCAAGAAGCCCGTTGTGAACTATTATGCTAGCAAAACTCTTGATGATGCACAACGGAATTACACGGTTACTGAAAGGGAACTTCTTGCCATTTTATTTGCCTTAAAAAAATTTAGATCTTATCTTTTGGGGTCACATGTCACTGTATATATCGAACACTCAGCACTTAAATTTTTGCTGATGAAAAAAGATGCGAAACCCTACCTTATCCGTTGGATCCAGCTACTCCAGGAATTTGACCTGGAAATCAAGGATAAGGCAGGATCGCAAACTGTAGTGGCTGACCATCTCTCTCATCTTATGACGAATGACATAATGACACCACCTGATCAATTACCCGATGAAAGCATTTTAGCGGCCACTACCCTCCCTTGGTTTGCAGCCATCGCAAAGTATTTAGCAACAGAATGAATCCCCGCTGATTGGCCAAAAACAAAGTGGGATAGGTTCTTTGCTGACATTAAATACTATTTTTGCGACGAGCCCGACCTTTTCTGCATTTGTGTCGATCAAGTCATTCGACTATATGTCCTTGATTCTGAAATCCATGATATTTTGACACATTGTCATTCAATGGCCTGTGGAGGACATTTTTCGGGCAAGGAAATTGCAGCTAAAATCCTTAATGCGGGATTCTTTTGGCCCGACTTGCATAAAGATGCTCATAATTTTGTTTGGTCTTGTGTGCATTGCCAGAGCATCGGCAACATGACTTGGAAGGATATGATGCCCCTTACTCCTATTTTTGAGGTTGAAATTTTTGATGTTTGGAGCAACAACTTCATGGGACCGTTCATCAACTTTGGTGGGTATTCTTATATACTAGTTGCAAAAGACTATGTTTCTAAGTGGATAGAAGCAATACCCACCCACACTAATGATCACCATGTGGTTGTCGAATTTCTTAAGAGGAATATTTTCTCAAGATTCGGCATTCCAAAAGCCATTATCAGTGATGGAGCCTCACATTTCACTCATTCAAAATTCCGTCACATTCTTTCTAAATATTGGGATAATCACAAAATTTCCACACCTTATCACCCCCAAACAAATGGCCTGGCAGAAGTTTCTAATCGAGAAATCAAAAATATTTTACAAAGATAGTTAGGCCCTATCGTAAACACTGGTCCACCGAATTGGACGATGCTTTATGGGCCTACCGTACCGCTTTTAAAGCCCTGCTCGACATGTCTCCTGATGAGTCCATTTTAATGGACTAATATTCGCCTAAGTAACTTTAATTGTATCTTTTAGGTTTGTTAATAACTATATTAAGTTATAGAATGTTTTCATGCATCATGATTTAGGTTTACATCTATTCTATAACTTAATATGTAATGATTTTATGTTCTTTTTATGTGCAGGAAAAATATTTGGCAAAAGAATGAGGAGGGGAGGGTAAATTACCCTTCTAAACAACCGGCGGCTGTTCTTTTCCCCATCCTCCAGGCACCCTCAACAGTCGTCGGCCAGAAATAGTTAAGGGATTTGAAAATCCCTTAACTCATGCACATGTAAAGGAGAGGAGTTAAAGAGGAGGCGGAGAAAGGAGAGGGGCATCGGCATCTTCCCCCCTGGTGGGGAACTGCAACCCCAGCGTGCACTATGGACAACTTCCACCATCTTCTCCACTGCCACCACATGTGCTCCAACCTCTCCAACACCACTGCCACAGCCTCCTCCCCACGCACCCAAAGCTGCATCTCCCCACCGCGAGCCTATAGCCGCGCCCTACCAAGCCTACACCTTCCATCACCGCACCGCCCTAGGCCGCGCCCAGAGGCACATCCTCCCTTCCAGCGCCTCCTTGCAATGCACCCCCCACCTCTGCAGACCTACACCACAGCGCCCCCTCCTACAGGCACCCTTCTCCAGTGCCTGCCTTCACAACCGCATGCTCGCAGGCACTGCATCGCCTCACCTTGCGCGATCCTGCTCCGCACCGCCCTCACCACCAGGCACCCGCTTCAGTGCAAGTGCTTCCTCCTTCCAGCGCCTAGTGCTCCCTGCAGGCTTCCGCACACCAAACACCAACGCTCCTGCAGGTGCGCCCCCTCCTGCAGGCGCTTGCGCCATCGCTTTTGCACCACCTGCCTTCACCTGCTAGGCCGCGCCTCCCTGCAGCACGCCCTCTCTCCCGTAGGCATCCAGTGCTTGCTCCAGCACCGCCCGCAGGCGCGCGCCATCTGCAGCGCACCCTTCACTGCAGGCACTACCCCATAGGCTCCTCCAACAAACCGATGGTTCTCCTCCGTCGGCAGGCCACCTTCGGCCATCTCCGTCGATGCCGCAACCTCCATCGAATCGGCCTCGTCTTCACCAACCTCCCTTGCGATTAACACCCCTTCCAGTGCTCTCTCTCTCTCACGAGGAGGAGAGAGAGCAAATGCTTTGTTTTCTCTGCAATTAAAAATTACTGAAAATGCCATTGTCAAAGCTACTATTCATTTATTTTCTGAATTAATATATTACAGCAAATTTGCATGGACACCCCTTGCTTAATTTGGAATTACATGTAATTGATTTCTCCTTATGAATGACATACAACATGAAATATTGATTATAGTACATTGGTGTCATTAGTTAGGAGATTAATATTAACATTATTTACGATTACCAAGGTCATTATTTAGAATATTATATTATGGTAATTTTGAATGTGCACCCTCATCTTCTTAATTAATTTTCTATATTGAGAATTTATGCTGGAACTGAGAGCACTAGTTAGCATGCACCTCTATTAATATTCCCGATTCCTTGATGCATTATTACTCATTTTTAATAGGCTAATTCATCCCTGTGGAAATGACCTAACTCTTCATGGTTAGTTTTGAGAATTTAAATGTTTTGAAAAGCAATTTTCTACCATGAGATTAAATATAACAACACATCATTTTATATTAAAGTTTTCAACGAAAACGAAGATCGCTCCTTCATCTCCCTTCCATCTAATTTTTGGGAAGGCATGGCATCTCCTGGGAGAACTAGACCATAGGGTTTTTTGGGCATTAGAATAATTAAACATGGATTTATCTGACGCTGGAATCCATAGAAAACTACAATTAATTGAATTAGAATAATTATGTAATTTTTCCTATGAAAACACGAGGATTTATAAAGACCGAACAAAGAAATTTCATGATAAATGCATATTTCGGAAACACTTTGACACTAATCAATGAGTTTGGCTTTTTGATGCTAGATTACGTCTTTTTCCTGGAAAATTAAAATCCAAATGGATTGACCCCTTTATTCTCCTCAAAACTTATCCGTACGGCACTATTGATCTTTTCGATCCTAAAACTAATACAATATTTCAAGTCGACGGCCAACGTTTAAAGCCCTATTTTATCAGACCCCGAATCCTCCGTCTGAATCCTTCAATTTCACTGAACCAACCACCGTTGATCACTAATGCAAACTACGCCCGACTGAATGACGTAAAAAATAGCACAGGATGGGACGTAACCCATCATTTTCTTTCACTACTTTTTCTTTCTTTTCCCTAGGTTTTTACTATCCTAAATCCGATCGCCTTTTACATCGGTAATCCCTCCTTCCCTCCTATTGCATGAGGACATTGCATATCTTAAGCATAGGGGGTGTTTTCAAATTTTTGACAATCGATTTAGGATTTCCAAAACCTAAAAACATGCATTTTTCCTTGGTCATTTTATTTACATACTTCCATACCTAAAAAAATAAAAATGGTGAAAATTTTTGAGGAAAAATTTCAAATCGAGACTAAGGTTGAAAATCTCACTTTTGGTATAATGGGATTTAATCTTTAACAAACTAGGGATGAGGATACAGATCCAATCATTAGAATTTCAGGGTCTATATTTTGACTAGATCAAATATCCTTCTCTAAAATTCCACCTGAACTCATGATAGTTCAGGTGACTTTATCCTCTTTTGTAATATGGAAAGTATCTGGTATAGTTTCTGATTCAAAAGCTTGCATTTCTTGTGGAACTTTCTATGTCAAATTCACACAAAAGCCAACAAATAAAAACTACTAAAAATCAGAAAAATCGCTTGTTTGGCCTTAGTAAAAGTCTAAAGTAGATCATTGGTTTGAGTTCCCACCACCGAGAAGGAGGAAAATGGCTTCGTTGAGGACGTGATGACAACATGTTACCGCCTCGGCGTTGCTCCATATCTATATTTCATATCTTTAGAAGGAGCATTAAAGTGCATTTTAGTAGCTCAAGTGTCTTGGATGGTGCTCTACCTATAGTGTAGGAGCAATAGCTTGAGTTTGCTTGGAGCGCCCCTTTACACCACATTGTGTTTTGGGGTTGTGAGCTCCTGGGTGGTGTCTTGGACAGTGCTATCCCGACATACTGGCGTAAGAGCGCCATCAAGGACTGGTAACGGGAATGATGATCCCGACACATCTGTTGTAAGACTAAGATAGAAATAAGCATGGGGGACAAAAAAGAAAGTTTTAAACCAAAAACATGCCCTTATAGATGTTGGCTTTTCACAAGCACAGACACAAGGTTTTAAAGTTTATTGCAAGTTGCGAATCAGATTCAAGAGCTAGAAAAATACTAAAAAAAGAAAGAGTCATCTGAATTAAGAAGGGGTTAATCTGTGAATTTTTTGAAGGATGTATTGATCCTATTTTTATCTAATTAATGGATTCGAGAATAAATATCGATGTTTATCTTTAACAAATTTTGTAGCTCCTGTGTTTAGATCAACTAAGGTCCCTTAATCATTTTTCCTCAAAAGTCAAAAAAATTAGACTTCCCTAAAATTTCATTTTATAAAAATTAAAGTTTTGCTAAGAGACTGGCAAAAAGATAAGCATGGGGATGTGATAAATGCAGATTTATCATCATTCTTTTGCATTAAAACAATCCTAGCTTTTAGGGTTTTGTTTCGCAAATGGGTTTTTGGGTTGCATTTAGTCATAAATTAGGTTAGGCATGCATTACATTTTTTCATGTCTTTTTAAGGTGTTTTTGTGAGTGTTTGAAATGAACAGATTAACAGATCCCTAGAACCCTAGCACTCAGGAAGGCAACAGGTGAAGAAGAAGCTCAAACTAGTTGGAACTCAGCTTCATCCAGCTCTCCACAACTGGAATGCAGTTCACTTGGACTATGGTTAGATCACCCTAGCTCCATTCAGCTCATCTTAGCTGAATGGCAGCTAAAGGGAGCTCATCTCAGCTCACCCTATCTCGGGTCTGCTCAGATCTTTCTCAATGTGACTGAGTCTAGCTCATCTTAGCTCCCATTAGTCCACAGGGAGCTCTAGCTAGCTCAGTTGAGTTGACTGGAGTTTACCCCAGCTCAGGTCCAACTACATGCAGCTCCACTCAACTCCAGCCAGCTAAAGATGACTTCATTCTAGCTCAGGAAGCTCAAGTCCAGCTCTCGAGGACTCAGCTTAGCCCAACTCAGTTGAGCTAACCTACCTTAGCTGCCTCAACCAGCTTGATCCTCCTCGGGAGAACCAGACCCGGCATACCTCAACTCATTATGGTAGAAGCAAGCTCACTTTAGCTTGACTTAGCAGCTAGCAAAGAACTAGCAAGCAAAACCAGCTAAAGTAGCTCCATGCCACCCTCTTCAGTAGCTGCCAGCTCTAGTTGAAGCTCCACACTTCTCCTCATCAACTCCTCTCTTCAAACCTTAACTCCAATACCTCCTCCTCTACTCCATTACTAGCTAAGCTAGCTTAGCTTACCTTAGCTTAGCTATGCTCCAGCTCCCTTGGCATCTATCACCTAACAATGCTACCTAACAACCCTACCTAACAACTCCACCAACTAGCTCCACCTAAGTTCCACATAAGCTAACCCTATTTCCACCACACCTTGGCGCCAACCTAGCCTACCAACTACCTCCAAAAGACACTACAATGTGGCACCAAAACCTCTCATAACCACCCACCAATTGGCCCCACTTTTTCCCTCCAAAATGCCCTTCATCTCCACCATATATCTTCCCTTAAACCCATCTCTACCATCCACCTTACCCCTCTTCTAGAAGCCCTCATGGTGGCTCCAAAACAAAGGCATCCCTTCATGGTTGGTGCCACCTTTAGGTGTCTCTTCTCCACCTTAACCACCACCTTCACACCCCCTACTTGGCGCCAAATATTCTCCACCATAGGATCACCTAACCATGCCCATTCTCCCATCTTAGCCATCCATCTCAACAGTCACCTCAACCCTCTCATCCTACCCTATAACAAGACCAACACCCACCACCTTACAACCCATCTTTGTCTAGCAAAATACCTCCTATATTCTGCCTATAGCTCACGCCCAAGAGAGAAGAAGAAGAATAAAGGGACAGTCTTCCTCCTTGGTGTCTTCCCCTCTTCCCTTCTTTCTTGTGCCCATGCTAGCCAAAGGAGAAGCCAGGCAAGGAAGACCTTTGGAGGTGGTCTTGAAGGCTGTCCATGCCACCTTTGAGGAAAGCCTTAGCATGCTCCCCTACTTTTACTGTTTGCCAAGGAAACTACAAATTGAAGAATTATGCAAGGAGGAGCTCTTTTTGATTGCAGGAGCAGCCGCAATTGAAGTAAGTGCCTTGCCATCTTCAGTATCATTTCAGAGGAATTTTGTGTTTTCATTACATGCATTTTCAATTCTAGTAGTTTAAGCATTCTTCTACTAGATTCTTGTTAAACAATTCCTCAATTTTATACAAGTTGCCTTCATTAGATTTGTTTGTCATGTTTGCAATTTAAATTTCCCTTTCGTGCACTCACTTCCCTTCCTCTCTAATTACCCTATGCCTTCATATGCCTAGGGTGAGCTTAGAAGGAAGGTAGCTCTTGTCTCCTAGGGTTACTATTAGGAGTAGTTTTCATTAATTTGAAATCCTTGTTATTTCAATTACAAAATAGAAAAAAAAATGATATTTTGAAACAACCAAAAAGAAAGTTGAGATTTATTTTCTAAGCAAGAGATTTGATTGCAAGCATATTACCTCCTTGGTTGACCCTAGATACTCCCCTATTGAGGTTATAAATTTTAAAAGAGTATGCGATTTCGCACGTTACAATGACTTAAAAACCCACCTACATAAATCATGCCAAATTTCGCATATAAACTAGGGATGAGGATACGTATCTGATCACTAGAATTTTAGGGTCTATTTTTGGACAAGATTAGATCTCCTTCTCTTAAATTCCACCTGAACTCATGATAGTTCAAGTGTCTTGATCCGCTTTTGTAATATGGAAAGTATCACGCTTAGTTTCTGATTCAAAAACTTTTTGGCGCCATTGTCGGGGAGGCACGGCTTTGCATTTTAATTGATTCTCTTTCTTGAAGTGGATCCCATTCCCTTATCTCTCTTTTCTCTTGTGTGTGCAGGAACTACAGGAAGAAAGCAGGAATTTGGATGTAAGAGCTCAAAGTTCCTTTTCTTCCCACAATTTCAAGTTGGTCTCCCATTTCTTGTCACATTTAGGCTAAAAGACTACCAAAAAAATATTAAACTTGGCTTTTAGGATCATAAACATCTTAATTAAGTGGAGTGGTGCCCATAAAAATCCATTGTTTGCTTGTATGCTTATTAAACACCACTCCAATCCTAGTGTTGGTGTTCTATTTTTCGGGCCTAGATTTCTGTCTAGACTTCAAAAATCAATTCCCAACACCACAGGTCACCTAAAATGCAAAATTTTTCATAGTGAATGTCCGTCCCAAATTTAAGACTAATTGGGTTTATATTTAATTTTTAGAAATTTGTGGACTACCGAGGGTTTATGCCCTCTAATCTTCCTATTTCTCTACTATTCGTGAATTTTTAGAATATTCATACTCATCCAATTTTTGTGAAATTTAGCTTTCTGGAATCCTCGTGAAATTCTACATCTCACATGAAATCACCAAAAATTTCTGAGGCCAGATGTGGTACAGAATGTCCAAAATACCCACGGGTATAATTTCTAGACTTTGACACAAGCACAAATAAAAATTCAAAACAAATATGAAACAAACTCCTAAAATCTTGAAAAAGCCTTTTCTGGAATCCTTGTTTGATTATACATAAAGTGGTGGTGTTGGTTGCATTTTTTGGACCACTACATAATCAGGAAGCCTAAAAAAGATTCATTGGTAGTTAAATTTCTATGTTAGGGTTCAAATCCAATTCAGGTTTCTTTCTTTCTTTTTAGTCCCACAACATAAAGGAAACACATCATCACCAATACAACTTGTTTTCCTTTGATAGTGGAAGTTTCAAACTTGTTTGAACATTTAAAAAGAGAAACCATAAAACACATAAAATTAAATTGAATCATAAAAGACAAAAATACAAAAATTTTGTGACAACTTGTTTGAAATTGGAACCACTTTCCAATTCCTGCGCACACACAAAAAAAATTGAAATAACAGGGCAACAACCCAATCAACACCCTCCACATTCCTTGTGCACACTAGAATCCTAGGCCTAATTAAAATTTGTAGCCATTTGACCCCCATGGTTTTCATCAACTTAAGCTTGCTATATAGGTCTCAAGTTTTCTATGGTTAATACCAATTCTGTCATCTATATCTGGTGCTCAGGCTGAGGGGCCGTATCAAATGACCAGGCACTGGTTTGTACAAGCACCTGGGGATTCTCCTAGTGAATGTTTGGGCCCAAACCTCCCCTTAAGCAACATGGCTAGATTTGTTGACAGAATGGGTATTCAGTGTTGATCACTTATTTCCTAAGTAAACCAAGTCTTAGGTTAATTTTTTTTGGGAGTCAAACAAAAGGTAGGTCTAGAATTTGTTGTTTGAATTGCACACTTTCTCTCATTTCTTTCTCTTCTCCTCCCCTCCAATTCTTCCAAAATAGAGCATCCACAAGCGAAGGTCCCATAAACCACATCTTGAGGGACCATCAGATTTTGCCCCCCACGCCAAAAAATCTTTGTTTTCTTCTCCTTCCACTTCTAAAAGGATTATGCTTCCACTTCTAATCCGTCAGCCGACCCACAAGCTGACTTCCCCCTCCCTCACCTCCCCCATCTGGAGCAACCAAAAATTCCTGTAGGGCCAGGTGGCCCTCCAATCCTAACTCAAAATACAAACCCCTTTGCCTTCATGGTCGACCATTTGGTTTTGCTGCAACAAAATCAAGAAGATTTGGCTAGGACTGTAACGAAGCTAGCTAGCCAAGGGCAAAACCCACCACCCTGCCAATAGCCTGTTGTTCCTCTTAAGGATTTCTATGATCCTTCTAATTATAAGGAAAGACCCAGGGTGGTCATACCCCAAGGGGATTTTGAGATCAAACCAGCCATTCTAAATCTTATCAGGCATTTTCATGGTCTTTTAGGAGAGGACCCTTTCTGTCATCTCGAGGAATTAACTATCCTAGCTCAAACCACTCCTTCCCGCAATGTGCAGGAAGACATGTGATTAATGAGACTTTTTCCCCTCTCTCATAAAGATAAAACTTCACATTGGTTAAGAACGGTTGGGCACCCGATTACCACCTGGCCCCAATTGAAGAGTGCTTTTCTAAAGAGATTTTTTCCGATCGGTCGAACTAACACTTCAAGAAGATCCATAATGACCTTTCAAGAAAAAATTTGTGAACCCCTCCATGAAGCTTGGGAAAGATTCCAAGAACTTTTAAGAAGTTGTCCCCACCATGAAATTCTGCAATGGCAGTTAGTGCAAATCTTCTATCATAGATTAGAAGATCAATTGAAGCGATTTGTGGATGCCTCGTGTGGGGGAAATTTCTCTAATAAACATGTCGAAAGTGCCTATCTCCTCTTTGAAGAAAAGAGTGAAAACTCATTTAATACGACTTCAATGGACACTTTTGGTAGAACACAAAACCCTATACATGGAGTCAATGAAAATGACTCCAAATCAACCTCTATTCTAGCCACTCAGGATGATCTATATATGTTAGCTCAACGATTGGACCAGATGCAAATTCACCAAAAAAAAAGGAAGGAAAGCTCACAAATAAACAAGCTCCACACTTTAACTCTCCACACACTAACACTCTACATCTTCTCCGAAGAGAAAATCTGCACAATATTGATGCCACACCTGCTGGTTAGCAGTTTCTAGCTGATTTCCCACAAGAATTAATTGGAAATTTTGATCAAGATATTTTTGATCCCACCATGGGATTATGCTCTCTAGGAGCAATTTAGAAACCCCTCCAACACTTACAATCAAAACTTGTGGACTGACCTGAATCACTCCTTGAGAGACCTGAACCCGATTCCCTTTCCCAAACAAAATCATTTTAGGAATTATGGGCAACCTGTATATCAACCTGCACAATGCCTGGAAAATATTAATACTCAGGTCAAGAAAACTTTGCAAGGTATGCAGAATCAAATGACAAAAGTAACCCACATGATTACCAACTTGCAAAACCAAGTTAAGGTTACTCCTGATCATTGACCTATTGGGAATTTACCTTCCCAACCCTTGCCCAACCTGAATAATCAAAGGAATCAGTTCTAAAGTGGATATCACAGTCAACCCATTCAACCATCACCTCAGCATCCCCTGGGTTTCAAAAATAGTTAGGCTTCCAATCCTCATCCTAGACACAACGAAATTGCCAATGTAGTTACTTTGAGGAATGGGAAAACCACTCAAGACCCCCTGCCTGTTAAAGAAACTCATTTCAATGAAAAATAGATCAACTCTTCCCCATCTTCCTCTAAAATTGTTTAGGAACCTAATAATGCAAAACAGGAAAACCTGCACCACTTCCACAAGCCCTCCATTCTTCACAAAATAAGAAAAAGAAGAAATCTGAGCCCACTGATAAGGAATTAATGGATTTATTTGGGCAAGCTGAAATTAACATCCCTCTCCTGGATGCCATAAAATATATCCCTGCCTATGCAAAATTTCTAAAAGATTTATGTACCCCAAAAAGGTAGCCCAGAAATTTAGGAAAGGTGATCTTTCCTGGGACAGTCAGCTTAGTTGTGCAGAGTCGACTGCTTCTTAAGAGAAAAGACCCCGGTGCCCCCTTGATTGAAGTTATCATTAATGATACTTCTTTTGATCATGCCTTTTTGGATCTCGGTGCCAAAATTAATCTTATCCCCACAATCATTTTTGAGGAATTTAAGATCGGTGAATTAAAGCCTGTTGAGGTTACTCTTCAATTAGCCGACCAATCTACAATTAAACCAAGGGGAATTGTTGAGGGTGTCCTTTTCCGGGTCAAAATTTGTCTATTTGTAGTAGACCGTTTAGCTCTAGACATAGAGGTACCAGAGGCATTGAAGTTTACCCCTATAATTCTTGGAAGACCATTCTTTGCCACCGCCTGTGCAAATATTGACTATTATTTTGGTAAAATGAAGATCATGTGTGGCAATGAATCTATAATCCTAGATATTTTCCAAGCTTCTAGGAGGTTCCAAGAACCTGATTTCTTTGATGACACGGATTCAGAAATGGAAAATATCGTGGAGGAAACTTTGTAGATTTCACATTTAGGTTCCTATTTTTCCATTAACACGGTTCCTGAACAATCCACTTCCTCTAACCCTTGCATCCTAACCACACATGCAGCTAACACTCCAGCTGACCCGTTCACTCTCACTTCACCACTAACACAAAAAGCAGACATTCTTTAGGAGCCGAGCCCACAATTGGAATTAAAACCCTTTCTCGACTCCTTGAAATATGTTTTCCAGGGTCCAAATCAGACCCTACCCTGATTATAAATTCTAGACTTACTGGTGCACAAGAACACAAACTTCTCCATTTTTGAGTAAATATGGAAAAGCTATTGGCTATACCTTTTCTAATCTTAAGGGTATTCATCCGTCCTATTGTACACATTGTATATATTTAGAGGACGATTCTTGCCCCTCCCACCAACCACAAGGGTGCTTGAACCGTAATATGCAAGAGGTGGTAGAAAAGGAGATTATTAAATGGCTTGATGCCAATATCATCTACCACATTTCTGATAGCTCCTTGGTTAGTCCAACATAAGTTGTGCCCAAAAAGGCTAGACTAAGAGTTGTCACCAATGACAATGGGGAGAATATAGCCACTCGAACCGCCTCTTCTTGGTGCGTGTGTATTGATTACAGAAAGTTAAACACCACCACCAAGAAGGTCCATTTTCTGCTCCCCTTTATTGATCGAATCTTGGAGCGATTAGCCAGATGGGATTTTTATTGTTTTCTAGACGGTTATTCTGACTATAATCAGGTAACAGTTCATCCTGGGGACCAGGACAAAACAACTTTTACCTACCCCTTCGAAACCTTCGCTTTTTGAAGAATGCCCTTCGATCTTTGCAACACACCTATGACTTTTTAAAGGTGTATGCTTGCAATATTTTTGTACCTGGTAGGTGAATGCTTAGAAGCCTTTATGGATGACTTCTCTCTTTTTAGTGATTCCTTTGACAATTGTCTCAAGAACATTCAAAGAACGCTCCAAAAATGTATAGAAGTCAATCTGGACCTCTATTGGGAAAAAAGTCATTTCATGGTCCAGGATGGTATTATCTTGGGCCGTGTTTTTTTAGAATAAAAAAATGTGGTAGATAAAGCAAAAATAGATGCTATATCTAAGCTCCCACCACCCACTACTGTCAAACAGATCAGATCCTTTTTGGGTCATGTGGGTTTCTATCATAGATTCATACAAAAATTTTTCCAAATCTCCAAGCCCTTAAGTCAGCTGCTTACTAAAGACCAACCATTCAATTTTAATGTTAAATGCTTGGAGAGTATTTTTAGGTTGAAGAAAAAGGTTACTAAGGTGCCAATTCTGTAGGGACCTGATTGGAATAGTCCCTTAGAATTAATGACAGATGACTCAGATTTTGCTATGGGGGCCGTTCTAGGGCAAAGAATTGGCAAGAAGCCCGTTGTGAACTATTATGCTAGCAAAACTCTTGATGATGCACAACGGAATTATACGGTTACTGAAAGGGAACTTCTTGCCACTATATTTGACTTAGAAAAATTTAGATCTTATCTATTGGGGTCAAATGTCATTGTATATACCAACCACTCAAGATTTAAATATTTGCTGACGAAAAAAGATGCGAAACCCTGCCTTATCCGTTGGATCCTCCTACTCTAGGAATTTGACCTGGAAATCAAGGATAAGACGGGATCGCAAAATGTGGTGGCTGACCATCTCTCTCGTCTTATGACGAATGACATAATGACACCACCTGATCAATTCCCCGATGAAAGCATTTTAGGTACCACTACCCTCCCTGGGTTTGCACCCATCGCAAACTATTTAGCAACAAAATGAATCCCCGCTAATTGGCCAAAAACAAAATGGGATAAGTTTTTTGCTGACGGTAAATACTATTTTTGGGGGGAGCCTGACCTTTTCTGCATTTGTGCCGATCAGGTCATTCGACAATGTGTCCCTGATTCTAAAATCCATGATATTCTGACACATTATCATTCAATGGAGTGTGGAGGACATTTTTCAGGTAAGGAAATTGCAGCTAAAGTCCTTAATGCGGGATTCTTTTGGCCCAGCTTGCACAAAGATGCTCATAATTTTGTTTGGTCTTGTGTGCGTTACCAGCGCATCGGCAACATGACTTGGAAGGATATGATGCCCCTTACTACTATTTTTGAGGTTGAAATTTTTGATGTTTGGGGCATCGACTTCATGGGACCATTCATCAACTCTGGTGGGTGTTCTTATATACTAGTCACAGTCGACTATGTTTCTAGGTGGATAGAATCAATACCGACCCACACTAATGATCACCGTGTCGTTGTCGAATTTCTTAAGAAGAATATTTTCTCAAGATTCGGCATTCCAAGGGCCATTATCAGTGATGGAGCCTCACATTTCACTCATTCACAATTCCATCAGCTTCTTTCTAAATATGGGGTTAATCACAAAATTTTCACACCTGATCACCCCCAAAGAAATGGCCAGGCCAAAGTTTTTAATCAAGAAATCAAAAATATTATACAAAAGATGGTTAGGCCCTATCATAAAGGCTAGTCCACCAAATTGGACAATGTTTTATGGGCCTACCATATTGCCTTTAAAACCCCGCTCGACATGTCTCCCTTTCGTCTAATTTTTGGGAAGGCATGCCATCCCCCGGTAGAACTAGACCATAGGGCTTTTTGGGCAATAGAATAATTAAACATGGATTTATCAGATGCTGGTATCCACAGAAAACTACAATTAACTGAATTGGAAGAATTACGTAATTTTTCCTATGAAAATGCCAATATTTGTAAAGATCGAATAAAGAAATTTCATGATAAATACATTGTTTGAAAACACTTTGATATTTATCAACGTGTTTGGCTTTTTGATGCTAGATTACATCTTTTTCCTGGCAAATTAAAATCCAAATGGATCGGCCCCTTTATTTTTCTCAAAACTTATCCGTACGGTGCTGTTGATCTTTTCGATCCTAAAACTAATACAACATTTCAAGTCAATGGCCAACGTTTAAAGCCCTATCTGATCAGACCCCGAGTCTTCCTTCTGAATCCTTCGATTTCACTGAACCAACCACCATTGATCACTAATGCAAACTACACCCAGCTGAATGGTGTAAAAAATTACACTGGATGGGAGGTAACCCATCATTTTCTTTCTACTTCTTTTTCTTTCTTTTCCCTAGGTTTTGACTATCCAAACTCCGACTGCCGTTTACATCAGTAATCCCTCTTTTCGTCCTATTGCATGAGGAGATTGCATATCTTAAGCATAGGGGGTGTTTTCTAATTTTTGATGATCGGTTTAGGATTTCCAAAACCAAAAACATGCATTTTTCCTTAGTCATTTTATTTTCCAACTTGCATACTCGAAAAAATAAAAATGTTGAAAACTTTTTGAGGAAAAATTTCAAATCGGGACTAAGGTTGAAAAACTCACTTTTGGTACAATGAGATTTAATCCTTAACAAACTGGCGATCAGGATACGAATCTGATCATTAGAATTTCAAGGTCTATTTTTAGACTAGATCAGATATCCTTCTCTAAAATTCCACCTGAACTCATGATAATTCAGGTGACTTGAGCCTCTTTTGTAATATGTAAAGTATCTGGCTTAGTTTCTGATTCAAAAACTTGCATTTCTTGCGGAACTTCCTGTGTCAAATTTCACACACAAGCCAACAAATAAAAATTGCTAAAATCATAAAAACCCCTTTTTTGGCCATAGTAAATGTCAGAAGTAGATCATTGGTTTAAGTTCCCACCGCTGAGAAGGATGAAAATGGTTCCTTTGAGGATGCGATGTCAACATGTTATCGCCTCGACGTTGCTCCATATCCATATTTCATATCTTTAGATGGTGCATTAAAGCACATTTTAGCAGCTCAAGTGTCTTGGACGGTACTCTACCTATAGTGTCGGAGCAAGAGCTTTAGTTTGCTTGGAGCGCCCCTTTACACCGCATTGTGTTTTGGGATTGTGAGCTCCTAGGTGGTGTCATGGATAGTGATATCCCGACGTACTGGTGCAAGAGCCCCCTCGAGGATTGGTAATGGGAATGATGATCCTGGCACATCTGTTGTAAGACTAAGCTAGAAATAAGCATGGGGGACAAAAAAAAAAGGTTTTAAACCAAACGCACGCCTTTATGGATGTTGGCTTTTCACAAGCACAGACACAAGGTTTTAAAAGTTATTGCAAGTTGCGAATCAGATTCAAGAGCCAGAAAAATACTGAAAACAAAAATTTCAAGTCATCTGAATTAACAAGGGGTTAATCTGTGAATTTTTTGAAGGATATATTGATCCCATTTTTGTCTAATTTTTGGATCCGAAAATAAATATCGATGTTTATCTTTAACAAATCCCGTGCCTCCTATGTTTAGATAAACCAAGGTCCCCTAATCCTTTTTCCTCAAAAGTCAAAAAAATTAGATTTCCCAAAAATTTCATTTTATAAAAATTAAAGTTTTGCTAAGAGACTAGCAAAAAGATAAGCATGGGGCTGTGATAAACGCCAGTTTATCATCATTCTTTTGCATTAAAACAATCCTAGCTCTTAGGGTTTTGTTTCGTAAGCAGGTTTTTGGGTTGCATTTACTCATAAATTAGCTTAGGCATGCATTTCATTTTTCCTTGTCTTGTTAAGGTGTTGTTGTGAGTGTTAGGAATGAATAGATTAACAGATCCCTAGAACCTTAGCACTCAGGAAGGCAACAGGTGAAGAAGAAGCTCAAACTAGCTGGAAATCAGCTTCATCCAGCTCACCATGGCTAGAATTTAGCTCATTTGCACTAGGGTTAGCTCATCCTAGCTTTTAGCTCATCTCAGCTGAATGGCAGCTCAAGAGAGCTCATCTTAGCTCACCCTAGCTTAGGTCAGCTCAGATCTAGCTCAACTTAGCTGAGTCTAGCTCATCTCAGCTCCCATTAGTCCACAGGGAGCTTTAGCTAGCTCAGCTGAGTTGACTGGAGTTTACCCCAGCTCACATCTTGCTACATCTAGCGCTACTCAACTCCAGCCAGCTAAAGATGACTTCATTCCTGCTCAGGAAGCTCAAGTCCAGCTCCCAGGGACTCAGCTTAGCTCAACTCAGTTGAGCTAAGCTTACTTAGCTACCTCAACCTGCATGATCCTCCTTGAGAGCACTAGACCCAGCTCACTTCAGCTCATTACGGTAGAAGCCAGCACACTTTAGCTTGGCTTAGTAGCTAGCAAAGAACTAGCAAGCTAAACCAGCTGGAGTAGCTCCATGCCACCCTCTTCAGTAGCTGGCAGCTCAAGTTCAAGCACCACACTTCTCCTCATCAGCTCCTCTCTTCAAACCCTAGCTCCAACACCTCCTCCTCTACTCCATTACTAGCTAGGCTAGATTAGCTTACCTTAGCTTAGCTATGCTCCAGCTCCCTTGCCATTTACCACCTAACAAACCTACCTAACAACTCCACCGACTAGCTCCACCTAAGTTCCACATAAGCTAACCCAATTTCCACCTCATCTTGGCGCCAACCTAGCCTACGCACTACCTCCAAAAGACACTACAAAGTGGCGCCAAAACCTCTCATAATCACCGACCAATTTGTGGCACTTTTTCCCTCCAAAATCCCCTTCATTTAAAACACCTATCCTCCCTTAAACCCATCTCCACCATCCACCTTAGCCCCCTTCTAGAAGCCCTCATGGTGGTGCCAAAACCAAGGCATCCCTTCATGGTTGGCGCCACCTTTAGGTGTCTCTTCTCCACCTTAACCACCACCTTCACACCCCCCTACTTGGCGCCAAATATTCTCCACCATAGGATCACCTAACCATGCCCATCTTCCCATCTTAGCCATCCATCTCAAGAGCCACCTCAACCCTCTCATCCTACTTTATAAAAAGTCCAACACCCACCACCTTACAACCCATCCTGGGCTAGCAAAATACCTCTTATATTCTACCTATAGCTTACGCCCAAGAGAGAAGAAGAAGAAGAAGATTAAGTGGACACTCTGCCCCCTTGGTGCCTTCCCCTCTTCCCTTCTCTCTTGTGCCCATGCCAGCCAAAGGAGAAGCCAGGCAAGGGAGACCTTTGGAGGTGATCTTGATGGCGGTCCACACCACCTTGGAGGAAAGCCTTAAGCATGCCTCCCTACTTTACGGTTTGCCAAGGAAACTACACCTTGAAGAATTTTGCAAGGCGAAGGAGGAGCACTTTTTGATTGCGGGATCAGTCGCAATTAGAGCAAGAGCCTCACCATCTTCACCATCATTTCAGAGGATTTTTGTGTTTTCTATACATGCATTTTCAATTCTAGTAGTTTAAGCATTCTTCTACTAGATTCTTGTCAAACAATTCCTCAAGTTTATACAAGTTGCCTTCATTAGATTTGTTTGTCTTCATTGCAATTTAAATTTCCCTTTTGTGCACTCACTTCCCTTCCTCACTAATTACCCTAGGCCTTCACGTGCCTAGGGTGAGCTTAGAAGGAAGGTAGCTCTTGTCACCTAGGGTTACTATTAGGAGTAGTTTTCATTAATTCGAAATGCTTGTTATTTCAATTACAAAATAGAAGAAAAGGTGGTATTTTGAAAAAACCAGCAAGAAAGTTGAGATTTATTTTGTAAGCAAGAGATTTGATCGCAAGCATAATACCTCCTTGGATGACCCTAGCTACCCCCTATGGAGGTTATAAATTTTGAAAGCGTACGTGATTTCACGTGTGACGACTTAAAAACCCACCTTTATAAATCATGCCAAATTTTGCATACAAACTAGGAATGAGGATATGGATCTGATCATTAGAATTCCAGTGTCTACTTTCAGACTAGATCAAATATCCTTCTCTAAAATTCCACCTGAACTCATGATGGTTCAGGTGACTTGATCCTATTTTATAATATGGAAAGTATCTGGCTTAATTTCTGATTCAAAAACTTTTTGGCACCGTTGCTGGGGAGGCACGCCTTTGCATTTTAATTGATTCTCTTGCTTGAAGTGGATCTCATCCCCTTGTCTCTCTTTTCTCTCGTGTGTGCAGGAACTACAGGAAGAAAGTAGGAATTTGGAAGTAAGAGCTCAAAGTTCCTTTTCTTCCCACGATTTCTAGTTGGTCGCCCATTTCTTGTCAAATTTAGGCTAAAAGACTACCAAAAAAATATTAAACTTGGCTTTCAGGATAATAAACATCTTAATTAAGTGGAGTGGTGCCCATAAAAATCCATTGTTTGCTTGTATGCTTCATTAAACACCACTCCAATCCTAGTGTTGGTGTTTTGTTTTTTGGGTCCAGATTTCTATCTAGACTTCAAAAATCAATTCCCAACACCACAGGTCTCCTAAAATCCAAAAGTGTCACATAGTGATTCAAAATCAAGATAGGAATGTCTGTACCAAATTTAACAAAAGTTAAGTTTATATTTAATTTTTAAAAATTCATGGACTACCGTGGGGTTATACCCTTTAATCTTCCTATTTCTCAACATTTCATGAATTTTTAGAATTTTCCTACTTATCCAATTTTTGTTAAATTTAGCTTTCTGGAATCCTTGTGAAATTCTACATCTCACATGAAATCACCAAAATTTTCTGAGGCCAGTGGTGTTACAGAAAGTCCAAAATACCCACAGGTATAATTTCTAGACTTTGACACGAGCGCAAACAAAAATTCAAACAAATATCAAACAAACTCCTAAAATCCTGAAAAAAATTTTTCTGGAATCCTTGTTTGTTTATACATAAAGTAGTGGTGTTGGATGCATTGTTTGGATCACTACTTAATCAGGAAGCCTAAAAAAGATTCATTGGTAGTTAAATTTCTATGTTAGGGTTCAAATCCAACTCGAGTTTCTTTCTTTCCTTTTAGTTCCACAACATAAAGGAAACACATCATCACCAATACAACTTATTTTCCATTGATTGTGGAAGTTTCAAACTTGTTTGAACATTTAAAAAGAGAAACCGTCAAACACATTAAATTAAATTGAATCCTAAAAGGCAGAAACACAAAAATTGTGTGACAACTTATTTGAAATTGGAACCACTTTCCAATTGTTGCGCATACATAAGAAAAACTGAAATAACAGTGCAACAACGCAATCAACGCCCTCCACATTCCGTGTGCACACTAGTATTCTAGACCTAATTAAAATTTGTAGCAATTTAACCCATAAGGTTTTCATCAACTTAGGCTTGCTATATAGGTCTCAAGCTTTCTATGGTTAATACCAATTCTGTCATCTATATCTGGTGTTCAGGCCGAGGGGCCGTGTCAAATGACCAGGCGTGGGTTTGTACAAGCACCTAGGGATTTTCCTAGGAAACGTTTGGGCCCAAACCTCCCCTTAGGCAACTTGGCTAGATTTGTTGACAGAATGGGCATTCACTATTGATTACTTATTTTCTATGTAGACCAAGTCTTAGGTTAATTTTTTTAGGGAGTCACACAAAAGGTAGGTCTATAATTTGTTGCTTGAATTGCACACTTTCTCTCATCTCCTTCTCTTCTCCTCCCCTCCAATTCTTGCAAAACAGTGCATGCACGGGCGAAGGTCCCAAAAACCACATCTTGAGGGTCCATCTGATTTTTCCCCCCGCACCAGAACATCTTTGTTTTCTTCACCTTCGATGTCTAAAAAAATTCTTCTTCTGCTTCTAACCCGTCAGCCAACCCACAAGCTGACTTCCCCCTCCCTCACCTCCGTCATCCGGAGCAACTAGAAATTCTTGCAGGGCCAGGTGGCCCTCCAATCCTAACACAAAATACAAACCCTTTTGCCTTGATGGTCGACCATTTGGTTCTGTTGCAACAAAATCAAGAAGTTTTGGCAAGGACTGTGACGAAGCTAGCTAACCAAGGGCAAAACCCACCACCCCACCAATAGCCTGTCGTTCATCTTAAGGATTTCTATGATCCTTCAAATTATGAGGAAAGACCCAAGGTGGTCATACCACTAGGGGATTTTGAGATCAAACCAGCCATTCTAAATCTTATCAAGCATTTTCATGGTCTTCCAAGAGAGGACCCTTTTTGTCATTTGGAGGAATTAACTATCCATGCTCAAACCACTCGTTCCAGCAATGTGTAGGAAGACATGTGGTTAATGGGACTTTTTCCCTTCTCTCATAAAGATAAAGCTTCACTTTGGTTTAGAATGGTTGGCTACCAGATTACCACCTGGCCCCAATTAAAGAGTGCTTTTCTAAAGAAATTTTTTTCGATCGATCGAACTAACACTTTAAGAACATCCATAGCGACCTTTCAGCAAAAAATTGGTGAACCCATCCATGAAGCCTGGGAAAGATTCCAAGAACTTTTAAAAAGTTGTCCCCACCATGAAATTCTGCAATGGTAGTTAGTGCAGATCTTCTATCATGGATTAGAAGATCAATTGAAGCGATTTGTGGATGCCACGAGTGGGGGAAATTTCCCTAATAAACATGTCGAAAGTGCCTATCTCCTCTTTGAAGAAAAGAGTGAAAACTCATTTAATACGACTTCAATGGACACTTTTGGTAGAACACAAAACCCTAGACACGGAGTCAATGAAATTGGCTCCAAATCCACCTCTGTTCCAGTCACTCAGGATGATCTATATATGTTAGCTCAACGACTAGACCAGATGCAAATTCACCAGAAAAATATGGAAGAAAAGCTCACAAACAAACAAGCTCCTCACTTTAACTCTCCACACACTAACACTCCACATCTTCTCCGAAGAGAAAATCTGCACAATATTGATGCCACACCTGCTGGTTAGTAGTTTCCAGCAGATTTTTGTTCTTTCGCTTTTGTGCGGGTTTTAAAAAGAATATCACGTTGTAGTATAACCGACAAAACGTTCAAACAAATATAGAGAATTTTATTACTCGAAAAACTAGAGTTTCCGAGGTCGAACACAGGGAGCAATCTCAGTACTTTCAAAAACCAAAGAATACAACTTTTAAATGAAAGTAATTGATTAAAAGAGAGAGAGTGATATAAAAAGAATTTCTAAAAGAAAATAGAATTGGACGTCTGATTTCTATATCAGACGTCTTAAATGTAATCTTCTTTCTCTCTTCTGCCTTCTTCTTCTTTGTCTTCTCTGCTTCTTTTCTGGCGAAGGCTTCTTCTTCCTGCCTTTGTTCCTCTCTTGTCTTCCTTTTCTTTTTGGCTTCTCTGCAGTCCTTCCTTCTCTCAGATCTCTGCCTTGTTCAGCTTCCTTTCTTCAGAGTTCCTTCTTCTTCTGCTCCTGTTCCTTCTTTGTGCTTTCCTTCGAAGTTTTCTCCTTCCTTGTCTTCTCTTCGAGGGCTTCTCCTTCTTTCTCTGCTACACTCAGCCTCTTCTTCCTTCTTTTCTTCCCTTGCTGTCGTGGCTAAGTGTTCGCTTCTTCCTCTGCTCCTTCTCTCCTGCACAAACCACAGCCAATGCAAAACCTACCCCCATCCCTCTACCCAAACGTCTCTCTCTTTCTCTGCAATTCGCTCAAGGACGCTCTCCCAGAGGCACATGGGTAATCAGGTCGGATTCGCACCCGGGACCAGGCGCACCTACAGGTGGGTGATGCGTGAGGAGTGCGTAGGTTTGGGTCGGGTCGGATCCCACCAGATCTGCGAGGTGAAACCGCGGACGAGGCAGGCATGGGTCAGGTGAGGGACCTCACCCCTGCGCTTTCGGAGGCGGTAAGCATAAAACACAAAAACAATTTATACTATACCTGCGTTTTGCGTTTCAACGATGTGGGACTATCTGGCCCGCCCTAATTTCGCGTGCGCCCGCAGAGGAGTCCTCGTGTAATTGCCAAGGCTGGGAGCTTCGCAGCGCACCTTGCAGGCCTTGATCGCTTCGCAACACCCGCGCGAGCTTCCAGCACTTGGAGCCTGGAGCTGTTGTGCCTGGAGCTGCTGCAGTTGGAGCTGCTTCGGCCGTCAATGGCGGCAGGAGCTGAAACCTGTCAAACACAAGCACGGCCTATTGGCCTAATCAGACTAGATGGGCACCTTCACCGTGGCACGGCGAAGATGGTGCACGGTGCTGCAGGCTGCAGGATGGCCTAGGCATGCGTGCCTAGGTCAACCTGTGGCCGGAAGTGTGGGGTTGTTCGGGGGACTGTGGTGGAGGTGTAGAAGGATGATGGATGGGCGGAAGTTGCTCTTGGTGGTGAGGCGGAGCTTACGAGAGGGTTGGCGAGCTGTGTGGAGGGGCGGAGTGGTGGGAGCAGCTCGCCGGAGTCGGTCGGAGGCGAGGAAGGTGGAGGTGGTCAGGTACTGTCGGGGGGGCAATTAACTAAAAAGTAGGGGGAAAAGAGAGAGGGGAAGATGGAGAAGGTATCTGGAGTGGTTTGGAAGGAAGGGAGACAGCGGAGTGGACGGCGCATAACTGCCGTTGTCGGGGAAGAAGCACCCTGAGGGAGGGAGCGGCGACGAAGACGAGGTCAGGGGCACGCGCACCTCGTACTGCGCGACGTGGGAGAAAGAGGCGAAGTTGACTCTGCTGCAGGTATGGCAGCAGAGCGACGAGAAGGAGCGGAGGAGGTTGCTGGAGCTTGCGGGTCTCTTGGCCGGAGATGGGAGAGAGGGAAATTTGGGGGAATCTCCGTCAAAATCAAGCTCAAGATGAGCGGCCGGAGGTGTGGGTTCTTTTATAGGCACTGGGACGTGCTTTCAGAGCGTGGATGGCACGCCTATTGCCTCTGATGGCTCATCGGAGTAGGAAATAGGTTAAGATACCCAAATCCCTCGTGTGTTCGCACGAGAGATTGGGTTCACACCAGAGATTGTGATTGGCTTTAGATGGAAGGTAATTCCTCAGAGAATCTCCCTTCGATTTCTGGGAGGGAATCTCTGAGGGATTAGAGAGGAATCCCTCTCTAAACCTCGCCGGAGATCGGTTCTGCCCTAACAATGGCGGCAGGACCTGATTGCAAAGGTGACGAGGAACTTAGGGGGCTCTCTGCAAAGATATTCAAAAGATAGGGACCAAATTATGATTTGGGTGTACTAAATTGCAAAGTAGGTCAAGATGACCTCCCCTTAGGTCCAAATTTTGGTATAAACCTAATTTGGACCTAAGGAATCCAATGGTGAAGTTGGATTTTAGGTTTGACCTTGTTTGACTGGACACTTTGCGTAAAAACCCAAAGTGAAGAGCCAGGACCCTAATCTAGGTCAAACTGGGTTCCAAAGGCCAAATTAAATGTTCTAAACCCTAGAGGATGTTTTTCCATGATTTTTAGAGGGTTTACTTGATTTTTATCCTGACCGGAACCTTGTTAATTTAAGTGGGTCTATTTTAGGGTTACCAAATGTCATTTAATTCCTAGATTGCACATAAACCCATTTCTGATTGACTCAACCCAGTTTTTATCTCATTTAGACCATTTTACCTATGTTTTACCTCTGAGAAATCCCGTTTATGTACTGCAATGGTAGAATTGCAGTTTTACCCTTTAATTAATGTTTTCTTCTCAGAGCACTTATTCCTTTATTTAGGCCCTCTTCTAGGTTATGTAGGAGCTTTTATCTTCTTTATTGGGTTAAAATGAGCTAGTTATGGCTCATGATGAGGCTCTCATCATACCCCCATGCCTAGCTTTTGCTAGTCCCTTAGCAAAATTTCAAGGTTTTAACTTCTGTTCTAGACCTTGAGTGTAAGTGCTTTTCTTTTTCCTTTGTGATTAGGTAGGAATGCCAACAATAGGCCTAGAGGTATTCAAGTACCAACCAAAATCCAGACCTGACCCGCTTTAGCCTCAGTCCTCTGCAAAGGTTTCTACGGCCCACAGAAACTAACCTAGGGTTAGTTGGACTCCATGGTTAAAGCACCCGTGCTTGAGACAATTTTAGCCTAGGTTCAGTTTTGCAGTGCATTTTTTGTAAGAGAGATATAAGAATTTGTTTGGAGAGCTTTTTCTCTCTCTTTTCTTTTTATTTCTAGATTCGGATTAGCTTCTCAACACGGTCTGTATCGGATTCCTCGTTCCCATCATCAATCCTCAAGGGTCCCTGGCTTTCGAGATTTCGGGATAATCCTGCCCATGGCAACCCCCAGAACCCTGGCTTTCGAGATTTCGAGATAATCCCGCCCATGGTGTTCCGTGGCCGAATTCAGACCCTGGCGATCAATATTTCGGGATAATGCCGCCCATGGTATTTGAACCAGCAGAGTGCATACATGCCCCTAGTAGGATATTTAAATATCCTAAGAGACAAGCACAGAGGAGACGATATGTTGTTACACATCTTCGAGGGGAATTTCCTGCCTCTCTACGCTGGGAACTCGTCCAAATCAACTTGTGTTGATTGGCCGCTCCTAATCTAGGTGACTTTTTCAGAACATTAAACGCTTTTTGCATGATTTGGATGTTTATGCGCACTGAACCAGACTGTGTGTGAATGTGGGGTGCTTAGGTTACCGAATCCCACAAACTGGAAGTCAGTTAACGAGGTCGAATACTTACTAAGCCTTAGACCTAATACTCAAGCTTCGCATTTTCCTCAACCTCTTGAGGATTATCCCGATTTTAACGGATACGTGAATTTTTAAGCTAAAGATTCTAGCCAAAGAGGCCTAAGACCAGTGTTCCCGCTAATCTCTTGTTGTGTCTCCTTAGCACTTTTTCTTTCCTTTTTCTTGATTCGGTCTAGAACTTCAGTTAACCCCTTAATCTTTTACTAATGACTATTTCTTTTCATTTTCATTTTGTGCTCCTTTTTGTCATTTTACTCTTTTCCTTCTCTCATTTGTATGACCCTGAATTGTTCCTCCCCTCCATCAAGTCTTTTTTTTTTTTTTAATGAAACCCTTTCTTGATATGAATTTTCCTGATATTTTGCACTTTCATAGCCCCCCATGCCTACGATTTGCAATGTCCCCATTATAAATTAGGTGGGTTCGATTTCAGCTTAGTTCATGCATTAGGACAGGTGTGTGGTGAGTGAATGGGTAGAAGTGACTTGTTGCGAACGATTTCTAATCTCGGGTAGGGATACCTGAGGTGAAGTTGGCTGTTCTAATGGATGAACCCTAAAGTGCAATATGAATTCCGCATAGAGAAGTCAGAAAAGGTTTCGGGTTTTTCAAAGAATGATGGGTTGCCTTCCGTTAAGCGCTGAGTTTTATGCCATCGGCTGGGCGCAATGAGCTCAAGGGGAATGGAGGGTAAAGGATGACTCAGCCAAATCTATATTGGTCATGTCAATGAATGGCTTGAGTCTCTGATCGTTCACGACAAAGGGTTCAGAATCGTGGCTGAGTGGGCTGATTTCAATGGCTCCATTTCTGAAGATTTGTCGGACTAGGTAGGGTCCGACCCACTTGGATCTTAGCTTCCCTGGGAATAATTTGAGTCGGGCATCAAAGAGTAAAACTTTCTGACCAGGATGAAAGATCTTTCTAGAAATGTGTTTGTCGTGAAAAGCTTTAACCCGTTCTTTGTAAATTCGCGAGTTCTCATACACGTCATGGCGTAATTCATCGATCTCGCTCATTTGAAGTCTTCTGTGGGTGCCAGCCTTAGAAAGATCTAGATTACAGGTCCGTACTGCCCAATAGGCTTTATGCTCCAACTCGACAGGGAGGTGACATGCCTTCCTGTACACTAGTCTGAAGGGAGACATTCCTAATTAGGTCTTGTGGGCAGTCCTATAGGCCCACAATGCTTCCGGAAGCCGAGAAGACCAATCTTTTCTATCAGGTCGAACAGTGACCTGAAGGATCTTCTTGATCTCTCGGTTAGATAGCTCAGCTAGACCATTTGTTTAGGGGTGGTAAGGAGTAGAGATTCGGTGTGACACCCCGTATTTTGTCATCAGTGACCTGAACTGAGCGTTTGTAAAATGGGTCCCTCCGTCGGAAATTATAACACGTGGAATCCCGAACCTTGAGAAAATGTTTTGATGAAGGAATTTTATAACGACTTTATGATTATTGGTTCGGGTCGGAATGGCTTCTATCCACTTGGAAACATAGTCAACTGCGAGTAAGATGTATTCGAAGCCATCCGAGATCGGGAAGGGTCCTATGAAATCAATCCCCCAAATATCAAAAATTTCGCATACCAAGATCGGCTGTAGAGGCTCATGCCTCTATGGCTCATGTTGCCCAGAGTTTGGCAACGAGAACATGCCTTACAGTGATCGCATGCATCCTTGAAAATTGTGGGCCAATAAAAGCCGCATTGGAGGACTTTCGATGCAGTTTTATGTCCTGAAAAATGTCCACCACATGCCTGGTCATGGTAGAATGAGAGTATGTCTTTGATTTCCACTTCCGCGACGCACCGTCGAATTATCTGATCAGCACCAATGCGGAATAGATACGAGTCTTCCCATAGGTAATACTTGGCATCGGAATGCAATTTGTCCTTTTTGGCCTTCGGCCAATCGGGTGGAATCTGATTTGATGCCAGGTAATTAACTATATCAGCGAACCATGCAAGACTTGTACTGATAGTCAGGAGGTGCTCATCAGGAAAATGTTCTGTAATAGGTCCAGAAGGGTTGATTATTTTAGAAGGAAGGCGGGACAAGTGATCAGCTACCACATTCTGCTTTCCCGCCTTGTCATGAATCTCGAGGTCAGATTCTTGCAACAGCAAGATCCATTGGATTAATCGAGGTTTCGCATCCTTGTTTGCAAGGAGATGCCTCACAGCTGTGTGATCCGAGTATATAATAACACGGGAACCCAGAAGGTATGATCTGAATTTTTCCAGGGCAAATACTACGGCCTGCAGCTCTTTCTCAGTAATTGTATAGTTACGCTAAGCCTCATCCAGTGTTTTGCTGGCGTAGTAAATGACCACAGGTTTCCCGTCAATTTTCTGCCCCAGAACCACTCCTACAGCGAAGTCAGATGCATCGCACATGATCTCAAAGGGTTGAGACCAATCAGGGGACTGTATGATCGGGGCTTGGGTGACTTGGTCACGTAGGATCTCAAATGCTTGAGTGCATTCCTTGGAAATTTTGAAAGGCACATCCTTGGAGAGAAGATTGGTCAGGGGGCGCTCGATTTTGGAGAAATCAGGGATAAATTGACGGTATAAATCGACGTGCCCCAAAAAAGATCAGATGTCCTTAATCGAGATAGGCATAAGGAGCTTGGAAATCAGGTTAACCTTAGCTCGATCCACTTGGATGCCTTTCTCCAAGATTAAATGTCCCAGGACAATTCCCTCAGGCACCATGAAATGGCTCTTTTCCCAGGAAAGAACCAAATTCACCTCAATGCATCACCTGAGTATTTGGACCAAGTGTTGGAGGCAATCGTCAAATGATTCTCCAAAAACTGGAAAGTCATCCATGAAGACTTCCAGATAATCACCTACCATATATGAGAATATGGCAAGCATGCACCGCTGAAAAGTTGCAGGTGCATTGCAGAGACCGAATGGCATTCTTCGAAATGCGTACGTCCCGAAGGGGCAGGTGAATGTGGTCTTTTCTTGGTCCTCTGGATGGATTGCCACCTGATTGTAACTGGAGTACCCGTCAAGAAAGTAGAAGAACCTATTTCCCGCTAGTTTTTCGAGGATCTGATCAATAAACGGTAGTGGGAAATGATCTTTCTTCATGGAGGAATTGAGTCTTCTATAATCAATGCAGACTCTCCACGAGTTAGCTATTCGGGTCGGAATGACTTCTCCGATTTCAGTTGTGATAATGGTAAGTCCTGCCTTTTTAGGCACCAATTGTATTGGACTCACCCAACGACTGTCGGAGATCGGGTAGATGATCCCTGCATCTAACCACTTTATGATCTCCTTTTTCACGACCTCTTGTAGATTAGGGTTTAGGCGTCTTTGCATTTCTCTTGAAGGTCGTGCGCCTTCTTCTGTGTAGATTCGATGTGTGTAGTATGAAGGGCTTATACCAGTCAAATCATCAAGAGTCCATCCAATGGCTCTTCGATGTTGCTGGAGAACAGAAATCAAATGGAGTTCCTGGTCAGGTGTGAGTCGAGAATTGATAATCACAGGAAATGTTTGATTTGAATCCAAAACGGCGTACTTCAGATGTTCGGGAAGGGGTTTGAGTTCCATGATAGGATTTTTAGCAACAGCGGGCGGTTCGGGGTTTGTATCAGGAGCAATGGTAGGAGTCATAGGTGTGTCTAGATAACGTTCGCACTTCTCTGTTAGCGGGTTTTGATTCTCAAGTGGTTGATCAGGGATAATCAGGTTGTCTTCTATATGCAATTCATCAACCACGGCTCTGACATCACATATTTCCTCTATAACCCCACAATTAATCCCTTGTTGGGCCTTAAAAATGTCAATCTTCAGGTTTTGGTTCCCAAATTTTAATTCTATCTGGCCCTCTTCGCAGTTTATGTTGGCCTTAGCAGTGGCCAAAAAGGGTCTCCCTAATATGATTGGTGTGTCCCTTGGGTTCTTAGGTGCATCCATGTCTAGTACTATGAAGTCTACCGGGAAATAGAAATCTCGTACCCTAACAATGACATCCTCGAGTATTCCTCTAGGTGACTTGATAGATTGATCGGCTAACTGCAATGTTACCTCAGTGGGTTTAAGTTCAGATTCTTCAAGGTGGTCAAGGAGGGATGTAGGTATTAAATTTATAGAGGCACCTAGGTCTAGTAAGGCTCTATCAAATTGGGTTTCACCAATTTTACAGGAAATCAAGGGAGTTCCTGGGTCTTTAGCCTTGGGTGGGAGTTTGCTCAAGATGACAGAGCTGGCTTGCTCTGACAGTACGATTGGATTCCCATCCTTGGTTTGCAGCTTACGTTTAGGGGTACATATGTCTTTCAAGAATATTGCGTAAGCCGGTATGTGGCAAATTGCATCCATCAATGGGATGTTTATCTGGACCTGTTCAAAGAGCTTGATCAGATCCTCCTCGGGAGCCACGGGTTTAGTTATCCTTTTTCCTTTGGTCAAGGCCTCAGGAAATGGGATCCTGGTTGGTTCCTCTAGGATAGGTCCAGGTTCTTGATCTGGGACAGTGGTATCTTGGATAACTATCCTAGGGTCTTGGCTATTATCATGCTTGGAGTGGTTCGGATAATGTGGGTCTTGGGTTGTTTTACCACTACGTGTTGTTACAGAGTTCAATCCGGCCTGATTTTGGTTTGGGTTAGGTAGGAGGGGTGGCTGCTGCTGAAATCCCGCATACGATGTTGAAACTTCCATCCCGTCTGGTGATGGAGCAGTAGGGGCCTGATAAATCACATGTGTTTGGCCTGAATTTGGATTCATAATGCGCTTCTGGGTTAGCACGTTATTTGGGTTAGCACGTCTGTGATCTCTTCCTTGTGCTGCTTTTGCATTGCTGCATTCGTCTTTTGAATGTCAGCCATTGCTTGAAGGATAAGAGTCATTTGATCCTGGTTTTGCCCGGATTGGTAGGTGGGATTGGGCCGAGGCTGAGGCGGCTGATATGGACGAGAGGCTTGTGGACGGGGTTGATATGGTGGTCTTTGAGAATTTCCCGCCCACTGAAAGTTAGGATGATTTCGCCATCCAGGGTTGTAGGTATTGGAGAATGGGTCATTCTGAATGGCATTGAGGTCCTCGTAGTTCTGAGGAACCTCGGGAAAGTCAGAATACGAGGGTTCAGAGTTCCCCAAACTTGAGTAGAATGGATCAGAGGTCACTCCGGTCCGAGAGGTAGATGGGGGTGGATATGGGTCCATCCCCTTAGCAGATTGGTGATAGATGTTTTGTACAGTTTCCCTTGCCAGAGGAGGTCGTGCAAAAGAGTTTTGCACAGAGGTGGCTTGCTGCAAATGTCGAGTTAGCTCGTCCACCTTCTTTTCTATGATAGAAACCTTGTCCAACCGACTGGCCATCAGTTCCAAGTCGACAGAATTGGATAGGTCCTGCATCTCATGTGTCCCTCTCAGATTCGTCGATGCACGGGCATTCGTCCTGTCGAATAAGCCCATGGAGTCATTATTTATGGAGTTCTCGCACATGTTTTCGAGAATCTCCCACACCGTGTCCTCGTGTTGACCCATGATGTTTCCTCCGCACGTTGCATTGACGAATAAACATATATCTTCATGGAGTCCCTGGTAAAAAGACTGGACTTGTTCCCACTTAGGAACTCCGTGATGGGGGCACTTTCGCATGAGATCTAAGAATTGATCCCAAGCTTCGTGAAGAGGTACTCCCGGTTGTTGAGTGAAATGAGTGATCTGGTGGCGCAAGGCATTCGTCCGACTAACGGGGAAGAATTTTTTCAAAAATTCAGACTGCAGTTCCTCCCATGTGTTGATCGGATGGATCTGAGTTTGATACCAGTGTACGGGCCTTGTCCAGAAGGGAGAATGAAAACATTTTCATGAGTAGGATATCCCGGTTTTGTACATCTGACCCGAAGGTCTTGGCCAGATGCTTAAGTTGTTTAATGTGTTGGAATGGATCCTCAGAGTTAAGCCCATGGAACTTTGGTATGGCATGAATCATATTGGGCTTCAGTTTAGAATCAGGTCCTCCAATCGGGATTTGTACTCGAGGTTCGATCACCACCGCAGCGGGATTATAGTGATCTCGCATCATAGGTCGCTGCGGTGGGTTTACAAAGTTCTGAAAGAGATCGTTAAGGCGTTGAAGTTGGTGTTCAAGGTTGTTCTCCTCTTCAATGGGTTGTGCCATGATGGAAGAAGAAGGAGAACCAGGGTCTGAATCAGATGAAAGATTTATGTAGTGGGGTTGCTGCACAAACAAGGGCATCGAGGCTTGGCCTCGACGAGAGTGGATTTCTAAAGGAGGTCTTAAGGGTGGTCTTAAGGACCTCCTACCGAACATGCACCAAAAGATGTGATGAGATTAGAAGGTGCTGGACCCAATCAAGACACCCAAAAATGGTTGGGTGATTATAGAGGTTCGGGGCGGATGGACCCCTTAGTCAGAAAGGTCATCCACTTGAGAAATACCTGGGTAGCCAGAGAGGGAGAGTCCCGTAAAGACCCCTACACGGTAGAGCGTCCCCACAAGTTACAGGGTTTCCCCCACCCGACCTCTCTTGTCACTGCGGTTCCAAGTAGACCAGAATGGGGACCTTGACCTCTTAAGTCTACCTTTTTTACTTTAAGATCAAGGTGCTTAATGTTCCACTTGAACTTTTATGTATTTTCAGTGAAAAAGTGACCTAATTTTAAGGTTGGTTGACCCAAGGGATCAACTTCATCTTTTGTTCCTTTGAGAGTTTTTAGGTCCTTTTCTTTTATAGTTCAAATGGATTAAAAACCTGATTTGCTTAGGGTTCTTCTTGTGTAGATCTTTTCAAACAAGGTTTAGGCACACCTCTTTTTGGACAATTTGTTTCCTTGTTTAAGAGAAGATGTGTCTCTAAAAACACTAGCTTTGTAATCCTTAAATTGGCTCTAGTGGGTCCAATTTAGTTGCCTCAGAAATTAGCACCTAGGGCTCAATCAAGAAAGTTTTAGCCCTAGTTGCCTTAATTGGATGAACAGACAAAAAATGTGTTGAAATGAAAATCAGGCAACTTGATGAGTTACTAAATGTGAAACAGGTAGCCCTAAGTTGATTTTTCTTTTTTTTCCTTTTTAGATTTTGAGAGGGTTAAGAGAGAGGGCTTATGGAAATTACCTGTTCCTTGGAGTGTCTATTGTGCAGCAGCTCTTCTTTACTTTTTGCTTTGCTTTCCCTGCTTTGAACACAACAAAAGAGAGGAGTTAGGTCAAATATTGAATAGAAAAAGTTGTAATCAAAAGCCTTAAAAGTGCCCGTTGCTCCCGGACAACGGCGCCAAAATGTTCGTTCGCTTTTGTGCGGGTTTTAAAAAGAATATCACGTTATAGTATAACTGACAAAACGTTCAAACAAATATAGAGAATTTTATTACTCGAAAAACTAGAGTCTCCGAGGTCGAACACAGGGAGCAATCTCAATACTTTCAAAAACCAAAGAATACAACTTTTAAATGAAAGTAATTGATTAAAAGAGAGAGAGTGATATAAAAAGAATTTCTAAAAGAAAACAGAATTGGACGTCTGATTTCTATATCAGACGTCTTAAATGTAATCTTCTTTCTTCTGCCTTCTTCTTCTTTGTCTTCTCTGCTTCTTTTCTGGCGAAGGCTTCTTCTTCCTGCCTTTGTTCCTCTCTTGTCTTCCTTTTCTTTTTGGCTTCTCTGCAGTCCTTCATTCTCTCAGATCTCTGCCTTGCTCAGCTTCCTTTCTTCAGAGTTCCTTCTTCTTCTGCTCCTGTTCCTTCTTTGTGCTTTCCTTCAAAGTTTTCTCCTTCCTTGTCTTCTCTGCGAGGGCTTCTCCTTCTTTCTCTGCTACACTCAGCCTCTTCTTCCTTCTTTTCTTCCCTTGCTGCCATGGCTAAGTGTTTGCTTCTTCCTCTGCTCCTTCTTTCCTACGCAAACCACAGCCAATGCAAAACATACCCTCGTCCCTCTACCCAAACGTCTCTCTCTTTCTCTGCAATTCGCTCAAGGATGCTCTCCCAGAGCCACAAGGGTAATCGTGTCGGATTCGCACCCGAGACCAGGCGCACCTGCAGGTGGGTGATGCGCGAGGAGTGTGTAGGTTTGGGTCGGGTCGGATCTCGCCAGATCTGCGAGGTGAAATCGCGGACGAGGCAGGCGTGGGTCAGGTGAGGGACCTCACCCTTGTGCTTTCGGAGGCGGTAAGCATAAAACACAAAAACAATTTATACTATACCTGTGTTTTGCATTTCAACGATGTGGGACTATCTGGCCCGCCCCAATTCCGCGCGCACCCGCAGAGGAGTCCTCGTGCAATTGCCAAGGCTGGGAGCTTTGCAGCGCACCTTGCAGGCCCTGATCACTTCGCAACACCCGCGCGAGCCTGCTGCGCCTGGAGCTTGGAGCTGCTGCACTTGGAGCTACGTCGGCGATCAATGGCGGCAGGAGCTGAAACCTGTCAAACACGAGCACGGCCTATTGGCCTAATCAGACTAGTTGGGCACCTTCGCCGTGGCACAGCCAAGATGGTGCACGGTGCTGCAGGCCACAGGACAGCCTAGGCATGCGTGCCTAGGTCAACCTGTGGCCGAAAGTGTGGGGTTGTTCGGGGGACTGTGGTGGAGGTGTAGAAGGATGATGGATGGGCGGAAGTTGCTCCTGGTGGTGAGGCGGAGCTTACGAGAGGGTTGGCGAGCTGTGTGGAGGGGTGGAGTGGTGGGAGCAGCTCGCCGGAGTTGGTCGGAGGCGAGGAAGGTGGTGGTTAGGTACTGTCGGGGGGGCAATTAACTAAAATAGTAGGGGGAAAAGAGAGAGGGGAAGATGGAGAAGGTATCTGGAGTGGTTTGGAAGGAAGGGAGACAGCGGAGTGGATGGCGCGTAACTGCCGTCGTCGGGGAAGAAGCACCCTGAGGGAGGGAGCGGCGACGAAGACGAGGTCAGGGGCACGCGCGCTTGGTACTGCGCGACGTGGGAGAAAGAGGTGAAGTTGACTCTGCTGCAGGTATGGCAGTAGAGCGACGAGAAGGAACGGAGGAGGTCGTCAGAGCTTGCGGGTCTCTTGGCCGGAGATGGGAGAGAGGGAATTTTGGGGGAATCTCCGTCAAAATCAAGCTCAAGATGAGCGGCCGGAGGTGTGGGTTCTTTTACAGGCACTGGGCCGTGCTTTCAGAGCGTGGATGGCACGCCTATTGCCTCTGATGGCTCATCGGAGTAGGAAATAGGTTAAGATACCCAAATCCCTCGTGTGTTCGCACGAGAGATTGGGTTCACACCAGAGATTGTGATTGGCTTTAGATGGAAGGTAATTCCTCAGAGAATCTCCCTTCGATTTCTGGGAGGGAATCTCTGAGGGATTAGAGAGGAATCCCTCTCTAAACCTCGCCGGAGATTGGTTCTGCCCTAACAATGGTGGCAGGACCTGATTGCAAAGGTGACGAGGAACTTAGGGGGCTCTCTGCAAAGATATTCAAAAGATAGGGACCAAATTATGATTTGGGTGTACTAAATTGAAAAGTAGGTTAAGATGACCTCCCCTTAGTTCCAAATTTTGGTATAAACCTAATTTGGACCTAAGAAATCCAATGGTGAAGTTGGATTTTAGGTTTGACCTTGTTTGACTGGACACTTTGCGTAAAAACCCAAAGTGAAGAGCTAGGACCCTAATCTAGGTCAAACTGGGTTCCAAAGGCCAAATTAAGTGTTCTAAACCCTAGAGGATGTTTTTCCATGATTTTTAGAGGGTTTACTTGATTTTTATCCTGATCGGAACCTTGTTAATTTAAGTGGGTCTATTTTAGGGTTACCAAATGTCATTTAATTCCTAGATTGCACATAAACCCATTTCTGATTGACTCAACCCAGTTTTATCTCATTTAGACCATTTTACCTATGTTTTACCTCTGAGAAATCCCGTTTATGTACTGCAATGGTAGAATTGCAGTTTTACCCTTTAATTCATGTTTTCTTCTCAGAGCACTTATTCCTTTATTTAGGCCCTCTTCTAGGTTATGTAGGAGCTTTTATCTTCTTTATTGGGTCAAAATGAGCTAGTTATGGCTCATGATGAGGCTCTCATCAATTTCCCTCAAGAATTTACTGGGAATTTTGATCAAAATATTTTTGATCCCTCCACGGAAAATATTTATGCTCTCCAGGATCAATTTAGAAACCCCTCCAACACTTATAATCAAAACTGGTGGACCAACCCGAATAACTACTTGAAAAACCCGAACCCGATTCCTTTTCCCAAATAAAATCATTTTGGGAATTATAGGCAACCTGTATATCAAAGTGCACCATCCCTAGAAAATATTAATACTCAAGTCATGAAAACTCTGCAAGTTATGCAGAATCAAATGACAGAAGTAACCCGCATGATTACCAACTTGCAACACCAAGTTAAGGTTACTCCTGATCATCGACCTATTGGGAATTTACTTTCCCAACCCATTCCCAACCCAAATAATCAATGGAATCAGTTCTGAGGTGGATATCCCAGTCAACCCATTCAACCAACACCTCAGCATCCCCTATGTTTCAAAAACAGTCAAGCTTCCTGTCCTCATCCTAGACACAACAAGATTGCCAATGTAGTTACTTTGAGGAATGGGAAAGCCACTCAAGGCCCCCTGCCTATTAAAGAAACTCATTTCAATGAAAAATAGATCAACTCTTCCCCATCTTCCTCTAACATTGTCCAGGAACCTAATAATGAAAAATAGGAAAACCTGCATGTTGAACGTGTTTTTTGAATCGCTACGCTTACAAGATTGGTTTTGGAAAACCTGTCGTTGTAGTTCAAAAAGCGAAGAATTCGTGTTCAACAAATAAAATTTATACCGAAAAGAATTCCAGGTCGAACACAGGGAGGCTACGTTGATCTATATTCGCAATTATATTTTTTTAGGATTTTTGTTAAGCAAGGCGATATAATTACAATGGAGCTATCAAACTACGAGAGAGAGAGAGAAAAAGAGAGAGAGAAAGAAAACATGCATTCAATATTTCAATTATAAAAGTTACACTAGAATGCGGAAAATCAATTACACTATAAAGCAGGAAAATTCTACACTAGAAAAGCTACAAGAATGGGAGAGAGAAGTTATCCTCCTCGACGATTGCTTGGAGGACGAGCCGGACGGGACGATGCCTGGACGAAGGAGAACGAAGCAGGACGAAGCAGAAGAGCGAGAACGGAGCAGCACGCCGTCGTTGTCGCGGGATCCACTTCCGAAGGGGAACGAAAATTGGACTTTATCTCGCAAGAAGCATCCCGGGTGTGGGACAAGCTTCTTTTGAGCTTTGGAGGTGTAGAGAGGAGAAAGAAGGGATGAGAATTTCGTATGGAGGGGGTCTCCTTTTATAGTTGCAAGGAGTGGGGGCAAAATGGACATTACAACTTCAAAATAATAAAAGAGGGGTCTTTAGTGACGGATAAATCCGTCACTAAAGCACCGACGTGGGCGTCGCCTCCACGCCCACGTGCGCCTCCTCGGCTGCCCGCTCCTCAACGTCCACGCTCGTCCAGCGCTTTTCAGCCGTCCGATCGCGAGATCGGACAGCTTAAGATGCGTCCGCGCCCGCGCGCTGCGCGCCCCCCGCGCGTCTGATTGTGCGTCCGATTGCGCGTCCAATCGCGCGTTGACGCTATCGGGCGCGCGCGGCCGTCCGATCTACATCTGACACTCCACCCGCGCCCAATCGCCGCACCTTCCAGCCCCCTCTCCACGGTTCGAACTCGCGCCGCGCGCTCGCGATAGCGCTCTTGACCACTACGCTTTAGGGTGCGGATGGTCGAGTGGGCGCTTTTAAATGCGAGAGCCCACAGCCGTTGGATTAAGATCCAACGGCGGAGAGCGATCGGGCGCGGGGATTTCACAAGATGCAAGCGGCCGTTTGGGTGGCTGAGATGGCTCCACGTGGCGCTATCTTAGCCGTCCATCTTTTGGAAGTTGTAGATGGTGCCACGGATGTCGGATTGACTCGATTTTTTTGTCGTTGGGCTACAATCGTCGATCCGAATTCATCCGTGCGGTCGAATTTATCATCTGAAGTGTGGATTTACACCATCCTGGCCCTTGATCTTCTAGGGTTCCCGAGTCACTATCTGATGCTACGGATGCCTGATTAGGGCGATCTTGGAGTTGTTGAACTCCAATCGTCGCCCTGATCACATCCATATGGTTGGATCTTTGATCCGAGGCCTTGATAAAATATTTGCCCTGTCCAAGCACATAAAAGGAGACAATTAACCTCCATTTTATTCAAAGTATTCTAAATGCAAGATGATGCATGTAATGCAATATTTATATCATGAAATGCAATCCTATGCTTAAGAACATGCATAAATAGACATCTTAAGTAGTGTAAATGTGTTTACATCATGCCCCCATGCCTATTTTTTGCTGGTCCCTAGCAAAAACTATATGCTATTTATAAAAGAATTAGGTTAGATTATTTGGACTTGAGTTATTTTTCAATCATTAAGAAATTGTCTACTTAAGAACTGAACTTTCAAAGACACAACAGTGCCCGGGTATCAGCCAAAATGCAGTCCGCTTCAAGCCCTCGCCTTATTAAAAGAAAAATTTCTTTTTCTCTTTTTCTCTTTTCTAATTTTTTTGATTTTCAAATTTTCGGGTTTAAGAGTGGCTTTCTAAGGCCATTCAACTCACCCAAAATTTGATGAGAACCCTAAGCTTTAAGCATCTTATTGTGATTGTGATAGACTCATTGACCGGCAATTAGAATGGACTTTGGATTTCTATGCCTCTAGGTGACCTAACCAGAATTCTACCTAAAAGTGTATCTTTACAACCGGTAGCTTTCTCCCTACTTTTATTTTTTTTTTTTTTACGGGGTCAACACAAGGGTAAATCCAGTGTATATCTCCCTGGTTTATTCTACTTCTCCGCTTCTTCCTAAGTGTTTTGGGAATTTTTAGTGCATTTTCTAAGCTGGGTTCTGGACAACCGGTCGATGAGCTGTTACCACCGACAACTTGCCAGCCATACTCGTGCGGCGAAGTGTGGCTTATTTCTTTTTGTTCTTTTCTCCTTTTTTTTTTTTTTTTTTAAAGTAGGTGGCTTCCCTAGTCTAAGATTTACCTAAAGGCAGCAAACTAAGAAAGGTCCAGTGACTGGGCTCTGGACAACCTACCTATGGGCTGTTACCCACAATAACTTGCTAGCCATATCACCCTAGAAGGTTCATTAGCTACCTAATTTCCGTTAAAATCGCCGAACAACGAGTCAGTGCAAAGAAAGTGTGTAGATGCTTTAGACTTAAAATTCCCTCAAATCAGAGGGTGGGTTGATAAGTCGTGTACTTATCACCCAAACTTATTTACTCCAATTACGAACGAATTAAGATGGCGAGGACTCAAACAAATCCACATTTTAGTGGATACACAGGCTAATTAAGTCCAAAGACCTGAGGGGTCTTTGTGTTCAGATCTTAATGTAGTTTTTCCTAGGATTGAAAATTTTCTTAAACCCAAATTCTCTTTCCTAATTTTGATTTTTTTTTTAATCAAAATAAAACAAATCTATGGAGCTGACGAATGAATTCAGAGATAAATATCCACCCCCCCATGCCTATCTAATGCAATGTCCTCATTGTATTAAAAAGAAAAAATAGAGTGGAAAAGTGAAGAAAGCACCTGAATTGCGTGAATGTCAGGTCCGCTCCGAGATGAAAAATTAAAAAGAACTGTATATGTGCTGAGTTTAGTGCCTTCAGCTAGGCACACTATACAAAGAAAAGAAATGAAGAATTCACATGTGCAGGTCAGAATTAGAATGAATAGAAGAATCCTCTGACCTGTCAGCAGAGGCCCACAGATGTGGACCAGATTGTGGTGTAGACCCACACCACATAATCGAGAATATCTTAGGTTCTGGATAAAAATTACCCAAAACCTAAAATCAGAATGTAAGCGAGATCGGGCCTGCGATTTCTGAGGATGCAACCCAAGACCAAAAAGTCGGGTTACAGAGAATTGAAGCTCAAAAGGATAATCGTTGAATGTGTGCTTGGGTTTGACATCCTCGAAACAAATGTCGTAAGGGTTCTGATTTGATGGTTTCAGCTTAAAAGGAACCCTTCGACTCAATTTTCTACTTCCTCCAAAATTGACTTCCCAAATCAGAACTTCCCAGCTCCTATTCTCCTCATTCAGCTTATCAAATTCCAGGACCTCTTGTATATTCATCACCCCGTCTGAAATCTCCAAGTCTAAATGATGTGGCAGAATCAAAATTGACTTAGGTCTAATTATCTCAGAATTAGAATCATCAATAAGCTCAACAGGGTGTAACTGATAATCAGGGCATTGAATTAATTCCTCCAGAAAATGTGATTCTAGACCCGTAATGTGTGCTCTAATAAGATCAGCTTCCTCAGTTATTGGGCTATCAAATGATCTATCAGATTCCTCAGGCCCAATCGTCTCATAGAAATCATGTTCAGAAAACTCGCGTGAGACTTCGCAACTTGAATCTTCACCATCAGGATCCGTATCAATGTATGTCCCAAAATCAGTTGTCACTTTGTGTTCCAAGGAGACATACGTTTCCTCGTAACCCAGCTTAGGGATCTCAGGCGAAGAAATCAGATCATCCTTAATTGGTTATTTTAATTCAATCTGGTCAGCCTCGTAACACGTGTCCCCCCCAACAGGGCCTAAGCGGGTTCTGTCATTGGCTTTCCTGAAGAGGGTTCATCCTGAGAATTATTCCAAGATTGAATCAAAGCAACCACGAATCTCATCCTCAATTTCGCTAATTTCCCAAGTAGAAACTCACTCGGGTTCTTATCCTTAACATCCTGGAGCCAATCCAACAAAGACTTGTTTAAATCATCAATCATTTCAATCAGGGGCTCCAATCTCTCAATGCAAGGTATTGGCTGAACTTCTAAAGATTGAATGATATTCCTAAAGTTAACCAGAACCTTATCTTGAACCTGATTAACCTGAACCAAATGAGTTGGTTCAGGGTTGGGCGGGTTTGACATCAATGCAGAGAAATTAACGAATTGAGATTCGTTATACCCTTCCTGATAATAGGTCATTTTAGATTGTTGAAAAGATGGTGATGACCTAAAGGCAGTGAAATCAGAGGATGGGTAAGGATCGGTGTATCCTTCTTGATTGTAGATCGTATTAGGTTGTGCATGAAAGGAAGACAATCTATAATCGATGTAGCTCTGAGAAGGATAGAAATCAGAATCAAAGTCTTCATGGTTAGACCCTAAACACGGGGGTCCAGAATTGTATCCCCAATCCAAATTATCCCAACTGACTGATGGTTGATTACAATATGAGTTGGGATAATCGTCATGTTGAGGATAATTAACAACAGGAGGGAAAGAGTGGGAATGTGTGAAATATGTGGAAGGATTCATGAGACTCGGGAGGAAGAAAGGCGCCCTGCAATACAAACAATCAAACCTGTCCTTAAATGGGTTAGCCTACAGACCTACAGACCCTCAAAACCCGTCTTGAGATAAAGGAACGATTTGATCTACTTCTGTCTGTTCAATCCAACCAGTTAGAAGGAGGGATTGGGGAGAAGGTTCTTCCTTCAGCTTGCGCCTCCGGTTACTAGTGTACACCCCAGCCAAGATCGTTTGACTCTGCTCCCCTAGCTAAACATCAGATTGAACAGTAGAAACAAACTAATTGAAAATAATCTTGTTCTGGGTTCTGAAGAGCGAGTCCAATCCTTAAGGCCAACGTCTACTCTGTTTTATTTAGGGCTAGGTTTGAATGTGCTTTGGAATGTGATGGGCCCTTTAAATGGGTTGTGCCCTTAATGATTGATTGATTTGTGTGTGTATGCACAACCAGGGTTTTCAAGCAAGATTATTGATAATGTGTGAATTTTAGTGTTCAAATCATGCTTAAGTAGCTTTTAGGGTTTCAAATTAGGTGAATTGCAATCAAGTTTCTAGGCAAACCAAGTTGTAAAACACGGGTGAAAATTATTTTCCTTTAAAATCAGAAAGAAAGTGGAGTGCCTGGAATATACCTAGATTGAAAACCCTGAGGAGCTACTTGATGAGTTGGTTTTAAATAAAGTGGTGCGTCCCAAACAACTCAAACAACTGGCCACAAATGCACCACTAAGTTAGGCACTCAAAGATGATTAACCTAGAATGATTTCTACTCTGTTATGTGTTGCTTTGTGTGTACCGGTTTCACAGATCAAAACCTGGTTGAGTAGAAAACAAATCAAGTTGATCAAGTGCCTTGAATGTGGGTGTGTGTTGTGTGTTTGTTGAAAATTACCCCACAAGATTATCTTTTTGTTATTTTTTTTAAATGAGGGTGGAATGAATGTGAGTGAAAATCCAAACAACCAAACTATTCCTAGGATTTATACAAACACCTAGGTTAATTGGGATTTGGATTTAATGTGGAGAATGAAATCTATGGAGGGGGAAAGAATGGGGGAGCACTTACAGTTGTCTTCAACTGCACTTTACTCCAGTCTACCGCTTGTTGATTCCTTGATGTAGGTCTCTGCAAAACAATAGACACAAGAGAAAGCTAGTTAGAAAACAAATAAAGTGCAAGAAATGTGAAGAAAAGATCGAAAATCGTTGCCTCCTCGGCAAAGGCGCCAAAATGTTGAACGTGTTTTTCGAATCGCTATGCTTACGAGATTGGTTTTGGAAAACCTGTCGTTGTAGTTTAAAAAGTGAAGAATTCGTGTTCAACAAATAAAATTTATACCGAAAAGAATTCCGGGTCGAACACAGGGAGGCTACGTTGATCTATATTCGCAATTATATTTTTTTAGGATTTTTGTTAAGCAAGGCGATATAATTACAATGGAGCTATCAAACTAAGAGAGAGAGAGAGACAGAGAGAGAGAGAGAAAGAGAACATGCATTCAATATTTCAATTGTAAAAGTTACACTAGAATGCGGAAAATCAATTACATTATAAAGCAGGAAAATTCTACACTAGAAAAGCTGTAAGAATGGGAGAGAGAAGTTATCCTCCTCGACGATTGCTTGGAGGACGAGCCGGACGGGACGATGCCTAGACGAAGGAGAACGAAGCAGGACGAAGCAGAAGAACGAGAATGGAGCAACACGCCGTCGTCGTCGCGGGATCAACTTCCGAAGGGGAACGAAAATTGGACTTTATCTCGCAAGAAGCATCCCGGGTGTGGGACAAGCTTCTTTTGAGCTTTGGAGGGGTAGAGAGGAGAAATAAGGGATGAGAATTTCGTATGGAGGGGGTCTCCTTTTATAGTTGCAAGGAGTGGGGGCAAAATGGACATTACAACTTCAAAATAATAAAAGAGGGGTCCTTAGTGACGGATAAATCCGTCACTAAAGCCCCGACGTGGGCGTCGCCTCCACACCCACGCGCGCCTCCTCGGCTGCCCGCTCCTCAACGTCCAGCGCTTTTCAGCCGTCCGATCGCGAGATCGGACGGCTTAAGATGCGTCCGCGCCCGTGCGCTGTGCGCCCCCCGCGTGTCTGATTGCGCGTCCAATCGCGCGTCGACGCTATCGGGCGCGTGCGGCCGTCCGATCTCCATCTGACGCTCCACCCGTGCCCAATCGCCGCGCCTTCCAGCCCCCTCTCCACGGTTCGAACTCGCGCCCTGCGCTCGTGATAGCGCGCTCGACCACTGTGCTGTGGGGCGCGGATGGTCGAGCGGGAGCTTTTAAATGCGAGCGCCCACAACCGTTGGATTAAGACCCAATAGCGGAGAGCGATCGGGCACGGGGCTTTCACAAGACGCAAGCAGCCGTTTGGGCTGCTGAGATGGCGCCATGTGGCGCTATCTTGGCCGTCCATCTTCTGGAAGTTGTAGATGGTGCCATGGATGTCGGATTGACTCGATTTTTTTGTCGTTGGGCTGCAATCGTCGATCCAAATTCATCCGTGTGGTCGGATTTATCATCTGAAGTGCGGATTTACACCATCCTGGCCCTTGATATTCTAGGGTTCCCGGGTCACTATCTGATGCTACGGATGCCTGATTAGGGCGATCTTGGAGTCGTTGAACTCCAATCGTCGCCTTGATCACATCCATACGGTTGGATCTTTGATCCGAGGCCCTGATAAAATATTTTCCCTATCCAAGCACAAAAAAGGAGACAATTAACCTACATTTTATTCAATGTATTCTAAATGCAAGATGATGCATGTAATGCAATATTTATATAATGAAATGCAATCCTATGCTTAAGAACATGCATAAATAGACATCTTAAGTAGCGTAAATGTGTTTACATCACTGCACTACTTCAACATGCCCTTCATTCTTCACAAAATAAGAAAAAGAAGAAATCCAAGCCCATTAATAAGGAATTAATGGATTTATTTGGGCAAGTGGAAATTAACATCCCTCTCCTAGATGACATAAAATATATCCCTACCTATGCAAAATTTCTAAAAGACTTGTGTACCCCAAAAAGGCATCGTAGAAATTTAGGAAAGGTGATCCTTCCTGAGACAGTCAGCTTAGTTGTGCAGAGTCAACTACCTCTTAAGAGAAAAGATCTAGGTGCCCCCTTGATTCATGTTATCATTAATGATACTTCCTTTGATCATGCCTTGTTGGATCTCGGTGCCTCAATGAATCTTATCCCAACAATTGTTTTTGAGGAATTTAAGATCGATGAATTAAAGCCTGTTGATGTTACTCTTCAATTAGCGACAGATCTACAATTAAACCAAGGGGAATTGTTGAGGATGTCCTTTTCCAAGTCAAAATTTGTCTATTTGCAGTAGACTTTTTAGTTCTGGACATAGAGGTACCGGAAGCAGTGAAGTTTGCCCATATAATTCTTGGAAGACCATTCTTAGCCACCACCCATGCAAATATTGATTGTGATTCTGGTAAAGTGATCATGTGTGGTGGTGAATCTATAACCCTAGATATTTCCCAAGCTTCTAGGAGGTTCCAAGAACCTAATTTCTTTGATGACACGGATTCAGAAATGGAAAATATCATGGAGGAAACTTTGCAGATTTCACATTTAGGTTCCTGTTTTGCCATTAACACGATTCCTGAATAATCCACTTCCTCTCACCCGTCCACCCTAACCACACATGCAGCTAACACGCCAGCTGACTCGTTCACTCTCACTTCACCTCTAACACAAAAAGCAGAAATTCTTTCTGAGCTGGGCCCACAATCGGAATTAAAACCCTTTTCTGACTCCCTTAAATATGTTTTCCAGGGTCCAAATCAGACCCTGCCCCTGAATATAAATTCTGGACTTACTGGGGCACAAGAACACAAACTTCTCCATGTTTTGAGTAAATATGGACAAGCTATTGGCTATAGCTATTCTGATCTTAAGGGTATTCATCCATCCTACTGTACACATCGTATATATTTAGAGGACGATTCTCGATCCTCCCACCAACAACAAGGGCGCTTGGACCATAATATGCAGGAGGTGGTAAAAAAGGATATTATTAAATGGCTTGATGCCAATATCATCTACCCCATTTCTGACAGCTCCTTGGTTAGTCCAACACAAGTTGTGCCCAAAAAGGTTGGACTAACAGTTGTCACCAATGACAATGGGGAGAATATAGCCGCTCGAATCGCCTCTTCTTAGCACGTATGTATTAATTATAGAAAATTAAACACCACCACCAAGAAGGACCATTTCTCGCTTCCCTTTACTGATCAAATCTTGGAGCGATTACCTGGATGAGATTTTTACTATTTTCTAAATGGTTATTCTGGCTATGATCAGGTAGCGGTTCATCTTGATGACCAAGACAAAACAACTTTCACCTGCCCCATTCGGTCTTTGCAATGCACTTGCACCCATTCAAAGGTGTTTGCTTGCAATATGTTTGGAATTGGTAGGTGAATGCTTAGAAGTCTTTATGGATGACTTCTCCTTTTTGGTGATTCTTTTGACCGTTGTCTCAAGAACCTTGAAAGAATGCTCCAAAAATGTATAGAAGTCAATCTAGTCCTTAGTTGGGGAAAAAGTCATTTCATGGTCCAGAAGGTATTGTCTTGGGCCATGTTATTTCATAACAAAAAATCATGGTAGATAAAGCAAAAATAGATGCTATATCTAAGCTCCCACCACCCACTGCTGTCAAACATATCAGATCCTTTTCGGGTCATGTGGGTTTCTATTGTAGATTCATACAAAATTTTTCCCAAATCTTCAAGGCCTTAAGTCAGCTACTTAGTAAAGACCGACCATTCGATTTTAATGATAAATGCTTGGAGTATTTTTTGAGGTTGAAGAAGGAGGTTACTGGGGTGCCAATTTTGTAGGGACCTGATTGGAATAGTCCCTTTGAATTAATGACACATGCCTTAGATTTTACTATGGGGGCCTTTCTAGAGCAAACAATTGGCAAGAAGCCTGTTGTGAACTATTATGCTAGCAAAACTCTTGATGACACACAATGGAATTACACGGTTACTGAAAGGGAACTTCTTGCCAATATATTTGCCTAAGAAAAATTTAGATCTTATCTTTTGGGGTCACATGTCACTGTATATACTGACCACTTAGCACTTAAATATTTGCTGACGAAAAAAGATGCGAAACCCTACCTTATCCGTTGGATCCTGCTGCTCCAAGAATTTGACCTGGAAATCAAGGATAAGACAGGATCGCAAAATGTAGTGCCCGACCATCTCTCTCGTCTTATGACAAATGACATAATGACACCACCTGATCAATTCCCCGATGAAAGCGTTTTAGCTGCAACTACCCTCCCTTGGTTTGCACCCATCGTAAACTATTTAGCAACAGAACGAATCCCCGTTGATTGGCCAAAAACAAAATGGGATAAGTTCTTTGCTGACATTAAATACTATTTTTGGGAGGAGCCCACCCTTTTTCGAATTTGTGCCGATCAGGTCATTCGACGATGTGTCCCTGATAATGAAATCCATGATACTCTGACACATTGTCATTCAATGGCCTGTAGAGGACATTTTTCGGGCGAGGAAATTGCAGCTAAAATCCTTAATGCAGTATTCTTTTGGCCCAACTTGCACAAAGATGCTCATAATTTTGTTTGGTCTTGTGTGCGTTTCCAGAGCATTGGCAACATGACTTGTCAGGATATGATGCCCCTTACTCCTATTTTTGAGATTGAAAGTTGTGATGTTTGTGGCATCAACTTCATGGGATCATTCATCAACTCTGATGGGTATTCTTATATAATAGTCACAGTCGACTATGTTTCTAAGTGGATAGAAGCAATACCCACCCACACTAATGATCACGTGTGGTTGTCGAATTTCTTAAGAGGAATATTTTCTCAAGATTTGACATTCCAAAAGCCATTATCAGTGATGGAGCCTCACATTTCAGCCATTCACAATTTCATCACCTTCTTTCTAAATGTGGGGTTAATCACAAAATTTCCACACCTTATCACCCCCAAACAAATGGCCAAGTAGAAGTTTCTAACCGGGAAATCAAAAATATTTTACAAAAGGCAGTTAGGCCCTACCATAAAGACTAGTCCACCAAATTGGATGACGCTTTATGCACCTACCGTACAGCTTTTAAAACCCCGCTTGACATGTCACCCTTCCGTCTAATTTTTGGGAAGGCATGCCATCTCCCGGTAGAACTAGACCATAGGGCTTTTTGGGCAATAGAACAATTAAACAAGGATTTATCTAATGTTGATATCCATAGAAAACTACAATTAACTAAATTGGAAGAATTACGTAATTTTTCCTATGAAAACATGAGGACTTATGAAGATCGAACAAAGAAATTTCATGATAAATACATTGTTCAGAAGCACTTTGATGTTAATCAACGTGTTTGGCTTTTTGATGCAAGATTACATCTTTTTCCTGGAAAATTCAAATCCAAATGGACCGGCCCCTCTATTATCCTCAACTTATCCGTATGACACTGTTGATCTTTTTGATCCTAAAACTAATACAACATTTCAAGTCAACGACCAACGTTTAAAGCCCTATCTGATGAGACCCCGAATCTTCCATTTGAATCCTTCAATTTCACTGAACCAACCACCATTGATCACTAATGCAAACTACGCTCGGTTGAATGGTGTAAAAACTATCACTGGATAGGAGGTAACCCATCATTTTCTTTCTGCTTCTTTTTCTTTCTTTTCCCTTGGTTTTGACTATCCTAAATTCGACCGCCTTTTACAGCGGCAATCCCTCTTTCCCTCCTATAGCATGAGGACATTGCATATCTTAAGCATAGGGGGGTGTTTTTAAATTTTTGACGATCTATTTAGGATTTCCAAAACCTAAAAACAAGCATTTTTCCTTAGTCATTTTATTTTCCTACTTGCTTACCAAAAAAATAAAAATGTTGAAAACCTTTCGAGGAAAAATTTCAAATCGGGACTAAGGTTGAAAAACTCTCATTTGGTACAATGGGATTTAATCTTTAACAAATTAGGGATGAGGATACGGATCTGTTCATTAGAATTTCAGGGTCTACTTTTAGACTAGATTAGATATCCTTCTCTAAAATTCCACCTAAACTCATGATAGCTCAGGTGACTAGAGCCTCTTTTGTAATATGGAAAGTATCTGGCTTAGTTTCTAATTCAAAAACTTGCATTTCTTGGGAAACTTCCTGTGTCAAATTTCACACACAAGCCAACAAATAAAAAGTACTAAAAATCAGAAAAACCCCTTGTTTGGCCTTAGTAAAAGTCTGAAGTCGATCATTGGATTGAGTTCCCACCGCTGAGAAGGAGGAAAATGGCTCCTTTGAGGATGCGATGTCAACATGTTACCGCTTTGGCGTTGCTCCATATCTATATTTCATATGATTAGATGTGGTATTAAAGCGCATTTTAGAAGCTCAAGTGTCTTGGACGGTACTTTACCTATAGTGTCGGAGCAAGAGCTTGAGTTTCCTTGGAGTGCCCCTTTACACCGCAATGTGTTTTGGGGTTGTGAGCTCCAAGGTGGTGTCATGGACAGTGCTATCTTGAGGTACTGGCGCAAGAGCCCCCTCGAGGATTAGTAACGGGAAAGATGATCCCGACACATCTGTTGTAAGACTAAGCTAGAAATAAGCACGGGGGACAAAAAAAAAGTTTTAAACCAAAAACACGCCCTTATAGATGTTGGCCTTTCACAAGCACAGACATAAGGTTTTAAAGGTTATTGCAAATTGCGAATCAGATTCAAGAGCCAGAAAAATACTAAAAACAAAAATTTCAACTCATCTGAATTAACAAGGGGTTAATCTGTGAATTTTTTCAAAGATATATTGATCCCACTTTTTGTCTAATTTTTGGATCCGAAAATGAATATCGATGTTTATCTTTAACAAATCTCGTGCCTCCTGTGTTTAGATCAACCAAGGTCCCTTAATCTTTTTTCCTCAAAAGTTAAAAAAATTAGTTTTCCCAAAATTTTCATTTTATAAAAATTAAAGTTTTGCTAAGAGACTAGCAAAAAGATAAGCATGGGGATGTGATAAATGCCAGTTTATCATCATTCTTTTGCATTAAAAAAATCCTAGCTCTTAGGGTTTTACTTCGCAAATGGGCTTTTGGGTTCCATTTAGTCATAAATTAGGTTAGGCATGCATTGCATTTTTTCTTGTCTTGTTAAGGTGTTTTTGTCAGTGTTAGGAATGAACCGATTAACAGATCCCTAGAACCCTAGCACTCATGAAGGCAACAGTTGAAGAAGAAGCTCAAACTAGCTGGAACTCAGCTTCATCCAGCTCACCATGGCCGAAATCTAGCTCATTTGGAGTAGGGTTAGCTCATCTCAGTTGAATGGCAGCTCAAGAGAGCTAATCTCAGCTCACCCAAGCTCAGGTCAGCTCAGATCCAGCTCAACTTAGCTGAGTCTAGCTCATCTCAGCTACCATTAGACCACAGGGAGCTCTACATAGCTCAGCTGAGTTGACTAGAGTTTACCCCAGCTCGGTCTAGCTACATCCAGCTCCACACAACTCCAACCAGTAGAAGATGACTTCATTCTTGCTCAGGAAGCTCAAGTCTAGCTCTTGGGGACTCAGCTTAGCTCAACTCAGTTGAGCTAAGCTACCTTAGCTGCCTCAACTAGCTTGATCCTCCTTGATAGCATTAGACCCAGCTCGCCTTAGCTCAATAAGGTAGAAGCTAGCTCACTTTTTCCTGGCCTAGCAGCTAGCAAAGAACTAGCAAGCTAAACCAAGTAGGGTAGCTCCAAGCCACCCTCTTTAGTAGCTGCCAGCTCCAGTTCAAGCTCCACAGTTCTCCTCATTAGCTCCTCTCTTCAAACCCTAGCTCCAATACCTCCTCCTCTACTCCATTACTAGCTAAGCTAGCTTAGCTTACCTTAGCTTAGCTATGCTCCACCTCCCTTGGCATTTACCACCTAACCACCCTACCTAACAACTCCACCAACTAGCTCCACTTGAGTTCCACGAAAGCTAACCCTATTTCCACCTCACCTTGGGGCCAACCTAGCCTACCCACTACCTTCAAAAGACACTACAAAGTGGCGCCAAAACCTCTCATAACCGCCCACCAATTGGCACCATTTTTTCCCTCCAAAACCCCGTTCATCTCCACCACATATCTTCCCTTAAACCCGTCTCCACCATCAACCTTACACCCTTCTTGAAGCCCTCTTGGTGGTGCCAAAACCAAGGCATCCCTTCATGGTTGGCGCCACCTTAGGTGTCCCCTCTCCACCCTAACCACCACCTTCACAGCCCCCTACTTGGCACCAACTATTCTCCACCATAGGATCACCTAACCACGCCCATCATCCCATCTTAGCCATCAATCTGAAGAGTCACCTCAACCCTCTCATCCTACCCTATAAAAGGACCAACACCCACCACTTTACAACCCATCCTTGGATAGCAAAATACCTCTTATATTCTACCTATAGATCATGCACAAGAGAGAAGAAGAAGAACAAGATTAAGGAGAGACTCTGCCCCCTTCGTGCCTTCCCCTCTTCCCTTCTCTCCTATGCCCACGCCAGCCAAAGGAGAAGCCAGGCAAGGAAGACCTTTGGAGGTGGTCTTGAAGGTCGTCCACGCCACCTTGGAGGAAAGCCTTAGCACGCCCCCTACTTTAGGGTTTGTCAAGGAAACTACACCTTCAAGAATTTTGCAAGGAGAAAGAGGAGCTCATTTTGGTTGCGGGAGCAGCTGCAATTGGAGCAAGAGCCACGCCATCTTCACTATCATTTCAGAGGATTTTTGTGTTTTCATTACATGCATTTTCAATTCTAGTAGTTTAAGCATTCTTCTACTAGATTCTTGTTAAACAATTCCTCAATTTTAAACAAGTTGCCTTCATAAAATTTGTTTGTCTTGATTGCAATTTAAATTTCCCTTTCAGGCACTCACTTCCCTCCCTCTCTAATTACCCTAGGCTTTCACGTGCCTAGGGTGAGCTTAGAAGGAAGGTAGCTCTTGTCACCTAGGGTTACTATTAGGAGTAGTTTTCATTAATTATAAATCCTTTTTATTTCAATTACAAAATAGAAAAAAAAATGATATTTTGGAAGAACCAAAAAGAAAGTTGAGATTTATTTTCTAAGCAAGAGATTTGATTGCAAGCATATTACCTCCTTGGATGGCCCTAGATACTCCCCTATCGAGGTTATAAATTTTAAAAGTGTATGCGATTTCGCGTGTTACAATGACTTAAAAACCCACCTTTATAAATCACACCAAATTACGCATACAAACTAGGGATGAGGATACAGATTTGATCGTTAGAATTTCAGGGTCTATTTTTAGACTAGATCAGATATCCTTCTCTAAAATTCCACCTGAACTCATGATAGTTCAGGTGAATTGATCCTTTTTTGTAATATGGAAAGTATCTGGCTTAGTTTCTGTTTCAAAAACTTTTTGGCACCGTTGCCGGGGATGCATGGCTTTGCATTTTAATCGATTCTCTTGCTTGAAGTGGATCTCATCCCCTTGTCTCTCTTTTCTCTCGTGTGTGCAGGAACTATAGGTAGAAAGCAGGAATTTGGAAGTAAGAGCTCAAAGTTCCTTTTCTTCCCACGATTTCAAGTTGGTCCCCCATTTCTTGTCACATTTAGGCTAAAAGACTACCAAAAAAATATTAAACTTGGCTTTGAGGATCCTAAACATCATAATTAAGTGGAGTGGTGCCCATAAAAAGTCCATTGTTTGCTTGTATACTTCATTAAACACCACTCTAATCCTAGTGTTGGTGTTCCATTTTTCGGGTCCAGATTTCTGTCTAGACTTCAAAAATCGATTCCCAGCACCACAAGTCTCTTAAAATCCAAAAATTTCACATAGCGATTCCAAATTAAGATAAGAATGTCTGTACCAAATTTAAGACTAATTGGGTTTATTTTTAATTTTAAAAAATTCGTGGACTGCCGAGGGGTTTTACCCTCTAATCTTCCTATTTCTCTACTATTCATGAATTTTTACAATTTTCATACTCATTCAATTTTTGTGAAATTTAGCTTTCTGGAATCCTTGCGAAATTATACATCTCACATGAAATCTCCAAAATTTTCTGAGGCTAATGGTTGTACAGAAAGTAAGAAACACCCACGGGTATAATTTCTAGACTTTGACACCAGCACAAACAAAAATTCAAAACAAATATCAAAAAAACTTCTAAAATCTTGGAAAAATCTTTTCTAGAATCCTTGTTTGATTTTACATAAAGTAGTAGTGTTGGTTGCAATGTTTGGACCACTACTTAATCAGGAAGCCTAAAAAAGATTCATTGGTAGTTAAATTTCTATGTTAGGGTTCAAATCCAATTCGGGTTTCTTTCTTTCTTTTTAGTCCCACAACATAAAGGAAACACATCACCACCAATACAACTTGTTTTCCTTTGATTGTGGAAGTTTCAAACTTGTTTGAACATTTAAAAGGAGAAACCCTAAAACACATTAAATTAAATTGAATCCTAAAAGATAGAAATACAAAAATTGTGTGACAACTTGTTTGAAATTGAAACAACTTTCCAATTGCTGCGCATACAAAAAAAAATTGAAATAACAAGGCAACAACCCAATCAACGCCCTCCACATTTTGTGTGCACACTAGTATCCTATACCTAATTACAATTTGTAGCAATTTGACCCCTAAGGTTTTCATCAACTTAGGCTTGCTATATAGGTCTCAAGTTTTCTATGGTTAATACCAATTCTATCATCTATATCTGGTGATTAGGCTAAGGGGCTGTGTCAAATGCCCAGGCGTGGGTTTGTACAAACACCTAGGGATTTTCCTAGGAAACATTTGGGCCCAAACCTCCCCTTGGGCAACTTGGCTAGATTTGTTGACAGAACGGGTATTCACTGTTAATTACTTATTTCCTAAGTAGACCAAGTCTTAGGTTAATTTTTTTAAAGAGTCACACTAATGTTTGGTCTAGAATTTGTTGTTTTAATTGCACACTTTCTCTCATCTCTTTCTCTTCTCCTCCCCTCAAATTCTTCCAAAACAGTGCATGCACGGGTGAAGGTCCCAAAGACCACATCTTGATGGACCATCTGATTTTGCCCCCCGCACTAGAAAATCTTTGTTTTCTTCTCCTTCCACTTCTAAAAAAATTCTGCTTCCGCTTCTAACCCGTCAGCCGACCCACAAGCTGACTTCCCCCTCCCTCACCTCCCTCATCTGGAGCAACCAGAAATTCCTGCAGGGCCAGGTGGCTCTCCAATCCTAACTCAAAATACAAACCTCTTTGCCTTGATGGTCAACCATTTGGTTCTGCTGCAACAAAATCAAGATGATTTGGCCAAGACTGTAACAAAGCTAGCTAACCAAGGGCAAAACCCACCACCCCGCCAATAGCCCGTCGTTCCTCTTGAGGATCTCTATGATCCATCCAATTATGCGGAAAGACCTGGGGTGGTCATACCACAAGGGGATTTTGAGATCAAACCAACCATTCTAAATCTTATCAAGCATTTTCATGGTCTTCCAAGAGAGGACCCTTTTTGTCATCTCGAGGAATTAGCTATCCTCGCTCGAACCACTCATTCCCGCAATGTGCAGGATGACATGTGGTTAATGAGACTTTTTCCCCTCTCTCATAAAGATAAAGCTTCACATTGGTTTAGAACGATTGGGCACCCGATTATCACCTGGCCCCAATTAAAGAGCACTTTTCTAAAGAAATTTTTTCCGATCGGTCGAATTAACACTTTAAGAAGATCCATAACGACTTTTCAACAAAAAATTGGTGAACCCCTCCATGAAGCCTGGGAAAGATTCCAAGAGCTTTTAAGAAGTTGTCTCCACCATGAAATTTCGCAATGGCAGTTAGTGCAAATCTTCTATCATGGATTAGAAGATCAATTGAAGCAATTTGTGGATGCCTCATGAGGGGGAAATTTCCTCAATAAAGATGCCGAAAGTGCCTATCTCGTCCTTGAAGAAATGAGTGAAAACTCATTTAGTAAGACTTCAATGGACACTTTTGGTAGAACACAAACTCCTAGACACGGAGTCAATGAAATTGACTCCAAATCCACCTCTGTTCTAGTCACGCAGGATGATCTATATATGTTAGCTAAACGACTGGACCAGATGCAAATTCACCAGAAAAAAATGGAAGAAAAGCTCACAAACAAACAAGCTCCATACTTTAACTCTCCACACACTAACACTCCACATCTTCTCCGAAGAGAAAATCTGCACAATATTGATGCCACACTAGTTGGTCAGCAGTTTCCAGCTAATTTCCCACAAGAATTGACTGGGAATTTTGATCAGAATATTTCTGATCCCACCACAAAAAATATTATGCTCTCCAGGATCAATTTAGAAACCCCTCCAACACTTACAATCAAAATTGGTGGACCAACCCGAATCACTCCTGGAAAAGCTCGAACCCGATTCCTTTTCCCAAACAAAATCATTTTGGGAATTATGAGCAACCTATATATCAACTTGGACCATCCCAGGAAAATATTAATACTTAGGTCATGAAAACTCTACAAGGTATGCAGAATCAAATGACAGAAGTAACCCGCATGATTACCAACTTGCAACACCAAGTTAAGGTTACTCCTGATCATTGACCTGTTGGGAATTTACCTTCCCAACTGATGCCCAACCCGAATAATCAAAGGAATCAATTCTATGGTGGATATCCTGTTAACCCATTCAACCAGCACCTCAGCATCCCCTGGGTTTCCATAACCGTCAGGCTTCCCATCCTCATCCTAGACATAACCAAATTACCAATGCAGTTACTTTGAGGAATGGGAAATCCACTCAAGACCCCCTGCCTGTTAAAGAAAGTCATTTCAACGAAAAACATATCAACTCTTCTCCATCTTCCTCTAACATTGTTCAAGAACCTAATAATGCAAAACAGGAAAACCCTGCACCACTTCCACAAGCCCTCCTTTCTTCACAAAATAAGAAAAAGAAGAAATCAGAGCCCACTGATATGGAATTATTGGATTTATTTGGGCAAGTTGAAATTAACATACCTCTCCTAGATGCCATAAAAAATATCTCTGCATATGCAAAATTTCCAAAAGATTTGTGTACCCCAAAAAGGCAACCCAGAAATTTAGGAAAGGTGATCCTTCCTGAGATAGGCAGCTCAGTTGTGAAGAGTCGACTGCCTCTTAAGGGAAAAGATCCCCACAATTCCCCCTTGATTCAAGTTATCATTATTGATACTTCTTTTGATCACACCTTGTTGGATCTCGATGCCTCAATTAATCTTATCCCCACAATTATTTTTGAGGAATTTAAAATCGATGAATTAAAGCCTGTTGAGGTTACTCTTCAATTAGCCGACGGATCTATAACTAAACCAAGGGGAATTGTTGAGGATGTCCTTTTCCGGGTCAATATTTCTCTATTTGCAATAGACTTTTTAGTTCTTGACATAGAGGTACTGGAAGCATTGAAGTTTGCCCCTATAATTCTTGGAAGACCATTCCTAGCCACCACCCGTGCAAATATTGATTATGATTCTGGTAAAATGAAGATCATGTGTGGTGGTGAATCTATAACCCTAGATATTTTCCAAGCTTGTAGGAGGTTCCAAGAACCTGATATCTTTGATGACTCAAATTCAGAAATGGAAAATATTGTGGAGGAAACTTTGTAGATTTCCCATTTAGGTTCTTGTTTTGCCATTAACACGGTTCTTGAACAATCCACTTCCTCTCACCCTTCAACCCGAACCACACATGTAGCTAACACTCCAGCTGACTCGTTCACTCTAACTTCACCACTAACAAAAAAAGCAAAAATTCTTTCGGAGCCAGGCCCACAATCGGAATTAAAACCCCTTTCCGACTCCCTTAGATATGTTTTCCATGGTCCAAATCAGACCCTGGCCTTGATTATAAATTCTGGACTTACTGGGGCACAAGAACACAAACTTCTCCATGTTTTGAGTAAATATGGATAAGCTATTGGCTATACCTATTCTGATCTTAAGGGTAATCATCCATCCTATTGTACACATCGTATATATTTAGAGGACGATTCTTGCCCCTCCTTCTAACCAAAAAGGTGCTTGTATCGTAATATGCAGGATGTGGCAAAAAAGGAGATTATTAAATGGATTGATGCCAATATCATCTACCCCATTTTTGACAGCTCCTCCGTTAGTCCAACACAAGTTGTGCCCAAAAAGGCTGGACTAACAGATGTCACCAATGACAATGGGGAGAATATAGCCACTCGAATTGCCTCTTCTTGGCGCATGTGTATTGGTTGCAGAAAATTAAACACCACCACCAAGAAGGACCATTTTCCGCTCCCCTTTATCGATGAAATCTTGGAGCGATTAGTTGGATGGGATTTTTACTATTTTCTGGATGGTTATTCTAGCTATAATCAGGTAGTGGTTCATTATGAGGACCAGGACAAAACAACTTTCACCTACCACTTCGGAGCCTTTGCTTTTCGAAAAATGTCCTTCGGTCTTTGCAACGCACCTACGACTTTTCAAAGGTGTATGCTTGCAATATTTTCAAACCTGGCAGGTGAATGCTTAGAAGTCTTTACGAATGACTTCTCTCTTTTTGGTGATTCTTTTGACCATTGTCTCAAGAACCTTGGAAGAATGCTCCAAAAATGCATATAAGCCAATCTGGTCCTCAGGAAAAAAGTCATTTCATGGTCCAAGAAGGTATTGTCTTGGGCCAAGTTATCTCAAAACAAGGAATCGCAATAGATAAAGCAAAAATAGATGCTATATCTAAGCTCCCACCACCCACTACTGTCAAACAGATCAGATCCTTTTGGGTCATGTGGGTTTCTATGTTAGATTCATACAAAATTTTTCCCAAATCTCCAAGCCCTTAAGTCAACTGCTTACTAAAGACCAGCCATTCAATTTTAATGATAAATGCTTGGAGAGTTTTTTGAGGTTGAAGGAGGTTACTGAAGCGCAAATTTTGTAGGGACCTGATTGGAATAGTCCCTTTGAATTAATGACAGTTACCTTAGATTTTGCTGTGGGGACTATTCTAGGACAAAGAATTGGCAAGAAGCCCGTTGTGAACTATTATGCTAGCAAAACTCTTGATGATGCACAACAGAATTACATGGTTACTAAAAAGGAACTTCTTGCCATTGTATTTGCCTTAGAAAAATTTAGATCGTATCTTTCGGGGTCACATGTCACTGTATATACCAACCACTCAGTACTTAAATATTTGCTGACGAAACAAGATGCAAAACCCTGCCATATCCGTTGGATCCTACTGCTCCAGGAATTTGACCTAGAAATCAAGGATAAGGTGGGATCACAAAATGTAGTGGCGACCATCTCTCTCGTCTTATGATGAATGACATAATGACCCCACCTAATCATTTCCCCGATGAAAGCATTTTAGCAGCCACTACCGTCGGTTTGCGCCCATCGCAAACTATTTAGTAATAGAACGAATCCCAGCCGATTGGCCAAAAACAAAATGGGATAAGTTCTTTGCTGACATTAAATACTGTCTTTGGGAGGAGCCTGACCTTTTCCGCATTTGTGTCGATCAGGTCATTCGACGATGTGTACCTGATTCTAAAATCTATGATTTTCTGACACATTGTCGTTGAATGGCCTGTGGCGGACATTTTTCGGGCAAGAAAACTGTAGCTAAAATCCGTAATGTGGGATTCTTTTGGCCCAGCTTGCATAAAGATGCTTATAATTTTTTTCAATCTTGTGTGAGTTGCCAGAGCATCGGCAACATGACTCGGAAGGATATGATGCCCCCTACTCCTATTTTAGAGGTCGAAATTTTTGATGTTTGGGGCATCGACTTCATGGGACCATTCATCAACTCTGGTGGATATTCTTATATACTAGTCGCAATCGACTATGTTTCTAAGTTGATAGAAGCAATACCCATCCGCACTAATGACCACCGTGTGGTTTTCAAATTTCTTAAGAAGAATATTTTCTTAAGATTCAGCATTCCAAAAGTGATTATTAGTGACGGAGGCTCACATTTCACTCATTCACAATTCTGTCACCTTCTTTCTAAATATGGGGTTAATTACAAAATTTCCACTCCTTATCACCCCAAAACAAATGGCCAGGCAGAAGTTTCTAACCAGGAAATCAAAAATATTTTACAAAAGATGGTTAGGCCCAACTGTAAAGACTAGCCCACCAAATTGGATGACGCTTTATGGGCCAACCGTACCACCTTTAAAACACCACTCGACATGTCTCCCTCCCATCTAATTTTTGGGAAGGCATGCCATCTCCTGGTAGAACTAGAACATAGGGCTTTTTGGGCAATAGAACAACTAAACATGGATTTATCTGATGCTGGTATCCATAGAAAACTATAATTAATTGAGTTAGAGGAATTACGTAATTTTTCCTATGAAAATGCAAGGATTTATAAAAATCGAACAAGGAAATTTCATGATAAATACATTTTTCGGAAACACTTTGACATTAATCAACACGTTTGGCTTTCTGATGCTAGATTACATCTTTTTCCTGGCAAATTAAAATCCAAATGGACCAACCCCGTTATTGTCCCCAAAACTTATCCATACGGCACTGTTGATCTTTTCGATCCTAAAACTAATACAGCATTTCAAGTCAACGACCAACGTTTAAGGCCCTATTTTATCAGACCTCGAATCTTCCGTCCGAATCCTTCGATTTCACTGAACCAAACATCGTTGATCACTAATGCAAACTACGCCCAGCTGAATGGCGTAAAAAATATCACTGGATGGGAGGTAACCCATCATTTTCTTTTTGCTTCTTTTTCTTTCTTTTCCCCAAGTTTTGACTATCCTAAATCCGACCACCTTTTACTCTGGTAATCCCTCTTTCCCTCCTATTACATGAGGACATTGCATATCTTAAGCATAGGGGGGTGTTTTTAAATTTTCGATGATTGATTTAGAATTTTCAACACCTAAAAACATACATTTTTCTTCAGTCATTTTATTTTCCTACTTGCATACCCAAAAAAATAAAAATGTTGAAAACTTTTTGAGGAAAAATTTCACATCAGGACTAAGGTTGAAAAACTCACTTTTGGTACAATAGAATTTAATCTTTAACGAACTACGGATGATGATACAGACCTGATCATTAGAATTTCAGGGTCTATTTTATCCTAGATCAGATATCCTTCTCTAAAATTCCACCTGAACTCATGATAGTTCAGGTGACTTGATCCTCTTTTGTAATATGGAAAGTATCTAGCTTAGTTTCTGATTCAAAAACTTGCATTTCTTGCGGAACTTCGTGTGTCAAATTTCACACACAAGCCAACAAATAAAAACTACTAAAAATCAGAAAAACCCCTTTTTGGCCTTTGTAAAAGTCTGAAGCAGATCATTGGTTTGACTTCCCACCGCCGAGAAGGAGGAAAATGCCTCCTTTGAGGACACGATGTCAACATGTTACATGATCGCACCGCAAAAATACGCCTGCAATTGTGCCATCTTGTGCTATTTTCTAGCATTACCAATGCATATTAGGTCTCCATAGTTGCATTGTAAAAGTACATGCATGCATGCACTTAATTGAGAGGGGAGGAGAATGAAATAAGTGGCCTTACATTTTACATTTTTTCTCAAGTGCATCTTTGCAAAATTCCCATCTCTATTTTTATTTCCATTTCATTTTGAAATCTTTCTTCCTGCAGCTGCTATGCATGGTCTCACCTTCTCGCGCCATGCTCTGCAGTAGACCTCTCCCTGCAGCTGCATGCAGCCATTCCCTGCCATGCCATGCATTAGCCTTGCCTTCTTCCTTTATAAAAGACCACGGCTCCTTTGCAAACAGCCTGGTCCCAGCCAAGAAAACGTAGCACTTCTAGGCCACCGTCCTCTCCTCCCTCTCCCTCCATACGTCGGCCCTCCTCAGAGACACCCGGTGGACAGGAGTCTTGACTGTGGTGAGCACCCACCATCGTGAAACCACCACTGCCTAGCTCTTCGAAGAGCTGGTGGGCGTGGTGGCCTTCTTCACTGTCTTCTTCGTTTCAAGCCATTCCAGCCATTGGAGCAGTAGCTTCAAGCTTGAAGCTCAAAGCTTCGCACGCCCTGCAGCAGCGGCAAGAAGGCAGCAGCAGCACGCAGCAACAACCCCAGCCCTTTCCGCGTGCCCCTGCAGGCACTCTTGCCTCCTTCTCCTTTGCACTGCCCTTGCCTTCAGCTTCTTCGTGCAAGTGCCCTGTCGTACTCTCTCTTCCGCAACATCCCACCGCACGCCACTATAGTGGCCGGCCAAGCCTCTCCGCACTCCCTTGCCAACTCCCGCAAGCCACCGTGCAAGCAGCCATCGCCCTCGCCCTCCACCGTGCACGCCAGCAGCCTTCTCCGCGCGCTTTGTTGCAACCTTCCACCCGCAAACCACCAGCCGAAGCCACTCCGCCGCGCGCGCCGAGCCGGCCACCCTCACAGCACCTGCAGCTCCCGATCGCGCAGCTTGCCTGACCACTGTAGCCATTGTTCACGCGAGTCTGCGCGACATTGTGGCTACAGTGGGGTGGCCAGTGAGTTTCTCACTTTACCGGTCACCTGGCACGTCGCTACCTCCGTTTGCCCGTGCACGCACCTGCCTGCGCGTCTCCGCCAGCATCGCCCACACCCGCCCACGTACATCTACGTGCGCCAGCCCACTCCCAGCACCTGCCTTAGCCCACTTCCTTCACCACGTGCACCTGTGAGCGCCAGCACCTGTTCTCCACGCAACGCGGTGCACTACGGCCTCCTCTGCATGTGGCCACTCCCTCCAGGGCATGTCCTCGCACGCATTCGCGCCTACGCATGCGCTTGAGGATCTCCAGACGGTGCTCTGAAGCTGCGGACGTCTTAACTCGCCTCCAGCAGCGCGACTGCTCCCTCTCTCTCCCGCTCTCCCCCCCTCTCTCTCTCACTCTCTCACTCTCTTCACCGACGTTTACACACACATACACTCACACTTTCACACACACACACACCTATGCACTATTATTTGCATATATATATATACGTATATATATATACATATATTTATATACATACATATATATATATACTTATATTTATACATATAGTAGTACCTATATACTTACGTATTAGTATACATACATACATATATATACTTATATACATATACTACTATACATATACATATATCTATATATATAGTAGTATTAGTATACTTATATATATATATATACATATATATTTACATATATACATATACATATATATATATATTACATATATACTTACATATATCTATACATATATTAGTACTTATATAACTATGTATTAGTCTATATACATATATCTATATACATATATATATATATAAATATATATACATATCTGCATCTATATACTTATATATATATACATACATATATAAATACATATACTTATACATATATATATATATATATACATACATGTATACATATATATCTATACAACTATATATACATATATACATATATATACATATCTAGCTACATATACCTATATATACATATATTTTATATATATACACATATATATATAGACATCTATATAGTGTTATATACATACATACATACATACATATATATATCTATATATATACATCTATACATATATCTATCTATACATATAGCTACATATATACATATACTTATATATATACACATATACATATATATATACAAATATATATATATATACATATATATACCTATAGATATATTTACATATATACATATATATATTTTCACATTATTTACCATACGCTGTATCGCGGGAATATCTGCACCTGTTGCTAATATTCCCCGATACACACGTACAAAAAGCATGTTCACATTCATCTTCCACCATCCATCCTACATCTTACATGCGGCACTTCGTCCTGTTGGTTGCATCTTTCTAGATGACGACCGACTCGGCACCGTGCTACACCCATCTCCGCCTCCACCCCCACCCCTTTATACATATATAATATATACCTATATATATATACTATATTTACTTTATTTCTGCTTCTCTTTCATGCCAATAAAAAGATAAAAAGAAATATAAAAGAGAAAAGATGATCCTTGACTTGCAGGTACTCCGTCTTGCAAATAACAAGATCCATTTTGGAACCCTGTTTTGGCTCAAAGCCAAGAACCCAATTTTGAGGGTGTGCCTTAAGGACAAAGATTGCCAGAAAAAAATCTAAATAGAAAAAACACCAAAAACACAATAAATGAACGGAAGAGACCCATTGTAGGAAAGGCGTAGAAACTTGACTTGTAACCCCACTTCCCTGAGTTCAACCCTTGGCCTAAAAGTGACCAAGATAAAATCAAGTAGGCCAGGTTAAAAAAATTTTGTAAAGAGATGGTTAGATCCGATTTAGGTTAACCACTATACACACTTCAACGATAAAATCATCATATTAACAACCTATTCGGGTCCGACACCATACCTTTTCTGGCACTGTTGCCGGGGAAATGCACCTTCAAGTAAGTTTTTACTCCATTCCTGTAATTCTTTCTCTTCTCTTCTCTCTTCACGGGTATCTCTGTTTTTGGTGTGTAGGTGAACCTGTTGCAAGGAGAAGACAGGCAGACGAAGTCGGGAATGTGGGCAGATCCAAGGTGGGAAGACGCCGACACTGCATTGGAGCTTCACACACGTTGCCGAACAAGTAGGTTTTCTTTTCATAGCAACCTAGGTTAACTTGTAACCTTAATAAAAATAAAAACTAAAAACTATAAAAACATCTTGGGATCTCTTGGGGCAAGTGGACTAAAATTCACTTGTTTGATTGATTGTCTTCACTCGCACCTCCCCAGGATTTCCCGCCCTACTTCGTATATCGAAAATCTAAGAATCTTGATTCTTGAATTTTTCGTCGTGTGAAGTATTCTTTGAGGCAAATAAAAAGATTGATTGCACCCCTCTTTGCCTCATTTACCTGCAAATTCGAGATCACATTTTTGGTGGGGAGACTTGGAATTGAGTTGATTCCAACCCCACCATGACTTTTCAACTTGCCTCAGATTCGATCCCGAGTACTGAGTATTTCAACACCAACAATTTTCGTTTCTTTATCTGTTGATTGAGCCTTGTGGGGACATCTTTTTGGTGATTAGGAGCACTTAAAGTGAAGTGCTTTGGCTCCCTTTCACATAAACTCTAAAACTGATTCGTGCATCCACACATAGAAATCTCCATTTAGGGTAGCCCATTTCATTTTAGCATGCATTAACCAACTGATATTGAAGAAGGGTTTGTTGGGCTTAGAAGAAAACCTGTATTCTCTCAGAAACCTGGAGATTGGTTGAATTAGTAATTTAGAGAAATCCTAAAATTCATACTACTTAAGGCTGAACTCTAAAAACCATTCACCTATAAAAACTTCAATTCGGGGAGATTTCCCCGTTGCATGTTTGTTTTACACACTCTGAAAATCAATCACTTGGGCATTACCCATAAACAACGCCCTTCACATTCCAAAAGCACTTGACGCTAAGCCTCTAACTAAAACTGGTAGTAACTTGACCCTTCTTAAGGATTGGAGGTCTAACAAACTACGTGTAGCGGCTACGTGCTGGTGAGAGTTCCCGCGTGCTATCGGGTGTCTAAGATTGGGGCAAATGGCCTTTCAATCTGGCCCAATGGTTCCCGGTGCTCGCATTCAGTTCCGTAGTTTGTGATAGTAGGTAACTTAGATCTTTAGGTCTAAGGGCACACAGTAGGGGTTAGGAATTTGATTGAACTGATTTGTCATCAAGTGTACCTTTGCAGCATCATTTCTCTCATCTCTTTTCCCTTCTCATCTCCCAATTCTTCCTGCGGTAGTGCATGTTTAGGAGGAGGTCACAAAACCCTGAACTGTTTGAATTGACTGATAAATCTAGAAAACAAGCCGAATCATCCTCCTCCACACACATGGCTACACGCAAACCCCCAAATCCCGAGGGAGGAAACTGCCCTCAGAACCTGCCAGGTGGTGGAGCCTTAGATCCCATAACCTGCCTCCAAGCCCAAATGGAAATGTATAATGAGAAAATCGAAGCCATTCGGGAAACATTGGAGGAAATGCAGAACCCTCCCGAACGGGAGGAGCCTAAGTCTCTTGGCTCCTATCAGAATCCCGCTACTACAGAGACCATAGGACAAATTCGGGTCCCCATGGGTGGGGACGACTTTGAACTGAAACCTAACATTATTGGCCTAATAAATTTTCACTCCCATGGTCTTGCAAGTGATGATCCTTTTCTCCACTTGGAAGACCTATCCCAATTGGCTAAAATGATTAAACCAAGAAATGTCAGGTTACCTATAGTCCTCATGAAAATGTTCCCATTTTCATTGCGGGATAAAGGGTCGCAGTGGTTACGCACCCTTGGGAGAACCATCCACTCTTGGGAAGAGAAGTGAACAGCGTTTCTGAAGAAGTTCTTCCCAATCGGGCGAACCAACGTGCTTTGCCGTGCTATCACTTCATTTGCACTGCAAAACAGCGAACAATTTCATGAGGCATGGGAGAGGTATAATGACCTCCTTAGGAAGTGTCCGCACCACGGTCTGCCTAAGTGGCATATAGCCCAGATTTTCTACTACGGGCTAAATGAGACTTTGAAGCAGATTGCAGATGCTTCCTGCGGAGGGAACTTTATGAATAAAGACGAGAATGGAGCATTTGAATTGTTTGAAATTATGAGTGAAAACTCAATAAACAATGCTTCCATTGTCGCCTTTAATCGTACCAGCCAACCCCAAAATGTCCACGATGTTGACACGGGACCCTCCCAGTCATCCACTTATCTAAGCCTTATTGCTAAAAAATTGGATGAAGTCTCCGTCATGCACAAGAAGCTGGACGAGCTTCTGGCGAACCCCGCCCCATCTATGGCAAACACCCCCACTTCACCACTTCATCACAATCCAAATTCTTCCAACACCAGGCTTATCTCTAGAAACCCCGTTAGACCTTCCTTACCGAGTGTCGCGCCAAGCGACTCGGTAAGTCATGTGGAATTGGCTTCTGCGAGACAGTATTTCGACACAGAGGACCAAGCCTTGGTGTGCTCGGACGCATATTTATACGCGGACACGTCTTATGGCATAGAAGACACTTGCGCCCTGGAGAATAACCCGTTCTCTGCCACTCATAACCCAGGGTGGCAAAATCATCCAAATTTTGCATGGTCCAACAACCCGCAGCACCAAAACCCCGCGGGTGGACCAATGCGACAGTCCACACCTGTCATCCTAAGGGCCCAGTCTAATCCTATAGCGAATCGGCCATCAGGCCCTTGTGTACTGCAAGCAGAACACGCATCAAATCCTCTCGACAAATTGATGCGAATGATGACGGAAATGTCAAAGCGCCATGAAGGGAACATGACCTCTCTTCAGCACCAATTGGTGCAGCAGAATGATGAGATCAGTCAACTACGCATGGCAACTCGATCTCAGGGCACTCTCCCTGCCTAAACTATACCCAATCCGCGAAATTTCGTACCCCGTGGTCCGCAACCACAGGTACAACCTTTTCAGGGGTAGGTTAATCAAATTCTGCACGCTCCGAGCATTCCACCAAGATTTTAGGCTAATCCTGCTGCAGCACTGTACTCTTATGTCCCTATTGCAAACCCTCTTCCACCGTATGATCCCACTGGACCCGCATCGTCCAATGCTATCACTACGAGGAGTGGTAAGCAGACTGTCGATCGACCTCAACCTGATCTTGGCCCGTCTTCTTCTTCATTGCCCTCTCATTCGGGATGCGCACTGCATTCGCGAGAGGACGATACACCCAAATTGGTGCCAGAATCAGTCCCATTCCCTGAGACTCTACTGAGGGAGCCAAAAGGCAGGAAGAAAGACACGCAGGCCTTTGATAACCTGCGTAATTTGTTCAGGGATGTAAAAATCAAAGTATACCTACTGTCGCCCGATTTTTCAAAGACTACACAACACCTAGGCCACAGTCAAAGAAAACTAAAAATCTGGTGGTTCTCTCACCTCATGTGAGTTGTGCTATACTGTCAAACCTACCACTGAAGCAGAAAGATCCGGGTACACCACTCATTTCCTGTAGCATCCAAGGCTGCAATTTTAACCGTGCCCTGCTTGATCTAGGATCTTCCATAAACCTTATACCGACCATCATGCTCGAAAAATTTTCCTTGGGAAATCTGAAACCCACCCCTGTCATGTTATAGTTGGTAGATCGTTCTGTCAAAATCCCAAAGGGTGTGGTGGAAGACTTGGTGGTTAGGGTCAACAGTCTTTGTTTTCCTGTTGACTTTCTTGTTTTAGATATGGAAGTTCCTAGCTCACTTTCTGATTGTCTGATCATCCTTGGTCGACCTTTCTTGGCCACAACCCGCGCCCTTATCGGCTGCAAGTTGGGCTGTATTGAGATTGCCGATGGATCTGAAAAGATCAAGCTTAACATCTTCAAGGCAGCCAAGAACTTTGATTAATATTGCATTGAGGATGACACGTCTGACGAGGACATGATCGTCAGTGCGTGTATCGGAGTAATTGGGACCTATTCAGACTGCTGCAGATTACCTGACGACTGCTTGATCAACACATACTATGACGTTCCCTGATTGCGCCGCAAAAATACACCTGCAATTGTGCCATCTTGTGCTATTTCCTAGCATTACCAATGCATATTAGGTCTCCATAGTTGCATTGTAAAAATACATGCATGCATGCATTTAATTGAGAGGAGAGGAGAATAAATAAGTGGCCTTGCATTTTCCATTTTTCCTCAAGTGCATCTTTGCAATATTTCCATCTCCATTTTTTATTTCTTTTTTATTTTGACTTCCTTCCTGCGACTGCATCTTCTTCTTCTCCGTGCGCCATGCTTCCCTATAGCAGCCCTCTCCCTGCCAGCCCTTCCTTACGGCTACCACTCCCTACCGTGGCCATGCATGAGCCATGCACAGCCAGGGCATGGCTGTGCATGGCTTTCTTCTTCTATAAAAAGCCACGGCTCCTCGCAAAAATGAGCCTGGTCCCAGCCAAAAAAATGCAGCAGCACACCTTCTCCTTCCAGGCCACCACCGTCCTCTCCTCCCTCTCCCTCCATTCGCCGGCCCTCCTTCTTCGAGGAGACACCCGGTGGGCAGGAGCCCTCACTGTGGTGCACACCACCACAGTGAGACCACCACCGCCCAGCTCTTCAAAGAGCTGGTGGGCATGGTGGCTCTTTTCTATTTTTTTTTCCCGCTCCAGCACCTTCAGCCATTGTCGCAAGCTTCAAGATCTGAAGCTCGAAGCTTGGCGGCAGCAGCAGCAGCAACAGCCACAGCCCCTTCCGCATGCGTCTGCAGGTGCCCTCGCCCTCCGCACGCACCTGTAGGCCTCTCTGCCTCCCGCTTTCTCCGCCCTGTCGCACTCTCTTCCGCCTGCAACTGGCCTCTGCGTGCCTCTGCAGTGGCCGGCCAAGCGCTTCCCCGCACCCCTGCCAACACGTGCAAGCTTCCATGCAAGCTGCAGGCGCCCTCACCTCCCTCTCTACGTGCTCTATCGCAAGCTCTCCGTGCTCGCAACCGGTCGACGCAGACCCTCTTCCTCGCGGGCCAGCCCACGTGTGCCAGCCAGAGCCAGCCACACTCACACCACCTACAGCTCCCGGTTGCGCGGCGCAGACGACCACTGTAGCCACTGTTCACACGAGTCCGCATGACATTGTGGCTACAGTGGGGTGACTGATGAGCTTCTCACTTTACTGGTCACCCGACGTGCCGCAACCGGCCGTAGCCCGTGTCGCCCGCACTCGCCCGCACCCATCTGCCTCGCCTGCACTCTCCAACACGCGCCTACCTTCGCCCGCTCCCTTCGCCCATGCCTGCGAGCGCAACACGGTAAACTGCGTCTCCTCTCCGTGCCCTTCTCCCTCCAGCGCGCACTTGTCTGCGTGCTTGCGCGCCTGCACATGAACTTGAAGTCCTCAGACATTGGCCCTGGTCTGCAGACGCCTTAACAGCGCCCTTGCCTCCAGCAGCGCAGCTGCTCTCTCTCCCGCTCTCTCTCTCACTCTCTCTGCACCGACTCTCACACACACCTACACTAACACTTCCACACACCCACACACACCTACACTAACACTTCCACACACCCACACACACCTATACACTATTATAAACATATATATATATATATATATACGTGTACTCATATATATTGATATATATATACATATATTTATATACATATATATATACATATATACACATATATATACTTATATTTATACATATAGTACTACCTATATACATATGTATTAGTATACATACATACATATATATATATATCTATATACTTATATATATATATATACATATTTACATATATACATATACTTATATATATGTATATATACATATGCATATATACATATATACTTACATATATCTATACATATATTAGTACTTATATAACTATGTATTAGTCTATATATATATATATATATACATATATACATATATAGCTATATAACTATCTAAACATATATACATATATATACATATCTAGCTACATATACCTATATATATATGTTATTCTGTACATATATATATATATATATATATACATCTATATAGTATTATATACATAGATACATATATATATATATATATGTACATCTATACATATATCTATATATACATATACTTATTTATATACATATACATATATACATATATCTATATATATATTTATACATATATATACCTATAGATAACCATATATACATATAGATATATTTACATATATACATATATATGTATATATATTTTCACGTTACTTATCATACGTGGTATCGCGGGAATATCTACACCAGTTGTTGATATTCCCTAATACACGCGTACAAAAAAAAGCGTGTTCGCATTCATCTTCCACCATCCATCCTACACCTTACACGCGGCACTTCGTCCTGTTGGTTGAGTCTTTGTAGACGACGACCGACTCAACACCGTACTACACTCCATCTCCGCCTCCACTCCTACCCCTTTATATACATAATATATACCTATATATATATACTGTATTTACTTTATTTCTATTTTGCTTTCCTGTTAGAAAAAGGATAGAAAAATATATAAAAGAGAAAATATGATATTTGACTTGTAGGTACTCCGTCTTGCAAATATCAAGACCAGTTTTGGAACCCTGTTTTGGCTCAAAGCCAAGAACCCAATTTTGAGGGTATGCCTCAAGGACAAATATTACCAGAAAAAAATCTAAATAAGAAAAGCACCAAAAACACAATAAACTAACGGAAGTGACCCGTTGTAGGAAAGGCGCAGAAACTTAACTTGTAACCCCACTTGCCTGAGTTCGACCCTGGGCCTAAAAGTGACCAAGATAAAATCAAGTAGGCCAGGTTAAAAACTTTTGTAAAGAGATGGTTAGGTCCGATTTTGGTTAACCACTATACACATTTCAACTATAAAATTACCATATTAACAACCTATTCGGGTCCAACACCACACCTTTTCTGGCGCCATTGCCGGGGAAGTGCGCCTTCAAGTGAGTTTTTACTCCATTCCTATAATTTTTTCTCTTCTCTCTTCACGGGTGTCTCTGTTTTTGGTGTGTAGGTGAACCTGTTGCAAGGAAAAGGCAGGCAAACAAAGTCGAAGACGTGAGTAGATCCAAGGTGGGAATGAGAGCGTGAAGATGTCGACACCGCATTGGAGCTTTGCACACATTGCCGAACAAGTAGGTTTTCTTTTCTTAGCAAACTACGGTTAACTTGCCACCTTAATAATAAAAAAAAAAAACTAAAAAACTAGAAAAACTTCTTGGGATCTCTTGGGGCAAGTGGATTAAAATTCACTTGTTTGATTGATTGTCTTCACTCCCACCACCCCGCGATTTCCCGCCTTACTTCGCATAGTGAAAATCCAAGAATCTTGATTCTTGAATTTTTTGCCGTGTGAAGTATTCTTTGAGGCAAACACAAAAAGATTGATTGCACCCCTCTTTTGCGTCACTTATCTACAATTCGGGATCACCTTTTTGGTGGGGAGACTTGGAGTTGAGTTGATTCCAACCCCACCACGACTTTTCAACTTGCCTAAGTTTTGATCCTGAATATTTCAACACCAACAATTTGAGTTTCTTTATCTATTGATTGAGCCTTGTGTGTGGAAATCATTTCTGGTGATTGGGAGCACTTGAATTGAAGTGCTTTGGCTCCCTTTCACACTAATACAAAACTGACTCGTGCATCCACACATAGAAATCTCCATTTAGGGTAGCCCATTGCATTATAGCATGCATTAACTAACTGATATTGAAGAAGGGTTTGTTGGGCTTAGAAGAAAACCTGTATTCTGGCAAAACCCGGAGATTGGTTGAATTGGTAATTCAGCAAAATCCTAAAATCCACACTACTTAAGGCTGAACTCTAAAAACCTTTCTCCAATTAAAAACTTCAACTCGGGGAGATTTCCCTGTTGCATGCTTGTTTTACACACTCTGAAAATCAATCACTTGGGCATTACCCGTAAACAATGCCCTTCACATTCCAAAAGCACTTTACCCTAAACATCTAACTAAAACAAGTAGTAACTTGACCCTTCTTAAGGATTGGAGATCTAACTACCTGCATGTAGTGGCTACGAGTTGGTGAGAGTTCCCGCGTGCTATCGGGTGTCTAAGACTAGGGCAAACGGCCTTTCAATTTGACCCGATGGTTCCGCAGTGCTCGCATTCGGTTCCGTAGTTTGTGATAGTAGGTAAATTAGATCTTTAGGTCTAAGGGCACACTGTTGAAGTTAGGAATCTTATTGAATTGATTTGTCATCAAGTGTACCTTTGCGGCGTCATTTCTCTCATCTCTTCTCCCTTCTCATCCCCCCAATTCTTCCTGTGGTAGTGCATGTTTGGGAGGAGGTCACAAAACCCTGAACTGTGTGAATTGACTAATAAATCTAGAAAAGAAGTCGAATCGTCCTCCTCCACAAACATGGCTGCACGCCCACCCCCAAATCTCGAGGGAGGAAATCGTCCTCAGAACAGACCAGGTGGTGGAGCCATAGATCCCATAACCTGCCTCCAAGCCCAAATGGAAATGTATAATGAATAAATGGAAGCCATTTGGTAAACATTGGAGGAAATGCAGAACCCTCCCAAATGGGAGGAGCCTAGGTCTCTTAGCTCCTATCAGAATCCTGATACTACAAATACCATAGGACAATTTCGGGTCCCCATGGGCGGGGATGACTTTCAACTAAAACCTAACATTATTGGCCTAATAAATTTTCACTTCCATGGTCTTGCAAGTGAAGATCCTTTTCTCCACTTGGAAGACCTAACCCGACTGGCTAAAACGGTTAAACTAAGAAATGTCGGGTTACCTATAGTCCTCATGAAAATGTTTCCATTTTCATTGCCGGATAAAGCGTCGTAGTGGTTAGGCACCCTTGGGAGAACCATTAACTCTTGGGAAGAGATGCGAACAGCGTTTCTCAAGAAGTTCTTCCCAATCAGGTGAACCAATGCGCTTTGCCGTGCCATCACTTCAATTACGCAACAAAACGGCAAACAATTTCATGAGGCATGGGAGAGGTATAATGACCTCTTCAGGAAGTGTCCGCACCACGGTCTGCCTAAGTGGCATATAGCCCAGATTTTCTACTATGGGCTAAATCAGACTTTGAAGTAGATAGCAAACGCTTCCTGCGGAGGGAATTTTATGAATAAAGATGAGAATGGAACATTCGAACTATTTGAAAATATGAGTGAAAACTCAATGAACAATGCCTCCATTGTCCCCTTTAATTGTACCAACCAGCCCCGAAATGTCCACAAAGTTGTCACGGGACCCTCCCATTCATCCACTAATTTAAGCCTTATTGCACAAAAACTGGATGAAGTCTCCGTCGTGCACAAGAAGCTGGATGAGCTTCTGGCCAACCCTGCCCGATCTCTGTCAAACACCACCTCTTCACCACTTCATCACAATTCCAATTCTTCCAACACCAGGCTTATCCCGACAAACCCAGTTGACCTTCCTTACTGAGTGTCGCGTCGAGCGACTTGCTAAGTCATGTGGAACTGGCTTCTGTGAGCCAATATTTCAACACGGAGGACCAAGCCTCTGTGTGCTCGGACGCATACTTTCATGTGGACACGTCTTCTAGCATAGAAGGCTCTTGCACCTTGGGGAACAACCCGTTCTCTGTCACGTATAACCCAGGGTGGCACAATCATCCGAACATCGCATGGTCCAACAACCCGCAGTGCCAAAACCCCGTGGGTGGACCAATGCGACCGTCCGCACCCGTCATCCCAAGGGCCCAATCTAATCCTATGGCAAATTCACCATCAGGCCCTTGCGTACCACAAACAAAACACGCATCAAGTCCTCTTGACAAATTGATGCGAATGATGACGGAAATGTCAAAGCGCCATGAAGCGAACATGACCTCTCTTCAGCACCAATTGGCACAGCAGAATGCTGATATCAGTCAACTAGGCATGGCGACTCGATCTCAGGGCACTCTTCCGGCCCAACCTGTTCCAAACTCCCAAAACTTTGTACCCCGTGGTCCTCAACCACAGGTACAACCTTCTCAAGGGCAGGTTAATTAAATTCTGCAAGCTCCGAGCATTCCACCGGGATTTCAGGCTAATCCCACTGCAGCACCGCACTGTTATGTCCCTCTTGCGAACCCTCCTCCGCCGTATGATCCCACTGGACCCGCATCGTCCAATGCTATCACTACGAGGAGCAGTAAGTAGACCGTCGATCCGCCTTGACTTGATCCTGGCCCGCCTTCTTCTTCATCGCCCTCTCATTCGGGATGCGCACCACATTCGCGAGAGGACGATACACCCAAATTGTTGCCAGAATCACTCCCATTCCCTGAGGCTCTACTGAGGGAGCCAAAAGGCAAAAAGAAAGATATGCAGGCCTTTGATAACCTGCGTAATTTGTTCAGGGATGTAGAAATTAAGGTACCCCTTCTCGAGGCTATCGACCACATGCCTACTGTCGCCCGATTTTTCAAAGACTACACAACACCCAGGAGACAGGAAAAGAAAACTAAGAATCTGGTGGTTCTCTCGCCTCATGCGAGTTGTGCTGTACTGTCAAACCTACCACCGAAGCAGAAAGGTCCGGGCACACCGCTTATTTCCTGTAGCATCCAAGGCTACAATTTTAACCGTGCCCTACTTGGTCTAGGATCTTCCATAAATCTCATACCGACCATCATGCTCGGAAAATTTTCCTTGGGAAATCTGAAACCCACCCCTGTCACGTTATAGTTGGCAGATCGTTCTGTCAAAATCCCAAAGGGTGTGGTGGAAGATGTGGTTGTTAGGGCCAACAGTCTCTGTTTTCTGTTGACTTTCTTGTTTTAGATATGGAAGTTCCTAGTTCACTTTCTGATTGTCCGATCATCCTTGGTAGACCTTTCGTGGCCACAGCCCGCACCCATATCTACTGCGAGTCAGGATGTATTGAGATTGCCATTGGATCTGAAAAGATCAAGCTTAACATCTTCAAGGCAGCCAAGAACTTTGATTGCGATTGCATCGAGGATGACATGTCTGATGAGGACATGGCCATCAGCGCGTGTATCGAACTAATTGGGACCTATTCGGACTGCTGCGGATTACCTATAAACAATGATGACTACCTGACCAACACATATTGTGACGTTCCCCCATCCCGCCCTTGTCCCGTACCTTCTCCTGACCAAACTTCTGACGAGGTTTTCTCCGCTTCCCATACCTCGTGGTTTGAGTCATATCCGGGCTACTCACCACCGGTCCACACTCTTGAAGACCGGATTACCCTTTCTTCCCCGCCAAATTAGGTGGATTTGCAAATCCACACTGGGACCTTAAGCCCATATACTTCTCACTGGGGCTATTCCTTTTTGGATCCATCTATCCAAGAAGCCCCTCTTCTTGGCCAATCTGAAGGCCAATTCCTTCCTCCTGACTTGTTCTCCAACCTACCTAGGACACTCTCATCCCAAGAAATGCCAGATCTTTCACCATCCACTTCCGAGCTAAAAGAGCTACCTAGTACACTTAAGTATGTTTTCCTAGGGCCAAATGAAATGCTCATTATAATCATCAGTTCAAAATTGACCTGCGAGCAAGAGTGCAAATTAACTAAGGTCCTCATAGAACACAAGGCAGCTATTGGATGGTCTTTATGAGACTTATCTGGCATTAACCCCTCCTACTGCACTGACCGTATATATATGGAGGAGGAGGCTTGACCTTCCAGCGAGATGCAGTGACGTATCAACCCTAACATGTGGGAGGTCATTAAGAAAGAAATCATTAAGTGGCTAGATGTGGGTATAATCTACCCGATCAGTGATAGCCCCTGGGTAAGTTCGATTCATGTTGTGCCCAAAAAGGTAGGACTCACCATCCATGTCAATGACAGGGGTGAATCCATCCCCACACGCACTCCTACATCTTGGAGAGTGTGTGTGGATTATAGGAAACTCAATGCTGCAACCAAGAAAGATCACTTCCTGCTACCATTCATTGACCAAATCCTAGAGTGGTTAGCGGGAAATAAATTTTTTTGTTTCCTGGATGGATTCTCAGGATATAACCAGGTGGCAATTGACCCCCGAGACCAAGAGAAAACCACTTTTACCTGCCCTTTCGGCACCTTCGCATTTAGAAGAATGCCGTTCGGACTTTGCAATGCGCCAGCAACTTTCCAGAGATGTATGCTGGAGATATTCCATGACATGGTGGGTGACTTTCTCGAGGTCTTCAAGGATGACTTTTTGGTCTTTGGACCATCTTTTGACGAATGTCTTGCCAACCTGACTCGTATCCTTTGGAGATGTATTGATGTAAACCTCGTGCTTTCCTGGGAAAAAAGTCATTTTATGGTGCACGAGGGAATTGTTCTCGGACATATCATCTCCGATAGGGGTATCGAGGTTGATAGAGCTAAGCTCGATGTCATTGCTGATTTACCTGTGCCTGGCTCTGTCAAGCAAATCCGCTCCTTCCTGGGACACGTCGGTTTCTATAGGAGATTCATCAAAGATCTCTAAAATTTCTCAACCCTTAACTCATCTCCTATCAACCGACGTACCCTTCGATATGGGCCCCGACTGTATATAAGCATTCACGCAGTTGTGTAATGCTGTCACCAAGGCCCCTGTTCTCCAGCCGCCTGATTGGTCCCTCGACTTTGAACTTATGTGTGACGCTTCCGACCTTGCAGTCGGAGCCATCCTGGGACAAAGACGCGATAGACACCCCTTCATGGTGTACTACGCCAATAAGACATTGGACGAGGCCTAGCATAATTATACTACCACTGAAAAAGAACTACTGGTGGTCATCTTTGGGTTGGAGAAATTTCGCTCTTACCTTCTGGGCTCTCACGTTATTGTTTTCACTGATCACGCGGCCATTCGCCATCTCATGCACAATAAGGATGCCAAGCCTAGAATGATTCGTTGGATCCTTCTGCTCCAAGAATTTGACATTGAGATCCACGATAAGGCTAGAGCCCAGAATGTTGTAGCTGATCACCTTTCCAGATTGGACCCTGACCATATTGGTCTTACTCTGCCAATCAATGAAATTTTTCCTGATGAGCACTTATTGGCAATTAATGTGGCAAGTAGACCGTGGTATGCCGACATTGCCAATTACCTTGCTTCTGGATCCCTTCCACGTGGTTGGCCTAAAAACCAGCGCGAGCAACTCATGGCAGAAGCAAAGTATTATTTTTGGGATAATCCACTTCTTTTTCTGATAGGTTCTGATCAAATCATCCGTCGCTGTATTCCTTATAGTGAGTTCCCCAGTGTGCTATCCTTCTGCCACGATCAGGCCTGTGGAGGCCATTTCTCTGGGAGGAAAACTGCAACCAAGGTGTTGCAGTGCGGTTTCTTTTGGCCCTCCCTACACCAGGATGCACACAATTATGCCAAGCATTGCACTAGGTGCCAGTCGTTAGGGTCAATGCCACGTCGTGACATGATGCCCTTACAACCCATCCTAGCTACAGAAATCTTCAACATCTGGGGAATTGATTTCATGGGTCCCTTTCCTCCATCCAACGGCTTCGAATCCATCCTCGTTGCCATTGACTATGTTTCGAAATGGATCGAGGCTATTCCCGCGTGCCGTGTTGACCATGTTATATCCACCCGATTTGTCAAAGACCACATCTTTGCGTGCTTTGAGATCCCTCGAGCCATTATCTCAGATGGAGGAGCCACTTTACCTAAGCTTCTTTTCAGGCACTTCTGAGGAAATACGGAGTCCACCATCGTATCGCATCCCCGTATCATCCTCAGACGAACAGCCAAGTAGAGGTGTCGAACTGGCAAATCAAGCAAATTCTCCTGAAAACGGTTCGGCCTGACCATAAGGATTGGTCCGACAAGCTGATTGACGCACTTTCGGCGTATCAGACTGCCTTCAAGGCTCCCCTTGGTATGTCTCCGTATAGAATCATTTACGGGAAGCCTTGTCATTTGCTCGTGGATTTGGAGCACCGCTTTTATTGGGCAGTTCGCCAATGTAACCTTGACTCAGACCTGTGTGGTCGAGAAAGGAACCTCCAACTTCAAGAGCTGGAAGAGCTCCGTCGTGAAGCCTATGATTCTGCTTTAACCTTTAAACAACGCACTAAGGCTTTTCACGACAGCCATATTCGACGGAAAGAATTTGAGCCATCTCAGCAAGTTTGGTTTTATAATGCCTGACTCAAATTCTTTCTTAGGAAATTGAAGTCCAAATGGGCTGGTCCTTTCCTGGTCTCAAGACCATTCCCCAACGAGGCCGTCGAGATCGAAGATCCCAAATCTTGGCGTAAATTTATGGTCAACGGGCAGCGTTTGAAACCCTATCTGACTCATGAACCTGCCCCCGTTGGAGAAACTGTTACTTTGTTGGAGGGAAACTAATTATTTGCCTCATTCTGAGTTCTGCTGGGGACGTTAAATTCAGCGCTCGTTGGGAGGCACCCCAACAACACTCACCATCCACCATCACTTTTCACTTCACTGTCACGATCACTTCACTTTTCACTTCACCACCCACCAACCACCCACCCTACCACCCTGCTGTATACCTTGTACTTCAGCTCTCCTTACCCGATCTTTCATCCTTTCTCTACCCTTCCCTACATGCATATGAGGACATAGCATCATTTGGCATGGGGTGTTGACGCGTGGCCGCTTGACTCATGTTTTAACAGTTAATTTCGTCGTAGTATAGGTGATTATGCATCGTCAACAAATAAAAGTTTTATTACTCGAAAATCGGAGTATCCGAAGTCGAACACAGGGAGCAATTGGAATTTACTACTAATCTCTAGAATGTAATTGAACACTGTAATTACTCAAAACTTTAGTTCAAATGTAAATGCATGGGTTTGAAAAGCAATTATGGTAAAAAGAAAGAATTAGACGTCTGATCATGAGATTAGAGGTCTTAAACGATGTCTTTCCCTTCTTTGATTCTTCTTCCTCTGCAGTGCCTTGCTTTTCTTCTACCTTCTTTCTTTCTTCTCCTGCAGTATCTCTCTCTACTTCTTTTCTTCTATCTTCTACGGGACTTCTTCTTCCTTGGCTCTGCTTCCTTCAGTCTTGCTTCCTTAGTAGAACTTCCTTCCCTCGTTTCTTCTTCCTTTCTGCTTTGCCCTTCTTCCTTGGCAGAGCCTCTTTCCTTGCAGCGGCTAAGTGTTGGCTTCTTCCTCCCTTCTTTCCTACACACACACCACAGCCAAGGCAAAACCTATTCCTCTACCCACACCCGCACATCTCTCTCTTTGTAAACCACTCGCAGCACGCTCTCCCAGAGCCAGGTTAACGGGTCGGATCGCGTGCCCGTGACCAGGCGCACCGGCGTAAGGGTGATGCACGAGGTGTGCTGAGAACAGGTCAGGTCGGATTGCACCAAATCCGCGTGGTGAAATCGCGGATGAGGCGGCGTGAGATAGGTGAGGGACCTCACCCCAAGTGCTTTCGGAGGTGAAGAGAAGATATGACAAAAACAATTTAAACCACACCAGTGCCTTGTAGGTTACCGATGTGGGACTAAAGGTTGCTGCCTTTTCTCGCGCACACCCGCAAAAATCCTTCCTGCAATTGCCACAGCTGCGGACTTCGCAGCGTCTCTTGCCTGGTTAGACAGCTTCGCAGTGCTTCCCCGAGCGAGCTGCACCTGGAGCCTTGTGGTCCTGAAGCCTGGAGCGAGCTTGGAGCTTCTTCGAGTCGCCGTCAATGGCGGCAGGGGTTATGAATCTGTCAGACACGAAAATGGCCTCGCGGCCTAATCAGATCACCGGGGAACCTTCGCCTTGTCACGGTGAAGGTGAAGGGCAAGTTGGCAGGCCGCGGGGTAGCCTAGGCGTGCGTGCCTTGGTCGTCCTGTGGCCGGATGGATGGGTGAGTTCGGGGGACTATTATGGAGGTGTAGAGGGACGGTGGATGGGCGGATGTTACTCAGTGAGGTATGGTGGAGGTTATGTGATGGTCGGCAAGGCGTGTGGGACTGCGGAGCGATGGGAGCACCTCGCCGGAGGGTGGCCGGAGATGAGGAAGGTGACGGTGGACAGCGACGGTCGAGGGGTCGATTGAGTGAAATAAAGTGAGGAAATGAAAGAGGGGATAGAGGGGAATGATTTTAACCTAATTAAAGGGATGAAAGGGGACGAAGAGGCGGACGGCTGTACCTGCCGTTGCCAGAGAAGAAGATGCCTAGTGGAGGAAGACGGCGGCGATGATGGGGCTAGGGTAATGCACGCAGGTGTTGCACGACATGGAGGAGGATGAGGAAGAAGACTCTGCCACGGTTTTGTGGCAGAGCAAAGAGGAAGGGGAGGGGGGCTCGCCGGAGCTTGCTAGACACCTTGGCTGGAGAAGAAGGAGATGAATTTGGGGTGGAATCCGGCCAAGTCGAGCTGAGGAGGTGCGGCCGGAGTTAGGGTTTAATTTATAGGTGTTTGGCCGTGCGTCTGGTGCGTGGAGGGCAAGCTTCTAGCCATCGACGCCTCACCGAAGATGGAAGGTGGTTAGATACCCAATTCTCTCGTGCGTTCGCATGAGAGATTGGGTGCAAATCTGGGATCATGATCGGGCTCAGATGGAAGGGGATTCCTCAGAGAATCTCCCATCCAATTCTGGAAGGAGATCTCTGAGGGATCTGAGCGTATCCCCCCTGTCAACTTTGCCGGAGAAGGATTCTACCCCAATAATGGCGGAAGGACTTGATTGTAAGATTGGCGAGAAAGATGGGGGTTGTTGTGATAATTTTCAAAAGATAGGGACCAAAATGTGATTGGGTGTACTAAATTGCAAAGTAGGTCAAGATGACCTCCCCTTAGGTCCAAATTTTGGTAAAAACCTAATTTGGACCTAAGAAATCCAATGGTGAAGTTGGATTTTAGGTTTGACCATGTTTGATTGAAAATTTTGCGTAAAACAAATTAGGTCAATTAATGAGTTAGGACCCTATTCTAGGTCAAACTAGGTTCCAAAGGCCAATTTGAATGTTCAAAACCCTAGAGGATATTTTTCCACGAATTTTAGAGGGTTTACTTGATTTTTATCCTGACCAAAACCTTGTTGAATTAAGCGGGTCTGTTTTAGGATTACCAAATGTCATTTAATTCCTAGATTGCACATGAACCCATTTTTGATTGATTCGACCCACTTTTTATCTCATTTAGACCATTTGACCTATGCTCTATCTCTGAGAAATTCTATTTATGTACTGCAATGGTAAAATTGCAGTTTTAACTTTTATTTCATGATTTCTTCTCATAACACTTATACCTTCAATCAGGCCCTCTTCTAGGTTATGCAGGAGCTTTTATTCTCTTTATTAGGTCAAAATGAGCTAGTTATGGCTCATGATGAGGCTCTCATCATACCCCCATGCCTAGCTTTTGCTAGTCCCTTAGCAAAATTTCAAGGTTTTAACTTCTGTTCTAGACCCTGTCTGTCATCAATTATGATAAGTGTTGCTCCTTTTCTTTTGTGATTAGGTTAGAATGCCGACAATAGGCCTACAGGTACTCAAGTACCAACCAAAATCTGAACCTGTTCCGCTTTAGCCTCAGTCCTCAAAGGTTTTTAAGGCCCACAGAAACTAACCTAGGGTTTGTTGGACACCGCGGTTAAAACATCTGTGCTTGAGACATTTTTAGCCTAAGTTCAGTTTGCAGTGCATTTTTTGTAAGAGAGAGAGAAGATTTATTTGTTTGGAGAGCTTTTCTCTCTCCTTTCTTTTTATTTCTAGCTTCGGATTCGCTTCTCAACACGATTTGTATCAGATTCCTCGTCCCCATCATCAATCCTTAAGGGTTCCTGGCTATCGATGCTTCGAGATAGCACCGCCTATGGCAACCCCCAGAACCCTGGCTTTCGAGATTTTGAGATAATCCTGCCCATGGTGTTCCGTGGCCGAATTCAGACCCTGGTGATCGACATTTCGTGATAATGCCGCCCATGGTATCTGAACCAGCGGAGTGCTTACATGCCCCTAGTAGGATATTTAAATATCCTAAGAGACAAGCACCGAGGAGACGATATGTTGTTACGCATCTTCGAGGGGAATTTCCTACCTTTTTGCACCGGGAACTTGTCCAAATCAACTTGTGCTGATTGGCCGCTCCTAATCTAAGTGACTTTTTCAGAACATTAAATGCTTTTGCATGATTTTGATATTTATGAGCACTGAACCAGACTGTGTGTGAATTTGGGATGCTTAGGTTACCGAATCCCACAAACCAAAGGTCAGTTAACGAGGTCGAATACTTATTAAGCCTTAGACCTAATACTTAAGCTTCACATTTTCCCCAACCTCTTGAGGATTATCTAGATTTTAGCGGATACGTGAATTTTTAATCTAAAGAATCTAGCCCGAGGCCTAAGATCAGCATTCCCGCTAATCTCTTGTTATGTCTCCTTAGCACTTTCTTTTATTTCTTTTCTTGATCGGGTCTGGAACTTCAGTTAATTCCTTAATCTTTTACTAATGACTATTTCTTTTCTTTCTCATTCTGTGCTCCTTTTTGTCATTTTTCTCTTTTTCTCCTCCTTATGAATATGTGGCTCACAAAATTTCCTCCCTCCCCCATTTTTTTGTTCTTTTTCATAATTTTTCAATTTTTTTGTGTTTTTGACATATGTGAATTTTTTTGTGAGAATCCTTCTGATTTTTTCTTGGTTCTGTATGTATGCACTTTATCACCCCCCATGCCTAAGTTTTGCAATGTCCTCATTGTAAACGGAGGGTGTGAAATAGTGTTGAGGTCAGGGACTTAGAACAAGATACGTCGGGTGGGTGAATGGGTCGAAAATGACTGATGCGAACGATTTCAAGCTCTGATACGTGTACCAGAGGTGGGATCAACTGTCTAAGGCTGAACACAAGGTGCAATGGACGTGGAGTACAGACGGATAATCAGACGGGTCTCTATTTTTGGGATGACGGGTTGCCTCCCATTAAGAGCTAAATTTGATGCCTTCAGCCGAGCGGAAAATGGGGTGGAGAGGGAATCAACGGAATTTTGTAAAACAACCACCTTGATTAAGAGCCTGGTTGGTCCAACCAGGTGCTTGTTAAGATCAGTCGGCTTATGATGCAACCCAAACCCAATAAGTCTGGTGGGTTGATAGATGTCGATCAACAGATGCGGAACCCACCATATGCAATGAAGTTCTGATGGATATGGAAGTGAAAACTTGGGTTCAGGCTGAGTCGAATCAGCCTGGTTAGAGTACGATTCTGAAAAATAATCAATGTAAGGTGTGGAATCCCTACAGGGGTGATCACGAAATGATGGCTCCTGTTTTTTGGTCTGATAATTGCCCGATAGTTGATATAGATATGGAGTTGAATCATCTGCAAACAGCTCAGTGAGAGGTGAATCGGAATAGAAATTGAGTTCGGTTGCGGGTCGGGGTAGAGAACCGATTTTGATTGGTTCTGTATAAGTGGAGCAGGTGGCTCCAAAGAGAATTGGCTTGTTATAATCAGGAAGCAGATTTTCTCTGATGTTATGGTCAGATTCGAAATCATCGGAGAGTTTGCGAAAATCAAGGTCTGAATGAGATTCAAGGTCATGAGTTCCACCATAGAATAAATCATATGTTGTAGATTCAGCAGCCTGACTAGGGTCTAGCCTAAATGTTAATTCTGAGCTTAAAAAGGTGTCCCTATCTAGTAGAGGCTCAGGTTCTAAGCTAGTAGGGCAGACCCAATTGAAACCCCACTCGTCCAACTCCTCGATTTCTGTGTCATAGATTGGCATGACTTCCGAAAATTGATTAGTTCCTCTAAGGATGTTGGCGAGGGATATTCATCAAATAGAGGCCCAAAATCATATTCTTCATTGAAAGATTGATCTTCCTCATATGGGGCCTTGAAATCTTCAAAATAGGTTTCAGATCTAGATTCTGGGCTTAGGATGTGGGTTGAATCACTAGAATCTAGGTCTGAATAACCTTCGAGGTCACCTTATCAGAATAAGGGGCGGAATTTACACCCTTGAGAGGTTCAGTTCTACTCTCATTATTGTAGGAGTCTTGGGATTCTAGAATGGGCTCATCATGGTATTTTCCTGCATTTGGAGCTTCCCAACCTTCTTCAATATCAGGCACATTGTATTCTATTTGGGTTGGGAATCCACAACCATTTTGTGCCTCGAACCCGAGATCAGATTGATCCTCGATGTTGTCCCAAGATGGTTCATCCTCCGTTTGTGGTATATACGGGTACTTCTGGTCAATAACTTGTTTTAATAATCTCATTATCTCTTCCCATTTTTCAAGACTATCTTGGTGTTGCTTCCAAAGTTGAGGATTTGTCATACATTGAAGGTATTCAAGATTGTGCAGTTTTTCTATCTCAATGTACGCAGTAATGTGAAAGTCATGGGTTGATCCTTTTGTGGCTTCTGCTAATAATACTTGGGCACAAGTTATGATAAAGGTTGTGGTTGTAGGGACATCAACCAGAATGTTTCCTACTGGTGTTGAGGTTTCTTCTTTTTCATAGAATTTCAGGGCATCCTCAATCATTTTATCTCTCATGGATCTTCGATATTCAAGTTTCTTGAATGGTAGTCCTAGGTGGTTTGGCTGCATATTTGGATCAGGTGGTGGAATCAAGATGTAGAATCAGAGTTTGAATCAAGTTATGAAGCGATTAGATCTAAATGATGAGTCCCACTGAAAATGTATGTGTGTGCTCTAAAGGAGAAAAGATGAGGGACTGGAGATGTTTTTGACCCAATCAAGACACCCAAAGACGTTTGGATGACCATGGAGGTTCGGGGCGGATGGTACCCCTGGATCAGAAAATCGTCCACCGAGAATTTCCTAGGCAGCCAGAGAGGGAGAGTCCCGCAAAGACCCCTACATGGTAGAGCAACCCCATGGGTTACAGGGCTTCCCCCACCCGACCTCTCTTGTCACTGAGACATGTAGACCAGAATGGGAACCTTGACCTCTTAAGTCTACCACTTTTATTTCAAAGGTGCTTTAGGGTTCTCACTTGAACTTTTAGATGGTTTTGATGTTGTGACCTAATTTAGAGGTTGGTTGACCCAAGGGGTCAACTTCACCTGACCTGTCCTATGGATGGCAGAATGATTCTAGGTTTGGAGCCTAGAGGTCACCCTGATTGACTCCCAGGTGATTAGGTCCAAAAATTTTAAGATTCAACTGATTTTAGAGCTCAATTTTTCTTAGGGTTTGTCTTGTTTAGATCTCCTCAATCACGGGCTTGGGTAGCACACTGATGCGGGAGGGTTTATTTCCTTTTATGCAGGCATGTGTGACTAGCACTTCAAGACCCTACTGTAGAAATCCTTTTTTTCTTTTTGAAAAGGTTCTCTTTGGACTTAAAAACAAGAAGTGTGTTGTCCGCAGAGATTAAGCGTGATTTCTATTAGGCACATGAATTTGTGGGATGGAATCTAAAAAAATCGCTCCAACTTCAAGAAGATTTGAAAAATTTTTGCAAAATAAGGAAACATTTGCCTTAAAGATGGTGATTACTATAGAAAGAAGGAAATTGATTCCTAAATTGATTTTCTTCCTTTTGTCTTTCAAAGCTTAGGGGATAGTTTAAGGAAGAAAAGCAATTACCTACCCTGGAGTGGTTGACTTGCAGGAGGGATTTTCTCGTGAAATACCTGCAAGATCAAAACAAAGCAAAGTAGGGCAAGTTAGTGTTCAATATGATAAAAAGAATGTAGAGACTAGTGATAAATTGCACGTTGCTCCCTGGCAACAGTGCCATTTTGTTGACGCGTGGCTTCTTGACGCGTGTTTTAACAGTTAATTTCATCGTAGTATAGGTGATCAAGCGTCATCAACAAATAAAAGTTTTATTACTCGAAAATCGGAGTATCCGAGGTCGAACACAGGGAGCAATTGGAATTTACTACTAATCTGTAGAATGTAATTGAACACTGTAATTACTCAAAACTTTAGTTCAAATGTAAATGCATGAGTTTGAAAAGCAACTATGGTAAAAAGAAAGAATTGGACGTCTAATCATGAGATCAGACATCTTAAAAGATGTCTTTCCCTTCTTTGATTCTTCTTCCTTTGCAGTGCCTTGCTTTTCTTCTACCTTCTTTCTTTCTTCTCCTGAAGTATCTCTCTACTTCTTTTCTTCTGTCTTCTACGGGTCTTCTTCTTCTTCTTCCTTGGCTCTGCTTCCTTCAGTCTTGCTTCCGTGGCAGAACTTCCTTCCCTTGCTTCTTCTTCCTTTCTCCTTTTCCCTTCTTCCTTGGCAGAGCCTCTTTCCTTGCAGTGGCTAGGTGTTGGCTTCTTCCTTCCTTCTTTCCTGCATACACACCCGCACGTCTCTCTCTCTCTGTAAACCACTCACAGCACGCTCTCCCAAAGCCGGGTTAATGGGTCGGATCGCGTGCCCATGACCAGGCGCACCGGCATGAGGGTGATGCACGAGGTGTGCTGAGAACAGGGTCGGGTCGGATCGTGCCAGATCCGCGTGGTGAAATAGCGGATGAGGCGGCATGAGATAGGTGAGGGACCTCACCCCAAGTGCTTTCGGAGGCGAAGAGAAGATATGACAAAAACAATTTAAACCACGCCAGCGCCTTGTAGGTTACTGATGTGGGACTAAAGGTTGCTACCTTTTCTCGTGCACGCCCACAGAAATCCTTCCTGCAATTGCCACAGCTGCGGACTTCGCAGCGTCTCTTGCTTGGTCAGATAGGTTCGCAGTGCTTCCCCGAGCGAGCTGCACCTGGAGCCTTGCGGTCCTGAAGCCTGGAGCGAGCTTGGAGCTTCTTCGAGTCGCCGTCAATGGCGGCAGGGGCTATGAATCTATCAGACACGAAAATGTCCTCGCGGCCTAATCAAGATCACTGGGGAACCTTCGCCTTGTCACGGCGAAGGTGAAGGGCAAGGTGGCAGGTCATGGGGCAGCCTAGGCGTGCGTGCCTAGGTCATCCTGTGGCCGGATGGATGGGTGAGTTCGGGGGACTATTGTGGAGGCGTAGAGGGATGGTTGATGGGCGGATGTTACTCAGTGAGGTACGGCGGAGGTTATGTGATGGTCGGCGAGGCGTGTGGGGCTGCGGAGCGATTGGAGCACCTCGCCGGAGGGTGGCCGGAGATGAGGAAGGTGATGGTGGACAATGACGGTCGAGGGGTTGATTGAGTGAAATAAAGTGAGGAAATGAAAGAGGGGATAGAGGGGAATGATTTTAACATAATTAAAGGGACGAATGGGGATGAAGAGGCAGACGGCTGTACCTGCTGTCTCCAGAGAAGAAGATGCCTAGTGGAGGAAGACGGTGGCGACGACGGGGCTAGGGCAGCACACGCAGGTGTTGCGCGACATGGAGGAGGATGAGGAAGATGACTTTGCCACTGGTTTTGTGGAAGAGTGAAGAGGAAGGGGAGGGGGGCTCGTCGGAGCTCGCTGGACACCTTGGTCAGAGAAGAAGGAGATGAATTTGGGGTGGAATCCGGCCAAGTCGAGCTGGGGAGGTGTGGCCGGAGTTAGGGTTTAATTTATTGGTGTTTGGCCGTGCGTCTGGTGCGTGGAGGGCAAGCTTCTAGCCACCGACGTCTCGCCGAAGATAGAAGGTGGTTAGATACCCAAATCTCTCGTGCATTCACACGAGGGATTGGGTGCAAATCTGGGATCATGATCGGGCTCAGATGGAAGGGGATTCCTCAGAGAATCTCCCTTCCAATTCTGGGAGGAGATCGCTGAGGGATCTAAGTGTATCCCCCCTGTCAACTTCTTCGGAGAAGGATTCTGCCCCAATAATGGCGGAAGGACTTGATTGTAAGATTTGCGAGAAAGATAGGTGGGTTGCTGTGATAATTTTCAAAAGATAGGGACCAAAATGTGATTGGGTGTACTAAATTGCAAAGTAGGTCAAGATGACCTCCCCTTAGGTCCAAATTTTGGTACAAACCTAATTTGGACCTAAGGAATCCAATGGTGAAGTTGGATTTTAGGTTTGACAATGTTTGACTGGACAATTTGCGTAAAAACCTAAATTAGGTCAATTGATGAGTTAGGACCCTATTCTAGGTCAAACTAGGTTCCAAAGGCCAATTTGAATGTTCTAAACCCTAGAGGATATTTTTACATGAATTTTAGAAGGTTTACTTGATTTTTATCCTGACTGGAACCTTGTTGAATTAAGCGAGTCTGTTTTAGGGTTACCAAATGTCATTTAATTCCTAGATTGCACATGAACCCATTTCTGATTGATTCAACCCACTTTTTATCTCATTTAGACCATTTGACCTATGCTCTGTCTCTGAGAAATTCTGTTTATGTACTGCAATGGTAAAATTGCAGTTTTAACCTTTATTTCATATTTTCTTCTCAGAACACTTATACCTTCAATTATGCCCTCTTCTAGGTTATGCAGGAGCTTTTATTCTCTTTATTTGGTCAAAATGAGCTAGTTATGGCTCATGATGAGGTTCTCATCAGGGGGGTGGATAGGGATCCTTAGGATCTGGGTATTTTAAGGTATCATGCAGTTTTTATATATATATATATATAAAGAGAGAGAGAGATAAAATGGTGTTTAGTAATGATCTAAAGGCTGAAACAAAAATACAATAAGTGTTTAATGGATATTCAACCTCTATTTTGAAGACTTTCCAGGCCACAGAAGCTTGATTCGCTCAGGCTCAGGCTTAATTCACTTGAGCATTGACAAAATAGATCAGAATCTCTCCTAACTAAGGATGTATTCTTATACTTGAAACACCAGTACAAGATCTGTTGGTTTGCTTTTACTTGAGAGCTTAAGTAAACTTGGTTCACACTACACATATTAGGGAAGACCAGGTGAACATAAGATCCAACCCTAGTATTCATTAAGGAAGGTGGAGTCCTTACTTGTGCATGCAGGTAGACTTTTTATCCCAGGTTTTAGTCTTGTGTTTAAGAGAAACTCTTTCCGCCAAAAAGAAACTCTCCCACCGAAAATAAAAGTATGCTCCTTCAAAAATGTTGTAAGAGATACACTAACACGTGTTTCAAAAAAATAAAATAAAATAAAATAAAATAAGAAATGCGAATAAGTCAGTATATCTCGCAAATGTCTGTAAAGTCTTCGCCCTACAAGAAGTTCTTCAGGGCAGGTTACAAATACCTTATTTTCCTGTGAGCCACAAATGTCAGAAAATGGGAGTTGAGTTTTCCGTCATCTTCTTAAGGGTCAATCCGAAAACACAAGCTGAAACTGGGACCAACCTGTACTTAAAGATTCGTGAAACCCTGGGCTTGAGTCCTAATGTTCATCAGGTCAGTCTTGATCCTTCACTAAGCACAAGCTATAATCTCTTGATCTCTAAAGTACGGCAAAAACCTCCTGGGTCCTGGAAATCGTAATTAAGGTTTAAATATCAAGAGTCCTGGTTAGTCGAGAGATGATCTTTGTCACATGAGACTTAAAGTACTGGTAGTCTTCTCTACAATTGGTTCTGACAATATCTAGCAATAAACACACCTATGTTGCCTCGGAAGAAAATCTTCAGCTTAAGATCATTTCTAAATCCAACAACCAACAACCAAGCCTTTTCCCACACTAAGTGGGGTCGGCTATATGGATTCTTTGCCTCCACACAGATCAATTTTCAGCCATTTTAGGACTTAAATTAAAGTAATTGAGGTTATACTTAATAGTTTCCTTCCAACACTTGTTTGGTCTTCCTCGCCCCCTCTTAGCGGGTTCAGCCTCCAACTTCTCACATCTCCTAACTGGAGCATCTAGTGGCCTTCTTTGTAAATGTTTAAACCATCTTAGACGGGCCTCTCTCATTTTATCCTCTATCGGTGCCACTCTAACCCTGTTTCTAATAAATTCATTTAAAATACGGTCCTTTCTTGTATGACCACACATCCATCTTAACATCTTCATTTCTGCCACAGACATCTTCTGTACATGCCTATAGTTTATAGCCCAGCATTCAGAACCGTACAACATGGCTGGTCTTACCACAGCTCGATAGTATTTTCCTTTGACTTTTAAAGGAACCTTCTTATCACAAAGAACACCAGAAGCACCCATCCATTTCAACCACCCTGCATTAATTCTATGTGTAACATCTCCATCAATTCCACCATCATGTTGGAAAATGGATCCCAAGTACTTAAAAATATCTTTCATTGGAATGCACTCTTCTCCAATTTTTACATCAATCCCTTCGTTGTTCCCTCTACTACTAAACTTACATTCCATATACTCAGTCTTCGTCCTACTTATGCGTAATCCTGTATCTTCCAGGGCTTCTCTCCAAAGCTCAAGTTTTCTGTTCACTCCATCTCTTGTCTCATCAACCAACACAATGTCATCAGCAAAAAGCATACACCAAGGCACCTCAACTTGGATATGCTTCGTCAACTCATCCATAACCAAGGCAAAAAGATAAGGGCTTAAAGTCGAACCTTGATGCAGACCAATGGAGATATCAAAGTAGTCTGTCAAATCATCCTTAGTCTTTACACAAGCTATAGCTCCATAGTACATATCCTTAATGAGGTTGATATAAATAATTGGAACTTGTCTCTTCTCCAAAATTCTCCACAAGATATCTCTTGGGACAGAATCATAGGCCTTTTCCAAATCAATAAAAACCATATGTAAATCCTTTTTCTTCACTTTGTATGTCTCCATCATATGTCTCAAGAGGTGTATTGCCTCAATAGTAGACCTGCCTGGCATAAAGCCAAATTGATTTTCAGTTACCATAGAGACTTGCCTCACCCTTCTTTCAATTATTCTTTCCCAAAGTTTCATCGTATGACTCATCAACTTAATACCTCTATAGTTGGAACAATCTTGTATATCACCTTTGTTCTTGTATAAAGGTACCACAAAACTTTTCTTCCATTCCTCTAGCATCTTCTTGCCTCTCCACATAGTATTAAATAAATTTGTGAGCCAAGTTATACCCCGTTCTCCCGTCATTCTCCAGACGTCTATAGGAATATCATCAAGCCCAACAACCCTCCCACTTTTTATCATCTTCAGAGCCTCCTCTACTCCTTTCTTTTGTATCCTTTGATAACATGATCGATTCACATACTCTTCAGAGTTAACTAACTCCCCTAAGATGATATCATTCTTTTGTTTTTCATTAAATAGCTTATGAAAATATCTTTTCCATCTTGTCTTTATATCCTCACTAGCTATAAGCACCCTTCCTTCTTCATCCTTGATGCATCTTACATGCGTAAGGTCCTTTGCTTTCCGCTCTCTTGCTTTAGCTAACTTGAAAATATCTTTTTCACCTTCTTTAGAATCAAGTTTCTTATAAAAATGCTCCCAAGCTTTTGCTTTTGCTTCACTAACAATTTTCTTTGCATCTTTCCTTGCTCTTTTGTAGTTTTCCATATTTTCATCGGTCATATCTCGATATAAGGCTTTAAAATAGGCTCTTTTAATTTTAAGCTTCTCCTGCACTTCCTCACTCCACCACCAAGCCTCCTTTTGTCCTGGAACACCTCCTTTAGACACGCCTAACACCTCCTTTGCCACCTTCCTAATACAGTTTGCCATATTTAACCACATTTCATCAGCACTACCATCAAGATCCCAGGCCTTTTGTTGCATCATTTTCTCTTTAAATCTCACTTGCTCTTTCTTAAGATTCCACCATTTAATTCTCAAATTCTTAGACACTAATTTTCTCTTCTTTGCCTTCTTCAAATGAACATCCAACACCAAAAGATGATGTTGAGCAGTTAAACTCTCCCCTAGAATAATCTTGCAATCCTTACAAGATAAACGATCCCTTCTTCTCAAAGCAAAGTAATCGATCTGCATTCTCGTTAAGCCACTTTTATAGGTAATCAAATGCTCTTCCAATTTTTTGAAGAAAGTATTTGCTATGAAAAGATCATAAGCCATGGCAAAATCAAGGAACGTCTTCCCTTCTTCATTCCTAACACCAAAACCATGATTTCCATGCACTCCTGCATACTCTAAAGCACCTTTTCCCACATGCCCATTTAAATCTCCACCCAAGCAAATCATTTCTGTCTGTGGGATTCCTTGAATTATCATATCAAGCTCTCCCCAAAATTTGTTCTTTATTCTTTCCTCTAGACCAACTTGAGGTGCATAAACTGAAATGACATTCAAGATCTCTTCTTCTAAGATTAATTTTATCAAAATAATTCGATCACCCAATCTCTTAACCTCAACCACGCTCTCCTTCAAATCCTTATGAATTATAATACCCACGCCGTTTCTACCTTTGTCCTTTCCTGAATACCAAAGTTTGAAACCTGTTCTCTCGATTTCCTTTGCTTTCTCACCAACCCACTTAGTCTCTTGAAGGTAAAGAATTTGAATCCTTCTCCTTACCATTGTATCCACAATCTCCATGAGCTTGCTGGTCAAGGTACCAATATTCTAACTACCGAATCTCAGCATACATTGTGACACACTTCGATGACGAAGTGGTGGAACTAGCTTCTTTACTTGCATGCGTTCCTCATGTGAGAACCCTTGCTCATTTTGGACTACATCCGGGCAGCGATGTAGCGGAATTAACTTCTTTACTCGCATGCGTTCCTCATGCAAGAACCCTTACTCATTTTGGACTACATCCGGGCGGCAATGTAGCAGAACTAACTTCTTTACTCGCATGCATTCCTCATGCGAGAACCCTTGCTCATTTATCACTACAACCGGGCGTCGATGCAGCGCGTCGCAAGTAGGGAACGCCCCAACGAAATCAGAGTGTTTGCTAGAATCCATGTTTAAAGATCTGACAAATTTTACGCTGGCTGTCGGCTACCTAACGCAACCCTCCTCCTTTACCCGGGCTTGGGACCGGTAATGAAAAGGCACATGAACCTCAACATAGCGGAGTTTTAAGATCATTTCTAAATACTACAAAAAATTTTTTTGCTAGGGACTAGCAAAAGATAGGCATGGGGGTATGATTGCACCGCAAAAATACTCCTGCAATTGTGCCATCTTGTGCTATTTCCTAGCATTACCAATGCATATTAGGTCTCCATAGTTGCATTGTAAAAATACATGCATGCATGCATTTAATTGAGAGGAGAGGAGAAAAAATAAGTGGCCTTGCATTTTACATTTTTCCTCAAGTGCATCTTTGCAATATTTCCATCTCCATTTTTTATTTCTTTTTTATTTTGACATCCTTCCTACGGCTACATCTTCTTCTCCACGCACCATGCTTCCCTACAGCAACCCTCTCCTTGCCAGCCCTTCCCTGCGGCTACCACTCCCTACTGTGGCCATGCGTAAGCCATGCACAGCCAGGGCATGGCTGTGCATGGCTTTCTTCTTCTATAAAAAGCCACGGCTCCTTCTCGCAAAAACAAGCCTAGTCCTAGCCAAAAAAATGCAGCAGCACACCTTCTCCTTCCAGGCCACCACCGTCCTCTCCTTCCTCTCCCTCCATATGCCGGACCTCCTCCTCCGAGGAGACACTCGGTGGGCAGGAGCCCTCACTGTGGTGCACACCACCACAGTGACACCACCACCGCCCAGCTCTTCAAAGAGCCGGTGGGTGTGGTGGCTCTTTTCTATTTTTTTTCCCATTCCAGCACCTTCAGCCATGGCCGCAAGCTTCAAGGTCTGAAACTTGAAGCTCGGCGGCAGCAGCAGTGGCAAGGCAGCAGCAGCAGCCCCAGCCCCTTCCGCATGCACCTACAGGCGCCCTCGCCCTCCGCGCGCACCTGCAGGCCTCTCCACCTCCCGCTTTCTCTGCCCTGTCGCGCTCTCTTCCGCCCGCAACCGGCCTCTGCGTGCCTCTGCAGCGGCCGGCCAAGCACTTCCCCGCACCCTTGCCAGCACCTGCAAGCTTCCGCGCAAGCTGCAGGTGCCCTCGCCTCCCTCTCTGCGTGCTCTGTCGCGAGCTCTCTGCGCTCGCAACTGGCCGGCGCAAACCCTCCTCCTCGCACGCCAGCCCGCGCATGCCAGCCGCGAGCCGGCCACACTCACACCACCTGCAGTGCCCTGTTGCACGGTGCGGATGACCACTGTAGCCACTGTTCACGCGAGTCTGCGCGACACTATGGCTACAGTGGGGTGACCGATGAGCTTCTCACTTTACCGGTCACCCGACGCGTCGGAACTGGCCGCAGCCCGCATCGCCCGCACTCGCCTGCACCTGTCTGCCTCGCCCGTACTTGCCCACGCGCACCTGCCTTCGCCCGCGCCTGCGAGTGCCCGTGACAGCCTTCATGCAGCACGATGCGTTGCGCCTCCTCTCCACGCCCTTCGCCCTCCAGCGTACGCTTGTCTGCATGCTTGCATGCCTGCACGCGAGCTTGAAGTCCTCAAGCATCGGCCCTAGTCTGTAGACGCCTTAATAGCGCCCTCACCTCCAGCAGCGCGATTGCTCTCTCTATCACTCTCTCTACACCGATGCTCACACACACCTACACTAACACGTCCACACACCCACACACACCTATACACTATTATAAACATATATATATACGTGTACTTATATATATTGATATATATATACATATATTTATATACATATATATATACATATATATACATAGATATACTTATATTTATACATATAATAGTACCTATATACTTATGTATTAGTATACATACATACATATATATATATCTATACACATATATATACACATATATATATATACATATATACATATACTTATATACAAATACATATATATATATATACTTATATCTATATATATAGTAGTATTAGTATACTTATATATATATATACATATATACTTACATATATCTATACATATATTAGTACTTATATAACTATGTATTAGTCTATATACATATATCTTTATACATATATATATATATATACATATATACATATATAGCTATATAACTATCTATACATATATACATATATATACATATCTAGCTACATATACCTATATATACATATATTATTATATACATATATATATATATACATCTATATAGTATTATATACATCTATACATATATCTATATATACATATAGCTACATACTTAAATACATTTACTTATATATATACACATACATATATACATATATCTATATATATATTTATACAAATATATACCTATAGATAACCATATATACATATAGATATATTTACATATATACATAGATATATATATATTTTTTTTCACATTACTTATCATACGTGGTATCGCGGGAATATCTGCACCAGTTGCTGATATTCCTCGATACACGTGTACAAAAAAAAAACGTGTTCGCATTCATCTTCCACCATCCATCCTACACCTTACACATGGCATTTCATCCTGTTGGTTGCGTCTTTCTAGATGACGATCGACTCGACACCGTGCTACACTCCATCTCTGCCTCCACCCCCACCCCATTATATACATAATATATACCTATATATATATATTGTATTTACCTTATTTCTGTTTTGCTTTCCTGTTAGTAAAAAGATAAAAAAATATCTAAAAGAGAAAAGATAATCTTTGACTTACAGGTACTTTGTCTTCCAAAAAGGAAGACCTGTTTTGGAACCCTGTTTTGGCTCAAAGCCAAGAACCCAATTTTGAGGGTGTGCCTCAAAGACAAATATTACCAGAAAAAAATCTAAATAAGAAAAACACCAAAAACACAATAAACGAACGAAAGAGACCCGTTGTTGGAAAGGCATAGAAACTTAACTTGTAACCCACTTCCCTGAGTTCGACCCTGGGCCTAAAAGTGACCAAGATAAAATCAAGTAGGCCAGGTTAAAAAAATTTGTAAAGAGATGGTTAGGTTCGATTTAGGTTAACCACTATACACATTTCAACTATAAAATCACCATATTAACAACCTATTCGGGTCCGACACCATTCCCCCATCCCTCCCTTATCCTATTCCTTCTCCTGGCCAGACTTCTGACGAGGTTTTCTCTACTTCCCATACCTCGTGGTCTGAGTCATATCCGGGCTGCTCACCGCCAGTCCACACTCTTGAAGACCAGATTGCCCTTTCTTTCCCACCAAATCAAGCGGATTTGCAATTCCACACTGGGACCTTGAGCCCACATCTTACTCACTGGGCTATTTCTTTTTGGATCCATCTATCCAAGAAGCCCCTCTTCTTGGCCAATCTGAGGGCCAACTGTGTCCTCCTGACTTGTTTTCTGTTCCGCCTGGGACACTCTCGTCCCAAGAAATGCCAGACCTTTCAGCATCCACCATCACTTTTCACGCTGCTATTACGATCTCTTCATTTTTCACTTCACCACCCACCATCCATCCACCCTACCACCCTACTGTATACCCTGCACCTCAACTCTCGTTACCCAATCTTTCGTCCTTTCTCTATCTTTCCATGCATGCATATGAGGATATAGCATTGTTTGGCATGGGGGGGTGGATAGGCATCCATAGGATCTGGGTATTTTATGGTATCATACAGTTCCCACCTATTTATAAATATGCAAGAAAAAGAAAAAACAAATATATATATATACAAATAAATGGTGTTTAGTAATGATCTGAAAGCTGAAACAAAAATACAATAAGTGTTTATGGATATTCAACCTTAGTTTTGAAGACTTTCCAGCCCACAGAAGCTTGATTCGCTCAGGCTCGGCTTAATTCACTTGAGCATTGACAAAATAGATTGGAATCTCTCCTAACTAAGGACGTATTCTTATACCTGAGACACCAGTACAAGATCCGTTGGTTTGCTTTTACTTGAGAGCCTAAGTAAACTTGGTTCACACTACAAATATCAGGAAAGACCAGGTGAACATAAGATCCAACCCTAGTGTTCATTAGGGAAGGTGGAGTCCTTACCTATGCGTGCAGGTAGACTTTTTATCCCAGGTTTTAGTCTTGTGTTTAGGAGAAACTCTTTCTACCAAAAAGAAACTCTCCAACCAAAAAGAAAAGTGTGCTCCTCCAAATAATGTTGTAAGAGATATACTGACACGTGTTTCAAAAAAAAAAAAAGATGCAAATAAGTCAGTATATCTCACAGATGTCTGTAAAATCTTCCTACGAAAAGTTCTATTTTCCTGTGAGCCATAAATGTCAGAAAATGGGAGTTGAGTTTTCCGTCATCTTCTTAAGGGTCAATCCAAAAACACGAGCTGAAACTGGGACCAACCTTTACTTAAAAATTAATGAAACCCTGGGCTTGAGTCTTAATGTTCATCTGGTTAGTCTTGATCCCTCACTATGCACAAGCCATAATCTCTTGATCCCTCGAGTAAGGCAAAAACCTCCTGGATCCTGGAAATCGTACTTAAGGTTTAAATATCAAGAGTCCTGGTTAGTCAAGTGATGATCTATGTCATGTGAGACTTATAGTACTGGTAGTCTTCTCTACAATTGGTTCTCACAATATCCATCAATAAACACACCTATATCGCATCAAAAGAAAATCTTCAGGTTAAGATCATTTCTAAATACTATTTTGCTAGGGACTAGCAAAAGATAGGCATGGGGGTATGATTGCACCGCAAAAATACGCCTGCAATTGAGCCATCTTGTGCTATTTCCAAGCACTACCAATGCATATTAGGTCTCCATAGTAGCATTGTAAAAATACATGCATGCATGCATGCATTTAATTGAGAAGGGAGGAGAATGAAATAAGTGGCCTTGCATTTTACATTTTTCCTCAAGTGCATCTTTGCAAAATTCCCATCTCTATTTTTATTTCCATTTGATTTTGAAATCTTTCTTTCCGCGACTGCTATGCATGGCCTCACCTTCTCGCGCCATGCTCTACAGCAGATCTCTCCCTGCAGCCGCATGCAGCCATTCCCTACCATGCCATGCATTAGCCTTGCCTTCTTCCTTTATAAAAGACCACGGATCCTTCTTTGCAAACAGCTTGGTCACAGCCAAGAAAGCACAACACTTCCAGGCCATCGTCCTCTCCTTCGTCTCCCTCCATATGCCAGCCCTCCTCGGAGACACCCAGTGGACAGGAGTCTTCATTGTGGTGAGCACCCACCACTGTGAAACCACCACCGCCCAGCACTTCAAAGAGCCGGTGGGCGTGGTGGCCTTCTTCACTGTCTTCTTCGTTTCCAGCCATTCCAACCATTGGAGCAGAAGCATCAAGCTTGTAGCCCAAAGCTTCGCATGCCTTGCAACAGCGGCAAGAAGGTAGCAGCAGCATGCAGCAGCAGCCCCAGCCCTTTCCGCGTGCCCCTGCAGGCACTCTTGCCTCCTTCTCCTTTGCACTGCCCTTGCCTTCAGCTTCTTCGCACAAGCACCCTGTCGCACTCTCTCTTCTGCAACCTGACTACTGTAGCCACTGTTCACATGAGTCTGCGCGACACTGTGGCTATAGTGGGGTGACCGGCTAGTTTCTTACTTTACCTGTCACCCGGTGCGCCACTACCACCGTTCGCCCGTGCGCGTGCATGCCTACGCGTCTCCGCACGCGTCACCCGCCCGCATATGTCTGTGTACACCAGCCCTCTCCCAGCACGTGCCTTCGCCCGCTTCCTTCACCGCGTGCACCTGCGAGCGCCAGCGCCTATTCTCCACGCAGCGTGGTGCGCTGCGGCCTCCCTTGCATGCAGCCACTCCCACCAGCACACGTCCTCGTGTGCATACGCGCCTGCACGTACGCTTGAGGACCTCCAGATGGCGCTCTGAAGCTGCGGACGTCTTAACTCGCCTCCAGCAGCGAGGCTGCTCCCTCTCTCTCCCGCTCTCTCCCTCTCTCCCTCTCACTCTCTTCACCGATGTTTACACACACATACACTCACACTTTCACACACACACACACACACACACACCTATACACTATTATCTACATATATATATATATACGTATACATATATATATTGATATATATATACATATATTTATATACATATATATATGTATACTTATATTTATACATATAGTAGTACATATATACTTATGCATTAGTATACATACATATATATATATATCTCTATATATAGTAGTATTAGTATACTATATATATATACATATATCTATATTCTTATATATATATATAAATATATATATATACATATATATTTATATATATACATATACATATATATATATATATATACACATATATACTTACATATATCTATACATATATTAGTATTTATATAACTATGTATTGGTCTATATACATACATATATACATATATATCTATATAACCATATATACATATATACATATATATACATATCTAGCTACATATACCTATATATACATATATTTTATATATATACATATATGTATATATAGACATCTATATAGTATTATATACATGCATACATATATATATATATTTATATATATACATCTACACATATATCTATCAGACATATAGCTACATATATACATATACTTATATATATACATATATACATATATATATACACACATATATATATACATATATATACCTATCTATAGCCATATATACCTATAGATATATTTACATATATACATATATATATTTTCACATTATATACCATATGCTGTATCATGGGAATATCTGCACCAATTGCTGATATCCCCCACTACACGCGTACAAAAAGAGTGTTCGCATTCATCTTCCACCATCCATCCTGCATCTTACACGCAGCACTTCGTCCTATTGGTTGCGTCTTTCTAGACGACGACCGACTCGACACCGTGCTGCACCCATCTCTGTCTCCACCCCCACCCATTTATACATATATAATATATACCTATATATATATACTATATTTACTTTATTTCTGCTTCTCTTTCATGCCAATAAAAAGATAAAAAAATATAAAAGAGAGAAGATAATTCTTGAGTTGCAGGTACTCCGTCTTGCAAATAGCAAGATCCATTTTGGAACCCTGTTTTGGCTCAAAGCCAAGAACCCAATTTTGAGGGTGTGCCTCAAAGACAAATATTACTAGAAAAAAATCTAAATAAGAAAAACACCAAAAACACAATAAACGAATGAAAGAGACCCGTTGTTGGAAAGGCGTATAAACTTAACTTGTAACCCCACTTCCCTGAGTTCGACCCTGGGCCTAAAAGTCACCAAGATAAAATCAAGTAGGCCAGGTTAAAAAATTTTCTAAAGAGATGGTTAGGTTTGATTTATGTTAACCACTATACACATTTCAACTATAAAATCACCATATTAACAACCTATTCGGGTCCGACACCATTACCGCCTCGGCGTTGCTCCATATCTATATTTCATATCTTTAGACGAAGCATTAAAGTGCATTTTAGCTACTCAAGTGTCTTGGACAATGCTCTACCTATAGTGTCGGAGCAAGAGCTTAAGTTTGCTTGGAGAGCCCCTTTACACCGCATTGTGTTTTAGGGTTGTGAGCTCCTGGGTGGTGTCATGGACAGTGCTATCCCAAAGTACTGGTGCCAGAACCCCCTCGAGGATTGATAACGGGAATGATGATCCCGACACATCTATTGTAAGACTAAGCTAGAAATAAGAATGGGGGACCAAAAAAAAGTTTTAAACCAAAAACACGCCCTTATAGTTGTTGGCCTTTCATAAGAATAGACACAATGTTTTAATGGTTATTGCAAGTTGCGAATCAGATTCAAGAGCCAGAAAAACCTAAAAGTAAAAATTTCAAGTCATCTGAATTAACAAGGGGTTAATCTATTTATTTTTTTATGGATATATTGATCCTATTTTTGTCTAATTTTTGGATCCGAAAATAAATCCCGATGTTTATCTTTAACAAATCCTATGCCTCCTTTGTTTAGATCAACCATGGTCCCTTAATCTTTTTTCCTCAAAAGTCAAAAAAATTAGATTACCCAAAAATTCGATTTTATAAAAATTAAAGTTTTTCTAAGAGACTAGCAAAAAGATAAGCATGGGGGTGTGATAAGTGCCAGTTTATCATCGTTCTTTTGCAATAAAATAATCCTAGCTCTTAGGGTTTTGTTTCGCAAATGGGTTTTTGGGTTGCATTTAGTCATAAATTAGGCTAGGCATGCATTGCATTTTCTCTTGTCTTTTTAATGTGTTTTTATGAGTGTTAGGATCGAACAGATTGACAGATCCCTAGAACCCTAGTGCTCAGGAAGGCAACAGGTGAAGAACAAGCTCAAACTAGTTGGAACTCAGCTCGGTCCAACTCACCATGGCTGGAATCCAACTCACTTGGACTAGGGTTAGCTCATCCTTGCTCCATTTAGCTCATCTTAGCTGAATGGTAGCTCAAGAGAGCTAATCTCAGCTCACCCTAGCTCAGGTCAGCTCAGATCCAGCTCAACTTAGCTGAGTCTAGCTCATCTCAGCTCCAATTAGTCCATAGGGAGCTTTAACTAGCTCAGCTGAGTTGACTAGAGTTTACCCCAGCTCAAGTCCAGCTACATCCAGCTCCACTCAACTCCAGCCAACTAAAGATGACTTCATTCCTGCTAAGGAGGCTCAAGTCCAGCTCCTGGGGACTCAGCTTAGCTTAACTCAGTTGAGCTAAGCTACCTAAACTGCCTCAACCAACTTGATCTTCCCCGGGAAAACCAGACCCAGCTCCCCTCAGCTCATTATGGTAGAAGCTAGCTCACTTTAGCTTGGCTTAGCAGCTAGCAAAGAACTAGCAATCTAAACCAGCTAGAGTAGCTCCATGCCACCCTCTTAAGCAGCTGCCAGCTCCAGTTCAAGCTCCAAACTTCTCCTCATCAGCTCCTCTCTTCAAACCCTACCTCTAATACCTCCTCCTCTACTCCACTACTATCTAAGCTGGCTTAGCTTAGCTTAGCTATGCTCCAGCTCCCTTGGCTTTTTCCACCTAAAAACCCTACCTAACAACTCCACCAGCTAGCTCCACCTAAGTTCCACATAAGCTAACCCTACTTCCACCTCAGCTTGGTGCCAACCAAGCCTACCCACTACCTCCAAAAGGCATTACAAAGTGGTGCCAAAACCTATCATAACCACACACCAATTGGCACTACTTTTTCACTCCAAAACCCCCTTCATCTCCACCACATATCTTCCCTTAAACCCATCTCCACCATCCACCTAACCCCCCTTCTAGAAGCCCTCATGGTGGTGCCATGGCATCCATTCATGGTTGGCACCACCTTTAGGTGCCTCTTCTCCACCATAACCACCACCTTTACACCACCCTACTTGGCGCCAACTATTCTCCACTATAAGATCACCTAACCACCCCCATCTTCCCATCGTAGCCATCCATCTCAAGAGTCACCTCAAGCCTCTCATCCAACACTATAAAAAGACCAACAACCACTACCTTACAACCCATCCTTGGCTAGCAAAATACCTCTTATATTCTACCTATAGCTCATTCCCAAGAGAGAAGAAGAAGAAGAAGATTAATGGGACACTCTACCCCCATGGTGCCTTCCCCTCTTCCCTTCTCTTTTGTGCCTACGCCAGCCAAAGGAGAAGCCAAGCAAGGAAGACCTTTGGAGGAGGTCATGATGGTTGTCCACACCACCTTGGAGGAGAGCTTAGATGTGGTCCACGCCACCTTGGAGGAAAGCCTTGGCATGCCCCCCTACTTTAGCGTTCGCTAAGGAAACTACACCATTAAAAATTTTGCAAGGAGAAGGAGGAGCTCTTTTTGATTGCGGGAGCAGCCGCAATTGGAGCAAGAGCCACATCATCTTCACCATCATTTCAGAGGATTTTTGTGTTTTCATTACATGCATTTTCAATTCTAGTAGTTTAAGCATTCTTCTACTAGATTCTTGTTAAATAATTCCTCAATTTTATACAAGTTGCCTTCATTAGATTTGTTTGTCTTGATTGTAATTTAAATTTCCCTTTTGTGCACTCACTTCCCTCCCTCTCTAATTACCATAGGCCTTCACATGCCTAGGGTGAGCTTAGAATGAAGGTAGCTCTTGTCACCTAGGGTTACTATTAGGAGTAGTTTTCATTAATTTGAAATCCTAGTTATTTCAATTACAAAACAAAAAAAAATGATATATTGAAAAAGCCAAAAAGAAAGTAAAGATTTATTTTCTGAGCAAGAGATTTGATTGCAAGAATATTACCTCCTTGGACGACCCTATATACTCCCCTATCTAAGTTATAAATTTAAAAGCGTATGCGATTTTGCGTGTTACAAGGACTTAAAAACCCGCCTTTATAAATCACACCAAATTTTGCATCACCTAGCTATTCACATTTCGGGATAATCCCACCTATGGCACCTGAACTAGCACAAGCTACTTACGTGCCCCCGGTAGGATATTTAGATATCCTAGGAGACAAGCACTACGGAGACAATATGTTATTACACATCTTCGAGGGGGATTTCCCACCTTTCTGCACTGGGAACTCGTCCAATCAACTTTTGTTGATGAGCCACTCCTAAGCTTGATCGTCGAGATGACTTTTCAGAATAGAATACTTTTAGCAGATTTTTCTTTGTTAAGCATACTTGAACCAGACTAAGTGTGTGATTTTGGGTGCTTAGGTTACTATGTCCCGCAAACCAAAGGGCAGGCAATAGGGCCAAATAATCCATAAGCCTTAGACCTAATACATCAGCTTCGCACTTTCCTCAACCTCTTAAGGATTAATCCGGATCTTAATGAATACTTGAGTGTTTAAACCATAGAATACATCCAAAAGGCCTAAGGTCGGTATCCACCACTAATTCTCTAAATTTTAGCCATCCAAGTCCTAATTCATCATCCAATCCAACCTAGAAGTTAGGTAGGTTCCATATTAAATTTCGAGGGACACACTTTTTTTTATTTTTATTTGCACCTTTTTATTCTTTCTTTTCCTTCCCTCTCTTTTTTCATTCAGCTCACAATGACCTCTCCTTTCATCTTTTCTTTCTTTTCTTTTTTTGATGAAACCCTTCCATGCATTGATTTCACAGCATTTTGCACTTTAATACCCCCTCATGCCTACAATTTGTAATGTTGCCATTGTAAATTAGGTGGGTTCGAGTTCATTTCCGACCATACATTAGAACAGGTGAGTGGTGAATGGGTCAGAATGATTGTTGCGAAAGATTTCAAGCTTTGATGCATGTACCAAAGATGGAGTTGATTGTTCTAATGGATGAATCCTAAAGTGTAATATGAATTCAGTAAAAGGATATGTCAGGAAGGTTTTAAGTTTTCGTACAAATGATGGGTTGCCTCTCATTAAGTGCTAAGTTTAACTTCATCAGTTGGGTGCAATGAAGCTCAGGGAGAATGGAGAACAAAAGATACCACTGCCAGATTTGAGTCAGTGAGTTTGACGAATGGTTTGAGTCTCTGATCGTTCACGACAAATGGTTCCAAATCAAGACTGAGTTCATTAATTTTGACAGCTCCATTTTTGAATACTTGTCTCACCAGAAATGGTCCAATCCATTTAGATCTGAGTTTGCCTGGGAAGAGTTTAAGTTTGGCATCAAAGAGTAGTACTTTCTGACCAGGATCGAATGTCTTGCGTGATATGTGCTTATCATGAAAGGCTTTAACTCATTCTTTATAGATTCGTGAGTTCTCATAGACATCACTGCATAGTTTCTCGATCTCACTCATCTATAATCGATGTTGTGTTCCAGCCTATGAAATATCTAGGTTGCACTTCTGTATTGCCTAATAGGCTTTGTGCTCCATTTCAATGAGCAGGTGACAAGCCTTCCTATACACGAGTCTAAAGGGAAACATGCCTAATTGGGTCTTGTGAGCGGTCTTATAAGCCCACAAAGCTTCCGAAAGGCGAGTCAACCAATCCTTCCTATCAGGCCGAATAGAGATCTGAAGGATTTTCTTGATCTCCCTATTTAACAGTTTAGCCAATCCATTAGTCTGGGGGTAATAAGGAGTCGAGATTCGGTGTGACACCCCGTACTTTGTCATGAGGGATTGGAACTACATATTTGTGAAAGGGATCCCTCCATCAGAAATGATGGCACATGGAATGCCGAACTGGGACAAGATGTGATGATGAATGAACTTGATTACTTTTTTTTGATGATTTGTTTGGGTCGGGATGGCTTTATCCATTTGGACATGTAGTCCATAGCGAGGAGAATGTACTCAAAGCCATCGAATTTAGAGAAGAGACCCATGAAATCAGTCCCCCAGATATCAAAGATTTCGCATAGGATAATCAGCTGTAGAGGCATCATATCACAGTGGCTCAAGTTGCCCAAGGTCTTACAGTGATTGCATGCCTTACAATAATTGTGTGCATCCTTGAAAATTATGGGCCAGTAAAAGCCTCACTAGAAGACTTTTTCTGTGGTCTTATGTCTGGAGAAGTGTCTGCCGCATGGTTAGTCATGGCAGGACAAGATGTCCTGGATTTCTGCTTCCGGAACACATCATTTGATGATTTGATCAGCACCAATGTAGGAAAGGTACAGATCTTCCTAAATATAGTACTTGGCATCGGAAAGTAACTTGTCCTTCTTGGCCTTCTGCCAATCAAATAGGATCTCGTGGGATGCCAAATAGTTCACCATGTCAGCATACCAGGGAAGTCCTATATCAATAGTCAGGAGGTGCTTATCAGGAAAATGCTCTGTGATGGGTTTGAAAGGGTTGATAATAGAAGGAAGGCGAAACAAGTGGTCAGCTACCACATTCTACTTTCTCGCCTTGTCACAAAACTCGAGATTGAATTCTTGCAACAGCAAGATCCATCGGATTAGTCGAGGCTTCACGTCCTTCTTCGTAAGTAAGTGCCTCACTGTAGTGTGATCCGAGTATATGATGCTGTGGGAACCCAAGATGTATAATCTGAATTTTTCCAGGACAAATACTATGACCAGTAGCTCTTTCTCTGTAACTATATAGTTACGTTGAACCTCGTCAACTGTCTTGCTGGCATAGTAGATGACCATGGGTTTCCCATCAGTTTTCTACCCCAGCATCACTCCCACTGCATAGTCAGATGCATCGCACATGATCTCGAAAGGTTGACACCAGTTAGGAGATTACAGGATTGGTGCTTGGGTAACTCGGTCATGCAGGTTCTCAAATGCTTGAATGCACTCACTTGTTATCTTAAACTGAGTGTTTTTTGATAAAAGATTCGTCAAGGGGCATGCGATATTCGAAAAATCGGGTATGAATCAATGGTAAAATCCAACTTGCCCCAGGAAAGATCTGATGTCCTTGACCAAGTTAGGCATTGGTAGCTTGGAAATAAAATTTACCTTAGCTCGGTCAACTTGGATGCCTTTCTTAAAGATAAGATGCCCTAGGACTATACCCTCAAGAACCATGAAGTGGCTCTTTTCCTAGGAAAGAACCACGTTCACATCAATGCACCTCTTGAGGATTTGGACCAGATGTAGGAGGCAATCATCAAAAGATTCACCAAATACCGAGAAATCATCCATGAAGACTTCAAGGTACTCACCTACCATATCCGAAAATATGGCTAGCATGCATCGCTGAAATGTAGTGGGTGCATTCCATAGCCCAAATGGCTTCCTATGGAACACGTACGTACCGTAGGGGAAGGTGGAGGTGGCCTTTTCCTGATCCTCTGGATGAATTGCCACCTGATTGTATCTAGAGTACAAGTCCAGAAAATAAAAAATAGATTTCCTGCTAATTTTTTGAGAATCTGATCGATGAATGGCAGAGGAAAATGGTATTTCTTCGTGGAGGCATTTAGTCTTCTATAATCAATGCAGACTCTCCACAAGTTTGTGATACGGGTCGAGATGGTCTCCCCAAATTCAATTGTGATAACAGTGAGCCCTGCCTTCCTAGGCACCACTTGAATTGGGCTCACCCAGCAGCTGTCTGAGATAGGATAGATGATACCAGCATCTAATCATTTGATGAACACTTTCTTCATGACCACCTGTAGATTCAAATTGAGTCATCTCTGCATTTCTCGAGATGGTCATCAGCCTTGATGATCGCTTAGCTACGATGAGATCATGTTTTTAAAATGATATTCGTTGCAGTATATTTGAAAATGTCATATAAATGATTATCAATTTTATTTTTTTATTACTCGAAATTCAAAAACTTCCGAGGTCAAACTCAGGGAGCAAATCGGTGTCTTAGAAGCAGGAAATCATAATCTCAAATTTCTATTTGAAAGATGTTCAGTAATAATGCATTGAAGATAAATGCTGGAGAGAAAAAAAATGTAAAAAGAAATAGATTTTCACTTTTTTTTCTTCTTCTCTTCTCTCTTTCTTTTTCCTTGCTTTCTTTTCTCAGACGTCTAATTCTTTGAATCAGATGCCTTAACTGACGACTACCACAGTGCTGAGCCTTCTTCTTCTTCCTTCCTTCTCCTTGGCTTCTACCTCTCTGTCTTTGGCCTTCTTCACTCTTTCTTCTGTTTTCTTCTCTTGGCCTTCCTCTTTTCTTCTCTATTGCAGCTCCTTCTTCCTCTTTTCTTCTTCACCTGGCTTTCCTCCTTGGCTTCTTCTTCTTCTCTTCTTGAGCTGCTGCACCTCCTCCTTCTTCTTCAGCATTCTACGGCTAAGTCCTTCCTTCAGCTACTCTCTTCTGTGCCTCCTCCTCTTCAGCAGCACCTTCTTCTCCCTTACCTTCTCCTACCTTCAACTTCCTTCCACAGCTGCTTCTTTTTCTTTCCTACGCACATAGAGGCAAAACCTAACCCCTACCCTCCTCGCATCTCGCTCTCTCTCTCTATTTCGCTCCCAGGATAGCTAGCCCAAAGACTTCTCGGGTTATCGGGTCAGGTATGCGTGCCCAGGACCAGGTGCACCGATGTGCGGTTGTGGGCGAGGAGTGCACGGGTAGTCAGGTTAGGCCAGGTCCATGGAGGTGTGGGTCGCGGACGAGACCAGGTCGGGTGAGTGGGACCTCACCTTGTGTCAGGAGGCAATGGGCATATGGCACTTTTTCAATTTATGTTACGCCTCCCGCTTCAAAGCTTCTGAGGTGGGACTAAATGTCCCACCTGATTTCTTGCATGCACCTACAGGGGCCGTGTTCAATTGCCGAAGTTGCAAGGGTCCTCAAAGCTAATCACTGGTTGAATGTTTGCAGGTGACAAATCCGCATCGCTTGGAACCTGGGGCTTGGAGCGAGGCTACCTGATTCGAGCTTGCGAGCAAGCTTCGCTCCTGCTTCAATGGCGTCAGAGGTCAAAACTTGTGCTTAAGTAAAATGGCCTTGCAACCTTGTCAGAACACATGGGAAGCCTCGTCGAGGTACGACGAGTGTGCTGCAGTGGTCGGGGTGGCATGGGAGTGCACTTGTGAGCGTGCCTAGGGCTTACTATGGCTGTGCAAATGGGTGTGTTCGGGGACAGTGTGTGGAGAGTGTGGTGGTTGATAGAGAGGGGGGAAATGATCAGTGGATGGTGGCAGAGCTTCTGAGGGGTTTGGCGAGGTGGATAGAGGTGTGGAGCAGTAGGCACACCTTGCTGGTGATTTGGTCGGAGGTGGGAACGATGGTGGTGGTCATGGCAGTCGAGGGGTCGAAAATAGAAATTGATAAGGGGGAAATGAAGAGGGGAGAAAGAGGTACTTAGCTAGGATGTTTAGAGCGAAAGGGGGATGGTGGAGGGTGAGCGGTAGGTGTCTGCTATCTCTAGGTACGAAGGCCCTTTGGTGAGGAACGACAATGAGGAAGAGGGTTGGGAGGGCGCACGCTGGTTCGGCGCGGTGTGGAGGAGCACGGCGGAGATGGCTCTGCCACTCGTATGGTGGCAGAGCGACGAAATGGGGGAGGGAGAGTCATCGAAGCCTGCAGGCAGTTGGCTGGAGGAGGAGTCAAATTTGGGGGGATTTCTTCGGCCAAAACAGGCTTGAAGGAAGTGGAAGGATCTGGGCTTCCTTAAATAGGCACGGGTAGAGGGAAGAGTTGCATTGAAGCGGTAGGAGCACCACGCTGAAGGTATGGCCGGAGGAGATCCATACCCCTCCAACGTTTGCATGAGAGGTATGGGGAGATTCAGGGTATGGGGAGCTGCTCATGCGGTAGGGGGCTTCGCAGGGAGCTCCTTTTCAAATCTGGGAGTAGCTCCCCATGAAATCAAGGAGAAAACCTCCATGCAAAGTCGCCGGTGGTATGGGTCCCTGCTGTAATGGTAGAGGGACCAAAATGAAGAAAGTGATGAGAAAGCTGAGGGGGTACTTGCAATGGTTTTCAAAAGTTAAGGGCCAAAATATAATTGGGTGGACCAATATGCAAAGTGGGTCAAGATGACTTTCTCTTAGGTCCAAATTTTGGTACAAACCTAATTTGGACCTAAGGAATGTAATGGTGAAGTTGGATTTTAGGTTTGACCTCGTTTGTCTAGACATTTTGCATAAAAACCAAAATTAGGTCAAATATTGGGCTTGGTCCCCAATTTAGTCGAAACAGGTTCCAAAGGCCAAATTGAAGGTTCTAAACCCTAGGGGTTATTTTTCCATGAATTTTAGATGGTTTAGTTGATTTTTTATCTTTCCTAGAACCTTGTGAATTTAAGTGGGTCTGTTTTAGTGTTACAGAATATCTTTTAATTCCTAAATTTCACAATAACCATTTTCTGACTGAATCATCTCACTTTTTCTTTTATTAAGTTAAATTGACCCTTATAAATTCTGTTGATGCACTACAATGATAAAATTGTAGTTTTACCCCTTATTTCTTATTCTCTTTTTAAATCAGGAATCCCCTGAATTTGGTCTTCCTTTAGGTTATGTAGGAGCTTTTGTTAATTTTATTAGATCAAAGTAAGCTAGTTAGGGTTCATGATGAGGTTCTCATCATACCCCCATCCTAGCTTTTGCTAGTCCCTTAGCAAAAATTTAAGGTTTTAACTTCTGTTCTAGACCATGAGTTCCTTTCACAAATTATGATAAGTGCTTTTTCTTCTTTTTCCTCTGTGATTAGGTCAGAATGCCGACAATAGGCCTAAAGGTACTCTAGTACCAACCAAGATCTAGACCTGTCCAGCTTTAGCCTCAGTCCTCCGCGAAGGTTTTTAAGGCCTGCAGGAACTACCCTATGGTTTATTGGACTCCGTGGTTAAAGCACCCATGCTTGAGACATTTTTAGCCTTGGTTCAGTTTGCAGTGTGTTTTTGTAAGAGAGAGACAGAGGATTTATTTGTTTGGAGAGTTTTCCCTCTCTTTTCTTTTTATTTCTAACTTCGGATTGGCTTCACAACACGGTCTATATCGGATTCCTCGTCCCCATCATCAATCCTCAAAGGTTCCTGGCAATCGATGCTTTGTGATAGCACCGCCCATGGTAACTCCCAAAACCCTGCTTTTCGAGATATCGAGATAATCCCGCCCATGGTGTTCCATGGCCGAATCCAGACCCTGGCAATTGACATTTCGTGATAATTCCATCCATGGTATCTAAACCAGCAGAGTGCTTACATGTCCTCGGTAGGATATGTAAATATCCTAAGGGACAAGCACCAAGGAGACAATATGTTCTTACGCATCTTCGAGGGGAATTTCCCACCTCTCCGCACTGGGAACTCATCTAAATCAACTTGGGTTGATCAGCCACTCCTAATCTAGGCAACATTTTCAGAATATTAAAATGCTTCTGCCTGATTTTAATAGTTATGCACACTAAACCAGACAGTGTGTGAATTGGGGTGTTTAGGTTACCGAGTGCCGTAAACTGAAGGTCAGTTAACGAGGCCGAATGCTCCCTAAGCTTTAGACCTAATACTTAAGCTTTTAATTTTCCTCAACCTCTTGAGGATTATCCAGATCTTAGCGGGTACTAAGAGTCTAGCCAAAAAGGCTTAAGGTTAGCGTTCCTACTAATCCTTTTGTGTCTCTTTAGCACTTTCTCTTTACTTTCTTGATGTGGTCTAGAACTTCAGTTAATCCCTTAATCTCTTACTCTTTATTCATTTTGTGCTCCTATTTTGTCATTTTGCTCTTTTTCTCCCCATGTTTTGTATAGCCCACAAAAATTTTCCCTCCTCTTCTTAGTTTTTTTTTTTCAAAATATGTGAATTTTTGGTTGAAACCTTTTCTTGATATGAGTTTTCATACACTTTGCACTTTCATACACCCCCATGCCAAAGATTTGAAATGTCCCCATTGTAAATTAGGTGGGTTTGTATTTAGCTTGGTTCATTCATTAGGACAGGTATTGGGTCAGTGAATGGGTCGAGGTGACTGTTGCGGATGATTTTTATACTCGGGTACAGGTACCTGAGGTGGAGTCGACTGTCCTAAATGGTGAACCCTAAAGTGCAATATGAATTCAGCAAAGAAATGTCAGGAAAGGTTTTGGGTTTTTTAAAGAATGATGGGTTGCCTCCCGTTAAGCGCTGAGTTTTACACCATCGGCTGGGCACAATGAGCTCAGGGAGAATGGACGATAAAGGATGACTCGACCAAATCTGTATTGGTCATGTCAATGAACGGTTTGAGTCTTTGGCCATTCACGACAAAGGGTTCGAAATCGTGGCTGAGTGGACTGATCTCAACGGCTCCTTTTCCAAAGATTTGTCAGACCAAGTATGGTCCGATCCACTTAGATCATAACTTTCCTGGGAACAATTTTAGTCAGACATCGAAAAGTAGGACCTTTTGACCAGGGTAGAAGATCTTTCTAGATATGTGCTTGTCATGAAAGGCTTTAACCCACTCTTTGTAGATTCATGAGTTTTCATATGCATCGAGACGTAATTCATCAATCTCGCTTATCTGAAGCTTTCTGTGGGTTCCAACCTTAGAAAGATCTAAGTTGCAGTTCTGTACTGCCCAATAGGCTTTGTGCTCCAATTCTACGGGGAGCTGACATGCCTTCCTGTACACCAGTCTGAAAGGAGACATGCCTAATTGGTTCTTGTGGGCAGTCCTATAAGCCCACAAAGCTTCCGGAAGCTGGGATGACCAATCCTTCCTATCAGGTCGAACAGTAACCTGAAGGATTTTCTTAATCTCCCAGTTTGATAGCTCAGCTAAACCATTAGTTTGGGGGTGGTAAGGAGTAGAGATTCGGCGTGACACCTCGGATTTGGTCATCAGTGATCTAAACTGAGCATTTGTGAAATGGGTCCCTCCATCAGAAATGATCGCTCGAGGAATCCCGAACCGTGAGAAGATGTTTTGGTGAATGAACTTGAGAACAACCTTGTGATCATTGGTTAGGGTCAGAATGGCTTCGATCCATTTGGACACGTAGTCAACAGCGAGTAAAATGTATTCGAAGCTATCCAAGATAGGGAAGGGGCCCATAAAATCAATCCCCCAAATGTCGAAAATCTCGCATACCAGAATCGGCTGTAAAGGCATCATGTAAGGATGGCTCATGTTGCCCAAAGTCTAGCAATGGTTGCATGCCTTACAGTGATTGTATGCATCCTTGAAGATTGTTGGCCAGTAAAAGCCACACTAGAGGACTTTTGATGTGGTTTTGTGCCCAAAAAAATGGCCACCGCATGCCTGGTCATGGCAGAAAGAGAGTATGTCTTTGATTTCAACTTCTGTGACACATCACCGGATAATTTGGTCAGCACCTATGCGGAATAACTATGAGTCTTCCCAAATGTAATACTTGGCATCAGAGCACAATTTGTCGTTCTTGTCCTTCGGCTAATTAGATGGGATCTGATGTGATGCCAAGTAGTTTACTATGTTAGCAAACCATGGAAGCCCTGTATCGATAGTCAGGAGGTGCTCATCAGGAAAATGCTCCGTGATGGGTCTGGAAGGGTCGATGCTCTCAGAAGGAAGGCGGGACAAGTGGCAGCTACCACATTCTGTCTTCCCACTTTGTCAAGAATCTCGAGGTCAAATTCTTGCAACAGCAAGATCCATCGGATTAATCGAAGTTTCCCGTCCTTCTTTGTAAGGAGATGCCTCATAGCTGTGTGATCCGAGTAGATAATAACATGGGAACCCAGGAGATAAGATCTAAATTTTTCAAGGGAAAATACTATGGCTAGTAGCTCTTTCTCAGTAACAGTGTAGTTATGCTGAGCCTCGTCAAGTGTTTTACTAGCGTAGTAAATGACCACGGGTTTCCCGTCAATTTTATACCCCAAAATCGCTCCTACAGCGAAGTTAGATGCATCGCACATGATCTTAAAGGGTTGAGACCAATCAGGGGACTGTAGGATCGGGACTTGAGTAATTCAGTCATGAAGGATCTCAAATGCTTGAGTGCATTCCTTGGAAATTTCAAAAGGTACATCCTTGGAGAGAAGAGTGGTTAGGGGGCGTGCGATCTTCAAAAAATTAGGGATGAGTCGACGGTAAAAATCGACGTGCCCCGAAAAAGATCGGATGTCCCTGATCAAGCTAGGCATAGGGAGTTTGGAAATCAAGTTAACCTTGGCTCGATCAACCTGGATGCCTCTCTCAGAAATCAGATGTCCCAGGACGATCCCCCCAGGAACCATGAAGTGACTCTTTTCCCAGGAAAGAACCAGATTCACGTTAATGCATCTCTTGAGCATTTGAACCAAGTGCTGGAGGCAATCGTCAAATGATGCCCCAAATACTGAGAAGTCATCCATGAAGACTTCCAGATAATCACCTACCATATCAGAGAATATGGCAAGCACGCACCACTGAATAGTCGCGGGTGCATTGTAGAGACCGAAAGGCATCCTTCGGAATGCGTATGTCCTGAAGGGGCAGGTGAATGTGGTCTTCTCTTTGTCCTCTAGATGGATTGCCACTTGGTTGTAATCAGAGTACCCGTCAAGAAAGCAGAAGAATTTATTTCCCACTAGTTTTTCGAGGATCTGATCAATAAACTGTAGTGGGAAATGATCCTTCTTCGTGGATGAATTGAGTCTTCTGTAATCAATGCAGACTCTCCATGAGTTGGCTATACAGGTCGGTATGACCTCTCCAGTATCAGTCGTGATGGTGATGAGCCTTGCCTTCTTAGGCACAACCTAAATTGGGCTGACCCATCTACTGTCGGAGATCGGGTAGATGATTCTTGCATCTAACCACTTAATTATCTCCCTTTTCATGACCTCCTACAGATTAGGGTTCAAACGTCTCTACATCTCACATGAAGGTCGTGCACCCTCTTCAAAATAGATGTGGTGTGTGAAATAAGAGGGGCTTATCCCAGTCAAATTATCGAGAGTACATCCAATGGCTCTACGATGTTGCTGGAGAATAGTAATTAGACGGGATTCCTGGTCAGATGTGAGTCTGGAGTTTATAATCACAAGAAACATCTAATTCCAAGAAGACGTATTTAAGATGATTAGGGAGGGGCTTCAGTTCCAAGACAGGATTATCAGCAGCAGCGGGTGGTTCAGAGTGTGTGTGAGGAACAAGGGTAGGAGTTATGGGTGTATCTAGATCAGGCTCCTCTAATTGCAGGTTTTGATCTTCTTATGGTTGATCGGGGATAATCAGGTTGTCCTCAATATGCGGCTCATCAACCACGGATCTGATATCACATATTTGTTCTACAACACCACAATTAATCCATTGTTGGGCCTTAAAGATGTCAATCTTTAGAGTTTGGTTCCCAAATTTTAATTCTATTTGGTCCTCCTCAAAGCTTATGTTGGCCCTAGCAGTGGCCATAAAAGGTCTCCCTACTATGATCGGTGTATCCCTTGCATTCTCAGGTGCATCCATATCTAGAACTATGAAATCACTGGGAAATAAAAATCCTGTACCCTAACAATAACATCCTCGAGTATTCCCTTAGGTGACTTAATGGATTGATCAGCTAACTGCAATGTCACCTCAGTCGGTTTAAGCTCGAATTCTTCAAGGTGGTTAAGCAGGGATGTGGGTATTAGGTTTATGGAGGCACCTAGGTTTAGCAATGCTCTATCAAATTGGGTTTCACCAATTTTACATGAGATCAGGGGAGTGCTTGGGTCTTTTTCCTTGGGTGGGAGTTTACTCAAGATTACAGAGCTAGCTTGCTCTGACACTATGATCGGACTCCCACTTTTGGTTCGTGGCTTACACTTGGGTGTACACACGTCTTTCAAGAATTATGCGTACGCCAGTACGTGGCGGATTACATCCATCACGGGGATGTTTATCTGGACTTGTTCAAAGAGCTTGATCTGGTCCTCCTCAGGAGCCACAAGTTTGGTTATCCTTTTTCCCTTGGTCAAGGCCTCGGGAAATGGAACCTTGGTTGGTTCCTCTAGAATAGGTCCAGGTTCTTGATCTGGGATAAGAACATCCTGGACAACTATCCTAGGGCTTAGGTCACTACCAGGCTTGGAGTGGTCTGGATAAGGTGGGTCTTGGGTTGCTTTACCACTACGGGTTGTTATGGAGTTTAATCCTGCCTGGTTATGGTTGGGGGTTGGTAAAATTGGTGGCTGCTGTTGAAAACCAGCGTAAGATGCTGATGCTTCCATCCCATCAAGTGATGGAATAGAAGGGGCCTAATAGATCATGTGTGCGTGGCCTAGATTTGGATTCATAACGCGCCTCTGGGTTGGCACGTTATTTGGGTTCGGTAGAGGTTGTAAAGGAAGTGTGCTCGGTTGGCAGGAATTTGCCATCTAGGCGAGTTTGTTGCGAACCTCTGTAATCTCGTCCTTGTGTTGTTTTTGGATTGCTGCATTCATTCTTTGAATGTCAGCCAGTGTTTGGAGGATGAGAGACATTTGGTCTTGGTTTGGCTCAGATTGATAGGTAGGGTTGGGCCAAGGCTAAGGCGGCTGATAAGGACGAGGGGCTTGTGGACAGGGTTGATAAAGTGGTCTTTGAGTATGAGAATTTCTTATCCACTGGAAATTGGGATGATTTTGCCATCCAGGGTTGTAGGTGTTGGAAAATGGGTCATTCTAGATGGCATTGGGGTCCTTGCAGGTCTGAGGAACCTTAGGGAAGTTAGAGTATGGGGGTTCAGAGTTCCCCCGACTGGAATAGAGCGGATCGGAGGTCCCTCCAGTCCTGGAGTCAGATGGGGGTGGATATGGGTCCATCCTGGGAGAAGATCGGTGGAAGATGTTTTGCACAGTTTCCCTCGCAGGAGATGGCTGTGCGAAAGTGTTTTGCGTAGAGGTGGCTTGCTGCAAGTGCCGAGTTAGCTCATCCACCTTCTTCTCTATGATAGAGACCTTGTCCAACCGATTGGCCATTAGTTCCAAGTCGACGGATGCGGACAGGCCCTGCATCTCATGTGGTCCCCTAAGATTCGTCAATGCACAGGTATTCGTCCGGTCAAATAAACCCATGGAGTCATTGTTGATGGAGTTCTCGCACATATTTTTGAGAATCTCCCACACCGTGTCCTCATGCTGACCCATGATATTTCCTCGTAGGTTGCATTGACGAATAATCTAATGTCCTCATGGATTCCCTGGTAAAAAGACTGGACTTATTCTCATTTAGGAGCTCCGTGATGGGGGCACTTTCGTATGAGATCCAAAAATCGATCCCATGCCTCATGAAGAGGTTCTCCCGTTTGTTGGGTGAAATGAGTGATATGATGACGCAAGGTGCTTGTCCGACTAATGGGAAAGAACTTCAAAAATTCAGATTGAAGTTCATCCCATGTGTTGATCGAACAAGTCTGAGTTTGATACCAATGGGCAGCCTTGTCCATGAGGGAGAAAGAGAACATCTTCATGAGCAAAATATCCCGATTTTGCACATCTGACCCGAAGTTCTGGGCCAGATGCTTGAGTTGTTTAATATGCTAGAATGGATCCTTGAAGTTAAGCCCATAGGATTTTTGTATGGCATGAATCATATTGGGCTTTAGTTCAGAATCAGGACCTCCAGCCGAGATTTGGACTCGAGCTCGATTACCATTGCGGCAAGATTATAGTGATCTCGCATCATGGGTTGCTGCGGTGGGTTCATGAAGTTTTGGAAGAGGTCATTTAGAGCTAAAGTTGGTGCTCAAGATTATTTTCTTCTTCATCAAGCTGTGCCATGATTGATGAAGGGGAACTTGTTTCAGAATCAGAGGAAAGGTCTATGTGATGGGGTTGCTACACAAACAAGGACACTGAGGCTTGGCCTCGGGGAGAGTGGACTTCTAAAGGAGGTTTCAAGGACCTCCTACCAAACATACACTGATGGATTGGATAAGATCATAATGTGCTGGACCCAATCGAGGCACCCAAAATATACTGGGTGGCTATAGACGTTCGGGGTAGATGATACCCCTGGATCAGAAGGTCGTCCACCTGAGAATTACCTAGGCAGCCAGAGAGTGAGAGTTCCACGAAGACCCCTACATAGTAGATCGTCCCCACAGGTTACAGGGTTTCCCCCACCCGACCTCTCTTGTCACTGAGATTCCAGGTAGACCAGAATGGGGACCTTGACCTCTTAAGTCTACCTCATTTAGTTAAGATCAAGGTGCTTAGGATTCCACTTGAACTTTAAGCCTTTTGAGTGCGAAGTGACCTAATTTAAAGGTTGGTTGACCCAAAGGATCAACTTCACCTCTATGTTCCGTTGAGAGCTTCTTAGGTCCTTTCTTTTAGGGTTTAAGTAGATTAAGAGCCTGATTTGCTTAGGGTTTCTCTTGGATAGGTCTCTTCAAACAAGGCTTAGGCACACCTCTTTTTGAAATTTTTGATTCTTTTCTTAGAAGATGTGTCTCTAAAACCCTAGCTTGTAATCCTTAAGTTGGCTCTAGTTGATCCAATTTAGTTGCCTCAGAAATGGTTATCTAGGGCTCAATCAAGAAGGTTTTAGCCCTAGTTACCTTAAGTGGATATGCAACTAGAAATGTGTTGAAATTAAAAATCAGGTAAATTTTGTGAATTACTAAATATAGAAACAGGTAGCCCTCGATTGATTTTTCTTTATTTTTCCTCTTTAGATTTTGAGGGGATTAAGAGAGAGGGATAATAAGAGTTTACTTGTTCCCTGGTGTGGTTGTTGTGCAGCTGCTTTTCTCCCCTCAGATTTTCCTATTATAATCACAACAAAAAAGAGAAATTAAATTAGTAATGAATCAAAAATTATGATCAAAGCTTCTAAAATGCCTGTTACTCACTAGCAATGGTGCCAAAAACAATGATCGCTTAGCTACAACGAGATCGTGTTTTTAAAATGATATTCATTGTAGTATATTTGAAAACATCATATAAACGTTTATCAATTTTATTTTTTTATTACGCGAAATTCAAAAACTTTTGAGGTTGAACTCAGGGAGCAAATCGGTGTCTTAGACGTAGAAAATCACAATCTCAAATTTCTACTTGAAAGATGTTCAGTAATAATGCAATGAAGATAAATGCTCAAGAGAAAAAAAAATGTAAAAAGAAATAGATTTTGTCTTTTCTTTCTTCTTCTCTTCTCTCTTTCTTTTCTCAGACGTCTGATTCTTTCAATCAGACGCCTTAACTAACGACTGCTACAGTGTCGAGCCTTCTTCTTCTTCCTTCCCCTTGGCTTCTACCTCTCTTTCTTTGGCCTTCTTCTCTCTTTCTTCTGTTTTCTTCTCTTGGCTTTCCTCTTTTCTTCTCTGCTGTAGCTCCTTCTTCCTCTTTTCTTCTACACCTGGCTTTCCTCCTTGGTTTCTTCTTCTTCTCTTCTTGAGCTGCTACACCTCCTCCGTCTTCTCCTGTGTTCTGTGGTTAAGTCCTTCCTTTAGCTGCTCTCTGCTGCGCCTCCTCCTCTTCAGTAGCACCTTCTTCTCCCTTAGCTTCTCCTGCCTTTAGCTTCCTTCCACAGCTGCTTCTTTTTCTTTCCTGCGCACACAGAGGCAAAACCTAACCCCTACCCTCCCCACGTCACCCTCTCTCTCTATTTCGCTCTCAGGATAGCTCTCCCAGAGCCTTCTTGGGTTATCGGGTCAGGTATGCACGCCTGGGACCAGGCCCACCGGCATGTGGTGGTGGGCGAGGAGTGCACGAGTAGTCGAGTTAGGCCAAGTCTGCGGAGGTGTGGGTCGTGGATGAGACTGGGTCGAGTGAGTGGGACCTCACCCCGTGTTAGGAGGCAACGGGCTTATGGCACTTTTTCAATTTATGTTGCGCCTCCCGCTTCAAAGCTTTTGAGGTGGGACTAAATGTCCCACCTGATTTCTTGCGCTCGCCTGTAGGGGCCGCGTTCAATTGACTAAGCTGAAAGGGTCCTCAAAGCCAATCACTGGGTGAATGTGTGCAGGTAACAAATCTGTGTCGCTTGGAACCTGGGGCTTGTAGCGAGGCTAATTGATTTGAGCTTGCGAGCAAGCTTCGCTCCGGCTTCAATGGTGTCAGAGATCAGAACCTGCACTCAAGTAAAACAGCCTTGCGGCCTCGTCAGAACACATGGGAAGCCTCACCGAGGTACGGTGAGTGTGCTGCGGTGGTCGGGGTGGCATGGGAGTGCATGCGTGAGCGTTCCTAGGGCTTACTGTGGCTGTGCAGGTGGGTGTGTTCAGGGACAGTGTGTGGAGAGTGTGGTGGTCGATGGAGAGGGGGGAATTGATCAGTGGATGGTGGCAGAGCTTCTGAGGGGTTTGGAGAGGTGGATGGAGGCGTGGAGCGGTGGGCACACCTCGTTGGTGATCTGGTCGGAGGTGGGAACAATGGTGGTGATAGTGGCAGTCGAGGGGTCAAAAAGAGAAATTGATAATGGGCAAATGAAGAGGGGAGAAAGAGGTACTTATCTAGGATGTTTAGAGTGAAAGGACGAAGGCGGAGGGCAAGCGGCGGGTGTCTGCTGTCGTCGGGGACGAAGGCCCTATGTGAAGAATGACGACGAGGAAGAGGGTCGGAAGGGTGTGCGTTGGTGCGGTGCGAAGGAGCACGGTAGAGATGGCTCTGCCACTGGTATGGTGGCAGAGCGACAAAATGAGGGAGGGAGTCGCCGGAGCCTGCGAGCAGTTGGCCGAAGGAGGAGGAGACGAATTTGGGGGGATTTCTTCAGCCAAAACAGGCTTGAAGGAAGCGGAAGGATCTGGGCTTCCTTAAATAGACACGGGTGACGAGTCAAATTTTCGCTTTGCGTTGTAGTATTTAAGTGGTGAAAAAATCGACTAATCAACGATAAAAATAACCACTGACAGAAGAGCGGGTCGTGTCCACAGGGAGGCAATTATGCAATAAACTCTCGATTATTTTATATTCTTTCGGTTAAATGCAAAATCCCTATTCAAATCCGACATAAAATGTGATGGGAAGAAGATTCACAATAACTCAAAAAGATAAGGGTATATGTGCAGTTTTCCCTCACTGAAATCTTCAGTAAATATATGATGATTTTATGTAATTTTCAATTGACATATGCTAGAGAAAATTAGTGCACAAGTTAAGCCCAAAACCAATTTTGAAATAGGTGAATATCAATAATGTACAATTATCAGAAAATATGAGTGTGCATGCACAATTTTTGCCATAATAAAATAATAATAAATCAAAAATAATTTCTGGTGGCAATGACAGTGAATGTAATTTTTAATCTCCCTCAAAACATAGCATTTTCTCTCTCTCCTCCTTGCGAGAGAGAGAGAGAGCACCGGCGGGGCTTTCACAATCAAGGGAGGTAGGCGAAGACAAGGCCGATCCGATGGAGGTTGCAGCATCAATGAAGATGGCCGAAGGTGGCCGGCCGGTGGAGAGGAGTGGCGGTGGTGGACATGCTGCTGCTGTCGCGTGTGCTGCAGATGCACGGAGACGTGAAGGCGTTGGCATGCAGGCGCTCTGGAGAGCGCGTAGGCATGCGTGGAGGTGCGACGCTTGAGGCGCTAGGTGAAGCGGAGGTGAAGCGCCTGAACAGGCCTGCGGTGATGGCGGGTGGATGCCTGCAGGTGCTTGCAGGGGCACGGGTGCGAGTGCGGCATGGCTGCGGTGACTGGAGAGGCGCGCCCTACAGGAGCGGGTGGCGCGGTGCTGGAGTAGGGCGCGCGCCTGTGGGGAGGCGTTGGAAGGGAGGATGCACCTGCGGGTGCGGCCTGGCAGGGGCGGACGCATCGCCTGCAGGTGCAGGAGCACGCTGCAGGGAGGCACGGGTGGCACGGTGCTAGTGCCTGTAGGAGGGCTGGAGTAGGAAGATGTGATGGCGCGAGCAGTGCTTGTAGGCTGTGGAGTGGCTTGCTAGGGTGTGACCGCAGCCTCGTGGTGGGGAGCATGCAGCTTTGGGTGCGCAGGGAAGATGTAGATCCATAGTGCACGCTGGGGTAGCAGTTCCCCGCAGGGGGGAAGATGCCCATTCCCTCTCCTTTCTTCGCCTCCCCTCTTTAACTCCTCTCCTTTGCGCATGCGTGAGTTAAGGGATTTTCAAATCCCTTAGCTATTTCTGGCCTCGTTTGTTGAGGGAGGGCGGCGGGAGATCAGATAAGGAGTTGCAGCTGGCTGGATATGTGTTGAGGAAATTATTCCCCCCTTCCTCTTTCCAAATATTATTCCTGTAATCATAAAAACGTAAATCATTACATATTAAGTTATAGAATACTATAAAATAGATGTAAAGTTAAATCATGATGAGTGCAAACATTTTATAACTTAATGTAGTTATTAACAAACCTAAATGGTACGATTAAAGTTTCTTAGGCATAATATTAATCCATTAAAATGGACTCATCAACGGGCAGAGGGAAGAGTCGCATGGAAACGGCGGGAACACCATGTCGGAGGTATGGCCGGAGGAGACCCATACCTCTCGAGCGTTTGCATGAGAGGTATGGGGCGATTTAAGGTATGGGGAGCTGCTCATGCGGTAGAGGGCTTCGCAGGGAGCTCCCCTTTCAAATCTAGGAGCAGCTCTGCAAGAAATCGAGAAAACCTCCACGCAAAGTCGCTGGTGGTATGGGTTCCTGCTGTAATGGCAGAGGGACCAAAATGAAGAAAGTGGCGAGTAAGCTGAGGGGTAATTGCAAGGGTTTTCAAAAGTTAACGGCCAGAATGTAATTGGGAGGACCAATTTGCAAAGTAGGACAAGATGACCTTCTCCTAGGTCAAAATTTTGGTTCAAACCTAATTTAGACCTAGGGAATCCAATGGTGAAGTTGTATTTTAGGTTTGATTTCGTTTGACTGGACATTTTGCATAAAATCCCAAATCATGTCAAATATTGGGCTTGGTCCCCAATCTAGGTCAAAACAAGTTGCAAAGGCAAATTGAAGGTTCTAAACCCTAGGGGAAATTTTTCCATGAATTTTAGATGGTTTAGTTAATTTTTATCTCACCTAGAACCTTGTGAATTTAAGTGGGCTTATTTTAAGATTATAAAATATTATTTAATTCCTAAATTTCACAATAACCCTTTTCTGACTGAACCATCCCACTTTTTCTTTTATTAAGTTCAATTGACCTATGTATAGACCCTTATAAATCCTGTTGATACACTGCAATGGTAAATTTGTAGTTTTACCCCCTGTTACATGTTCTCTTTTTAAATCAGCAATCCCCTGAATTAAGCCTTACTTTAGATTATGTTGGAGCTTTTGTTCATTTTATTAGATCAAAGTAAGCTAGTTAGGGTTCATGATGAGGTTCTCATCAAGCTCCATTTTATGTAGATACGGTGTGTGCAATAGGAGGGACTGATGCCAGTTAGATCATTGAGAGTCCATCCAATGGCTCTCCGATGCTGTTGGAGGACAGAAATTGATTTTGTTTCCTAGTTAGGTGTGAGTTGAGAGTTGATGATAATAAGAAATGAGTGTTTCGAACCCAAAAGGATGTATTTCAAATGATCTAGAAGGGGTTTCAACTCCATAATAGGATTATCAGCAGTAGGATGAGGTTCGGGGTGGGACTAAAGAGAAATGGTAGGAGGTGTAGGTGTATTTGGGTTAGGTTTAGGCTCCTCTAGCTGTAGGTCATGATCTTCTTGTGGTTGAGGATTGGAAACAATAAGGTTTTCCTCTATGAGTGGGCCCTCAATCATAGAATTGATATCACATACTTGTTCAATGCCCCACAGTTAATTCAATTTTGGGCCTTAAAGATATCAATCTTTAATGTCTTGCTCACAAATTTTAACTCGATCTGGCCCTCTTCGCAATTTTTTTTTGCCCTAGCTGTGGCCAGGAATGGTCTTCCTACTATAATTGGTGTATTTTTTAGATTCTCTGGAGTATCCATGTCTAGCTTGATAAAGTCAACAGGGAAGTAGAAATCACGGATCTGAACCAAAACATTCTCAAGAATTCCTTTTGGTGACTTTATTGATAGATCTGGCAACTGCAAAGTCACCTCTGTTGGTTTAAGCTCAGATTCCTCAAGATGGTCTAATAGGGATGTGGGTATCAAGTTTATGGAAGCTCTAGATCCAATAAGGCTCGATCAAATTCTATATCGTCTATTCTGTAGGAGATCAAGAGCGTACCAGGATCTTTTGCCTTTGGCGAGAGTTTGCTCAAAATGATGGAGTTGGCTTGCTCCTATAAGACAATCGAACTCTCGCCCATGGTTCATGGTTTACACTTAGGAGTACATACATCTTTTAGAAATCTCACATAAGTCGGTACGTGGTGGATTTCATCCATCAAGGGGATGTTTACCTGGACTTGCTCAAAGAGCATGACTCTCTCTTCCTTTAATGCCATGGGTTTGGATTTCCTCTTTCCCTTAGTAAAGGCCTCAGGAAATGGAACCTCAGTCAATTCCTCTAGAATTGATTTAAGCTCTTTATCTGCAATAAGGGTGTCTCGAATCACCAATCTAGGGTTGGGTTTCGAATTTTCAAGCTTGTTGCGGCTAGGAAATGGTGGACCTGGGTTGATTTCCCACTACAAGTGGTGACAGAGTTAAGTCATGCCTGATTTTGGTTTGGGTTAGGCAAAATAGGTATCTGTTGCTGATATTCCGAATATGATGTTGAAGCTTTCATCCGGTCGGGTGATGGAGCAGAAGGGGCTTGTAAACATAATGTGCTTGGCTCTGATTTGGGTTCATAGTGCCCTCCTATGTCAGCATGCTATTCGGGTTAGGTAGAGGTTGGGAAGGAAGTGTGCCAGGCTACAAGCATTTGCCAATTTTGTCGAATGCAAAATCAAGTTTATAAAACAAATGTGCCGCAGTATAGTTGAAATCACTTTGAAAAACAAATGAAAGTTTATTACTCGAAAAATATGAATCCAAGGTCGAACACGGGGAGCAAATAGGGATTTGAAAACTAAGAACACAACTTTCAACTTGATGAAAATGCTATGATCAATCAAATTATGAAGTAATAAAAAAGGTTTCAATGTATCTAAAAGCTAAAAAATATGAAGATGAATGTAAAAATCAGATAATTCTCTTTGCTTAGCTTCTAGCTTGAGCTCTCTCTTTTTCTTCTTCTTTCTCTGATTCTTCTGATTCGTCTCTTCTTCAATCTCTCTGATTACTGGCCTTGGCTTCTTCTTCCTCTCTTCTTCTTCCTTTCCTCTGCTTGCTGGCCTTGGCTTCTCTTTCTTTCTAATTTCTCTTTCTCTGCTTGGAGCCTTCTACTTCCTTTGCCTTTCTTGCTGAAGCTTCCCTCTCCTTCCTTCTTGGTGACTTCTCCCTTTGCCGCTGCTGAGGCTTCTTTCTTCCTCTTCTTCCTTGGCTTCTGGCTTCCTCTTCTTCCTTGTCTTCACCCTTCGGGAGAGCAAAACCTAACCCCTACCCTCCCCACAGACTCTCCTCTCTTTCTTCTATCTTAGGCTCACACTCCCAGAGCCTACTCGGGGATACGGGTCGGGTCAATGTGCCTATGACCAGGCCCACCAGCGTGTGTGGTGGGCGAGGAGTGCGCGGGTAGTCGGGTCAGATACCAGGTCTGCTACCGTAGGGTCACAGACGAGGCGTGAATGGGTGAGTGGGACCTCACCCCATGTCAGGAGGTGATAAGCCCTGGACACTTTTTCAATTTATCCCGCGCCACTAGATTCAAAGTTTTCGAGGTGGGACTAAATGTCCCACCCACTTCTCGCACGCACCAGCAGCAGGTCTTCTTCTGATAGTTGAAGCTATAGTTGCTTTGGCCATCAATTGAGGGGTTGACTTGGTTCGCAAAGAGGAACTGCACACCTAGGACTTGGTTTCTTGGCACCTGGAGGCTGTTGCGAAGGTAGCAAACTTCTGCAAGCTTGCTTCAATGGTCGATAGGGCCATGTACCTGTCAACACAAATACAACCTCACGGCCCTATTCTTGACGTGTCTAGATCGTGTTTTAACAGTTAATTACATCATAGTATAGGTGATCATGCATCGTCAACAAATAAAAGTTTTATTACTCGAAAACCTAAGTATCCGAGGTCGAACACAGGGAGCAATTGGAATTTATTACTAAGCTCAAGAATGTAATTGAACACTTTAATTACTCAAAACTTAATTCAAATATAAATGCATGAGTTTGAAAATTCATTGTGGCAAAAAGAAGAAATTGGACATCTGATCATGGGATCGGACGTCTTAAAAATATGTTTTCCCTTCTCTTATTCTTCTTCTTCTGATTTTCTTCCTTCTTCTTCTTTGTGCTTCTTCTTTCTTCTCTGCAGTGCGTTACTTCTTTCTTCCTATTTTCTTCTGCAGTTACTTTCTCTCTACGGGTCTTCTTACTTGGCTCTACTTCCTTGTGTCTGTTTTCCTTTGCCTTCAGTTCCCTCTTCTGCTTCTGCTTATCTTCACCTTTCTCTATTTCTTCTTTCTTCTTCAGTTCTTCTTCTCTTTTTCCTTCGCCTCTTCCTTTTCTTCTCTTTTCCTCTGTGCGATGGCTTCCTTCGTTCTTCTTCTTTGTGCTTCTGCTAGCAGCGGCTAAGTGTTGGCTTCTTTTCTTCCTTCTTCCTTCCTTCCCTGCATAAACCACAGCAAAGCAAAACCTAACCCTCTACCCACACCCGCACGTCTCTGTCTCTATGTAAACCACTCTTCAGCATGCTCTCCCAGAGCTGGGTAAACGGGTCGAATCTTGCACACGGGTCCAGGCGCACCGGTGTGAGGGTGGTGCGCGAGGAGTGCTCAGGATAGGGTCGGGTCGGGTAGCCAGATCCGTGTGGTGAAATCAAGGATGAGGCGGTGAGAGTAGGTGAGGGACCTCACCCCAAGTGTGTTCGGAGGCAATGAGCCCATATCACAAAAACATTATAACTTACTCCAGCATTCTGTAACTTCACGATGTGGGACTAATGTTCCACCTCTACTTCGCTCGTGCTCGCAGGAGTCCATCCTTCAATTGCCATAGCTACGGACTTTGCAGTGCCTCTTGCTGGATCAGATGTCTTTGCGATGCTTCCCTGAGCTAGCTGGACCTGGAGCCCTACAGTCCTGCGACCTGGAGCAAGCGTGGAGCTTCTTCAAGTTACCGCTAATGGCAGTAGGGGTGTGGAACCTGTCAGACAGGAAAGGAGCCTCGCGGCTTAATCAGATCACCGGGGGACCTTTGCCGTGTCACGGCGAAGGTGAAACGCTAGGTGGCAGGCCGTGGGGCGGCCTAGGCATGCGTGCCTGGTCGCCCTGTGGCCGGATGGATGGGTGTGTTCGGGGGACTGTTGTGGAGGCGTAGAGGGACTATGGATGGGCGGAGGTTACTCAGTGAGGTGAAGCGGAGGTTATGCGATGGTTGGCGAGGCGTGTGTGGCTGCGGAGCGATGGGAGCATCTCACCGGAGGGTGGCTGGTGATGAGGAAGGTGATGGTGAACAGCGGCGATCGAGGGATGTTTGATGAAATAAAATGAGGGAGATGAAAGAGGGGATAGAGAAGAATAGTTTGAACCTAAATAAAAGGACGAAGGGGATGAGGTGGCGGTCGGCAGTACCTGCTGTCGCCGGAGAAGAAGACATCCAGTGGAGGAAGACGGTGGTGACGAGGGGGCTAGGGCAGCTCGCGCAGCTGTTGCGCGATGCGGAGGAGGATGAGGAAGACGGCTTTGCCACTGGTTTTGTGGCAGAGCGACGAGGAAGAGGAGGGGGGCTCGCCGGAGCTCGCTGGACCCCTTGGCCGGAGAAGAAGATGAATTTGAGGTGGAATACCGGCCAAGTCGAGCTAAGGAGATGCGGCCGGAGTTGGGGTTTAAATTATAGGTGTTGGCCGTGCTTCTGGTGCGTGGAAGGCACGTCTTCTGCCACCGACGTCTAGCCAGAGATGGAAGGTGGTTAGATACCCAAATCTCTCGTGTGTTCACACGAGTGATTGGATGCAAATCAGTGGTTGTGATCGGGCTCAGATGGAAGGGGATTCCTCAGAGAATCTCCCTTCCAATTCTGGAAGGAGATCGCTGAGGGATCAGAGAGTATCCCGTCTGTCTTCTTCGCCGGAGAAGGATTCCTCCCCAATAATGGTGGAGGGACCTGATTGTAAGATTGGTGAGAAAGCTAGGGGGTTTATGTGATAGTTTTCAAAAGATAGGGACCAAAATGTGATTGGGTGTACTAAATTGCAAAGTAGGTCAAGATGACCTCCCCTTAGGTCCAAATTTTGGTACAAACCCAATTTGTACCTAAGGAATCCAATGGTGAAGTTGGATGTTAGGTTTGACCATGTTTGACTAGTCATTTTGGGTATAAATCAAAATTAGGTCAATTGATGAGCTAGGACCCTATTATAGGTCAAACTAGGTTCCAAAGGCCAATTTGAATGTTCTACACCCTAGGGGATATTTTTCCATGAATTTTAGAGGGTTTACTTGATTTTTATCCTGAGCAGAACCTTGTTGAATTAAGTGGGTCAATTCAGGGTTACCAAATGTCATTTAATTCCTAGATTGCACATGAACCCATTTCTGATTGATTCACCCCACTTTTTATCTCATTTAGACCATTTGACCTATGCTCTGTCTTTGAGAAATCCTATTTATGTACTGCAATGGTAAAATTGCAATTTTAACCTTTATTTCATGTTTTCTTCTCAGAACACTTATTCCTTCAATTAAGCCCTCTTCTAAGTCATGAAGGAGCTTTTATTCTCTTTATTATGTTAAAATGGGCTAGTTATGGCTCATGATGAGGCTCTCATCATACCCCCATGCTTAGCTTTTGCTTGTCCCTTAGCAAAATTTCAAGGTTTTAACTTCTGTTATAAACCCTGCCTGTCATCAATTATGATAAGTGCTTCTTTTGTGATTAGGTCAAAATGACGATAATAGGCCTAGAGGTACTCAAGTACCAACCAAAATCCGAACCTAACCCGCTTTAGACTTAATCCGTCGTAAAGGTTTTTAAGGCCCACAGAAACTAACCTAGGGTTTTGATGTAAACACATTTACATTACTTAAGATGTCTATTTATGCTTGTTCTTAAGCATAGGATTGCATTTCATGATATAAATATTTCATAACATGCATCATCTTGCATTTAGAGTAGTTTGAATAAAATGAAGGTTAATTGTCTCCTTTTATGTGCTTGGACAGGGCAAACATTTTATCGGGGCCTCGGATCGAAGATCTAACCGTATGGATGTGATCAGGGCGACGATTGGAGTTCAACGACTCCAAGATCGCCCTAATCAGGCATCTGTAGCATCAGATAGTGACCGGGGAAGCCTAGAAGATCAAGGGTCAGGATGGTGTAAATCTGCTCTTCAAATGACAAATTCGACCACACGGATGAATTCGGATCGATGATCGCAGCTCAACAATGCAAAAATCAAGTCAATCCAACATCCGTGGCACCATCTAAAACTTGCAGAAGATGGACAGCCAAGATGGTGCCACGTGGCGCCATCCCGGCTGCCCAAACGGCCGCATGAATCTCTGAAGGCCCCGCACCCTCTCCCTCTCTGCCGTTGGATCCTTATCCAACGGCTGTGGGTGGTCGCGCCTAAAAGTGCCCGCTCGACCATCCGTGCGTCATAGCGCAGCGGTCGAGCACGCTTACGCGAGCTGCGGGTTCGGGTTTGAGCAGCAATGAAGGGGAGGAAGGCGCTGGCATGCGGGCGATGGCGGGCGTCGGATCTTGATCGAACGGCCATCTGCACTCAATCGAGATCATGCACGATTGAACGTGCTGCGTCACGTTGCATCACACGCGCCAGGCGAGTGTGCGGCAGCGGGCGATCACGCGTCTTAAGCCGTCCGATCTCGCGATCGGATAGCTGAGAATCAAAGTACGTGGGTGTAAGCGTTGTGCGCGGGCAGTTGAGGAGGCACGCGTGGGCACTGGAGCTACGCCCACGTTAGGGGATTTAGTGACGGATTTATCCGTCACTAAAGATGGCTCATTTATTATTTTAAAGTTGTATTAACCATTTTGCCCCCACTCCTTGCAACTATAAAAGGAGACCCCCTCCATACGAAATTCTCATCCCTTCCTTCTCTTCTCTACCTCTCCAAAGCTCAAGAGAAGCTTCTCCCACACCCGGGATGCTTCTCGCGAGATAAAGTCCAAATTTTCGTCCCCCTTCGAAAGTGGATCCCGCGACGACGACGGCGTGCTGCTCCGTTCCCGTTCTTCTGCTTCGTCCTCCTTTGTCCTGCTTCGTTCTCCTTCATCCAGACATCGTCTCGTTTGGCTCATCCTCCAAGCAATCGTTGAGGAGGATAGCTTCTCTCTCCCATTCTTATTTACAGCTTTTCTAGTGTATAATTTTCCTGCTTTATAGTGTAATTGATTTCCCGCTTTCTAGTGTAACTTTTATTTAGTTTGATTGTATAAAAAGTCGAAATATTGAATGCATGTTCTCTTTCTCTCTCTCTCTTTCTTTTAGTCTGATAGCTCCATTGTAATTATATCGCCTTGCTTATCAAAAATCCTAAAAAAAATATAATTGCGAATATAGATCAACGTAACCTCCCTGTGTTCGACCCGGAATTCTTTTCGGTATAAATTTTATTTGTTGAACACAAATTCTTCGCTTTCAAACTACAACGACAAGTTCTCCAAAATCGAACACGTTAGCGTAGCGATTCGTACGTTCAACATTTTGGCGCTGTTGCCGGGGAGGCGTGTTTGCACCTCAAAACACGCCTATAATAACGCCTTCTTATGCTATTTTCTAGCATTAACTATGTATATTATAATCCTATAGCCACATTTGTGAAAACGGTTGCATGCATGCATTTAATCAAGAGAGGAAGAGGAGTGAAACAATCGCCTGCATAGTTACATTTTTCTTCAAGTGCCTCCTTGCAAAATCACCCTCTTTTTATTTTTCCTCTTGATTTCTTCTTTTCTCTCCTTTCCGCGGCTGCACTCTTCCCGCAGCTGCATGCAGCAGCCACGCAGCACTTCTTCCCGTCACTTCTCCCTGCCAACGCTGCTCCCTATAGCTGCAACTCGCACACCCTCTCCCTGCTGCAGCCGGCACGCCACTCTCTCCTCCTCTATAAGTAGCTGCAGCTTCATCCTCGCAAGGGGAGCTGCTGCAAAGACCCCCACAGCCACCACCTTCCTCTCCACCGTTCTCCCCTCCCATACGTCGGCCCTCCGTCGAGGAGGCACCCGGCGAGCAGGAGAACCCACTGTGGTGCACACCACCACAGTGGGAGCACCACCGCCCAGCTCTTCGACGAGCCGGTGGGCGTGGTGCATTCCCTCGCTTCGTTTTTTCTCTTTAACGCCATTGCTGCCGCTTCAAGCTCCGAAGCTTGAAGTAGCAGCAGCTAAAACCGCGGCGACAGCAGCAGCAGCAGCACCCCCCGCCTCCGTCTCCGTTCTGTCCACCCCGCATTGCACCCGCAGCCGGCCGCCGCGCGCACTGCAGCGGCCGGTTACGGCCTCGCGCCGACCCCTGCCCTCCTCAGCAACCCTCTGCGACTGACTGCAGACTCCCCGCCGCCTTCTCCGAGCGCGCCATCGCCCGCTCTCTATCCTCGCACCCGGTCTGCAGGAGACACCTCACGTCCTCTGCGCGAAGGCGCGGTGCACCGCGACGGTCAGACGTCCGCCTTCGCATTCAGACGACGCGGCGTCAGACGTCCGCCGGAGGCGGCAGACGTCTTAACTCGCGCGTCCGCGATCTCTCTCTCTCTGCTGATCTCTCCCGCCCGCTCCCGCTCTCTCTCACGTATTCTCTCTCTCTCTCTCTTTTACTCACTAACAGACACACACTCACAGCAACGCACACACACACATTCACCGACGCACACACACCTATACCAACACATACACACACACTCACACACTTATAGTAACATATATAGAAATATATATATACATACATACATACATACATATATATATATATATATATACATAGTATATCTATATAGTTATGTATACATACACATATATATAATATATATACATATATATATAATATATATATATATATCTACTTATATATACATCTATATACTTATACATATACTTATATATATATAGACATATATACTTATATACATATATATATATATATATATATATATATATCTATATACATATATATATACATATATATAGTAATATATATATATACTTATATACATATATATATATCTATACATATATAACTATACATTTATATATATATATAGATATATTTACTTATATACATACATATGTACATATATTTTCATGTTATCTATTATATGTTGTATCGCGGGAATATCTGCACCAGTTGCTGATATTCCCTGATACACGCGTACAAAAAAAGCGTGGTCCCATACATCATCCATCCTCCATCCACCACGCGGCACCTAGTCGTGTTGGTTGCGTCTCTCTAGACGTCGACTGACTCGACATAGTGCTACACTCCATCGCCACCTCCACCCCCACCTCTTTATATATATACTACATATATATATATACGTACTATATTTACTTTCTGTCTATTTGCTTTTCTGTTAGTAAAAAGATAAAAAAAATACATAAAAAAGAAAAGATAATCTTTGACTTGCAGGTACCTCGTCTTGCGAGTAGCAAGACTTGTTTTGGGACTCTGTTTGGATGAAATCCAAGGACACAATTTTGAGGGTGTGCCTCAAGAACAAGGATTGCCATAAAAAAACCTAAATAAGAAAAACACCAAAAACACAATAAACGAACGGAAGAGACGTGTTTTAAGGAAAACGTAGAAACTCGACTTTAACCCCACTTCCCTGTGTTCGACCCTGGGCCTAAAAGTGACAAGATAAAATCAATTAGGCCAGGTTAAAAATTTTGTAAAGAGATGGTTAGGTCCAAATTAGGTTAACCACTATACACATTTCAACGATAAAAATATCATATTAACAACCTATTCGGGCCGACCCATCATAACTTTTCTGGCGCCGTTGCCGGGGAGGTGCGCTTTCGAGTAAGTTTCTATCCAATTCCTTTAAATTTGTCTCTTCTCTCTTCACGGGTATTGTTGTTTTTGGTGTGCAGGTGAACCTGGTGGAAGGAGAAGAAGGCTGACGAAGTCGAGGACGTGAGCAGATCCAAGGCGGGAACGAGAGCGTGAAGACGCCGACATCTCATTGGAACTTCGCACACGTTGCCGAACAAGTAGGTTTTCTTTTCTCATCAAATTAGGGTTAACTTGCCACCACAATAAAAAAAAAAAAAATTTTAAACTAAAAACTAGAAAAACTTCTTGGGATTTCTTGAGGGCAAGTGGATTAAAATTCACTTGATTGATTGGTTGTCTTCACTCCCACTGCCCCAGGATTTCCCGCCTTACTTCGCATAGCGAAAATCCAAGAATCTTGATTCTTAGATTTTTCGCCGTTGGAGGTATTCTTTGAGGCAAAGAAAAAGATTGCTTGTATCCCTCTTTTGCCTCACTTATCTTTAATTCAGGATCACATTTTTGGTGGGGAGACTTGGAATTGAGTTGATTCCAACCCCACCACGACTTTTCAAACTTGCCTGTGATTCGATCCTGAATACTTCAACCCCAACAATTTTAGTTTCTTTATCTGTTGGTTGAAGCCTTGTGTGTGGATATCTTTCTGGTGATTGGGAGCACTTGAATTGAAGTGCTTTGGCTCCCTTTCACATTAGTATAAAATTGATTCGCGCATCCACACATAGAAATCTCCATTTAGGGTAGCCCATTGCATTTTTAGCATGCATTAACTAACTGATAATTGAAGAAGGGTTTCTTGGGCTTTAGAAAAAAAAACCTGTATTATTGCAAAACCCGGAGATTGGTTAAATTGGTAATTCAGCAAAATCCTAAAATTCATACTACTTAAGGCTGAACTCTAAAAACCATTCGCCAATAAAAACTTCAATTCGGGGAGATTTCCCCGTTGCATGCTTGTTCTTACACACTCTTAAAATCAATCACTTGGGCATTACCCGTAAACAACGCCCTTCACATTCCAAAAGCACTTGACCCTAAGCCTCTAATTAAAACTGGTAGTAACTTGACCCTTTTTTAGGATTGGAGGTCTAACTACCTACGTGTAGCGGCTACGTGCTGGTGAGAGTTCCCACGTGCTATCGGGTGTCTAAGACTGGGGCAAACGGCCTTTCAATCTGGCCCGGTGGTTCCGCGGTGCTCGCATTCGGTTCCGTAGTTCGTGATAGTAGGTAACTTAGATCTTTAAGTCTAAGGGAACACTGTCGAGGTTAGGAACTTGATTGTATTGATTTGTAATCAAGTGTACCTTTGCGGCGTCATTTCTCTCATCTCTTTTCCCTACTCATCTCCTCAACTCTTCCTCCGGTAGTGCATGTTTGGGAGGAGGACACAAAACCCTGAATTGCTTGTATTGACTGATAAATCTAGAAAAAGAGCCGAATCATCCTCCTCCTCCACAAACATGGCACACACCCCCGCCTCACCACTTCGTCACAATTCCAATTCTTTCAACACCAGGCTTATCCTGAGAAACCCTGCAAGACCTTCCTTATCGAGTGTCGCGCCAAGCGACTCGGTAAGTCATGTGGAACTGACTTCTGCGAGCCAGTATTTCAACACGGAGGACCAAGCCTCCGTGTACTTGGACACATATGCGGACACATCTTCGGGCATAGAAGATGCCTGCACCCTTGGGAACAACCCGTTTTCTACCACGTATAACCCAGGGTGGCACAATCATCCCAATTTTGCATGGCCCAACAACCCGCAGCGTCGAAACCCCGCTGGTGGATCGATGCGATCGTCCGCACCCGTCATCCCAAGGGCCCAGTCTAATCCTATGGCAAATCTGCCATCAGGCCCTTGTGTGCAGAAAACCAAACACGCATCAAAACCTCTTGATAAATTGATGCGAATGATGACGGAAATGTCAAAGCGCCATAAAGAAAACATGACCTCTCTTCAGCATTTGGCGCAGCAGAATGCTGAGATCAGTCAACTAAGCATGGCGACTCGATCTCAGGGCACTTTTCCCGCCCAACCTGTTCCAAACCCGCAAAACTTTGTACCCTGTGGTCCGCAACCACAGGTACAACCTTCTCAGGAACAGGTTCATCAAATTCTGCAAGCTCCGAGTATTCCTCCGGGATTTCAGGTTAATCCCGCTGCAGCACCGCACTCTTATGCTGATAGTGATCACATCAAGGATGACACGTCTGATGAGGACGTGACTGTCAGTACGTGTATCGAACTAATTGGAGCTGATTCAGACTGCTGCGAATTACCTGACGACTGCCTGACCAACACAAACTGTGACGTTCCCCAATCCCTCCCTATTCCTGTACCTTCTCCTGACCAGACTTCTGACGAGGTTTTTTCCGCTTCCCATACCTTGTGGTCTGAGTCATCGCCGGGCTGCTCACCGCCGGTCCACACTATGGAAGACCGGATTGCCCTTTCTTTCCCGCTAAATCAGGCGGATTTGCAAATCCACACTGGGACCTTGAGCCCACATCTTACTCACCGGGGCTATTCCCTTTTGGATCCATCTATCCAAAAAGCCCCCCTTCTTGGCCAATCTAAGGGCCAACTTCCTCTTCCTGATCTGTTTTCTGATCCGCCTGGAACACTCTCGTCCCAGAAAACGCCAAATCTCTCACCATCCACCATTACTTTTCACGCCTCTATCGCGATTACTTCGCTTTTCTCTTCACCACCCACCATCCACCCACCCTTCCACCCTGATTTATACCCTGAACCTCAGCTCCTGTTACCCAATCTGTCGTCCGTTCTCTGCCTTTCCCTGCATGCATATGAGGACATAGCATTGTTTGGCATGGGGGGGTGGATAGGCATCCATAGGATCCGGGTATTTTATGGTATCAGACAATTACCACCTATTTATAAATATGCAAGAAAAAGAAAAAAGAAGAAAAAAAAAATATATATATATATTATAATAAATGGTGTTTAGTAATGATCTTGAAGCTGAAACAAAAAGGCAATAAGTGTTTATGGATATTCAACCTCTGTTTTGAAGACTTTCCAGGCCACAAAAGCTTGATTCGCTCAGGCTCGGCTTAATTCACTTAAAGCATTGACAAAATAGATCAAGATCTCTCCTAACTAAGGATGTATTCTTGTACCTGAGACACAAGTACAAGATTCATTGGTTTACTTTTACTTGAGAGCTTAAGTAAACGTGGTTCACACTACACATATCAGGAAAGACCAGGTGAACATAAGATCCAACCCTAGTGTTCATTAGGGAAGGTGGAGTCCTTACCTGTGCGCGTAGGTAGACTTTTTATCCCAGGCATTAGTCTTGTGTTTAGGAGCGACTCTTTACACCAAAAAGAAACTCTCCCACGAAAAAGAAAAAAAGTGTGCTTCAAAATGTGTTGTAAGAGATATACTGACACGTGTTTCAAAAAAAAAAAAAAAAAAAAAGAAAAAAAAAAGAAAAGAAAAAAAAGAGATGTTTTAAAAGAGTCAGTATATCTCATAAATGTCTGTATACTTTGTTTTTCGGTGAGCCACAAAAAAAAAAAAAAAAAATCAGAAAATGGGAGTTGAGTTTTCCGTAATCATCTTAAGGGTCAATCCAAAAACACGAGCTGAAACTGGGACCAACTTGTACTTAAAAATTCGTGAAACCCTGGGAGTGAGTCTTAAGGTTCATCTGGTCAGTCTTGATCCTTCACTTTGCACAAACCATAACCTCTTGAGCTCTCGAGTACGGCAAAAACCTCCTGGGTCCTGGAAATCGTACTTAAGGTTTAAAAATCAAGAGTCCTGGTTAGTTGAGAGATGATCTATGTCATGTGAGACTTAAAGTACTGGTAGTCTTCTTTACAATTGGTTCTCACAATATTCGATAATAAACACACCTATATCACCTCAGAAGAAAATCTTCAGCTTAAGATTATTTCTAAATACAGTTTTGCTAGGGACTAGCAAAAGATAGGCATGGGGGTATATGTTTGCACCTCAAAACATGCCTATAATAATGCCTTCTTATGCTATTTTCTAGCATTAACTATGTATATTATAATCCTATAGCCACATTTGTAAAAACGGTTGCATGCATGCATTTAATCAAGAGAGGAAGAGGAGTGAAACAATCGCCTGCATAGTTACATTTTTCTTCAAGTGCCTCCTTGCAAAATCACCATCTTTTTATTTTTCCTCTTGATTTCTTCTTTTCTCTCCTTCCCGCGGCTGCACTCTTCCCGCAGCTGCATGCAGCAGCCACGCAGCACTTCTTCCCGTCACTTCTCCCTGCCAACGCCGCTCCCTATAGCTGCAACTCGCACACCCTCTCCCTGCTGCAGCCGGCACGCCACTCTCTCCTCCTCTATAAATAGCTGCAGCTTCATCCTCGCAAGGGGAGCTGCTGCAAAGACCCCCACAGCCACCACCTTCCTCTCCACCGTTCTCCCCTCCCATACGTCGGCCCTCCGTCGAGGAGGCACCCGGCGAGCAGGAGAACCCACTGTGGTGCACACCACCACAGTGGGAGCACCACTGCCCAGCTCTTCGACGAGCCGGTGGGCGTGGTGCATTCCCTCGCTTCGTTTTTTCTCTTTAACGCCATTGCTGCCGCTTCAAGCTCCGAAGCTTGAAGCAGCAGCAGCAGCAGCTAAAACCGCGGCGACAGCAGCAGCAGCAGCACCCCCCGCCTCCTCCGCGACCTTCCCCGCAGGCGTGCAACCCTCCGCGCGCGCCTGCAGGCCCGTTCCCCGCCTCCGTCTCCATTCTGTCCACCCCGCATTGCACCCGCAGCCGGCCGCCGCGCGCACTGCAGCGGCCGGTTACGGCCTCGCGTCGACCCCTGCCCTCCTCCGCAACCCTCCGCGACCGACTGCAGACTCCCCGCCACCTTCTCCGAGCGCGCCATCGCCCGCTCTCTGTTCTCGCACCCGGTCTGCAGGAGACGCCTCACGTCCTCTGCACGAAGGCGCGGTGCACCGCGACGGTCAGACGTCCGCCTTCGCATTCAGACGACGCGGCGTCAGACGTCCGCCGGAGGCGGCAGACGTCTTAACTCGCGCGTCCGCGATCTCTCTCTCTCGCCCGCTCTCTCTCTCTGCTGATCTCTCCCGCCCGCTCCCGCTCTCTCTCACGTATTCTCTCTCTCTCTCTCTCTTTTTTACTCACTAACAGACACACACTCACAGCAACGCACACACACACACATTCACCGACGCACACACACCTATACCAACACATACACACACACTCACACACTTATAGTAACATATATATAAATATATGTATACATACATACATACATATATATATATATATACATAGTATATCTATATAGTTATGTATACATACACATATATATAATATATATACATATATATAATATATATATATATATATCTACTTATATATACATCTATATACTTATACATATACTTATATATATATAGACATATATACTTATATACATATATATATATATCTATATACATATATATATACATATATATAGTAATATATATATATATACTTATATACATATATATACACATATATATCTATATATATATATCTATACATATATAACTATACATTTATATATATATATAGATATATTTACTTATATACATACATATGTACATATATTTTCATGTTATCTATTATATGCTGTATCGCGGGAATATCTACACCAGTTGCTGATATTCCCTAATACACGCGTACAAAAAAAACATGGTCCCATACATCATCCATCCTCCATCCACACTCCACGCGGCACCTAGTCGTGTTGGTTGCGTCTCTCTAGACGTCGACTGACTCGACATAGTGCTACACTCCATCGCCACCTCCACCCCCACCCCTTTATATATATACTACATATATATATATACATACTATATTTACTTTCTGTCTATTTGCTTTTCTGTTAGTAAAAAGATAAAAAAAATACATAAAAAAGAAAAGATAATCTTTGACTTGCAGGTACCTCGTCTTGCGAGTAGCAAGAATTATTTTGGGACTCTGTTTGGCTGAAATCCAAGGACACAATTTTGAGGGTGTGCCTCAAGAACAAGGATTACCATAAAAAAACCTAAATAAGAAAAACACCAAAAACACAATAAACGAACGGAAGAGGCACGTTTTAAGGAAAACGTAGAAACTCGACTTTAACCCCACTTCCCTGTGTTCGACCCTGGGCCTAAAAGTGACAAGATAAAATCAATTAGGCCAGGTTAAAAATTTTGTAAAGAGATGGTTAGGTCCAAATTAGGTTAACCACTATACACATTTCAACGATAAAAATATCATATTAACAACCTATTCGGGCCGACCCATCAAGGCAACGATCTTTGATTTCTCTTCGCATTTTGTAACTTACAAATCATTTACCTCACTTCTCTCCTTTCTTATTGTGATTGCAGGGACTCCTTCGAGATGAGCAAAAGCGGTAGATTGGAGTAAAGTGTTGTGGAAGGTTTTGTAAGTTATCCCCCATTCTTTCCCCCTCCATAGATTTCATTCGCCACATTGAATCCAAATTCCAATTAACCTAGGTGTTTGCATAAATCCGAGGAATAGTTTGGTTGTTTGGATTCTCACTCACATTCATTCCACCTTCATTTAAAAAAAAAAAAAACAACAAAAAGATAATTTTGTGGGGCAATTTTCAACAAACACAACGTACACCCACATTCAAAGGCACTTAACCGAATTGATTTGTTTCTACTCAACTGGGTTCTGATCTGTGGAACCGGTACACATAAAGCAACACATAAAAGAGTAGAAATCATTCTAGGTTAACCATCTTTGTGTGCCTAATTAAGTGGTGCATCAGGCCAATTGCTTGAGTTGATTGGGCCGCACCACTTCAAATAAAATAAACTCATCAAGTAGCTGCCAATTAGGTTCAACACTTAGGGATTTACCAGGCACTCCACATTCTTTTTAAGCTTCAAAGGAAAACATTTTCACCCATGCTTGTAAAACTTGGTGTGCCAACGAAACTTGATTGAAAGCACCTAAAGTTGAATTTTAAAAGCTACTAAGCAAGATTTGAACCTTAAAATTCACCACATCAAAAATAATCTTGCTTGAAAACCACTGGTTGTGCATGCACACACAAATCAATCAATCATTAAGGACACAACCCATTTAAAGGGCCCATCACATTCTAAAGCACATTCAAATCTAGCCTTAAATAAAACAGAGTAGACGTTGGCCTTAAGGATTGGACTCGCTCTTCAGAACCCAGAACGAGATTATTTTTGATTAGTCTATTTCTACTATTCAATCTGATGTCTAGCTAGGGGAGCAGAGTCAAACGATCGTGGCTAGGGGGTACACTAGGAACTGGAGGTGCAAGCCGAAGGAAGAACCTTCTCCCCAGTCCCTCCTTCTAACTAGTTGGATTGAACAGATGGAAGCAGATCAAATCGTTCCTTTATCTCAAGACGGGTTTTGGGAGTCTATAGGTCTGTAGGCGAACCCATTTAAGGACAGGTTTGATTGTTTGTATTGCAAGGCACTTTTCTTCCTCCCGTGTCTCATGAATCCTTCCACATATTTCACGCATTCTCGCTCTTTCCCTCCTGTTGTGAATTATCCTCAACATGACGATTATCCCAACTCATATTGTAATCAACTATCAGTCAATTGGGATAATTCGGATTGGGGATACAATTTTGGACCCCAGTGTTTAGGGTCTAACCCTGAACACTTTGATTCTGATTTCTATCCTTCTCAGAGCTACATCGATTATAGATCGTCTTCCTTTCATGAACAACCTAATACGATCTACAATCAAGAAGGATACATCGATCTTTACCCATCCTCTGATTTCACTGCCTTTAGGTCATCACCATCTTTTGAACAATCTGAAATGACCTATTATCAAAAAGGGTATAACGAATCTCAATTCGTTAATTCCCCTGCATTGAGCCCAAACCCGTCCAACCCTGAACCAACTCATTTGGTTTAGGTTAACCAGGTTCAAGATAAGGTTCTGGCTAACTTGAGGAATATCATACAATCTTTAGAAGTTCAGCCAATACTTTGCATTGAGAGATTGGAGCCCCTGATTGAAATGATTGATGATTTAAATAAGTCATTGTTGGATTGGCTCCAGGACTTTAAGGATAAGAACCCAGGTGAGTTTCTACTTGGGAAATTAATGAAATTGAGGATGAGATTTGTGATTTCTTTGATTCAATCTTGGGATGATTCGCAAGATGACAGAACTCGCTCAGGCACTTGTTGGGGGGGGCACGTGTTATGACCAAATTGAATTAAAGCGACCAATTAAGGAAGATCTAATTTCTTCACCTGAGATCCCTGAGCCAAGTTACGAGGAAACGTATGTCTCCTGGGAATAGAAAGTGACAACTGATTTTGGGACATACATTGATACGGATCCTAATTTCTTTGATGGTGAAGATTCAAGTTGTGAAGTCTCACGCGAGTTTTCTGAACACGATTTCTATGAGATGATTGGGCCTGAGGAATCTGATAGATCATTTGATAGCCTAATAATTGAGGAAACTGATCTTATTAGGGCACACATTACGGATCCAGAATTGCATTTTCTGGAGGAATCAATTCAATGCCTTGATTATCAGTTACACCCCGTTGAGCTTATCGATAATTCTGTTTCTGAGATAATTAGACCTAAGTCAATTTTGATTTTTCCACATCATTTAGACTTGGAGATTTCAGACGGGGTGATTAACATGCAAGAGGTCTCATAATTTAACATTCGGAATGAGGAGGATAGGAGCTGGGAAGTTCTGATTTGGGAAGTTAATTTTGGAGGAAATGGAAGATTGAGTCGAAGGGTTCCTTTTAAGCTGAAACCATCAAATCATAACCCTTACGACATTTGTTTCAAGGATGTCAAACTCAAGCACACATTCAACGATTATCCTTTTGAGCTTCAATTCTCTGTAACCCAACTTTTTGGTCTTGGGTTGCATCCTCATAAATCGCAGGTCCGACCCTGCTTGCATTCTGATTTTAGGTTTTGGGTAATTTTTATCCAAAACCTAAGATATTCTCGATTATGGGGGATGGGTCTGCACCACAATCTGTTCCATATCTGTAGACCGCTGTTGATAGGTTAGAGGATTCTTCTGTTTATTTTAATTCTGACCTGCACTTATGAATTCTTCATTTCTTTTCTTTGTATAGTGTGCCTAGCTGAAAGCACTAAACTCAGCACATATACAGTTCCTTTTAGTTTTCATCTTGGAGCGGACCTGACATTCACGCAATTCAGGTGCTTTCTACCCTTTTCCACTCTATTTTATGTCTTTTTAATACAATGAGGACATTGCATTAGATAGGCATGGGGGGGTGGACATTCATCTCTGAATTCATTCGTCAGCTCCGTGGATTTATTTTACTTTCTTTTATAAAAAAAATTTCGGAATTAGGAAAGAGAATTTGGGTTTAAGAAAATTTTCAATCTTAGGAAATACTATATTAAGATCAGAACACAAAGACCCTTCAGGTCTTTAGACTTAATCAGCCCGTGTATCCACTAAAATGTGGATTTATTTTTCGAGTTATTGCCAACCTGAATTTTATTTTAATTGGAGTAAATAAGTTTGGGTGATAAGTACACGACTTATCAACCCATCCTGTGATTTAAGGGAATTTTGAGTTCCTGGCATCTACACACTATCTTGTCACTGACTCGTTGTTCGGCGATTCTAACGGAAATTAGGTAGCTAATGAACCTTCTAGGGTGATATGGCTGGCAAGTTATCATGGGTAACAGCCATTAGTTAGGTTGTCTAGAGCCCAGTCACTGGACCTTTCTCTTTTTGCTACCTTTAGGTAAATCTTAGACCAGGGAAGCCACCTACTTAAAAAAAAAAAAATCAAAAAGAAAAGGAGAAAAGAAAAAAAAGAAATAAGCCACACTTCGCCGCACAAGTATGGCTGGCAAGTTGTCGGTGGAAACAGCTCATCGACAGGTTATCCAGAACCCAGCTTAGTAAATGCACTAAAAATTCCCAAAACACTTAGGAAGAAGCGGAGAAGTAGAATAAACCGGGGAGATATACACTGGATTCACCCTTGTGTTGACCCCGTAAAAAAATAAAAGTAGGGAGAAAGCTACCGGTTGTAAAGATACACCTTTAGGCAGAATTCTTTTTGAGGTCACCTAGAGGCGTAGAAACCCGAAGTCTGTTTTAATTACCAATCAACGAGTCTATCACAATCACAATAAGATGCTTAAAGCTTGGGGTTCTCATCAAATCTTGGGTGAGTTGAATGGCCGTAGAAAGCCACTCTTAAACCCTAAAATTTGAAAATCCAACAAAATTAGAAAAGAGTAAAAAGAGAAAAAGAATTTTTCTTTGAATAAGGCGAGGGTTTAAGGTGGTCTGCATTTTGGCTGATACTCGGGCACTGTTGTGTCTTTGAAAGTTCTGTTCCTAAGTAGACAATTTCTTAATGATTGAAAATAACTCAGGTCCAAATAATCCAACCTAATTCTTTTACAAATAGCATATAGTTTTTGCTAGGGACTAGCAAAAGATAGGCATGGGGGTATGATGTAAACACATTTACATTACTTAAGATGCCTATTTATGCATGTTCGTAAGCATAGGATTGCATTTCATGATATAAATATTGCATAACATGCATCATCTTGCATTTAGAGTAGTTTGAATAAAATGGAGGTTAATTGTCTCCTTTTATGTGCTTGGACAGGGCAAACATTTTATCGGGGCCTCGGATCACAGATCCAACCGTATGGATGTAATCAAGGCAACGATTGGAGTTCAACGACTCCAAGATCGCCCTAATCAGGCATCCGTAGCATCAGATAGTGACCGAGGAATGCTAGAAGATCAAGGGCCAGGATGGTGTAAATCTGCTCTTCAAATGATAAATTTGACCACACGGATGAATTCGAATCGACGATCGTAGCCCAACGATGCAAAAATCAAGTCAATCCGACATTCGTGGCTCCATCTACAACTTGTAGAAGATGGACGGGCAAGATGGCGCCACGTGGCACCATCCCGGCTGCCCAAATGGCCGCATGAATCTCTGAAGGCCCCGCACCCGCTCCATCTCCACCGTTGGATCCCGATCCAATGGCTGTTGGTGGCCGCACCTAAAAGCGCCCGCTCGACCATTCGTGCCTTGTAGCGTAGCGGTCGAGTGCACTTACACGAGCTGCGGGCGTAGGTTTGAGTAGCAGTGAAGGGGAGGAAGGCGCAGGCGTGCGGGCGATGGCAGGCGTCGGATCTTGATCGAACGGCCATCTACGCTTAATCGAGATCACGCGCGATTGAACGTGCGGCGTCACGCTGCATCACACGCGCCAGGCGGGCACGCGGTAGCGGGTGATCACGCATCTTAAGCTGTCCGATATCATGATCGGACATCTGAGAATCAAAGTACGTGGGCGTAAGCATTGTGCGCGGGCAGTTGAGGAGGAGCACGTGGGCATGGGAGCTACGCCCACGTTGGGGGCTTTAGTGACGGATTTATCCATCACTAAAGACCCCTCATTTATTATTTTAAAGTTGTATTGACCATTTTGCGCCCACTCCTTGCAACTATAAAAGGAGACCCCCTCCATACGAAATTCTCATCCCTTCCTTCTCTTCTCTACCTCTCCAAAGCTCAATAGAAGCTTGTCCCACACTCGAGATGTTTCTCGTGAGATAAAGTCCAAATTTTTGTCCCCCTTCAGAAGTGGATCCCACGACAACGACGGCGTGTTGCTCCGTTCCCGTTCTTCTGCTTCGTCCTCCTTCATCCTACTTCGTTCTCCTTCATCCAGGCGTCGTCCCGTCCGGCTTGTCCTCCAAGCAACCGTCAAGGATGATTTCTCTCTCCCTATTCTTTTTACTGCTTTCTAGTATAGATTTACTACTTTCTACTGTAGTTCTGTTCATCCTTGAAGCGACCGTTGAGGAGGACATTTCTCCCTCCATTCTTTTAATGCTTTTTAGAGTAAATTTATCGCTTTCTAGTGCAATTGTTTTATGCTTTCTAGTTGTAATGAACAAGTTCCTTAATGATAAATTCTTTGTTTATTCTACATCTCATTTTGATTTCTATGTGTAATATTCTCTCTCTCTTACCCTCTCTCTCTTCTATTTATTGTAAATAATTAGATAGTTTTAAATTGAATTACTTCGTGACAAATAAAAAGAAACGCGTAGTTTTTAAATCAAACGTCCGCCTCCCTATGTTCGACCCAGAATTTTCATTTCGGTATAAATTTTATTTGTTGAACACGAATTCTTCGCTTTCAAACTATAACGACAGGTTTTCGAAAACCGAACACGTTAGCGTAGCGATTCGTACGTTCAACAGGTTTGTTGGACTCCGCGGTTAAAGAACCCGTGCTTAAGACATTTCTATACTAGGTTCAGTTTGCAGTGTGGTTTTGTAAGAGAGAGATAGAAGATTTATTTGTTTGGAGAGCTTTCTCTCTCTTTTCCTTTTATTTCTAGCTTCGGATTGGCTTCTCAACACGGTCTGTATCAGATTCCTCATCCCCATCATCAATCCTCAAGGGTCCCTAGCTATCGATGCTTCGAGATAACACCGCCAATGGCAACCCCCAGAACCCTGGCTTTCGAGATTTCGAGAATATCCCGCCCATGGCATTCCGTGGCCGAATTCAAACCCTGGCGACCGACATTTCGTGATAATGCTGCCCATGGTATCTGAATCAGCAGAGTGCTTACATGCCCCTAGTAGGATATTTAAATATCCTAAGGGACAAGCACCGAGGAGACGATATGTTGTTACACATCTTCAAGGGGAATTTCTCGCCTCTCCACACTGGGAACTCGTCCAAATCAACTTGTGTTGATCGGCTGCTCCTAATCTAGGTGACTTTTTCAGAACATTAAACGCTTTTGCGTGATTTGGATTGTTATGCGTACTGAACCAGACTGTGTGTGAATTGGGGTGCTTAGGTTACCGAATCCCACAAACGGAAAGTCAGTTAACGAGGTCGAATACTTCCTAAGCCTTAGACCTAGTTATTAAGCTTCGCATTTTCCCCAACCTCTTGAGGATTATCCAGATCTTAGCAGATACGTGAATTATTAAGCTAAAGAATCTAGCCCAAGGGGCCTAAGACCAGCGCTCCTGCTAATCTCTTTTTATGTCTCCTTAGCACTTTTCTTTTCATTTTTCTCTTTTCTTGATCTAGTCTAGAACTGTAGTTAATTCCTTAATCTTTTACTAATGACTATTTCTTTTTCATTTTGTGCTCCTTTTTGTCATTTTTGCACTTTTTCTCCTCCTTATAATTATGTGGTTCACAAAATTTCCTCCCTCCCCCCATTTTTTGTTCTTTTTCATAATTTTTCAATTTTTTGTGTTTTTGACATATGTGAATTTTTTTGTGTGAGAATCCTTCTGATTTTTTCTTGGTTTTGTATGTATGCACTTTATCACCCCCCTATGCCTAAGTTTTGCAATGTCCACATTATAAACGGAGGGTGTGAAATAGTGTTAAGGTCAGGGACTTAGAACAGGATACATCGGGTGGGTGAATGAGTCGGAAATGACTGATGCGAATGATTTCAAGCTTTGGTATGTGTACTAGAGGTGGGATCAACTATCTAAGGCTGAACTCAAGGTGCAATGGACGTGGAGTACGAGCGGATAATCATACAGGTCTCTATTTTTGGAATGACGGGTTGCCTCCCGTTAAGCTCTAAATTTGATGCCTTCAGCCGAGCAGAACATGGGGTGAAGAGGGAGTGGTCAAATCAGTGGAATTTTGTAAAACAAGCACCTTAATTAAGAGCCTAGTTGGTCCAACCAGGTGCTTATTAAGATCAGTGGGCTTATGATGCAGCCCAAACCCAATAAGTGTGGTGGGTTGATAGATGTAGATCAACAGATGCGGAACCCACCATATGCAATGTGATTCAGATGGATATGGAAGTGAAAACTCAGGTTCGGGCTGAGTCGAATCAGCCTGGTCAGAGTAGGGTTCCGAAAAATAATCAATGTATGGTGTGGAAACCCTACAGGGGTAATCAAGGAATGATGGCTCCTGATTTTCAATTTGATCAATACCCGATACCTGTTGGTGCTAGAGCACCACGATGATTTGTTTTGATGATAACAAAACACGTGTTATTTAACATTTGCAATTTGAGTCCTAGATTTCAGGTCAATTGCAAATGTGGACGTGTTTAGACGGAACTCGAGCTCACATCCAGGATGGATTGGAAGAGCATGACGGAAAATAGAGGAGGTTCGCGTGGAGCGAAAGATTGAAGATGGAAGGAAATGAAGAATAGGATAGATTTCCTTCTTTTGTACTTGTTGTATTTTTTCGTTTCTTTTGTTGCTCTTTATTTTTCCTTAGAAAATTATGTTAAAGAGCCTCAAAGAACCCTAACAGTAGTCCTAGGAACACCGGCACAACCCTAGGATACTTAGGTTTTCTGTAGAATACTTAGAAAACCAATATAGGGTTCAAACAGCACTTCCAGACGTCTAATTCCCAAATCAGACGTCTGATAAAGCATTTTAAGACGTCTGACTGTTGTTTCAGACGTCTGATAACTGTTAGGCTGGACATAGTTAGTTCTGTCTGATGAATTCAGACGTCCAGACCGTAGACCAGACGTCTGATGACTTTGCCAGACGTCCAATTAGTGGACCGTTGGCTAGCTTAGAAAACACTCAAGATTATGACCGTTAGAGCCTTATCAGACGTCCATAGGACTTTCCAGACGTCTGATAAATGACCGTTTTGCCTAGGCTGACCCAAAATCTCTTCTCAGAGATTTTCTAGCCGTTGCAACGTTTGGAAATCAATTCCCACAGTAAAAGTAGGTTTCCAGACGTCCAGACATAGTACCAGACGTCCTGTATGTCGTCTGATGGACTTGCGCAAAAACCCTGTTTAGATCTGATTCAAGTCAGGGAGAAACCCGCATAGAATCAGACGTCTGACCTTAGAATCAGACGTCTTAAAGTGGCCTTACAGACGTCTGATGCCAGAGTTAGACGTCTGATAACCCTGTCAAATGTAATCATTGTCCTGATTTCGGCCTGATTCTCTTGGGCTTTGCACCCAACGGCTATAGAACCTTTCTTAAGCCTTCCAAAGCCTTCCTAAGGCCTCTATAAATAGAGGGGAGCCTTTGCAACACAAAAACACACAAGATACACACTTAGAAAAACACAAGATATACACTTAGAAAAACACAAGACACACTTAAGCAACATACTTCCACTCTCTTGTGTCCAATTGAGGCCCTTGCTCTCCAAGCTCTAGTTTCATTCTCTTGAGAGCATCAAGTCTTCGCGCACCCGCTCTCCCGCCGTTGTTCACGAGAGCGACATTGCGCCGTTGCGTGGCTCACGCACCCGCGTCATCCTCGACGCACTCCTTGCAAAGGGGAGTTTCCTTATTCCTATAGAAGCTAGGTTCTTAATTACTTTGTTGGCTCTATAGGACCTGTTGTTTTATTTTATCTTTGTTATTTTGGTTGGGTATTCGCTTTGCGAATTCCCGTCTCCTTCGTGGGACAAAATCCTTCTCGTGGAGAGAAGGGGTTGAGGAACGCTACCCTCGTACTTGTAGCGTGGTTGTATTGAGGTTGAATCACCCTCATTTTAAGTGATTCGGTTTAGTGGATTTGATCAACTAGGTTGATCGGAAAATCCTAACTCGAGAGGGTTAGGTGGTGGTTTTCACCCGGTTTGGGTTTCCACCTAAAAATACCTGTGTACATTTTGTGATTGCTTATTTTTGTGATATTGCTTTATATAGTTCAATTCTGCTTTTTTTTTGTCACGCTGATCTCACCCCTCCAAGTAGGGAACTTTCAATTGGTATCAGAGCAGGTCTTGCTGTTTCGGCGTAACAACCCGGCAAGAGATCAAATGGAGGGAAGCACATCAGCAATCAGGATCTCCGAGGGGCAGTCCACAACCCGTCCGCCGTTCTTCGACGGGAGCAACTACCCCTACTGGAAGTTGCGGATGAAGACCTGGCTTCAAGCCACCGACTTCACGGTCTGGGCCAGATGCGAGACGCCTTTCGACATCCCAGAAAAACCTGCGGGAGGATACTCGCAGCAGCATATTCGAGAGCTTTCACTCAACGCAAAGGCAATGAATGCCATGTATTGCGCGTTGAGTCCGGAAGAGTTCGAGAAAATCCAATAGTGCACCACCGCCCACGAGATATGGAGGAGGTTGGAAGGCACTCATGAGGAGACAAGCTCGGAGGAAGAAGAAGAAGAAGAAACCGCTTGCTTTGGTTTCATGGCCAGAGGAACCAACAGCGACAGCGAAAGTGGAAGCGACGACAGCGACAACGAGGTAAATCTCGATCTTCAAGAAGCTTTTAATGAACTTTTTGAGATTAGTAAATCACTTAGGATAGAAAATAAAAGCATTAAAAAGAACCTTAGTTTTCTTAAAAATGAAAATGATAGGTTAGAAATAAAACTTAAGGATCTAGAAGCTTGTCCTAAAAATGATAACCTATTATTAGAAAATCATAACCTCATCAATGAAAATAATAAGTTGATTGAGGAAAATGATAGTCTTAAGTTAGAAATTTCTGATTTAAAGACTAAGATGAATACTATAGAAAAAGAAATTGCATGTCTTAGGGAAAACTCTAACAAACTAATCAATAAAGTGGATGATTTTTATAGCCCTAAGGTTGAGAAAGGATCTCCATCAAGGAGACCTTCTAACAAATCCGGATCCAAGCCCACTTGGATACCGAAAAAAGAATTAGAATCTTGTTTTGTAGGGCTCAGGGATAATTACAACATAAAGGACTGGACCTACAAGCTCAAAGCTGGTCAACTCAAGTTGGGAGAACCAAGGAGTAGACCAAGGAGGAGAACAAGAAGACCGACGAGACGGCGAACAAACGACGGACCCGCCGCACGTCGACCACCAGATTGGAGACCGGCGCCAATGCCCGGGCCTCCAAGCTACGGATGGGAGCCCCATCCGATGTGGCATCCACCACCACCATTCGGGCCATTTTATTGGCCATGGTAGGTGAGGTAAAATTCTTAACCCTATCTTTTTATAAGCATTTAGATAGGGGGAGTTAAAAATTAATGAGCTAATTGTCAATTTTTAAGGGGGAGATATAAGGTAGCTAAATTTCCTTTAGAAAGGGGGAGAAAAATAATAGCTATCTCATTGTTACAAAAAGGGGGAGGACATTACCTTTGTCAAAAGAAACTCATAGAAGAGTATGTTTTAAGGGGGAGTTGTAGGAAATGTAAAACCAATTAAACCTTTTTGATAATGTCAAAAAGGGGGAGGTTTTTTTTCTGCATTATTATTTACGATTTTGTCATCATCAAAAAGGGGGAGATTGTTGGTGCTAGAGCACCACGATCATTTGTTTTGATGATAACAAAACACGTGTTATTTAACATTTGCAATTTGAGTCCTAGATTTCAGGTCAATTGCAAATGTGGACGTGTTTAGACGGAACTCGAGCTCGCATCCAGGACGGATTGGAAGAGCATGACGGAAAACAGAGGAGGTTCGCGTGGAGCGAAAGATTGAAGATGGAAGGAAATGAAGAATAGGATAGATTTCCTTCTTTTGTACTTGTATTTTTTCGTTTCTTTTGTTGCTCTTTATTTTTCCTTAGAAAATTATGTTAAAGAGCCTCAAAGAACCCTAACAGTAGTCCTAGGAACACCGGCACAACCCTAGGATACTTAGGTTTTCTGTAGAATACTTAGAAAACCAATATAGGGTTCAAACAGCACTTCCAGACGTCTAATTCCCAAATCAGACGTCTGATAAAGCATTTTAAGACGTCTGACTGTTGTTTCAGACGTCTGATAACTATTAGGCTGGACATAGTTAGTTCTGTCTGATGAGACCTTAGACCAGACGTCTTAGGAGACGTCTGATGACTTTGCCAGACGTCCAATTAGTGGACCGTTGGCTAGCTTAGAAAACACTCAAGATTATGACCGTTAGAGCCTTATCAGACGTCCATAGGACTTTCCAGACGTCTGATAAATGACCGTTTTGCCTCGGCTGACCCAAAATCTCTTCTCAGAGATTTTCTAGCCGTTGCAACGTTTGGAAATCAATTCCCACAGTAAAAGTAGGTTTCCAGACGTCCAGACATAGTACCAGACGTCCTGTATGTCGTCTGATGGACTTGCGCAAAAACCCTGTTTAGATCTGATTCAAGTCTGGGAGAAACCCGCATAGAATCAGATGTCTGACCTTGGAATCAGACGTCTTAAAGTGGCCTTACAGACATCTGATGCCAGAGTTAGACGTCTGATAACCCTGTCAAATGTAATCATTGTCCTGATTTCGGCCTGATTCTCTTGGGCTTTGCACCCAACGGCTATAGAACCTTTCTTAAGCCTTCCAAAGCCTTCCTAAGGCCTCTATAAATAGAGGGGAGCCTTTGCAACACAAAAACACAAAAGATACACACTTAGAAAAACACAAGATATACACTTAGAAAAACACAAGACACACTTAAGCAACATACTTCCACTCTCTTGTGTCCAATTGAGGCCCTTGCTCTCCAAGCTCTAGTTTCATTCTCTTGAGAGCATCAAGTCTTCGCGCACCTGCTCTCCCGCCGTTGTTCACGAGAGCGACATTGCGCCGTTGCGTGGCTCACGCACCCGCATCATCCTCGACGCACTCCTTGCAAAGGGGAGTTTCCTTATTCCTATAGAAGCTAGGTTCTTAATTACTTTGTTGGCTCTATAGGACCTGTTGTTTTATTTTATCTTTGTTATTTTGGTTGGGTATTCGCTTTGCGAATTCCCGTCTCCTTCGTGGGACAAAATCCTTCTCGTGGAGAGAAGGGGTTGAGGAACGCTACCCTCGTACTTGTAGCGTGGTTGTATTGAGGTTGAATCACCCTCGCTTTAAGTGATTCGGTTTAGTGGATTTGATCAACTAGGTTGATCGGAAAATCCTAACTCGAGAGGGTTAGGTGGTGGTTTTCACCCGGTTTGGGTTTCCACCTAAAAATACCTGTGTACATTTTGTGATTGCTTATTTTTGTGATATTGCTTTATATAGTTCAATTCTGCTTTTTTTTTGTCACGCTGATCTCACCCCTCTAAGTAGGGAACTTTCAATTGGTATCAGAGCAGGTCTTGCTGTTTCGGCGTAACAACCCGGCAAGAGATCAAATGGAGGGAAGCACATCAGCAATCAGGATCTCCGAGGGGCAGTCCACAACCCGTCCGCCGTTCTTCGACGGGAGCAACTACCCCTACTGGAAGTTGCGGATGAAGACCTGGCTTCAAGCCATCGACTTCACGGTCTGGGCCAGATGCGAGACGCCTTTCGACATCCCAGAAAAACCCGCGGGAGGATACTTGCAGCAGCATATTCGAGAGCTTTCACTCAACGCAAAGGCAATGAATGCCATGTATTGCGCGTTGAGTCCGGAAGAGTTCGAGAAAATCCAAGAGTACTACATCTGGGTTGGGAATCCACAACCATTTTGTGCGTCAAACCTGAGATCAGATTGATCCTCGATGTTGTCCCAAGATGGCTCATCCTCTATTTGTGGTATATATAGGTATTTCTTGTCGATAATTTATTTTACTAATCTCATTAACTCTTCCAGTTTTTCAAGACTATCTTGGTGTTGCTTCCAAAGTCAAGGATTTGTCATACATTGAAGGTATTCAAGATTGTGCAGTTTTTTTATCTCAATGTATCTAGTGATGAGCAAGTCACGGGTTGATCCTTTTGTGGCTTCTGCCAATAGTACTTGGGCACAAGTTATGATAAAGGTTGTGGTTGTTGGGACATCAACCTGAATGTTTGCTACTCGTGTTGAGGTTTCTTCTTTTTCATAGAATTTCATGGCATCCTGATTGCGCAGCAATCATAGGTCTTAATTGACCTAAATTAGGCTAGGACTTAGCATAAGTTAGGGTTATCCATGCATGCATATTCATTATCTGCATCTTTAGCTATGCATAAAATAATGTTATAATGTGCTGATTAAGTGCATTATGTCGATTGCAGGGAATAAGCTGATCAAGAGCTGGATCAGGAATAATGGGAGTTGTAGCAGAGCTGGAGCAGAAGGCCTAGTTTAGATATAGGAATAATAATGTAAGGGGGTTAAAGGTTTTCTATTCTATTAAGTAGAAATAAAGTAGTAAAATGTGAAGAGCTTAGGTCCATCCAAGCCCTAGGATAGCCTAGAGACCTCCCCAAGCCTTAGCCACCCTTAGATTAGGTCACAACACCCTAGGAAGCCCTAAAACCCTAGTTCCAACTCTTCTATGGACGTCCAGAGAAGTTTTAAGATGTCCAGGACCCTTAGCCAACTCCCGCACACTTCAAACCCACTTCTGCAGTGTTATTGGAAGTCCAGACACTTTGTCAGACGTCCAATTTCTGCAGAATACCCAAAATAGAACCCGAAATCCTTCCTGACTCTGATTAGACGTCCAGACAACAAGTATGGACTTCTGATTTTTGAGTATAAGATGTCTGATTATATAATTAGACGTCTGATACTGCTCTCCAATTCCTGTTTTGAGATTTAAGCCTTGATCTTGGATCTCTAGGTCCCTAAACCCAATTCCAACCCCATAGGAACCTAAATTAAGGTGCCCTAACCCTAGTACATCACCTCTAGAGCTCCATAAGGACCTAATTAGGTCCTCACTAAACCTAATTGACTTGGATCTTAGTCAATTCCATCAGCCTATTCAATTGGACTCATTGAGTCCAATTGAGCCCTGATCTCAGCACACACTGTCCAATTAGACTCAGTGAGAGTCCAATTGACCTAGACCTGACTTAATTAAGTTGTTTTACTCTCAATTAAGTTTCCACACACCCAATTAAACTTGTATTAAGTTTAATCGCACCTTACCTTAGTGAATTAGGGTTTATAACCCTAATTTGAGACCTACCTTGACCTAAACCCACTAGAACCCAACCTAATCAACCTAGCCACTTAAGTTTCGACCCACACACACCCACACACACCATCCACACGAAAATATCTAGCCTAGAGTTCTCTAGAACTCTCTACCATGTGTGGTTGCCTTGGTTGCCAAAAATAGCAACCAAGAGCCATTCAATTTTTAGATCCACATTTGGTGGATCTAAAAACCACCATCCACCCTCTCTCTCTCACTCTCCCACGAGCTCCCACCATGTGCCTCTCTAGAGAATTCCATAATTCTCTAGAGAGCTTCCCTTAGGTCTATAAAAAGACCCCTTGGGTGGCCATTGGCACCCATTCACTTCTTTGGCAATTGCACTCCATTGGTGCCATTCACGCCACCTCCACTTAGCCACTCACTCCACCTCCACGAGCTCTCTACCACCACCATGGAGGACACCATGCCGGGATGCTGGATCAACCCTACTTCTCTCCAAGGGTCGGCCTAAGCTACATTGGCCGCCCCTCATTCTCTTCTCGACCACTCCAAGGCCATCGGGGACCACCCCTGAATGCCCTCTATTCTTCTAGCTCTAGATCATGCTCTTCATAATTTTTATTGCTTTCATTTACTGCTTAATACAGTAGTCTTACTTCTCCCCCAATGATGCATGCGAAATCCCCCCGTTGATTCTTGTATGCAATCGTTTTCTGGTAGTTAGATTTAATTTTAAGCATTCATGTATAAGCTTTCCTCTAGATTTCCTGTACAAACAACTCTCCCCCAATGAATGAATGAAAATGCATTTATATATATATCTCTCTTTATGTGTTCGAAATCACCATGATCTGAATGATTATTTTATTTGCATTATTTAAGTGCCTGTTCTTTAACCGCCTATATATTGCGCACCAGAATATTAAGTAGAGCGGCTTTAAGATCGATTTCAAAAATAGAAACACGCCTCCCAGAGACGAACGACCGGGACTCAAGTCTCGTTATCTTTAAAAATCAAATCTTTGACGAACATTTTTGCGCGACTATACTACGATTTTCGACGACTTTCAAATGCGCGAAAACGGCTTTCCGTCAAATGGGGCCGTTGCCGAGGAGGCAACGTCATTTTTCTTGATTTCGATCTTTTACTTATCATTGACAAATCTGCCTCTACTTCATTTTTGATGTGCAGGACAATACGGAACGAAAACGGGATCTGCGCACACACTGAGCGCGGCGAAGAAAAATCAGGTGCACATCATCTATCTTAGATTAGGTTTCTCTTTCTGAACCCTAGGACTAGATCTAATTCTTGAAATTTCTTTTGTAAAAAAAAAAAAAAGATTTTTCTCATTTTCGTGGAAAAAAAATCAAAAATAAATTTTTTTTTTAAAAAATCTAGATTAGGTTTCCTTTTGAATCTAGGTTAGAAAAAAAAAGAAAAAAAGAAAAAGAGATATTCCCGTTTGAATCTTTTGAAAAATTCTTTAAAAAAAAAATAAAATAAAATAAAAAGTGCAAAAGATTAAAAATAAAAAAAAACATCTTTGGTGGAAGGCTTGAATTTCAAATTCAAACCTCTTTAAAAGCTTTTCCACCACCTTCTGATTTTCGACTAGATTTCAAATCACACTTGAAAATTCTATTGTCGAAAAATCTGTTAGCGAAAAATTCTGAAATTTGGGGAAAACCTTCAATTTCAGACCATCTTTTAAATGCCACTGTTACATTGAAAAAACTCAAAATATAAAATTTTTAAAAATTCACGAAGTGGATGGGGGTCAGATTGATCCAGATTCAAAAATTTTCAAATTTCAAAAATCAATTTTGAGAAATCTGCGAATCTATTTTGACTAAAAATGGTGGGGTTTGAAATCTGATATAATTGGCTTTATTTTCCATATTTTTCCCAAATTTTTTAAGATCATTTGATACTGTTTCAAGGCGAAAAACCATCCAGGGGTCAAAGTTCCAAATCTGACCCCCCGATATTTAAAATTCCCTAAAAATTCGGTTGAAACAGTAAAAATTCCAAAAAAATTGAAAAAGGAATCTACTCGCAAAATTTCAAATTAATTGGATTCCAATTATTATCAGGGAATCTACATTAGTTTTGTGGTCTGTTGAAATAAAAAAAAAGCCCTAGAAGTGCATGCAACTTAGGTTGAACCTTTAGGGTCACAACTAGAGACCACACTTTTGGCTAACCTAGACTTAATCAAGTCTAGTTAGCCAGTGAGCTTGGTCACCTTGTGGGCCACTCACCACAAACCCCACTGAAGAAAACGGGTTAAAAACTAATTTTAAAACACGAAATCAACCCGAGTTCATTGTCGTACTACTGGATGAGTTTAATCTCTCTTGCCAAACCTAGTGACTAAGTCTATGGGGTAGTGTTAAACGACCACGGCTCGGGGGTCAATGGAATCGGAGGGGTAAGCCAAAGGAACAACCTTCCCCTTAGTCCCCTCGTAACCAGACTGGCTGGGTTAGCTTGAGAGGCGGGATTCACTTTTCAGTCGGTTGTACGACGAACTTATCTTTAGGAATTCAAATCCCTAACGAAAAATCTGGTCACCTGATCTATAAGGACCAATTGATTGACAGGGCCTTAGCCTTGTCCTGCGTGGCTACACCAACCCAGGGGTTGGGCGGTGTATGCACGGAAGGAGGTCACTTCGACCTCACTTGGTTGGACCTTGGGAGCCACTCCCAAGGAGGCGAGTCGCCTCGCCCGGACCATCTTCTCCCCCCATTTCTTCTACTCCAAGAGCCACCATGGCAAATCCTGGACCTGGACCTAGACCGGGTCAGGACATTGAGAATCTGGACCCGATGGCTCGTCTGGAAGCCCGAGTTGCCGAATCTGAGGAGCGGCATCAGCAGAGCATGGATCGTATTCTGAAGGTGCTTGACAGGATGCAGCACCCGCCACGAGGAGAACAACTGCGGGATTTTTACGACCCAGCCGCACCTATCGTCGCACCACTAGTCAGAATTCCCGCAGGCGGAGACGCGTTTGACCTCAAGCCCAATGTAATTGGGTTGATCAGCACTCATTTTTATGGGAACTCAAGTAAAGATCCATTCCAGCACCTTGAGGACCTGAGTCGACTTGCTGAAATGATCCGACCCAGGAATATTGATCTCGGGATCGTTCTGTCTCTAAGGGACAAAGCTTCATACTGGTTCAAGACTATTGGGAAGCCAATTGGAACCTGGCCGAAATTACGACTTGAATTCCTGCAAAAGTTCTTCCCAATCGATCGAACAAATGCAATGCGACGTGCAATCACGACTTTCTCCCAGGGAGTTGGGGAGAAATTACATGAGGCATGGGATAGATTTCATGACCTTCTCCGAAAATGCTCGCATCATGGTATACCCAGATGGCACTTAGCTTAGATTTTTTACCATGGGCTAGATGACACACATCGGTATCTAGCCGATGCATCTAGCGGCAGGAATTTTCTCGCAAAAGACGAGAACAGCGGATTTGAGCTGTTCGAATCATTAGCGGAGAACTCGATGAATGCTGCATCTATGAACCAGTTCCAGCGGCCTGGTCAGCAACGGGTTGGTGTCCACGAGGCTCACACCGATTCTATTCGAGCCGCCATGGATAACATCGTCAAGCAGCTGGATAGAATGAACCTGATTGAGAAGAAGATTGACCAGATCAGTCAAGGTCAATCTGATTTGAGCTCTATTGCCGCAAGATCCTCTTATGCATCCCGAGCCCCACCTGCTCGAGTTAATCTACTCACTCGGGATGCACCTTCTCCGTATTTACGAGATCCCACATATCAGGATCCCATGAATAATCCGGATCTGGCACCCTACGACCAGGGCTACGCACCACCTGCAGATTATAATGCATATCCCCTTGACGGATATACATCTCAGACATCTTCGGCCTACGAGGATGTCAGCGTTATCCAAGGATACGGGCATAATAACCCGTACTCGGAGACGTATAACCCTGGTTGGCGCCAGCATCCGAATTTCTCTTGGTCTGGTAATTCACAGAGACCACATCAAGATCCACACTACCAGACCAGGAAATACGGGAATGCGCAAAACACGTATCCTAGGCAGCAGCAACCCCGCTCATTATACCAGCTGCTGCACCAAGCTGCCAATCACCCTCCAAAGCGGGCCGACCCTTTGGAGGCGCTGAAAGAGGAGTTGCAAGAATCAATGAGGAAGTCTACACAAGATAGCTTGCAGATAATGAAGGCGATGGCTGATCAGATTCAGACCATACAAAATACGCAGAACCAGCTGTTGCAAGAGCATAGGACTCAGGGAGCCTTGCCCTCCCAACCCATCCCAAATCCTCGATATGTGCAGAACCAGGGTGCCCCGCCTAGGTTTCAGGAACCGCAGGGACAGGCACACACCATACTACAGGCGCCTCCTGCACCACCCGGTTACGCGCAAGGCCAGCTGCCTTTGCAGAATTTCGTGTATTCTGCCCCATCCGCTCCCCCACCACCTCATGGATAGCAAGCCGATGCACACGCTGTCTCATTGCGGAGCGGAAGGAAGACATTCGACCCACCACCTAGGCAGGCGGGTTCTGATTTTTCCCACCCTTCACCGCTGGCAGATTCAACTCCCTCAGCATCTCAGGAGACACCTGTGGTAGATGAGGGTAAGAGGCCACTTAACCTGAGATTCCCGTCCCTTTTCCTGAGGCTCTGACATGAAATATAGTATGGAAAAAGGACACGCGGAATTTTGAGGACTTGAAAGCGATGTTTAAAGAAGTACATATTCAAGTCCCCCTCCTCGAGGCTATCGACCACATTCCCGCTGTCGCTAGGTTCTTCAAGGACTACTGTACCCCGAAGCGACAACCGAGAGTTGGACGACAGGCGGTACTGTCAAAAGAAGCTAGCGCCGTGATTCTAGCTGACCTATCGCCAAAGAAGAAAGACCCTGGCATCCCACTCATATCTTGCTTTTTGCAGGATTCTCCATTTGATCGGGCCCTTCTAGATTTGGGTTCGTCCATCAACTTAACTCCCATCGCCGTATTTGATTGATTTCGATTTGGGGAGTTGAAACCCACCTCGGTTACAATTTTGCTGGCTGACAGATAAGTCAAAACACCGAGGGGGGTGGTTTAGAACGTGATCCTAAAAGTCTGCGGGTTTTGCTTTCCTGCAGATTTTTTCGTTCTCGATATGGAAGTTCCTCCTAATCTCCGAGATGCACCAATTATTTTGGGTCACCCATTTCTGGCGACAGCCCGAGCGAACATCGATTGTGGATCTGGGTGTATGGAGATTGCCCTAGGCAATGAGCGACTTCAACTAGACATATTCAGGGCAGCAAAGAACTTCGATTGTGATCGAATAGAGGAGGATGGTGAAGACGAAGATTGGGCTTACTGTGGTAACATTGGGCTCCTTTGTGACGACCCAATGTCTCATTCGTCTTCACTATCAGGGTTCTCGGACCTCAATCCACACAGGTTTGAAACTACCGCATTACACATATCTCCTCGAAGATCTGACTGTTTGGGGTGTGCTTCTGACCATAGCACCCCTGAATCCAGCTATCTTGATCCATATAGTACTGAATCACCCCTGTTATCACAGGAAGACATGACTACAGCTAACGAGTTTCCCGTTAACGCAGTCACAACCGACTTCACAGGGAGTGACTCAGTCAGAATTCACGTGCACACGGATCAGCAGATTCCCACCCTCGATTCTACTCCTCCCACTCTAAATTCTGATTCTTACCCACCTGTAATTGAATTGAAGCCCTTACCTGACTCACTCAAATACGTGTTCTTGGGTGAAAGTGAGACATATCCAGTCATTATCAATGCCCACTTAACCTAGGAATAGGAGCATCAATTAGTTTCTACACTTCAAGACCATAGGGCTGCTATCGGGTGGAGTATTGCTGATCTCCGCGGCATTCGCCCCTCGTATTGCACTCATCACATTTACACTGATGAGGGGGTGAAACCTTCGAGACAACCTCAAAGACGGCTAAACCCGAATATGCTAGAGGTTGTTAAGAAGGAGATCATCAAATGGTTAGATGCAGGCATTGTATATCCAATCTCAGACAGCCAGTGGGTGAGTCCGATTCAGATAGTACCTAAGAAAGCAGGACTCACTGTTATAAAGAATGATAAGGGTGAATCCATCCTGACCAGCACTGCGACATCTTGGCGGGTCTGCATTGACTACAGGAAACTGAACACGGCTACGCAGAAGGATCACTTTCCTTTGCCGTTCATTGATCAGATCTTGGAACGGTTAGCCAGACGCAGTTTCTTCTGCTTTCTGGATGGATACTCCGGGTATAATCAGGTAGCAATTAGCCCAGAAGATTAGGACTAGACCGCATTCACATGCCCCTTTGGAACATTCGCCTTTAGGCGGATGCCCTTTGGCCTCTGCAATGCACCAGTGACATTTCAGCGTTGTATGATGGCTATCTTCTCTAACATGATTGGGGATTATGTGGAGGTATTCATGGATGATTTCTCTATTTTTGGAGATGATTTCGCATCTTGTCTTGATAACCTCACAAAGATCCTGAAACGATGTATTGAGGTGAACCTAGTACTATCTTGGGAGAAAAGCCATTTCATGGTGAGGGATGGTATAGTACTAGGGCACAGGATCTCCCAAAATGTACTCGAGGTCGACCAGGCTAAATTAGAGATTATCTCCCACTTACCGCCACCTAGCTTGGTCAAGCAGATTAGATCATTCTTGGGCCATGTCGGCTTCTATCGGAGATTTATACGCGATTTTTCAAAAATTGCACGGCCTTTGACGAATCTCCTGGTTACCGATATCCCATTTGAATTTAATACCTTGTGTCTCAGCGCCTTCGAGACTTTACGAAGTGTTGTTTCCAACTCCCCGATTCTCCAACCACCCGACTGGTCGCTTGACTTCGAAATGATGTGCGACGCTTCTGATTTTGCCGTCGGTGCTGTTTTAGGCCAGCATCGGGAGAAACAACCTTTTGTCATATACTATGCTAGCATGATGCTGAATGAGGCTCAGCGCAATTATAATGTCACAGAGAAAGAACTGCTAGCAGTAGTATTTGGGTTGGAGAAATTCAAATCATATTTATTAGGGTCCAAGGTCATAATCTTCACTGACTACTCTGCCCTCCGGCACTTGTTGGCAAAGAAGGATGCCAAACCATGACTCATTAGATGGATCCTTCTATTACAAGAATTTGATATCAAGATCCGCGAGAAAGCCGGGAAACAAAATGTTGTGGCAGATCACCTATCCAGATTGGACCTAGACCACATTCCTTATTCCCTGCCTATCCATGAACAATTTTCGGATGAATCACTTTTGGCAATTCATTCTGTTGAGTTCCCCTGGTATGCGGATTTCGCGAACTACCTTGTTGCAGGCAAAATTCCTGCGAACCTATCCAAAGACCAGAAACTCACATTCATTGCAGAGGCCAGATACTATCTCTGGGATGACCCACTGCTCTTCCGCATTGGAGCAGACCAGATTATTCACAGATGCATCCCAGACTCTGAGATCCCCAGTGTGTTATCTTTCTGCCACAATGATGCATGTGGTGGCCATTTCTTAGGACGGAAAACCGCTGCAAAAATTTTGCAGTCGGGATTTTTCTGGCCAACCATCTTCAGAGATACACATGATTACGCCCAACGCTGTAAACGATGTCAATCGATTGGTTTTATTACTAGGAGAGACATGATGCCACTCCAATCCATCATGGTCGTAGAAGTGTTTGACGTTTGGGGCATAGATTTTATGGGCCCTTTTCCTAACTCACATGGCTTTGAGTACATATTGCTAGCCGTTGATTATGTCTCGAAGTGGGTCGAGGCCATCCAGGCAAGACGGGCTGACCACAAGACCGTCATTTCTTTTGTACGGCAAAATATTTTCGCGAGATTCGGAATACCCCGTGCTCTGATTAGCGACGGGGGAAGCCACTTCATCCATGCCCATTTCAGGTCATTATTAAAGAAATATGGGGTACATCACTGCATAGCCACCCCGTATCACCCGCAGACCAATGGAAAGGCTGAAGTGTCTAACAGTCAAATCAAGCTAATTCTCCAGAAGACGGTTAGACCAGACAGGAAGGACTAACCCAACAAATTAATCGATGCACTCTGGGCATATCGGACCGCATACAAGACCCCACTCGGAATGTCACCATATCGCATGGTATATGGCAAGGCCTGTCACCTTCCTGTATAGCTGGAACACCACGCCTTTTGGGCGGTGCGAAAATGCAACTTCGACCTCGATGCAGGAGGTCGAGAACGGAAACTCCAGCTCAGCGAATTAGAAGAAATCCAGCGGGAGGCCTATGAGAATGCATTAATATACAAGGACAAGACCAAGGCCTTTCACGACCGCCACATCCAGAGGAAAGTATTAACGCCCAACCAGCGAGTCTGGTTATTTGATTCAAGACTGAAACTATTTGCAGGGAAACTTAAGTCCAAATGGACTGGCCCGTATGTTGTGATGCAACCATATCCTAATGGGGCAGTCCAAATCAAGGACCCCAAATCTGGGCATAGATTCACGGTAAATGGCCAACGCCTCAAGCCATTTTTGTCCCAGGAACCTCCTCCACCTGACGAGACTATTCATCTTAGTGAGGACATAGATCAATGATTGAGTGCTCGCCCAGCTGGAGGCGTTAAACTCAGCACGTATAAATACCATTTCACCATCATCTATACATAACCATTTTTATACATAGCATATTTTTGTTTTAGCATATTTCCCTTTTGTATATTGCATGTTAACAGGTTGGCCGGTGCTGAATATAATTTCAGGAGCAATTCCAAGTGACTTCTACCAACTCATCCTCTGTCGAATTTATTTTCTTTTATATTCATGCATGAGGACATGCAAGAACTTAGGCATGGGGGGGTAGATACAGAAAAACTGAAAAAAAATTTTGTGCCAACACTTAGGAAAACCTCGGAGCTGCATGCAAAACATACTTTAGGACCTTAAATAAAAGAACAATCGACTCCACCTCCAATGCTCGCATTGGAGCTAGAAATCGTTCGCAACAACCAATTCCGACTCACCCACTCACCTTTTGTTCTAAATTTAGGGTCAAGTTGATTGTAACCCGATACGGGAAATTCACGAAGTACAAATTATACGAGGTTACACGTCTATAACATATATACATATTGCATTCATGAATAAGATTATTTTATTAAGAGAATGCATTAGGGATTTTTATCCTTTAGTTGATTCCTGTAATCTGGAATCCAGTACAACTTTTCACACACACGTAGAATTTGTAATGGATTCACGGTGAAGGCTGATAAACGTCTTCAGTCTGTCGAGAAGAAGCAGTGCTTCTTTTCCTGAACCCTTGGACAATGTTTTGGGAGTCAGGTAGATTTTCCTCCAAAAATCCACCAAATAGTGTGAGAGAGTAGAGTATACTGGTGCTTTAAGATTAGTGCAAGGAATCTGGAATCCTAGATAATTAGGTGATGATACTCTGAGATTAGACATAGTTTTCGCTCTCGGTTCCCTCGTATACATTTTTGTGCGAAATTGTGAGAGCCACCGAATAAGACAAATACGCGGAGAGTGAGTTTTCATAAAACTAGGGCTAAGGTGGATGGTTACGACCATTCTTTACGGAATCCTCGGCTGAAGGAGGGTATTGATGTCAAGGTCAGAAATACACCGTCCTATCCATCTCTCCCGGTGCCGTGAGTAGGCACTTCCACCAAATAAGCCACCCAATGTCTCTTGAGTACCACCAATCCCTAATAATGCCTCCTTAATAAAGTTCATGGATGTATGACAGTTGTGTTATGATGAAAAAAAAGAAAAATAAAGAAAAAAGAGAAAAAGAAAAAGAATGATGAAAAGAAAGAAAAATTGCAAAAAAAAAAATTAGAAAAAGAAGAAAAAGAGTGAATATTTAGTATTTATTTCATTTGCATTGAGGCAATACCACCAAACAAAATTGAGCTCCACCAAATATGGCCTTAACCTATTTTCTTGTGTTTCTGATCGCCCGAATACTGGCTGAGGAATCTTGACTTAGTGTTAGGGTTATGAGAACTCAATTAAAGCGTTAATGCCTTGTGAGTCCACCAAATACAGATCATATGTGTGAATCTGGTGAGGTTGTGAGCTCTAAGAAAAAGAAAGAAAAAGAGCAAGAGAGAATGAATACAAAGGAATCAAAAGGGAGCATAGTTTTTCTCGTCTTTCTCTGAGTTGAGTTACTTAGTAATTCAGGAATCTGGATTCTGTAGTACTAGTTTCTATGTAGCACCAAGTGAGAATGAGCCACCAAATATACAATCCTTTCCCTCAAAGATTCTCTACCTAAGCCTAAAGCTAGGGTGGAATTCATAAAATATCTTGAATACTCTGAGGGAAGAAATCTGCCTAACCCGCTAGAATTTTCTTAGGGGTCAAGTACAGGCTTTAGAGGTGTATTAGTCTTCACTTGAATCCGTTGCAAAAGCTCCATAGCTACACCTTCACGATTGTCTGGATTTCTAGAGCATAGGATGAAAACAAAAAGGAGAAAAATCTCTATGCAAACACTTGGTAAAATAACCAGTCCCTTAGGGACCCTTGCTATAAATAATTTAGTCTTGCATTTGCTAATGACTAGCAAGATTTAGGCATGGAGGTATGATTGCGCAGCAATCATAGGTCTTAATTGACCTAAATTAGGCTAGGACTTAGCATAAGTTAGGGTTATCCATGTATGCATACGCATTATCTGCATCTTTACTGCTTTTCTTTAGCTATGCATAAAATAATGTTATAATGTGCTGATTAAGTGCATTATGTCGATTGCAGGGAATAAGCTGATCAGGAGCTGGATCTGAAGCTGGATCAGGAATAACGGGAGTTGTAGCAGAGCTGGAGCAGAAGGCCTAGTTTAGATATAGGAATAATAATGTAAGGGGGTTAAAGGTTTTCTATTCTATTAAGTAGAAATAAAGTAGTAAAATGTGAAGAGCTTAGGTCCATCCTAGCCCTAGGATAGCCTAGAGACTTCCCCAAGCCTTAGCCACCCTTAGATTAGGTCACAACACCCTAGGAAGCCCTAAAACCCTAGTTCCAACCCTTCTATGGATGTCCAGAGAAGTTTTAAGACATCCAGGACCCTTAGCCAACTCCCGCACACTTCAAACCCACTTCTGCAGTGTTATTGGACGTCCAGACACTTTGTCAGACATCCAATTTCTGCAGAATACCCAAAACAGAACCCGAAATCCTTCCTGACTCTAATTAGACGTCCATACAACAAGTCCGGACTTCTGATTTTTGAGCATAAGATGTCTGATTCTATAATTAGACGTCTGATACTGCTCTCCAATTCCTATTTTGAGATTTAAGCCTTGATCTTGGATCTCTAGGTCCCTAAACCCAATTCCAACCCCATAGGAACCTAAATTAAGGTGCCCTAACCCTAGTACATCACCTCTAGACCTCCCTAAGGATCTAATTAGGTCCTCACTAAACCTAATTGACTTGGATCTTAGTCAATTCCATCAGCCTATTCAATTGGACTCATTGAGTCCAATTGAGCCATGATCTCAGCACACACTGTCCAATCGGACTCAGTGAGAGTCCAATTGACCTAGACCTGACTTAATTGACTTCTTTTACTCTCAATAAAGTTTCCACACACCCAATTAAACTTGTATTAAGTTTAATTGCACCTTACCTTAGTGAATTAGGGTTTATAACCCTAATTTGAGACCTACCTTGACCTAAACCCACTAGAACCCAACCTAATCAACCTAGCCACCTAAGTTTCGACCCACACACACCCACACACACCATCCACACGAAAATATCTAGCCTAGAGTTCTCTAGAACTCTCTACCATGTGTGGTTGCCTTGGTTGCCAAAAATAGCAACCAAGAGCCATTCAATTTTTAGATCCACATTTGGTGGATCTAAAAACCACCATCCACCCTCTCTCTCTCACTCTCCCATGAGCTCCCACCATAGGACTCTCTAGAGAATTCCATAATTCTCTAGAGAGCTTCCCTTAGGTCTATAAAAAGACCCCTTGGGTGGCCATTGGCACCCATTCACTTCTTTGGCAATTGCACTCCATTGGTGCCATTCACGCCACCTCCACTTAGCCACTCACTCCACCTCCACGAGCTCTCTACCACCACCATGGAGGACACCATGCTGGGATGCTGGATCAACCCTACTTCTCTCCAAGGGTCGGCCTAAGCTACATTGGCTGCCCCTCATTCTCTTCTCGACCACTCCAAGGCCATCGGGGACCACCCCTGAATGCCCTCTATTCTTCTAGCTCTAGATCATGCTCTTCATAATTTTTATTGCTTTCATTTACTACTTAGTACAGTAGTCTTACTTCTCCCCCAATGATGCATGCGAAATTCCCCCGTTGATTCTTGTATGCAATCATTTTCTGGTAGTTAGATTTAATTTTAAGCATTCATGTATAAGCTTTCCTCTAGATTTCCTGTACAAACAACTCTCCCCCAATGAATGAATGAAAATGCATTTATATTTATATCTCTCTTTATGTGTTCGAAATCACCATGATCTGAATGATTATTTTATTTGCATGATTTAAGTGCCTGTTCTTTAACCGCCTATATATTGCGCACCAGAATATTAAGTAGAGCGGCTTTAAGATATATTTCAAAAATAGAAACATGCCTCCTAGAGACGAACGATCGGGACTCAAGTCTCGTTATCTTTAAAAATCAAATCTTTGATGAACATTTTTGCGTGACTATACTACGATTTTCGACGACTTTCAAATGCGCGAAAATGGCTTTCCGTCACATCCTCAATCATTTTATCTCTCATGGATCTCCGATATTCAGGTTTCTTGCATGGTATTCCTAAGTGGTTTGGCTGCATATTTGGATCAGGTGGTGGAATCATGATGCAGAATCAGAGTTTGAATTAAGATGTAGAATCAAGTTAAGAAGTGATTAGATCTGAGTAATGAGTCCCACTGAAAATATGTGTGTGTGCTCTAAAGAGAAAAGATAAGGGACTAGAGGTGTTTTTGACCCAATCAAGACACCCAAAGATGTTTGGATGACTATGGAGGTTCGGGGCGGATGATACCCCTGATCAGAAGATCGTCCACCTGAGAATTACCTTGGCAGCCAGAGAGGGAGAGTCCTGCAAAGACCCCTACACGGTAGACCGTTCCCACGGGTTACAGGGTTTCCCCCACCCGACCTCTCTTGTCACTGAGAATCCAGGTAGACTAGAATGGGGACCTCGACCTCTTAAGTCTACCACTTTTATTTCAAAGGTGCTTTAGGGTTCTCACTTGAACTTTTAGATGTTTTGATGTTGTGACCTAATTTAGAGGTTGGTTAACTCAAAGGGTCAATTTCACCTGACCTGTCCTATAGATGGCAGAATGATTCTAGGTTTGGTGCCTAGTGATCACCCTGATTTGACTCCCAGGTTATTAGGTCCAAGATTTTAAGATTCAAGTGATTTTAGAGCTCAATTTTTCTTAAGGTTTTTCTTGTTTAGATCTCTTCAATCAAGGGCTTCGGTAGCACACTGATGCGGGAGGTTTTATTTCCTTTTATGCAGGCATGTGTGACTAGCACTTCAAGACCATACTGTAGAAACCCTAATTTGGTTCTATTTCCAATCCTCTTTTTGTTTTTGAAAAGGTTCTCTTTGGACTTAAAAACAAGAAGTGCGTTATCCGCTGAGATTAAGCGTGATTTCTATTAGGCACATGAATTTGTGGGATAGAATCTAAAAAATCGCTCCAACTTCAAGAACATTTGAAAAATTTTCGCAAAATCAGGAAACGTTTGCCTTAAAGATGGTGATTACTATAGAAAGAAGGCAATTGATTCCTAAATTAATTTTCTTCCTTTTGTCTTTCAAAGCTTAGGGGATGGTTTAAGGAAGAAAAGAAATTACCTGCCCTGAAGTGGTTGACTTGTGGGAGGGATTTTCTCGTGCAATACCTGCAAGATCACAACAAAGCAAAGTAGGGCAAGTTAGTGTTCAATATGATAAAAATAATGTAGAGACTAGTGATAAATTACGCATTGCTCCCCGGCAACGTTGCCAAAATGTCGATGTGTCTTGATTGTGTTTTAACAGTTAATTACGTCGTAGTATAGGTGATCAAGCATCGTCAACAAATAAAAGTTTTATTACTCAAAAACCTAAGTATCTGAGGTCGAACACAGGGAGCAATTGAATTTATTACTAAGCTCAATAATGTAATTGAACACTTTAATTACTCAAAACTTAATTCAAATATAAATGCATGAGTTTGAAAATTAATTGTGGCAAAAAGAAGAAATTGGACATCTGATCATGGGATCAGATGTCCTAAAAATATGTTTTCCCTTCTCTTATTCTTCTTCTTCTGATTTTCTTCCTTCTTCTTCTTTGTGCTTCTTCTTTCTTCTCTACAGTGCCTTGCTTCTTTCTTCCTATTTTCTTCTGCAGTTACTTTCTCTCTATGGGTCTTCTTACTTCGCTTTGCTTCCTTGCTTCTGTTTATCTTTGCCTTCAGTTCCCTCTTCTTCCTCTGCTTATCTTCACCTTTCTCTGTTTCTTCTTTCTTCTTCAGTTCTTCTTTTTTCCTTCGCCTCTTCCTTTTCTTCTCTTTTTCCTCTACGTGACGGCTTCCTTCGTTCTTCTTCTTTGTGCTTCTGCTAGCAACCGCTAAGTGTTGGCTTCTTTTCTTCCTTCTTCCTTCCTTCCCTGCACAAACCACAGCAAAACAAAACCTAACCCTCTACCCACACCCGCGCGTCTCTCTCTCTGTGTAAACCACTCTTCAGCACGCTCTCCCAAAGCTGGGTAAATGGGTCGGATCTCACACCCGGGTCCAGGCGCATCGGCGTGAGGGTGGTGCTTGAGGACTGCTCAGGACAGGGTCGGGTCGGGTCACCAGATCAGTGTGGTGAAATCACGGATGAGGCGGTGAGAGTAGGTGAGGGACCTCACCCCAAGTGCATTTGAAGGCAGCGAGCCCATATCACAAAAACATTATAAGTTACTCCAGTGTTCTGTAACTTCACGATGTGGGACTAATGTTCCACCTCTACTTCGTGTGCGCCTGCAGGAGTCCATCATTCAATTGCCATAGCTATGGACTTTGCAGTGCCTCTTGCTGGATCAGATGTCTTCGCGATGCTTCCCCGAGCTAGCTGGACCTGGAGCCCTGCAGTCCTGCGACCTGGAGCAAGCGTGGAGCTTCTTCAAGTTACCGCTAATGGCTGCAGGGGCGTGGAACCTATCAGACACAAAAAGAGCCTTGCGGCTTAATCAGATCACCGGTCGACCTTCGCTGTGTCACGACGAAGGTGAAAATCTTGGTGGCAGGCCGCAGGGCGACCTAGGCGTGTGTGCCTAGGTTGCCCTGTGGCTGGATGGATGGGTGTGTTCGGGGGACTATTGTGGAGGCGTAGAGGGACTATGGATGGGCGAAGGTTACCCAGTGAGGTGAGGCGGAGGTTATGCGATGGTTGGCGGGGCATGTGGGGCTGCGAAGCGATGGGAGAGTCTCGCCGGAGGGTGGCTGGAGATGAGGAAGGTGATGGTGAACAGCGGCGGTCGAGGGATGATTGATAAAATAAAATGAGGGAGATGAAAGAGGGGATAGAGAAGAATAGTTTTAACCTAACTAAAGGGATGAAGGGGACGATGAGGCGGCCAGTAGTACGTGTTGTCGCCGGAGAAGAAGACGTCCAGTGGAGGAAGACGGCGGCGACGATAGGGCTAGGGCAGCTCGCACGGGTGTTACGTGATGCGGAGGAGGATGTGGAAGATGGCTTTGCCACTGGTTTTGTGGCAGAACGACGAGGAAGAGGACGGGGGCTCGCCAGAGCTCACTGGACTCCTTGGCCGAAGAAGAAGAAGATGAATTTATGGTGAAATCCCGGCCAAGTCGAGCTGAGGAGATGCGGCCGAAGTTAGGGTTTAATTTATAGGTGTTGGCCATGCTTTTGGTGCGTGGAGGGCACGTCTTCTGCCACCGACGTCTCGTCGAAGATGGAAGGTGGCTAGATACCCAAATCTCTCGTGCGTTCGCACGAGAGATTGGGTGCAAATCAGTGGTTGTGATTGGGCTCAGATGGAAGGGGATTTCATCAGAGAATCTCCCTTCCAATTCTGGAAGATCTTTGAGGGATTGGAGAGTATCCTGTCTGTCTTCTTCGTCGAAGAAGGATTCCTCCCCAATAATGGTGGAGGGACCTGATTGTAAGATTGGTGAGAAAGCTAGGGGGGTTTATGTGATAGTTTCCAAAAGATAGGGACCAAAAGGTCAATGGGTGTACTAAATTGCAAAGTAGGTCAAGATGGCATCCCCTTAGGTCCAAGTTTTGGTAAAAACCTAATTTGGACATAAGGAATCCAATGGTGAAGTTGGATTTTAGATTTGACTGGACATTTTGCGTAAAAAACCAAATTAGGTCAATTGATGAGATAAGACCCTATTCTAGGTCAAACTAGGTTGCAAAGGCCAATTTGACTGTTCTACACCCTAGGGGATATTTTTCCATGAATTTTAGAGGATTTAATTGATTTTTATCCTGAGCATAACCTTGTTGAATTAATCTGGTCTGTTTCAGGGTTACCTAATGTCATTTAATTCCTGGATTGCACATGAACCCATTTCTGATTGATTCACCCCACTTTTTATCTCATTTAGACCATTTGACCTATGCTCTGTCTCTGAGAAATCCTGTTTATGTACTGCAATGGTAAAATTGCAATTTTAACCTTTGTTTCATGTTTTCTTCTCAGAACACTTATTCCTTCAATTAAGCCCTCTTCTAAGTCATGCAGGAGCTTTTATTCTATTTATTATGTTAAAATGGGCTAGTTATGGCTCATGATGTGGCTCTCATCACCTGTCAAATCACTCAGAAAGCTTCACCGTGAGACAGCGAAGGTTGCTCGAGTGTTGGTGTGGTGTGGGATGACCTGGGCGTGCGTGCCTAGGTCGTTCTATGGCCGTGAAGTTGGGTGTGTTTGGGGGGAGTGAACGAAGGTTGTGGCGGTTAGTGGAGAGAGGGAAGATGATCAGTGGGATGAGGCGATGCTATCAAGGTAGTTGGCAAGGCGTGTGGGTGCATGGAGTGGTGGATGAACCTCGCCGGTGGTCTGTCGGAGGTGGAGAAGGTGGTCTGTGGTTGTCGGGGCGTGAAAGTAGGAATTGATAAGGGGAAAAGAAAGAGTAGGGGAAGGAGACTTATCTGTGAGTGGCTAAACGAAGGGGGAGCAGAGGGGCAGATGGCATGTATATGCCTGCACCGGAGACGAAGACCCTGAGATAGAGAGGCGGCGATGACGATAGGGAGATAGGTGCAGGTGTAGGTATGGTGCGATGCGGAAGAAGGAGGCGGAGGTAACTCTGCCACTGGTTTGGTGGTCGAGTGATGGGAAGAAGGAGGAGGATTCGTCGGAGCTTGTCGGGCTTTTTGGCCAGAGGTGGAAGAGAGGAATTTGGGGGAATTTCAGGCCAAAACAAGCTTGAATTCATCGGGAGGATCTGGGGCCACTTTTATAGTCGCAGGCAGAGGGCCTTATGCTTGGAAGGCAAGCTTCCAAGCACGACAACCTCACCTGACTTGGAAGGTCGAGAGTTACCCAAATCTCTCATATGTTCGTATGAGAGATTGGGTGGCAATCAGAGCTTGAGATTTGGTTCACACGATCGGGAATTCCTCAGAGAATCTCCCTTTCAAATTTGAGAGGGATTCTCTGACGAATCAAGGAGATATCCCTCTTGAATCCTTGCCGAGGTAGGATTCCTCAGATGTAATGGTGGAGGGACCTAATTGCAAAGAACGACGAGGAAGATAGGGGGTGTGTGCAAGGGTTTTCAAAAGCTAGGGGCATATTGTAATTGGGTTGGATTATTTTGCAAAGTAGGTCAAGGTGAACTCCCCTTAGGTCTAAATTTTGGCATAAGCCTAATTTGGACCGAAGGAATCGAATGGAAAAGTTGAATTTTAGGTTTGACCACGTTTGCCTGGGTATTTTGCATAAAAACCTAATTTAACGTAAATGTTTGACTAAGACCCCTATTTAGGTCAAAATAGGTTCTAAATTCCAAATTAGGTTTTAAACCCTAAAGGATATTTCTCCATGATTTTTAGAGGGTTTAGTTGAATTTTAACCTGACCAGAATCGTGTTAAATTAAGTGGGTTTATTTTAAGGTTACAAGAAGTCATTTAATTCCCAGATTTCACATTAACCCTTTTCTGATTGAACCAACTCATTTTTTATCTTGTTAGGACCAATTGACCTATGTTAGCCTCTGAGAAATCCCGTTGTTGTACTACAATGGTAAAATTGTAGTTTTACCCTTTGTTTCTTGCTTTTCTTTTAAACCAATTATTCCTTGAGTTATGCCCTTCACTTGGTTATGTAGGAGCTTTTGTTCTCTTTTCTAGGTCAAAATGAGCTAGTTAAGGCTCATGATAGTGTTCCCATCATTAGGCCAATTGATTGCGAACCTCTGTGATCTCTTCTTTGTGCTATTTTTGCATGCTAACTAGAGTTGAAGAATCATAGACATTTGGTCTTCCTTAGGTGGCCCGGATTGGAAATTTGGAATGGGTCTTGGTTGAGTGGGCTGATAAGGCCATGGAGCTTATGGTTAGGGTTGGAATTGAGAGCTTTGATTTGGGTTATTTCCTAACCACGCAAAATTGGGATGATTGTGCCATCCAGGGTTATAAGTATTTGGGAATGGATTTTTAAAGATGGTGTGGAGATCCTCACAGGTCTAAGGAGCTCTAGAAAAATTAGAGCAGGAGGGTTAAGAGTTCCCCCAACTAGAGTAGGTTGGCCTAGAGTTTCCTCCAAAACTGTAATCAGATGCGGGTGGATAGGCATCCCTACCTGAGAATGGTAGACATTCTATACAGCCTCCATACCTGAGGGTTGGTGCACATATGGGCTTTGTGGTGCAGCGGTGGTTTGGTGCAGATGTTGAGTCAAGTCGTCTACCTTCTTTTCAATGGTTTAGACCTTATCCAAGCGACTGGCTATCAACTCCAGATCAACAGATGTAGAAAGGCCTCGGGTCACATGTACCCCCCAATTATTTGCCAATGCTCGGGTGGTCATTCGATCGTACACACCCAATGATTAAATGTTTAGGGAGTTCTCACACATGTTCTCGAGAATCTCCCAAATCGTGTCTTCATGCCATCTTCATGCTGACCCATGATGCTGGCACCACAGGTTGCATTGACAAAGAGCTTGATATCTTCATGGAGCCCATGCTAAAAGAACTGGACGTTTTCCCATTTTGGAACTCTATTATGGGGACACTTGTGCATGAGATCCAGAAAATGGTCCCATGCCTCATGAAAAGGTTCTCACGCTCCTTGTAAGAAGTGCATGATCTGATGTTACGTAGCATTTTTTTGACCAATGGGAAAGAATTTTTGTAAGAATTCGGTTTGAAGTTCTCCCAAAGCGGTGATCAGATGAGTCAAAGTATAAAACCAATTGGCAGCTTTATCCAAGAGAGAGGAGAACATTTTCATGAGTAAGGCATCCCAATTTTGTATAGATGGCCCGAAGGTTTGAGCCAAATGCTTCAGATGCTTGATGTACTGGAAGGGATCCTTAGAGTTCAAGCCATGGAATTTCAGGATCGTGTGAAGCATACTTGGCTTGAGCTCCACCTCAGGTCCTCTTGCAGGGATTTGTACTCTAGGCTCGATTTCCACCGAAATGGGATTATAGTGATCTTGCATTTGAGGACACTATGGTGGGTTAATGTATGCATGGACTATATCTCTAAGGTATGGAATTGATGCTGAAGTTCTGGTTCTTCTTCTTCATGATGCTCCATGGTTGACTAGAGATTCAGGCTCAGAAACGGAGGAGTCCGAGGAGATATCGATCTGATTGGGAAGTTGTACAAACAATTGGGTCAAGGCTTGACTTCGATGAGAGTGGAAAGCTAATGGGGGCCTTAAGGGTGGTCTTAAGGACCTCCTCCAAAACATGCACTAAATGGAGTAGACGACGGACATAATGTCTGATGGACCCAATCGAGGCACCCAAATAAGCTTGGATGACTAAGGAGGTTCGAGGCAAATGATACCTCTTAATCAGAAAGTCATTCACCTGAGAATTATCTGGGTAGCCAGGAAGTGAGAGACCCTACACGGTAGAGCGTCCCTACAGGTTATAAGGTTTCCCCCACCCAACCTTCCTTGTCACCGCGGATCCAAATAGACTACAATGAGTGACTTGACCTCTTAAGTCTACCAAATTTTAATCTTGAATTGAGGTGCTTAGAATTTCACTTGAGTTTAGAATCAATTTGTGCTTTGTGACCTAATTTGAAGATTGGTTGACCCACAAGCTCGATCAACTTCACCTGACTTGTCCTTGTGATAAACACGCATAAATTCATCATAAAATGCTTATTTACGATAGTTCCTAGGCCTTGCATTGCATATCATGATATAAATATTGCATAAACAACCATTGCATTGCATTTAGGATTGTTGTATGTTATGTACATTAATTCCTTCATTTTACATGGCCAGGAGGCAGTGCAACAACCTTACAGGCTTCAGATGAAGAATCTGACTGTAAGGATGGATTTAGAGTGACGATCACAATTCGTGAACGAGAGAATCACCCCGATCAAAGCTCTGTAGTACACTCCACAAGAAGAAGATGGAAGGCCATGATGGTGCCATGTGGCACCATCATGGCCTTCCAGCCCGACCGTAGCTCCTCTTCCTCAATTACACTAGTGGAGTCTCAATCGTTGGATTCAAATCCAACAGTTGATAAAGCACCGCACCGCCAGCCTCAAGCCGAGTAGAGAGAAGCCTTCGAGCAATCGCGACCATTGGATCAAGATCCAACGATCGTGGGTGCGAAAGCTTAATTCCTAAATGGAGCACAACACAACCCTTAGCGCAACAGTGGGTGGCTCAGCTCTCAACACATGGGTGCGGGTTCGACTCTCCCAAGCACCACCAATTAGCCGCAGAAGAGAAGTGCCTCAAATTTGACCGCCCGATTGCACATGAGCGGCTGAGATGAGGCTACGTGGATGCATAGATGATCGCAGATGCTCCACGTAGCTGTCAACACTCCTCGAGAATGCGCCCTCTCATGCTAGCAATCAAGGGCACTCGTTTAAGACAATCGGATGCACTCTTGGTCGTCGGATCTTCATGAAGGCATGATGCGTGCGCGTTTGAATCTGCGAGGGTGCGAACTAAGGGAGCATCCAAGCTGCACATGGATGGATCCAATGGTGGAGATCTCTTGAAGCGGACAACTGCGAGCGTGAGCGATGGGTGCGAGATTTGCAGTGACAGAAGGGCAGGCCTTTAGTGACACTAGCAGGTGTCATGGTGTGTATACATCTTAATAGCCAAAAATGTTTATTAATGCATGTTCTTAGTACCATATTAGCATCATGCATTGTAGATATTGCATTACATGTGTAATCATGCATTTAGGTCAAATTGTATAAATTGTATAATAATTATCTCCTTTTATGGCCAGGGATAGGGCAACTTTAAATCGGGGCTTCGGACGGAAGATCCAACCATCTAGATCTAATCAAGGCGACGACAGGAGTTCAACGACTCAAAGATCGTCCTGATCAGACATCCGTAAAACCAGATATAGTCCGAGGAAGCTCAGAAATTAAGGGCCAAGATGGTGTCAATCCACACTTCAGATGACAAATCTAACCACACGGATGGGTTCGGATTGACAATTGCAGCCTAATGGCATGAAAATCGATCCAATCCGACATTCGTGGCACCGTCTACAACACACAGAAGATGGACGACCAAGATGGCACCACATGGCACCATCTTAGCTGCCCAATCAGCCCAAAGACCCACTGCTGCATTTCAAAGGGCTCTCTATCGAGCGATCCTAGTCGTCGGATCTTGATCCAATGGCAAGGATTTACTTAGACACGACCGCTCTTATCTTCATAAGGAAAAAGGCGCGAATGATCTGGGCCGTTGGATCTTGATCCAATGGCCATGGTCGCTCGTGTAGAAAATCATTCGCGTGCCTCAAACTAATGCACAGCGCAGTGGGCGGGCATCTCTCCGAGAGGTGTAGGGCACACGCTCAAAATGCGACGTGCCCCAAATCAGCCGAGGATGCGAGTATAGGCTCAATTGAGCCGTTGGATGGTGAACGGTTGGTGCAGATGCAGGAGACGTGCCTACACCAGAGCGTGCGGATCACCAACACATGATCTAACACGCGTCTGAATGCTCCATCGTACGCACAGGTGCATGGTTATGCAAAGCTGAAGCAGGCAAGGAGCGATCTGAGTCATCCGATCTTGCGATCGGACGCTGAGATTGCTTGGACGTGCGCTTGCGTTAGGCACATGGGAGAGGAGGAGGCATGCACGTCGCGCACACACGTCACCCACGATGGGTCTTTAGTGACGAATAAATCCATCACTAAGGACCTAATTTTAATGTTTTTGAATATGGAATGACCAAATTGCCCCCAATCCTTGCAACTATAAAAGGAGAACCCTACCCTACGAAATTCTCATCCCTTCCCTCACCTCTCTCCCTCTCCAGAGCTCTATAGAAGCTTGTCCCACACCCAAGATGCTCCTTTAGAGCCACATCCAATGTTTTCTTGCCTCCGTTTTGGAAGTGGATCCCGTGATGACGATGACGTGCTACCTCATTCCTACTTCTTCTTGCTTCATCCTCATATCCTTCGTCTGGCTTGTCCTCCAAGCAGTCATCGTGGAGGATAACATCTCTCTCCCTTCTTTTTATAGCTTTCTAGAATAGAATTTCCCACTTTCTAGCTGTAATCATTTCCTGCTTTCTAGTTGTAAAAATGGTATTATTATATCAAGTGATTATTCTCTCTCACTCTCACTTTCTTAGTGTTAATATCAATTCCATTGTAATTATCTTGCTTTCAAATAAACAAAAATTCCTAAAAATATATAATCGCAGATTTAAGATCGACCAAGAATTTCTTTATGAATTTCGATAAAATTTTATCTATTGACGGATTTCTTCGCAAATCGAACGACAATGACGGGCTTTTTCAAATCCAACTTCGATCATGTAGTTTTCTGCTATTCAACATTTTGGAGCTGTTGCCGGGGATCAGAAATTGAAATTAGATATTTTTAAGGTGATTAACAAATTCGAGGATTGTGGATTTATAAAGGAACTTGAGGATGACAACTTTAATATTGAAACTTGTATGGCAGTTTTTGCAATTGAAAGTTCCTCCTGTTGTGATGGATTTGACCCGCAACCCTCTATGGCAAACCCGCTACATTTTGAAGAGGTTATTGATTTTGTTCACTTTCAACCTCTTCCTCTTGATGAATCTCCATTAGCATCATCCTTACCTTCAATCCAAAACCCGCCCTAGCTCGAACTGAAACCATTGCCTGAGAATTTGCAATATCAGTTTTTGGGACCTCAAAAGATGCTCCCTGTGATTATCAGTGCCAGATTAACTGAGTAGGAGATTAAACTGATCAAAGAAACACAAGGAGGCAATTTGTTCGACCATTCATGACCTTAGGGTGATTGAGCCATCTTACTGCAATCATAGAATATTCTTGGAAGATGGATCACGCCCTTCTCGCCAAATGCAGAGGAGATTAAACCCTAATATGCGAGAAGTGATCAAGAAGGAAATTATCAAGTGGCTCGATGCAGGAATCATTTATCCAATCTCCGATAGTCCTTGGGTAAGTCCCGTGCAAATTATTCCTAAGAAAGGTGGGATTACTGTTGTGACTAATGAGAAAGGAGAATTTGTCACAACTTGTTTAGCTTCCTCTTGGAGGGTTTGTATCGATTACAGGAAGCTGAACACAGCTTCGAAAAAGGATCATTTCCCTTTTCCCTTTATCGATCAAATCCTTGAAAGACTAGCTGGGCAGTAGTTCTGTTTCCTAGATGGTTACTCAGGATACAATCAAGTCCCTATCCATCCCGAGGATTAGTAAAAAATGAATTTCACCTGTCCCTACGGAACCTTTGCTTTCCATAGGATGCCATTCGGCTTATGCAATGCACCTGCAACTTTTCAAAGGTGTATGCAAGACATATTCTCTACCATGGTGGGAGAGTTTATGGAAGTCTTCATGGACAATTTCTCTATTTTTGGAGAATCATTTGATTCTTGCCTGGCTAATCTTGAAACGATCCTTAGAAGATGCATCAAAACAAGACTAGTCCTTAGTTGGGAAAAGAGTCATTTCATGACACTAGAAGTCATCATCTTGGGTCATGTAATCTTTGAATAGGGAATTGAAGTTGACAAAGCTAAGGTTGATGCTATCTCTAAACTTTCTCTCCCACATCTGTCAAACAAATTCGATCATTTCTTGGTCATGTGGGATTCTATACGAGGTTCATCAAGGACTACTCTAAGGTTGCTCGACCTCTGAGAAACCTTCTCGCCAATGATACGCCATTTGATTTCAACGAATCATGCCGTAAGGCATTTGATTTTCTTAAAATGGCAGAAGCTCATTTTCCAATGTTGCAACCACTGGTTTGGACAGCTCCATTTGAGATCATGACTGACACTTCTTATTACGCGGTCCAGGCTATTTAGGGTCAGAAGATTGATAGGAAGCCCTCTGTCATCTACTACACTAGCAAAACTCTGGATGAGGCCTAGAGGAATTACACTGTTACTGAGAAGGAATTGCTAGCTGTAGTATTTGCTTTGGAGAAATTTAGGGCTTGTCTCTTAGGGTCTCATGTCATAGTATATATCGACCACTCAACTTTAAGGAATATCTTAGCTAAAAAGGATGCCAAACCCCAACTTATTCGATGGATTCCTGTACTTGAAGAATTTGATCTTGAAATCAAAGATAAATCCAGGGCACAGAATGTGGTGGCAGAACATCTTTTGAGACTTCTGAGTGATTCTTCTTGTCTGGATATTCTGATTGCTGATACTTTTCCAGACGAAACTATCCTTGCAATTTCAGGTGTCCAAACCCTGTGGTTTGCTGACATTATAAAGTATTTGGCTATTGGTCAAATCCCCCATGATTGGACCAAACAATAACGAGATAGACTTAAATCTGAGGCCAAATATTATTTCTGGGAGGACCTTGAACTGTACCGCATCGGCTCTGATCAGATTATTCACCGATGTGTTCTGGAGAATGAATTCAAAATTATACTCAAATTCTGCCATGCATCTATGTATGGTGGACATTTCTCCAGGAAAAGACAGTTGCAAAGATTTTGCACTCTATTTTCTATTGGCCATCTTTATTCAAGGATGCCCAAAAATTCTCGAGGTTGTGTTCCCGATGCCAGCTACTTGGGAGAATAACCAAGAGAGACACCGATTTAAACCCAATTCTTCCCGTCGAAATCTTCAACGTTTGGGGCACCGATTTAATGGGACCCTTCCACCCTTCATTTGGACACCAGTACATTCTCATCACTGTTGATTATGTGTCCAAGTGGATCGTGGCTATTCCTACCCGAACCAATGACCACAAGGTGGTCATCAATTTTGTCAAGAAGAACATCTTCAGTCTGTTCGGGATTTCGAGGACCATCATCAACGATCGCAATACTCACTTCACTAATGCCTAGTTTCATAATTTACTGGCAAAATACGGGGTATTTCACAGAATCTCCACACCTTACCATCCTCAGATAAATGGATAGGCCGAGATCTCCAATCAGGAGATCAAGAATATTCTTCAGAAAATAGTTAGGCCTGATCGTAATGATTGGACTCAAAAGCTTGAGGACGCTCTTTGGGCCTACCGTACTGATGAGTGGTTACTCATCATGGCTAAAAAGCTGAAATTAAGCTAGACACTAAGTAAAACAATATCAAATTAACAGATAAAAAGGGTTAAGTGTGGGAATTAAAGAAAAAGACCTAAAACCTTTACTCTATGTTAAAATTTCATAATTAGGTCACAAAATGAGATATTCTAAAAGCAAAATACAAATGATGATCCATGCGTCAATTGAACACATAAATAAATTTGAAAAGCCAAATCAGAAGTATAATCAATGTCTTAAATGTTCAATTAAGCACATATAAAAATTTGAAGGCAATTGGACATCATTTAGGTTTTGAAATAGATAGTTTATACTTAGGTCCTTCATGCATTACACTTTGACCCTTAAAAACTCATTTTTGGACCTGCTTGTAGGCCACAGGGACCCTTTTGAAAGGCTGCAGGGCCCTTCCAGTTATAGTTCTTTTCACTTATGGGCCTACACGCTATTCTTCTACCCCTTCATTCAAGGGTCTGTCTACAAAATTTCCTTCATTTCAGAGAGAAGCCTGCTGCTCTTCACGTGCACTGTAGCGCGCGAAGAACACGGCCAATCTCAACCGTTCGTCGCTCTTTAGATCTTGATCTGCGGTTAGATTCTATTGGAACTTTCACGTAATTCGGTGCGTGCATTCACCTCTCTCCCTAGATCTCATCTGACGGTTAGATCTTGTGCTCAGCTCACCGCGTGCTCCGCCCCTCACATCCTCGCCGCTGGTTACATCTTGTTTATTCTCACCTGCGCGGTGATCTCAGCCACTGAGCTGCTACTTAAGCACCTCAGTGGTGTCGTGCGCAAGGTATCGCTCCCTCCTACACCTCATAGCGATCAATTCGTCCACTCCAGTCTCTCCTCCCCATCCAGTCTCTGATTCCACAGCCACCGGCTGTGAAATCATCGCCTTCTCTCGACACTCCTCATCGCTAAGGACTTCGTAGCACCTGAGGATGACCCTGGAGCCTCACTAGCAGACTCTTCCCTCTGCTGGAGTCATCTTCCTCCTTTCTTCCTCAGCCACCGGCTAAGGACCCATAGGTCCCATTCTTCCTGTTAGTTTAGGTTTTTAATTCTGCATAATTAGTTTTAGCTGTAGTCAAGTAGTTTAGAGTAGAATTAGCATAATTGTTAGTTTTAGCTATAGTTAAGTAGTTTAGAGTAGAATTAGCATAATTGTTAGTGTTTAATTTTTGCTGTAAGTTAAAGTAGCTGTAGGAGTACAATTAGTTTTAATTCCCTTCCCTCACCTCCTCTGATCAGTCTAGATCAGAGCGGAAGAATTCATCAAATCATGTTTCAAATTATCTCCCTCTCCATTTTTTTTTACAATCCAGTTCTGATTTCTTTTTACGACAAGTTTTTCTCATCTTTCACCCACACACCCTGATCCAATTTCAGATCTGGCTAGTTTACAACCTCAGATATGAAATTGGCGTCACAAGCACCTAAGGGGCTTCTCACTCACCCCATATTTGATCACAAAAGCCCCTTGATTTTGGGTCGAATTCCTCAGTTTGTCAGATTTCTTTTTAACATGGATTTTAAGGATTTTTGCTTTCTGGATTTCACTGCCTAATCTGACAGATTGAAGATGATTTGAATTTCTTGTTGGCAAGGACTCTGAGAGGTTTTCTGGTGACAGAAACCATCTCAGAAGAGCCATCCTTGAATCTTTTTTGCTATACTGTTAATGCATTCACAAGTTACTGTGAATTCCCTTAATGAATTCTCAGTACTATTTTGATAATTCAGAATAGCCATACATTTTCTGTTTTGATGATTACTGTGATAATTACTGAGGTGATTTGTATGGTGATTTCCTAACCTAAGGAGTTCTCAATACTCCTTAAGGTTGCAAGAAACTGGGATTTGATCTTATGGTTTTAATTGACTGACTTAAGTCTTCCTTCATGCTATCTATAGCATTAGGAAGAATTAATTTAGTGATGTTTTTGGATTTAATCTGAAATGAGGTTTTTGATGAGGGTTTTTTGGGCATTTGAGTTGAGACATTTAGTGATTTTCATGAGAAATTGAACCCTTGTCAGAATTGGGATTTACTTATCTGTTTTTCAGTTGATTTTGATTGATTTTAATCCCAGTTACACAGTGAATTGCTGCATCTTGTAGCTACATATTTCCCTCTTCTCTAAATTCTTCCCTTCTCATCTAAAACACTGAACACTCTAAACACATTCCCCTCTTCTCATCTCTCTGACAGTGGCTGAAGCTACTATTAAAAAAAGAAAATTAAATACAATCAATCCATCTTTCCTCAACCTCCTACTGAAATCTAACTATAAGTATACTGTAATCTAATTTAAAATACTATCTATATATATATGTATATAGGCAGTATTTACATAGTATATTACCTTATAAGTATATATGTAGCATACTGTTTAATGTATAAAATTGTATATATCTATATATATGTAACTTATATACATATATACATAAATACTGAATTACGAAATTGAATTTATACATATATAATTACTGAATTGTATTTACATATATACTGATTTGAATTTATTCAGTTATAGCCAGATTGTTAAATTAAATTAGCTAAACTAGTAATTTAGAGTTATAATTAAGTTAATTGAATATATAGACCTAGGTTAATATATCTTAAGTAATTTAAGCTAGTTAAAGTATATTTATACCCCTTTTATATTGCTGTTATTTAGTTTATAAGTTAAACAGCCATTACTACTACTTAAACATAAATAAAACATAAATTAATTCAGAAAAATATAATAAAAATATGTGTAAAATACTTAAGTATGTAATCTAAATCTGTATAAGGTCAATTAGACCATTTACTAACTAATTTATAAGTAATTAACCAAGAAAGCACCTAAATCAGCCTGTAAAAATAGCCCACTTTAATTAATTTATTTGTATAGTAAACCAAACTAAAATTCAAAATTAATTGAACAATTATATAGTATTATGTAAATACTTTATATTCCATAATTTATTTTATTTTTTCAATAAGTTATGGCCCTCGAATCGAGGGCCAAAATCACTTCCAGACGCAGCTGCGCTCGATTTCCAGCGCAGATGTGGCACTAGAATAGCGCCACATCGTGCGCTGCAAATCACGCACAGCACTATAACATGAATTTGTGTTTCCTTTGGTTTAGTAGTCACGGGCGGCCGGCGCCCGAAACGAATGAATAGCCATTACCTTTAATCCGATTATGAGCATACTCTGAGCATATCCAAACATTGTGTGGGGCCGGGGGCCCGAGAAGCGTGTGGCGTAGGGTTGAGACCCTACGCTGAGTTTGAAATCGTAATTAAGCGATCTAATGAAGGTTAGGGCATGCTTAGTAGAGGTTTTGTCCCACCCTCTGGGAGCTACGTATCCCTCGAAAGGCGCACCCGCAAATTAAACACATTTTTAATTGATTAAAGAAAGTTAATGACAGTGTTAAGTGCCTTTACGCCGCTGTATCTGGAACCTGTTAAGGCAGAAACAAAAAAGAAGAAAAAGATATACATATGTACATGTAGTATAACCCTATTATTTGTATAAGTAAACTTATATAATTACTAACAGAATAAAATGACTCCATAAACGTCGCTAAAGACCTCAGTTTTCCCTCCGTAGGTTGTATATAGTTTTTTTGAGATTTAGCGACGCTTATGTCTGTCACTAAAACTATTGTATGTGTTACTGTGGATAACAGACTAGTAAGTTAAGTTAATATACTATAACATCTTAGTCTATTGTGTACTTCCATGTTAGTAGTAATATTATAACCTGTAAAGATAGTTTTTAGTATAGTAATAAATTGTTTGGTGCTTGTTTTTAGTTAGTTAATTTTTACAAGAATTACAATTAACTTTTAGTAAGTAGGCAAACCATTTTTACATTCATTCATTCTTTAATAAGATGTAAAGTTTCTTTTTGGAATTAGAGGATAATTTTGAGATCAAAGAGTGAGCGATGTAATTCAATAAATTGCCTCCCAGTGAACGACCTGGAACAAAACCAGTAAAAATTAGATAAGTAAATAATAATAATGGTTGTAATGATTGATACTCACCACTATGACACTCTCAGTGTTACATACTACAACAGTACATCAATCAATCATCACTACATTGCAGTCATTTATATCCATTTTTGTATTATTACGTACTGCATACAAAATGCCTATCGACATGTCACCATTTTGTCTAGTGTATGGAATGGCATGCCATTTACCTGTAGAAATCGAACATAGAGCATTCTGGGCAATCAAGCAGTGTAATCTGGATTTGGGTTTAGCCGAAAAGATCAGGAAACTCCAACTATTTGAGTTGTAGGAGCTTAGAAACGACGCATACGGGAATGCCAAGATCTATAAGGCTTGGACCAAAGCTCTTCATGACCAATTGATATCCCGCAAGAGTTTTGAGCCGAACTAAAAGGTCTAGCTCTTTGATTCTTGACTTAAGCTCTTTCCCGACAAACTTAGGTCAAAATGGAATGACCCATTCATCATCGATCAGATATTTCCAAATGGGGTCATTCAGATCTCTAACTCAAAGATGGGTAATCCATTTAAAGTCAACGATCAACGTCTGATGCCTTTTATTGACCGTATTGTTCTAGAACCTGTCTCAGACACGGTTGCTCTAATCACATTGTGATTACTTTGGCTGAACCTCACCTAGCTGATGGCACTAAACTCAGTAGTTGTACAGTCTAACTCAGAGCTGACTGAGCATCACATTCAGGTGATATCTTTTACATTCGACCCTTCCTTTCATGCCTTTTATTCTCAATGCGGACATTACATCAGCTAGGCATAGGCGATGGATTCATTTCTGAATCATTTTGTTAGCTCTATGGAATTTTCGTAAATTCTACTTGTTTTTCTTAAAAAAAATTGAATTAGGAGAGAATACTTAGGCATTAGGACTTTTCAATCTTAGGAAATATTACAGTAGGATCTGAACACTATGACCCTTCAAGTCTTTGGGCTTAATCAGCTTGAGTATCCACTAAAATGTGGATTTGTTTATCAAGTCCTCGCCATCTTTAATTCTATTTCAATTTGGTTCAATAAGTTGGGGTATAAGTACACGACTTATCAACCCACCCTCTAATTTGAGGAAACTTTAAGTCTAAGCATTTACACACTATTCGCACTCACTCATTGTTCGACGATTTTAATTGAAATTGGGTACCTAATGAACCTTCTACGGTGGTATGGTTGGCAAGTTATCGTGGGTAACAACCCATAGGTAGGTTGTTCAGAGCCTAGCCACTAGACCATTCTTTTCCTACAACCTTTTGGTAAATCTTAGACTAGGGAAGCCACTTACTTAAAAAAAATGGAAAGGAAAGTCTAAAAAGAAAAAAAAGAAAAGAAAAAGAAAAAGAAAAGGAGAAAACAAAAAAAAGAAATAAGCCACACTTCACCACACGAGTATGGCTGGCAAGTTATCATGCGTAACAACCCATTGGTAGGTTGTCAAGATCCCAGCTCAAGAAATGCATGTTTAATTCCTAAAACACTTAGGAAGAAGTAGAGAAGTACAATAAGTCGGGGAGATATTCTTCATTTCTTACCTCAACTTAGTTAATTAAGTTAATTTTACTTAATTAAGAGTAGAAGAAAAGTCACTTAGGTTAACTCGAAGTTGTGTCGGTTAGTAGTATAGGGTCGAATTAACTTAACATTTTAGAAAATTTTTACTGGTTGAGTCCAAGTCGTTCGCTGGGAGGTATAATTCATTCTAAATTCACTAATAATCTTTTATTTTTATCTATAAGTATAGGACGTAAATCTAAGTTAATTATGGAAGCATGAATTTTGCTAAAAATTTGATTAAAATGAAATAACATGCAAAATCCCATATGAACTTTTATTCTCAACAGTTATTTCAAATGATTAAAGGCAAATAAGATTTATACATTCAAAACATATGCCTTATACATGCAAATCCCATATGAATTCTCATTTTCAATATTTAAAAACATGTAAATTCTCTATTTCAAATGATTTAAGGCAAATAAGAGTTTATTTAATCAATATATGCCTCAATACAACAATTAAGAGCAAAAAAAAATTAAAATCTAACAAGAAAAATTAACTTCTTTTGCTTATTCTTCAGCCTCTCTTCTTCTCTTTATCTTCTTTTCTTAAATTTCTTAATCCTTTGTTCTTTCTTTCTTTGTCTTTCTATTCTCCTCTTATTACGCTTATGTTCCTGCCCTTCTCTTCTGCTCCTGCTCTTCTTCTTCTTCTTGTTCCTTAGCTTTTTTTCCTTACCCTTTCTTTCTCTTAACCTTCTGAGTCTTGGCCTTCAACACTTAGCCTTAAGCTTCTGAATCTTTCTTCCTTTAGCACTTCTTCTTACTGAGCCGAACCGATTTTTTTATCTTCAACCAAAAATTAGTTTTTTTTATTTGTGGTTCAAACTTTTGGGGGATACGCAACACCCTTTGTAGGGTGGGATTAGACCCTACTAAGTCCTCACTTTGTTAAATTATGGTTCGATTTATTTTCGGTTCAGAGTTTCGAGCCAATCGGCTCAATGCCTCCCAGTCCTCACCCTCCCAGGGCCACACATCTGCACGCCACACAAGCATACACTCGCAGGCACATACGCGCCCACACACACACACATGTGTTCACGAGCGTTTTGTGCGGATTTAAAGTGTATTATGTTGTAGTATAACTGACAAAACGTTCGAACAGATACAAAGTTTTTATTACTCGAAGACCGGAGTATCCGAGGTCGAACACAGGGAGCAAATGGAACTTACCACTAAATCAAAATGTAATTGAACACTCTAATTTACTCAAAATATCAATTCAGGTATGAATGTATGCGATTAAAAGGAGTTAGGGCAAAAAAATATGAAATTGGACGTCTGATCACAAGATCAGACGTCTTAAAAGCATCTCTCCTTTTCTTCTTGATTATTCTTCTTCTTCTTCTGCTGCAGTCTTTGCTCTGTCTTTTCTTCTTCTGATCTCTGCAAAGTTCTTCACTTGGCTTCTCTGTGCCTTTGCTTCTGGCTTGCTCTTTTCTTTCTTCCCCTGCGAAGGCTTCTTTCTTGCTGCTTCTTCTCTGCCTTGTTTCTTCTTCTTTCTATTCTTCTCTGCCGTTCCTTCTTCTTTCTTTCTTTTCCTTCTCGCGGCCAAGTCCTTCTCCTGCGATCAGCTTGCCTGCACAGGGAACAAAACCTAACCCTTCTCCCTCTACCCGCGCGTGTCTCTCTCTCAAGCAATTCACTCTAACCGCTCTACCAGAGCCACAGTCTCAATCGGGTCGGATCGTACCCGGGACCAGGCGCACCTGCAGGTGTGTGATGCGCGAGGAGTGCGTAGGTCTAGGTCGGGTCGGATCCGCCAGGTCCGCGTGGTCAGGCCGCGGACGAGGCGGGTGGGGTCAGTGAGGGACCTCACCCCTGTGCTTTCGAGGCAGTAAACGTATATCACAAAAACTCTTTATACCATACCTGTGCCTTGAGATTCCACGATGTGGGACTAAACGTTCCGCCCTTCCTTTGCGTGCGCCCGCAGACTCTCGTGTGCAATTGCCCACGCTGAAGGCCCTGCTGGTGCTCCTTGCTGAACTCAGTCACCTCGCAACACTTGCGAGAGTCTGCTGCACCTGCCGCCTGGGAAGCCTGACGCCTGCTGCTGCTCCAAGCTTCCTGCTGCTTCGACTGTTAATGGCGGCCGGGGCGTTCACCTGAGCTTCCACAGAACGGCCTATTGGCCCAATTAGAATAGCTGGAAACCTTCGCCGTAGCACGGCGAAGGCGGTGGGTGATGCTGCAGGTTGCCGGTCGGCCTAGGCGTGCGCGCCTAGGTCAACCTGTGGCCGGAGATGGTGGGTTGTTCGGGGGGTGGTTATGGAGGTCTGGAGTGGCAGTTGTGGGGTGGAGCGAGTTCCTGGTGGTGAGGCGGAGCTCCCGAGGTGGTTGGCGAGCCGTGTGGAGTGGCGGAGTGGTGTGGGCGGCTCGCCGGAGTTCGGTCGGTGATGTGGAAGATGAGGGTGGTCAGCGTCGGTCGAGGGGTAATCAGATGAGATAACAGGGGGAAAAGAGAGAGGATAGGATGGAGAGGAGTTCTAACCTAATTGTAAGGACGAAAGGGGACGGAAGGCGGACAACAGTACCTGCTGTCGCCGGAGAAGATGACGCCCAGTGGGGGAGAACGGCGGCGACGACGGGGCTGAGGCGGCGTGCGCTGGTACTGCGCGACGCGGAGGGAGGTCAGGAAGCTAACTCTGCCACTGGTTTTGTGGCAGAGCGAAGAGGGAGGGGAGGGGGGCTCGCCGGAGATAGCTGGGGCATTTGGCCGAGCAGGAGGAGAGGAATTGAAGGGGGAAACTCGGCCAAATCAAGCTCAGCCTCTTCGGCCGGAGTTGTGGGTTCTTATATAGGCGCTGGACTTGGTGTGCAGGGCGTGAAGGGCACGTAATTGCCTGAGGTTGGTCGCCGGAGATGGAAAGGAGTTAGGATACCCAAATCTCTCGTGCGTTCGCACGAGAGATTGGGTTCACACCAGGGATCGATATCGGTCTTAAATGGAAGGCAATTCTTCAGAGAATTCTCCTTCCATTTCTGGGAGGGAATCTCTGAGGGATTAGAGAGCAATCCCTCTCCGAACCTCGCCGGAGCTCGGTTCTGCCCTAGCAATGGCGGCAGGACCGGTTTGCAAAGGAGGCGAAGAACCTAAGGGGTTCTCTGCAACGGTATTCAAAAGATAGGGACCAATTTGTGATTTGGGTGTACTAAATTGCAAAGTAGGTCAAGATGACCTCTCCTTAGGTCCAAATTTTGGTATAAACCTAATTTGGACCTAAGGAATCCAATGGAGAAGTTAGATTTCAGGTTTGACCTCGTTTGACTAGATATTTTGCGTAAAAACCCAAATTAGGTTAATTGAAGAGCTAGGACCCTAATCTAGGTCAAACTAGGTTCCAAAGGCCAAATTAAGTGTTCTAAACCCTAGAGAATGTTTTTCCATGATTTGTAGAGGGTTTACTTGCTTTTTTTTCTGACCGGAACCTTGTTAATTTAAGCGGGTCTGTTTTAGGGTTACCAAGTGTCTTTTAGTTCTTAGATTGCACATGAACCCATTTCTGATTGACTCAACCCACTTTTTATCTCATTTAGACCATTTGACCTATGTTTTGCCTCTAAGAAATCCTGTTTATCTACTGCAATGGTAAAATTGCAGTTTTAACCTTTATTTCATGTTTTCTTCTCAGAGCACTTGTTTCTTCAGTTAGGCCTTCTTCTAGGTTATGTAGGAGCTTTTATCTTCTTTATTGGGTCAAAATGAGCTATTTATGGCTCATGATGAGGCTCTCATCATACCCCCATGCCTAGCTTTTGCTAGTCCCTTAGCAAAATTTCAAAGTTTTAACTTCCGTTCTAGACCCTGAATGTTGTCAACAATGATAAGTGCTTCTCCTTTTCTTTTGTGATTAGGTGGGAATGCCGACAATAGGCCTAGAGGTACTCAAGTACCAACCAAAATCCGGACCTGTTCCGCTTTAGCCTCAGTCTTCTGCAAAGGTTTCTACGGCCCACAGAACCTAACCTAGGGTTTGTTGGACTCCGCGGTTAAAGCACCCGTGCTTGAGATATTTTTAGCCTAAGTTCAATTTGCAGTGCGTTTTCTGTAAGAGAGAGATAGAAGATTTATTTCTTTGGAGAGCTTTTCTCTCTCTTTTCTTTTTTATTTCTAGCTTCGGATTAGCTTCTCAACACGGTCTGTATCGGATTCCTCGTCCCCATCATCAATCCTCAAAGGTCCCTGGCTTTCGAGATTTCGAGATAATCCCGCCCATGGCAACCCCCGGAACCCTGGCTTTCGAGATTTCGAGATAATCCCGCCCATGGCGTTCCGTGGCTGAATTCAGACCCTGGCGATTGACATTTCGTGATAATGCCACCCATGGTGTCTGAACCAGCAGAGTGCTTACATGCCTCCAGTAGGATATTTAAATATCCTAAGAGACAAGCACCGAGGAGATGATATGTTGTTACGCATCTTCGAGGGGAATTTCCCACCTCTCCGCGCTGGGAACTCGTCTAAATCAACTTGTGTTGATTGGCCGCTCCTAATCTAGGTGACTTTTTCAGAATATTAAACGCTCTTGCGTGTTTTGGATGTTTTATGCGCACTGAACCAGACTGTGTGTGAATTTGGGGTGCTTAGGTTACCGAATCCTGCAAACCGGAGGTCAGTTAACGAGGCTGAATACTTCCTAAGCCTTAGACCTAATGCTCAAGCTTCGCATTTTCCTCAACCTCTTGAGGATTATCCAGATTTTAACGGATACGTGAATTTTTAAGCTAAAGATACTAGCCCAAAAGGCCTAAGACCAGCGTTCCCGCTAATCTCTTGTTATATCTCCGTAGCACTTTTTTTTTCTTTTTCTTGACTCGGTCTAGAACTTCAGTTAACCCCTTAATCTTTTACTAATGACTTTTTCTTTTTCTTTTCCTTTTGTGCTCCTTTCTTCATTTTTGCTCTTTTTCTCCTCCTTATGATTATATGGCTCACAACATTTCCTCCCTCCCCATTTTTTTTGTTCTTTTTCGTAATTTTTCAATTTTTTGTGTTTTTGACATATGCGAATTTTTTGTGAGAATCCTTCTGATTTTTTTCTTGGTTTTGTATGTATGCACTTTATCACCCCCCCATGCCTAAGTTTTGCAATGTCCTCATTGTAAACAGAGGGTGGGAATTAGTGTTGAGGTCAGGGGCTTAGAACAGGATATATCGGGTGGGTGAATGGGTCGGGAATGAGTGATGCGAATGATTTTAAGCTCTGATACGTGTACCAGAGGTGGGATCAACTGTCTAAGGCTGAACTCAAGGTGCAATAGACGTGGAGTACAGACGGCTAATCAGACGGGTCTCTATTTTTGAGATGACGGGTTGCCTCCCGTTAAGCGCTAAATTTAATGCCTTCAGCCGAGCGAAAAATGGGGTGGAGAGGGAGTGGTCAAATCAATGGAGTTTTGGAAAACAAGCACCTTGATTAAGAGCCTGGTTGGTCCAACCAGGTACTTGTTCAAATCAGTGGGCTGATGATGCAGCCCAAACCCAATAAGTCTGGTGGGTTGATAGATGTAGATTAGCAGATGTGGGACCCACCAAATGCAGTGATGTTCTGATAGATATGGAAGTGAAAACTCGAGTTCGGGCTCAGTCGAATCAGCCTGGTGGGGGTAGGGTTCCGAAAAATAATTAATGTAAGATGTGGAATCCCTACAGGGACGGTCAAAGGATGGAGGCTCCTGATTTGTGGTCTGATCAGTGTCCGATACCCGGTATAGATACGGAGTTGAATCATCTGCAATCGGCTCATTGAGAGGTGAATCAGAATAGAAATTGAGTCCGGTTGCGGGTCGAGGTGGGGAACGGGTTTTGATTGGTGCTGTATACGTGGAGCAGGTGGCTTCAAAGAAGATTGACATGTTATAATCAGGAGGCAGATTTTCTCCGATGTTATGGTCAGATTCGAGATCGTCGGAGAGTTTGCGAAAATCAAAGTTTGAATGAGATTCTAGATCATGAGTTCCACCATAGAATAAATCATATGTTGTATATTCAGCAGCCTGACTGGGATCTAGCCTAAATGTTAATTCTGAGCTTACAAAGGTGTCCCTATCTAGTAGAGGCTCAGGTTCAAGGTTAGTAGGGCAGAGCCAATCGAAACCCCGCTCGTCCAAGTCCTCAGTTTCTGTATCGTAGATTGGCATGACTTCCGAAAACTCGATTAGTTCTTCTGAGGAGGTTGACGAGGGATATTCATCAAATCGAGGCCCAGAATCATATTCTTCATTAAGAGATTGATTTTCTTCATATGGGGCCTTGAAATCTTCAATATAGGTTTCAGATCTAGGTTCTAGGCTTAGGATGTGGGTGGAATTACTAGAATCTAGGTCTGAATAACCTTCGAGGGCCACCTTATCAGAATAAGGGACGGAATTTACACCCTCGAGAGGTTCAGTTCTACTCTCATACTTGCAGGAGTCTTGGGATTCTAAAATGGGTTCATCATGGTCTTTTCCTGCATTTGGAGCTTCCCAACCTTCTTCAATATCAGGTGCATTATACTCCATCTGGGTTTGGAATCCACAACCATTTTGTGCCCCAAACCCGAGATCAGATTTATCCTCGATGTTGTCCCAACATAGTTCATCCTCTGTTGGCGGTATGTACGGGTATTTCTGATCAATCACTTGTTTTATTAATCTCATTATCTCTTCCCGTTTTTCAAGACTATCTTGGTGTTGCTTCCAAAGTCGAGGATTTGTCATACATTGAAGGTATTCACTATTATGCAATTTTTCTATCTCAATGTATGCAGTAATGAGCAAGTCACGGGTTGATCCTTTGTTGGCTTCTGCTAATAGTACTTGGGCACAAGTTATGAAAAAGGTTGTGGTTGTTGGGACATCAACCTGAATGTTTCCTACTGTTGTTGAGGTTTCTTCATTTTCATAAAATCTCATGGCATCCTCAATCATTTTATCTCTCATGGATCTCCGGTATTCAGGTTTCTCGACTGGTAGTCCTAGGTGGTTCGGCTGCATATTTGGATCAGGTGGTGGAATCACGATCAGAGTTTGACTCAAGATGTGTTATGAAGCGATCAGATCTGAATAATGAGTCCCACTGAAAATGAGTGTGTGTGAAAAGATGCAGGACTGGAGATGTTCTTGACCCAATCAAGACACCCAAAAGATGTTTGGATGACTATGGAGGTTTGGGGCGGATGGACCCCTGGATCAGAAAGTCATCCACCTGAGAATTACCTGGGCAGCCAGAGAGGGAGAGTCCCGCAAAGACCCCTACACGGTAGAGCGTCCCTACGGGTTACAGGGTTTCCCCCACCCGACCTCTCTTGTCACTGAGATTCCAGGTAAACCAGAATGGGGACCTTGACCTCTTAAGTCTATCGCTTTTTATTTCAAAGGTGCTTTTAGGGTTCTCACTTGAACTTTAGATGTTTTTGGTATTGTGGCCTAATTTAGAGGTTGGTTGACCCAAGGGGTCAACTTCACCTGACCTGTCCTATAGATGGCAGAATGATTCTAAGCTCGGAGCCTAGAGATCACCCTGATTTGACTCCCAGGTTATTAGGTCAAAAGAAAATTTTAAGATTCAAGTGATTTTAGAGCTCAATTTTAGGGTTTGTCGTATTTAACTTTCTTCAATCAAGGGCTTGGGTAGCACACTGATGCGGGAGGGTTTATTTCCTTTTACACAGGCATGTGTGACTAGCGCTTCAAGACCCTAATGTGGAAACCCTAATTTGGTTCTATTTCCAATCCTCTTTTTCTTTTTCAAAAGTTCTCTTTGGACTTATAAACAAGAAGTGTGTGGTCCGCCGAGATTAAGCGTTTATTTTCAATTAGGCACAAGAATTTGTGGGATGGGAAAAAAAATCACTCCAACTTCAAGAATATTTGCAGAAATTTTCGCAAAATCAAGAAATGTTTTGCCTTAGAGATGGTGATTACTATATAAAGAAGGCAATTGATTCCTAACTTGATTTTCTTCCTTTTGTCTTTCAAAGATTAGGGGATGATTAAGGAAGAAAAGAAATTACTTGCCCTGGAGTGGTTGACTTGCGGGAGAGATTTTCTCATGAAGTACCTGAGAGATCACATCAAAGAAAAGTAGGGCAAGTTAGTGTTCAATATGATAAAAAGAATGTAGAGACAAGTGGTAAATTGTGCAGAGCTCCCCGGCAGCGGCGCCAAAATGTTCACGAGCGTTTTGTGCGGATTTAAAGCGTATTATGTTGTAGTATAACTGACAAAACGTTCGAACAGATACAAAGTTTTTATTACTCGAAGACCGGAGTATCCGAGGTCGAACACAGGGAGCAAATGGAACTTACCACTAAATCAAAATGTAATTGAACACTCTAATTTACTCAAAATATCAATTCAGGTATGAATGTATGCGATTAAAAGGAGTTAGGGCAAAAAAATATGAAATTGGACGTCTGATCACAAGATCAGACGTCTTAAAAGCATCTCTCCTTTTCTTCTTGATTATTCTTCTTCTTCTTCTGCTGCAGTCTTTGCTCTGTCTTTTCTTCTTCTGATCTCTGCAAAGTTCTTCACTTGGCTTCTCTGTGCCTTTGCTTCTGGCTTGCTCTTTTCTTTCTTCCCCTGCGAAGGCTTCTTTCTTGCTGCTTCTTCTCTGCCTTGTTTCTTCTTCTTTCTATTCTTCTCTGCCGTTCCTTCTTCTTTCTTTCTTTTCCTTCTCGCGGCCAAGTCCTTCTCCTGCGATCAGCTTGCCTGCACAGGGAACAAAACCTAACCCTTCTCCCTCTACCCGCGCGTGTCTCTCTCTCAAGCAATTCACTCTAACCGCTCTACCAGAGCCACAGTCTCAATCGGGTCGGATCGTACCCGGGACCAGGCGCACCTGCAGGTGTGTGATGCGCGAGGAGTGCGTAGGTCTAGGTCGGGTCGGATCCGCCAGGTCCGCGTGGTCAGGCCGCGGACGAGGCGGGTGGGGTCAGTGAGGGACCTCACCCCTGTGCTTTCGAGGCAGTAAACGTATATCACAAAAACTCTTTATACCATACCTGTGCCTTGAGATTCCACGATGTGGGACTAAACGTTCCGCCCTTCCTTTGCGTGCGCCCGCAGACTCTCGTGTGCAATTGCCCACGCTGAAGGCCCTGCTGGTGCTCCTTGCTGAACTCAGTCACCTCGCAACACTTGCGAGAGTCTGCTGCACCTGCCGCCTGGGAAGCCTGACGCCTGCTGCTGCTCCAAGCTTCCTGCTGCTTCGACTGTTAATGGCGGCCGGGGCGTTCACCTGAGCTTCCACAGAACGGCCTATTGGCCCAATTAGAATAGCTGGAAACCTTCGCCGTAGCACGGCGAAGGCGGTGGGTGATGCTGCAGGTTGCCGGTCGGCCTAGGCGTGCGCGCCTAGGTCAACCTGTGGCCGGAGATGGTGGGTTGTTCGGGGGGTGGTTATGGAGGTCTGGAGTGGCAGTTGTGGGGTGGAGCGAGTTCCTGGTGGTGAGGCGGAGCTCCCGAGGTGGTTGGCGAGCCGTGTGGAGTGGCGGAGTGGTGTGGGCGGCTCGCCGGAGTTCGGTCGGTGATGTGGAAGATGAGGGTGGTCAGCGTCGGTCGAGGGGTAATCAGATGAGATAACAGGGGGAAAAGAGAGAGGATAGGATGGAGAGGAGTTCTAACCTAATTGTAAGGACGAAAGGGGACGGAAGGCGGACAACAGTACCTGCTGTCGCCGGAGAAGATGACGCCCAGTGGGGGAGAACGGCGGCGACGACGGGGCTGAGGCGGCGTGCGCTGGTACTGCGCGACGCGGAGGGAGGTCAGGAAGCTAACTCTGCCACTGGTTTTGTGGCAGAGCGAAGAGGGAGGGGAGGGGGGCTCGCCGGAGATAGCTGGGGCATTTGGCCGAGCAGGAGGAGAGGAATTGAAGGGGGAAACTCGGCCAAATCAAGCTCAGCCTCTTCGGCCGGAGTTGTGGGTTCTTATATAGGCGCTGGACTTGGTGTGCAGGGCGTGAAGGGCACGTAATTGCCTGAGGTTGGTCGCCGGAGATGGAAAGGAGTTAGGATACCCAAATCTCTCGTGCGTTCGCACGAGAGATTGGGTTCACACCAGGGATCGATATCGGTCTTAAATGGAAGGCAATTCTTCAGAGAATTCTCCTTCCATTTCTGGGAGGGAATCTCTGAGGGATTAGAGAGCAATCCCTCTCCGAACCTCGCCGGAGCTCGGTTCTGCCCTAGCAATGGCGGCAGGACCGGTTTGCAAAGGAGGCGAAGAACCTAAGGGGTTCTCTGCAACGGTATTCAAAAGATAGGGACCAATTTGTGATTTGGGTGTACTAAATTGCAAAGTAGGTCAAGATGACCTCTCCTTAGGTCCAAATTTTGGTATAAACCTAATTTGGACCTAAGGAATCCAATGGAGAAGTTAGATTTCAGGTTTGACCTCGTTTGACTAGATATTTTGCGTAAAAACCCAAATTAGGTTAATTGAAGAGCTAGGACCCTAATCTAGGTCAAACTAGGTTCCAAAGGCCAAATTAAGTGTTCTAAACCCTAGAGTATGTTTTTCCATGATTTGTAGAGGGTTTACTTGCTTTTTGTTCTGACCGGAACCTTGTTAATTTAAGCGGGTCTGTTTTAGGGTTACCAAGTGTCTTTTAGTTCTTAGATTGCACATGAACCCATTTCTGATTGACTCAACCCACTTTTTATCTCATTTAGACCATTTGACCTATGTTTTGCCTCTAAGAAATCCTGTTTATCTACTGCAATGGTAAAATTGCAGTTTTAACCTTTATTTCATGTTTTCTTCTCAGAGCACTTGTTTCTTCAGTTAGGCCTTCTTCTAGGTTATGTAGGAGCTTTTATCTTCTTTATTGGGTCAAAATGAGCTAGTTATGGCTCATGATGAGGCTCTCATCAACATGCATGCTCAAGTTCATTCAGTAACTGTGCACCGAGCACTGACGACTGAGAAGCCCCCTGCACAAATTCCTTTTGTACTAAGGGGCTCACTCGTCACTTGCCGATGTGGGACTATCCTAGCCCTTTCCAGAGCGAACTTCAAATGATGATATATCTTAGCTCAGAGCTCCAATTCAAGCAAACAGAAGCTTGTTGGAAAACTCCTGAGTTGCTCTACAGGATTGTGCTATCATTTTAAAGTGAATGGGAGGTTTTCCTCTTCGATTTGAAGGGTGAATCTATAGGTCTTCTATGGTGACAAATAGCCTGGAAATGGTTTTCCTTATTCAAAGTCCTCAAACTAGACATTCTCTCTCAGTTTAGGTTCTAAATAGTTTTTACAGGTAATTTTGCAGCTTTAGGTGTGGGTTTCAAGCTCTCAAAAGCTTCAGGAAATGTAGAGAAGCTCAAAGCTTCACTGAAAGCTTCATAGCAAGGAATTTAGATGAAGAAAGGATGCAACAGACACTAAGGATCATTCTAAATCGATTGGCATAGCTTCTAAGGGTTGTTACAAGCTTGTTTGGGTAGGAATTGCATCCAAAAACCATTGCTAACAGTTTGGGTTCAGAAACAACCCAAACTGGGCAGTAATTGAAATCCAAATGAATTAACCAATAGAGCTCATCCAATTCACTTAAAAAATCATTCAAATAAATCTCAAAATCAATTCAAGCTCATCAATTAGTCTGATTAATCTCAGAATCAAAGCATCAGACTCAGGCTTGACTAGAAAGCTTCCAGATTTGACATTTTATTCTAAAGCTTTTCTTAAGTAATTAACACCTAAAATCTCTTCTTCTCAATCTCAAAAACCTTCTTAGACCCTTAGATAGGAGTTTGAACTTAGGATTTTAGGGTTTCAGGCTTGTCACCTGAACTCTTAAAGTGGTTGTTCGTTTGAGTGAATCAAAAGTTGTTATAGAGATTTGAGGGCAGAAATAACTTCAATGCATTGCACTGAAGCTTCTAGATCCTTTAAATGCAACCTAAGGTTTTCTGTCAGAGTTCTCCAACTCTGCCAGAGTTGGAGAAGATGAATCCCTAACTACAACTCTAGTCATCAAAAGTTCAATTAAATGACCTCAAAATAATTAGTAATCCATATTTCATCGATCTGGTGTTTCTTATCAAATTCTATAGGATGAAGACCATTTTTGATTCGTCAGAGCTCGCCGGAGCTCTGGTAAGTCTAGAAAAATACAAATTGTGTGCAGAAAGGATGAATCTGTGCCATTTTCAATTTGAAAAGGTTCCTGAGGTTGCAAAGGACCTCAGGAACTCATTAAATTCTTCTTTAATCCATTATATGAATGATTAAACAGTAATTTCAATTTGAATGAATTTTAAGTGGATTGAAGCATAGGACTTGATCTCCCACTCAATTGAATGGTTGAGACAAGTCAGAAAGTAATTACGATCATAATTATATAATTAATTAAAAGATTCAACTGCTCCTAAGCCACCATTGACAGCAAGCTCAGAAGCTTATTTAAAATTGGGCATTTAGGTTATAGGTGGTAATTATACAAATTTAAGTGTAAAATAGGGTCCTTAGATTGTGAATAGGTGGTAGAGGATCCTGTGGAGGCAAATCTAAGCTCAGATACTGTCGCCATGGACAGCAACAGGAGGTGTGAAAGTGAAGATGAATTAGGCGAACAGTGGTTAAATTTTGAGTTTTAATGGATTAGAAATTATTGTGAAGGTTAAAAGAAAGTGGACAAAGGCTTAAAAAGACAAAATTAAGGCTCAGGTGAGCTTAAGGAGCTCGCCGAAGTCGAAGAAGATGAACATTAAACTTTGAAATTATTACTAAGCTATCTAACTAACTACCTACCTAAACTACCCTACTCCTACTCCGACTCCTAATCTATTATTACCTGGACGAAGGGGTCAATGGGATTCCGTTGAAGGCTCATGGCAGATGACGAAATCAGAGGGTTTAAGAAGAAGATCTCCAGCAGGCGAATGTGAGGTGAAGTAGAGGATCTCCTCTATCGTCGCCTTTGTCCAGAGGTGCAGCTGACCTCGGCGAAGCTCCTCAGCTGATTAGGATGGATGGAGGAAGTCGGAAGATGAAATGGGGAGTTGCCAGAGTTGTGGAGAGAATAGCCTATCGAAGTCGACTACAGTGAAGAAGAGGGAAGGGAGCCAACTTGAGAGAAATCAAAGGGGTGAGGGGGTATTTATAATGAATTGCGACGAACAAGGTGGCAAGGTCTGGACGAAGAAGAAGCTTGGGGAGCTTAACCTCCGGCATCGTCTCTGACAACGGTAAGGTTAACTCCCACCAGAAATTAGGATTTCAGAGTAATCCAGACCGATGGATGAAGATGGAGTGGTGAGCGCAAGCTCCAAGAGCTTGGAGAAGGAAGAATGATGTCGGCAGGGCGGTGATCGCGCAATAGAGTCACTCTTCGTTGTCAGCCGTCCAATCAGCTAAAGAAGAAGAAGACGAAAGGGACCTATGTGCAATGAAACTTAAGGACCTATATGAAAATTAAGGACCTGATCGCAATGATTAGTAAAGACCTAAATGTAAACTCAGGTTTTAAAGGTTTATTTTGACTTAGATCTTTTTCAACTTTTTATATATGTTAGTAAATAAGGCAACTATTATGATTATACCTTGAATTTACATATTTTACCTTTTTAGGTTAATTTATTATATTAAGTAAAATTACTTAAGTTATTATATACTTATGTATACATTATGTTTAAGTTACTTAACTTATTAATTAGGAGAATGATTAATAAGATCTCGAGTCCAATTATTATTTAAATTGTGAATAATATTAATTGAATGATAAAATATCATTTTAAACTTATTTTAAGGACCTTTACTAAATGCCCCTTATTTTATAATTAACCATTATATATTCATATCCATAGCTAATTACATAGGAAGACTAGTTAATTACGGGTAATTAGAGATCATGATGAGTCTCTCATCAGATATACACTGGATTCACCCTTGTGTTGACCACATAAAAAATAAAAGTAGGGAGAAACTACTGGTCATATAGATACATCTTTAGGCAGAATTCTTTTTAAGGTCACATAGGGGCATAAAAGCACGAAGTCTGTTCTGATTGCCAATCAATGAGTCTATCACATTCACAAAAAGATGCTTAGAACTTAAGGTTCTCATCGAGTCTTGGGTGGGTTGAGTGGTCGTAGAAATCCACTCCAAAACCCTAAACTCAAAAATCCAAAAAAAGAAAAGAAAAGAAAAAAAAGGAGGAAAAGAGATCCTTCTTTGAATAAGGCGAGGGCTTGAGGTGGTCTGCATTTTTGAAGATACTCGGGCACTGTTGTGTCTTTGAAATTCTAGGTCCTAAGTAAAAATTTCTAAATGTTGAAAATGACTTTTTCTTGAGTAATCCAATCCTAATTCTTTTATAAATAGCATGTAGTTTTTGCCAGGGACTAGCAAAAGATATGCATGGGGGTGTAATGTCCATATATCTAAATAGCCAAAAATGTCTATTAATGCATATTTTTAGTACCATATTAGCATCATGCATTATAAATATTGTATAGTATGCTTAATCATGCATTTAGGTCAAATTATATAAATTGTATAGTAATTGTTTCCTTTTATGGCTAGGGACAAGGTGACTTTTAATCGGGGCTTCAGATGGAAGATCCAACCGTACAGATCTGATTAGGACAACGACGGGAGTTTAATGACTCCAAGATCGCCTTGATCGGACATCCATAGCACTAGATATAGTCCTAGGAAGCTCATAAATTAAGGGCCAAGATGGTGTCAATCAGTACATTAGATGACAAATCTAATCGCACGGATGGGTTTGGATTGACAATTGTAGCCTAACAACGTGAAAATCGATCCAATCCAACATCCATGGCACCATCTACAGAAGATGGACAACTAAGATGGTGCCACGTGGCACCATCTCAGCCGCCCAATTAGCCTAAAGACCCACTGCTCCATTTCAAAGGGCTCTTCATCACGCGATCCAAGCCATTGGATCTTGATCCAACGGCCAGGATTTACTCAGACACATCCACTCTCACCTTCATAAGGAAAAAGGCACAGACAATCTAGCTATTGGATCTCGATCCAACGGCCATGGTCGCTAGTGTAGAATATCATTCGCTTACCTCAATTGCACGCATAGTGCAGCGGAAGGGCATCCCTTTGCATTTGAAACGTGGCACACCCGAAATCAGTCAAGAATGCGAGTGCGAGCTCAATTGAGCTATTGGATGGCGAGCGGGCAGGGTAGATGCAGGAGATGTGGCTGCACCAGAGTGCGTGGATCAACTACGCACGATCTAACACACATATGAATGCTCCATCGCATGCACAGGCACGTGGTTACTCAAAGCTGGAGCGGGTGAGGAGCGATCTAAGCCTTCCGATGTCGCGATCGGACGGTTTTGATTGCTTGGACGTGTGCTTGCATTAGGCACATGGGAGAGGAGGAGGCACGTGCAGGGCGCACACACGTCGCCCATGACAGGTCTTTAGTGATGAATAAATCCGTCACTAAAGACCAGATTGTAATGTTTCTGAATATGGAATGACCAAATTGCCCCCAACTTTTTCAACTATAAAAGGAGACCCCTACCCTACGAAATTCTCATCCCTTCCTTCACCTCTCTCCCTCTCCAAAGCTCTAGAGAAGCTTGTCCGACACTCGGGATGCTCCTTTAGGGCCAAATCCAAAGTTTTCTTGCCCTCGTTCTCGAAGTGGATCCTGCGACGACAACGACATGTTGCCTCGTTCCCACTTCTTCCTACTTCGTTTGCCTTATTCTCACTCCATCCTCTGTCTTCCAGGCATCGCTCCATCCAGCTTTTCCTCCAAGTAGTCATTGAGGATAACGTCTCTCTCCCTTCTTTTTATCACTTTCTAGAATAGAATTTCCTGCTTTATAGCCGTAAAAATAGTGTTATTATATCAAGTGATTGTTCTCTCTCTCTCTCTCTTAGTGTTAATATCAATTCCATTGTAATTATCTCGCTTTCAAACAAACAAAAATTCCAAAAAATATATAATTATGGATTTAAGATCAATGTAGCCTCCTTGTGTTCGACCTAGAATTTCTTAACAAATTTTGGTAAAATTTTATCTATTGATGGATTTCTTCGCAAATTAAACTACAATGACAGGTTTTTCCAAATCCAACTTCGATCGTGTAGTTTTCCGCTATTCAACATGCCACTAAATGGCCTGCATAGTGCGTGCGCCAGCCAAGGCAATTAAGAGGTGCGGATCTTTTGGCGGCAGCTTGAGTGGCCTTTAGTGACATTTGTAGCTATCGTTGAATGTCTGTGCACAGGATGCTCTACCGCCCATCACTATATAAACACCCCTACACCCCCCATTCCTCTTCATCTCTACCTACTCTACTCCCACCACTTAAGCTCTAGCAAACCTACCAACGCTCCATTAGGGCTTACTCTCAAGCTCCCAAGGCTCCTATTAGTGTAGCATCCCTTTGCCCCACCAAATATTCCTCCATCTTCCCATCACCAATCATAGGTCGCCTTGGAGCCGTCCTCTCACCTCCATTCTAGTAGCAGATCATCTCTGCCTCATTACCTCAATTCCAGAGCCATGCTGAAGCTTTCCTCTACCCAACGTCCTCCCGCATCTCACCTCCATCATCTCGCTTCTCAACTCCTTCATTCAAGCCTTTGCCAGGCGCCGTTATCTCGCCGAACAACCAATTCAGGAGATTTCTTCTCACCTCTTTCTCTTTTATGCTTTCATAGATCATTATAATTGACATTGGAGTGATATATATTATATTTGTTCCACCTCTCTTGTGAATTTATTCTACTTGTCTTTTTATTTCAAAAACACAAAAAAATAACAAAAAAGTAAAACACCAAAAACAAACAAAACGAAGTATGATTTTTGAATTAAGTAAACATCGCCTCCCTGTGTTCAACCTGGGACTCCTTTGGAGTTTCTATTATAAATTTTTTTTGATAGACATGTTTTGCGAGCTACAACAACAGATTACTCTTAACCCTGATTTTAAACACGCGAAACACGTTGAATCATTTTGGGGCCACTGCTGGGGAGGCAATGCTCTTTGATTTTTCTCACATTTTTCTACCTTACTTAACCTTTTAGCTCACTTTGCTCCTTTCCTTCTATGATTATAGGTACCCTTCCAAGGCAAGCCAAAGTGGATAGATCGACGTAAAGTGCAGTTAAAGAGTTTTGTAAGTTTATCCCCACCAACCCCACCCACTAGTTCATTTCACCACACTAATAACTCAAACCCAAATAAACTTAGGTGCTTTTTATAAACTCTAAGATAGATTTGGTTATTTATTTGCCACCTCTACTCATCTCAACCCCGCATTTATACAAAAAAAAGCAGAAAAGAAACTCTTCTCTTGTAGGATTTTCTGAAAGCTACACACTTAACACCCACAACTTCTCACCCTAAGGCACACAATCACATCGATTCTACCACCTAACCGGGATATGACCTGTGGACCCGGTAAACTTAACTCAACACACAAATAAGTGAGTGGAAATCTGAATAGGTCAAACATTTTTGTGTGCCTTAACTAAGTGGTGCAATAGGTCAATTGATTGAACTATTTGTGTCATACCACTTAAGATAAAAGCAATCAATCAAGTTGCTTGCCACTTAGGGTTGATTCTTAGTGCTGAACTAGGCACTCCACATATTATTTTTGATTTTTAAAGGAATATATCTACACCCGTGCTTTCAAAATTTGGAGTATTCTCCTAAACTTGGTCGAATACACCTAAGATTAAACCCTAAAAGCTACTAAACAAGGTTAAACCATAAAAGACACATCATCAAATAACCTTGTTTGCAAACCCTGGTTGTGTACGCACACTGTTGGACGAACGAATTGCTACGCAAACGTGTTTGGTTTTAAAACCTTGTCATTGTAGCTTGAAAGCGAAGAATTCGTGTTCAACAAATAAAATTTATACTGAAATTGAAATTTCGGGTCGAACATAGGGAGGCTACGTCGATCTATATTCGCAATTATATTTTTGTTAGAATTTTTCTTGAAAAGCGAGCTGATGTAATTACAATGAAGCTATTAGACTAAAAGGAAGAGAGAGAGAGAAAAACATGCATTCAATATTTCAAAATGTTTATACAATAAAATCAAGTAAGAATTACACTAGAAAGTGGAAAATCAGCTACACTAGAAAGTAGGAAAATTTTACAATAGAAAGCTGTAAAGAAGAATGGGATAGAGAAGTTATCCTCCTCGACGATCACTTAGAGGATGAGTCGGACGGGACGACGCCTGGATGAAGGAGGACGGAGCAGGACGAAGGAGGATGAAGCAGAAGAACGGGAATGGGGCAGCATGTCGTCGTCGTCACGGGATCCACTTCCAAATGGGGACAAAAATTTGGACTTTATCTCGTAAGGAGCATCCCGGGTGTGGGACAAGCTTCTCTTGAGCTTTGGAGAGTTAGAGAAGAGAAGGAAGGGATGAGAATTTCGTGTGGAGGGGGTCTCCTTTTATAGTTGAAAGGAGTGGGGGCAAATTGATCATTACATCTTTCAAACATTAAATAAGGGGTCTTTAATGATGGATAAAACCGTCGCTAAAGCCCCATTGTGGGCGTAGTGGGCGCTCGCGCGCGCAACGCCTGTGCACGTCCTCTGAATCTCAGCCGTCCGATCGCGAGATCGGACGGCTTAAGATGTGCCTTCCCCGCTCCTCAACGTGCGCCCACCCGCATTCGATGTTGTGTCCCCACCTCGCGTGCAATAGCGCTTGGGCACTATCGGATGATCTAGGCCACCCACAGCCAATCGGGCGGTCTCCTTTAATCGCACACGCCCACAGATCGCGAGTCGAACCCGCGTCCTGTGAAGGCACAACACCTTGTGACCGCTACACTACGCGGAGGAAAGTGTTGTGCGGATGATTTAAGGCGCGTGCGTCCATAGCCATTGGATCAAGATCCAACGGTGGAGAAGGGTGGATGCGGGGTCTTCAGCGGCTGCATGCGGGTGATTGGGCGGCTGAGATGGTGCCACGTGGCACCATCTTGGCCTTCCATCTTCTGGATGATGTAGATGGTGCCACGGGTTTCGGATTGACTCAACTTTTGTGTTTTTAGGCTGTAATCGTCGATCCGAATCCATCCATGCGGTCGGATTTGTCATTTGAAGTGCGGATTTACACCATCTTGGCCCTTGATCTTCTAGGGTTCCTCGATCACTACCAGATGCTACAGATGCCTGATTAGGGCGATCATGGAGTCGTTGAACTCCAATTGTTGCCCTGATCACATCTTTACGGTTGGATCTTCGATCCGAGGCCCTAATAAAAAGTTTGCCCTGTCCAAGCACATAAAAGGAGACAATTAGCCTCCATTTTATTCAAACTACTTTAAATGCAAGATGATGCATCTTATGCACTATTTATAGCATGAAATGCAATCCTATGCTTAAGAACATGGATAAATAGACATCTTAAGTAGTGTAAACGTGTTTACATCATACCCCCATGCCTATCTTTTGCTAGTCCCTAGCAAAAACTATATGCTATTTATAAACAAACTAGGTTGGATTATTTGGGCTTGAGTTATTTTAAATCATTAAGAAACTGTATACTTAGGATTTGAACTTTCAAAGACACAACAGTGCCCGAGTATCTGCCAAAATGCAGACCGCCTCAAGCCCTCACCTTATTCAAAGAAAGATTTCTTTTTCTCTTTTTCCTCTTTTCTATTTTTTTTTTGGATTTTCAAGTTTTAGGGTTTAAGAGTGGCTTTCTACGGCCATTCAACTCACCCAAGATTTGATGAGAACCCTAAGTTTTAAGCATCTTATTGTGAATGTGATAGACTCGTTGACCGGCAGTTAAAATGGACTTCGGGTTTCTACGCCTCTAGGTGACCTCAAAAAGAATTCTGTCTAAAGGTGTATCTTTACAATCGGTAGCTTTCTTCCTACTTTTATTTTTTTTTTACTGGGTCAACACAAGGGTGAATCTAGTGTATATCTCCCTAGTTTATTCTACTTCTCTGCTTCTTCCTAAGTGCTTTGGAAATTTTCAGTGCATTTATTGAGCTAGGTTCTGGACAACCGGTCGATAAGCTGTTACCACCGACAACTTGCCTGCCATACTCGTGCAGGAAGTGTGGTTTATTTCTTTTTTTCTTTTCTCCTTTTCTTTTTGATTTTTTTTTTTAAGTAGGTGACTTCCCTAGTCTAAGATTTACCTAAAGGCAGCAAAAAGACAAAGGTCCATTGACTGGGCTCTGGACCACCTACCTATGGGCTGTTACCCACAATAACTTGCCAGCCATATCACCCTAGAAGGTTCATTAGCTACCCAATTTCCGTTAGAATCGCTGAACAACGAGTCAGTGCAATGAAAGTGTCTAGATGCTTAAAACTCAAAAATTCCCTCAAATCAGAGGGTGGGTTGATAAGTCGTGTACTTATCACCCAAACTTATTTATTCTAATTACGATAGAATTAAGATGGCGAGGACTCAAAAGACAAATCAACATTTTAGTGGATACACAGGCTAATTAAGTCCAAAGAATTGAAGGGTCTTTGTGTTCAGATCCTAATGTAAAATTTCCTAAGATTGAAAAGTCCTAATGTCCAACTAATCCTTCCTAATTTTGATTTTTTTTTAATATATAAATAAGTAGAGAAAAATAATTTACATGAATTTCACAAAGCTGACCAAATGATTAAAAAATGAATCCACCCCCCCATGCCTAGCTGATGTAATGTCCTCATTGAAAAAGAGACATGAAAGAAAGGGTAGAATATGAAAGATGTCACCTGAATATGAAGCTCGTATCAGCCTTGTATCATATGTACAACTACTGAGTTTAATGCTGTCAGCTAGGTGAAGTCTAGCCAAAGAAGTCACAGAATGGCTAGAGCAACTGAGTCTAAGACAGGTTTTGGAAGAATACAGTCAATAACAGGCTTCAGACGTTGATCGTTGACTTTAAATGTGTTACCTGTCTTTGGGTCAGAAATCTGAATGGCTCCATTTGGAAAAATCTGGTCAATTATGAATGGGCCATTCCATTTAGATCTAATTTTGCCAGGAAAGAGCTTAAGTTTAGAATCGAATAACCAGACCTTTTGGTTCAGCTCAAAGCTCTTGCAGGAAATCAGTTGATCATGTAGAGCTTTGGTCCGAGCCTTGTAGATCTTGGCATTCTCATAAGGATCATTTCTAAGCTCCTTCAACTCAGATAGTTGGAGTTTCCTAGTCTTCCCAGCTGAATTCAGATCTAAATTGCATTATTTGATCGCCCAGAATGCCCTCTGTTCAATCTCTATGGGTAGATGGCATGCCTTTCCATACACCAAATGGAATGGTGACATGCTGATGGGTGTTTTATATGCCGTACGGTAGGCCCAAAGAGTGTCCTCAAGCTTTTGAATCCAATCCTTGCGATCAGGCCTAACCGTTTTCTGCAAAATGTTCTTGATCTCTCGATTGGAGATCTCAGCTTGTCCATTCATCTGGGGATGGTAAGGTGTGGAAATTCGATGATTAACCCCGTATTTGGCCAATAAATTCTGGTATTGGGCATTAGTAAAGTGAGTGCGACCATCACTGATGGTAGCCCTTGGAATCTTGAACTTATTGAAGATATTTTTCCTGACAAAATCGATGAGCACCTTGTGGTCATTGGTTCGGGTGGGAATCGCCACAATTCATTTGGACACATAATCAATAGCAACAAGAATGTACTGATGTCCAAATGAAGGGATAAAGGGTCCCATGAAATCGATGCCCCAAACATCGAAAATTTCGATGGGAAGAATAGGATTTAGGGGCATCATATCTCTCTTAGTTATGCTCTCGAGTGCTTGACATTGAGAACATGACCTTGAGAAATCTTGGGCATCCTTGAATAAAGATGGCCAATAGAAGCCATATTGCAAGATTTTTGCAGCCGTCTTTTTCCCGGAGAAATGTCCACCACACCCAGATGCATGGCAGAACTCGAGTATACTGTTGAATTCATTCTTCGGTATACATCGGCGAATAATCTGATCAGAGCCGATGCGATACAGTTTAGGGTCCTCCCAGAAGTAGTATTTGGCCTCAGATTTAAGTCTATCTCGTTGTTGCGTGGTCCAATCCTGGGGGATTTGACCAACCACCAAATAGTTAACAATGTTAGCAAACCATTGGGTGTGGACACCTAAAACTGTGAGAATAGCTTCGTCCGAAAAGGTGTAAGCAATCGGAATGTCCGGACAAGAAGAATCACCTAAGAGTCTTGACAAATGATCCACTACCACATTTTGTACCCCGATTTTATCCTTGATTTCAAGATCAAATTCTTGAAGAAGAAGAATCCAACGAATAAGCAGGGGTTTAGCATCCTTTTTGGCCAAGAGATGTCTCAAGGCCGAGTGGTTGTTATAGATGATAACATGAGACCCTAAGAGATAAGCCCTGAATTTTTCCAAAGCAAACACTACAGCTAGTAATTCCTTTTCAGTAATAGTGTATTTCCTTTGGCCTTCATCCAGAGTTTTACTAGCGTAGTAAATGATAGAGGACTTTTGATCAATTTTCTGACCGAAGACAACCCCGACCGCATAATCAGAAGCATCAGTCATGATCTCAAAAGGGGCTGTCCAAATTGGTGGATGCAAAACTGGAGCATAGGTGACTACGATTTTCAGGAAATCAAATGCCTTTCAGCATGATTCGTCAAAAACAAACGGCATTTCTTTGGCAAGAAGATTGCTCAAAGGACGAGCAACCTTCGAGAAATCCTTGATGAATCTTCGATAAAATCCCACATGGCCAAGAAATGATCAAATTTGTTTAATAGATGTGGGAGGAGGAAGTTTAGCGATAGCATCGACCTTAGCTTTATCCACTTCAATTCCCCGTTCAAAGATTACATGACCCAAAATGATGCCTTCTTGGGTCATGAAATGACTCTTTTCCCAGCTAAGGACCAATCGTGTTTTGATACATTGCTTAAGAATCGTTTCCAAATTAGCCAAACAAGAGTCAAATGATTCTCCGAAAACAGAGAAATCATCCATGAAGACTTCCATAAACTCTCCCACCATGTCAGAAAATATGACTAGCATACACCTTTGAAAAGTTGCAGGTGCATTGCATAACCTGAAAGGCATCCTATGAAAAGCAAAGGTTCTGTAGGGACAGGTGAAAGCAGTTTTTTCCTGATCCTCAGGACGGATAGGAACTTGGTTGTATCCTGAGTAGCCATCAAGAAAACAGAAGTACTTCTACCTGACTAATTTTTCCAAGATTTGATCAATGAAGGGCAGCGGAAAATGATCTTTTTTAGTGGTTGTGTTCAGCTTCCTATAATTAATATAAACCCTCCAAGGTGAAGCTGAACGAGTTGTGATAGATTCTCCTCTCTCGTTAGTCACAACGGTAATCTCGGCTTTCTTCGGAACAATCTGTATAGGACTTACCCAGGGACTATCAGAGATTGGATAAATAATTCCTGCATCTAGCCACTTGATGATTTCCTTTTTGACCACTTGCATATTTGGATTCAATCTCCTCTGCATCTAGCTAGAAGGGCAGGATCCATCTTCCAAAAATATTCTATGATTACAATAAGATGGCTCGATCCCCCTGAGGTCATGAATGGTCCAACCAATTGCCTCCTTATGTTCCTTCAGGACCTTGATCAATTTAATCTCTTGCTCCTTTGTCAATTTAGCACTGATAATCACAGGAAGCGTCTTCTGAGGTCGTAAAAATTGATATTTCAAATTATCGGGCAATGGTTTCAATTCAATCTGGGGTGGTTTGATGATTGATGGTAGGGTAGATGCTAAAGATTCAACAAGAGGAAGAGGTTGTGAGTGAACCAAATCAATAACCTCTTCCAAAGATGTCAGGTTACCCATAGAGGGTTGCGGGTCAAATTCATCATCCAAAGGGGAACTTTCGATTGAAGAAACCATCAAACAAGTTTCAATGTTATCATTATCCTCATCAAGTTCCTCAATAAATCCATAATCATCAAATTTGTTGATCGCCTTAAAAATATCCAATTTCATTCGTTGGTCCCCAAAGGCGATTTCCATGCTACCGCTTTCATAATTATTATTGGCCTTAGTGGTAGCTAGGAATGGACACCCCAGAATGATGGGCGTGTTCCTCAGATTATCAGGTACATCCATGTCAAGGAAAAAGAAATCTACAGGAAAATAGAAATCCTTGACCTTAACTATAACATCTTCAATAACGCCTCGTGGGTTTGTGACCAAGCGGTCTGCTAACTATAGAATTACTGAAGTTGGCCGAAGTTCACCTAACCCAAACTTCTCGTAAAGAGAAGTCAGAATTAGGTTGATGGATGCACCCAGATCCAAAAGTGCTCTATCAAATGTGTAATCTTCGATAACGCAAGAAATCAACGGAGCACCAGGATCTCTCTTTTTCTGAGGGAGGTAGAGCAGGATAACAGAACTAGCCTGCTCGGAGAGTACCACCTTCCTTGGAACAGATTCTCTCGACTTACGCTTTTTTGTACATAATTACTTTAAAAATCTTGCGTAAGCCAGTATGTGCTTGATAGCATCAAGGAGCGGGATATTGATCTCAACATTCTTAAATAGATTCAGAAGCTCCTCATTGCTATCAACAGACTTCTTCTTTGATTTGATTAAGGCTTCAGGAAAAGGAACATGAGTCAGATCTTTGGAATCAGGTTCCTGAGCCTTGATTTCTCCTTCAGGATTCTCCTCTCTCTCCTCAGGTTCTTCAGGATTCAAAAGATCAGAAAAGTGTGGTTGTGGATCCTGAGTCTTCTTACCACTCCTCAAAGTGACAGAATTTGCTGATGCATAAGAATTTGGGTCTTGGGGAGGGTTAGGAAAGATTGGAGGGGCTTGATTAACCATGAATTTTTGATGTGCAGAAGAAGAAGACGAGGAACCCTGCTCAACCACCTGAGCATGTGCGTGTGGGTCCCTCTAATTTCCATACCCATGGGCTTGATTGCCCGAATTCATAATATTTCATGGGTTGGGTATGAGTTGGGATGGTAGAGATCCAGGTTGACGAGACTTAGCAATGAGCTTGTATTGCAAGTTGTCCAGCGAGTTTTTCATTTGCTGCATGAGCCGAAGCATGGATCCTTGCATCTCTACCATTTGACGGTTCAAATCAGCCAGCCCTGCGGGTTGACGGGCATTCCAAGCTGGCTAATTGACTTGATTCGGAGGTAACTGAGTGTATACTTGACCCTGACCCATTGGTCGTTGCGGAGCATAGTTGCCAGGTTGGAATTGGGTCAGTTGCCCCGGATTTTTCCAAGAGAAGTTAGGGTGGTTTCTCCAATCTGGATTATAGGCATTCGAGTAGGGGTTGGATCTAACATTCTCTTGTACAGCACAGACATCCTCATAGGGTGAGGATGGAGAGAAAGAAAGAGAAGAATAAGAAAAAATGGGATCAAAGGCCCCAGTTTGGAACCTGTAGGGTTCTGAAAAATGCTAACTCCCAGGTTGAGCTGCATCGAGTTGATTTACAAACTCCCGTCCAAAAGGAGCTCGTGAGGAATGGAATCTCAAATTTTCTGATTGAGTGGATCGAGAGTTGTTCATAGAATTGCCAGCCATCCACTCTTCCATTCCGTTAGCAACCAAGTCCACCTTATCGAGTTTGTTACAAATCAATTCCATATCAAATCAATGAGAGTCGTGGACTTCATTGACATTTGATCTGGGCTGCTGGGACCGGTTAAAAGTATCAATGGAGGCATGATTAATTGAATTCTCACTCATTTCCTCAAATAAATCATGTGCACTATCTGCATCTTTATTGAGGAAATTGCCTCTGCAAGAAGCATCCACATGATTTCTGAGTTGCTCAGTCAACCCATGATAGAAGATATGCACGAGTTGCCATTTCAGCACCTCGTGGTGTGGACACCTCTGCAATAAGTCCTGGAATCACTCCTAGGCCACATGAAACTGCTCCCCTGGCCGCTGGGTAAAGGTAGTGATTACCTGTCTCAAAGCATTGGTACGTCCGACTGGGAACAATTTCCTTGGAAAGGCCGATTTCAACTCATTCCAAGTTATAATTGGTCTTCCTATTGTCCTATACCAATGAGCGGCCTTATCCCTAAGAGAGTGGGGGAAGAGCCTCATGATCATTTGCTCCTCATTTACGTTTCGAGCCTTGGTGGTCTGGACCAAAGTGGTCAAGTCCTCCAAGTGCTGAAACGGATCTTCGGAGCCAAGCCCATGATAATGTTTAATCAGGCTTAACACCTGGGGCATGATTTCTATGTCACTAGCTGGAATCTGGACATCGGGATGTTCCCCGTAATTTGAAGGATCATAAAATCCTTCAAGGCCTGAGTGCCCTACATTCTCGGGAACCATTCCTGCATTCTCTGCATTTTTTCCAGCTACCTTCGAAATTCTTCCTGTGGATTTCCAAGCAGATGAGGTTGTTGGTCGGCCATGGGATCAATTTGACCAAAATCCAACTTGCACCTCCTAGAATGTTGTAATGGTGCTTTCAATTGGGGATTCAATGACCATCTACCCAGCATAAACTAGGAGAAGGTTGGAAGGACTGGGGATATGGACCTTGCAACACAACAAAACAAGGCTGTCCTTAAGTTGGGTAGCCTAAGGATCTACTGACTCCCAAAACCCGCCTTAAGACTGTAAATGATTTACTCTACTTGCGTCTGTTTAATCCAACCAGTTAGAAGGAGGGACTAGGGAGAAGGTTCTTCCTTCGGCTTTCGCCTCCAGTTCCTTGTGTACCCCCTAGCTGCGGTCGTTTGACGCTACTCCCCTAGCTTGACATCAGATTAATCAGTAAAAGTTGGTTAATCAAAAACAATCTCAGACTAGGCCATGAAGAGCAAATCAGACCTTAAGGCCAACGTCTACTCAATTTTATTAAGGCCTGGGATTGTGGTGCTTATGGAATGTGATGGGCCCTTAAAATGGGTTGTGCCCTTAATGATTGATTGAGATTTGTGTAAGTGCGTGCACAACCAAGGTTTTCAAGCAAGATTATTTGTTATGCGCGAATTTTAATGTTCAAATCTTGCTTAAGTAGCTTTTAGGGTTTCAAATTAGGTTGATTGCAATCAAGTTTCTAGGTAAACCAAGTTGTAAAACACGAGTGAAGATTATTTTCCTTTAAAATCAGAAAGAAAGTGGAGTGCCTGGAATAGACCTAGATTGAAAACCCTAAGGAGGAGTTACTTGATGAGTTGGTTTTAAATAGAGTGGTGCGGCCCAAACAACTCAAACAATTGGCCACAAATGCACCACTAAGTTGGCACTCAAAGATGGTTAACCAAGAATGATTTCTACTCTTTTATGTATTGCTTTGTGTGTACCAGTTCCACAGATCAGAACTCGGTTGAGTAGAAACAAATCAATCTGGTTAGGTGCCTTGAATGTAGGTGTACGTTGTGTGTGTTTGTTGAAAATTTGCCCCACAAGATTATCTTTTTGTTTTTTTTTATATAAATGAGGGTGGAATGAATGTAAGTGAGAATCCAATCAACCAAACTATTCCTAGGATTTATGCAAACACCTAGGTTAATTGAAATTTGGATTTAATGTGGCAAATGAAATCTATGGAGGGGGAAGAATGGGGAGCACTTACAGTTGTCTTCAACTACACTTTACTCCATTCTACCACTTGATGATTCCCTGATGGAGGTCTCTGCAAAACAATAGACACAAGAGAAAGCAAGTTAGAAAACAATAAAGTGCAAGAAATGCGAAAACAAGATCGGAAATCGTTGCCTCCCCGGCAACGGTGCCAAAATGTTGGACGAACGAATTGCTACGCTAACGTGTTTGGTTTTAAAACCTTGTCGTTGTAGCTTGAAAGTGAAGAATTCGTGTTCAACAAATAAAATTTATACCGAAATTGAAATTCCGGGTTGAACACAGGGAGGCTATGTCGATCTATATTTGCAATTATATTTTTTTTAGAATTTTTCTTGAAAAGCGAGGCAATGTAATTACAATGAAGCTATCAGACTAAAAGGAAGAGAGAGAGAGAAACATGCAATCAATATTTCAAAATGTTTCTACAATAAAACCAAATAAGAATTACACTAGAAAGCAGGAGAATTCTACACTAGAAAGCTGTAAAGAAGAATGGGAGAGAGAAGTTATCCTCCTCGACGATCGCTTGGAGGATGAGCCAGACGGGACGACGCCTAGATGAAGGAAGATGGAGTAGGACGAAGGAGGACGAAGCAGAAGAACGAGAACAGGGCAGCACGTCATCTTCGTCGCGGGATCCACTTCTGAATGGGGATGAAAATTTGGACTTTATCTCGCGAGGAGCATCCCGGGTGTGGGATAAGCTTCTCTTGAGCTTTGGAGAGGTAGAGAAGAGAAGGAAGGGATGAGAATTTCGTTTGGAGGGGGTTTCCTTTTATAGTTGCAAGGAGTGGGGGCAAATTGGTCATTACATCTTTAAAACATTAAATAAGGGGTCTTTAGTGACGGATAAAACCGTTGCTAAAGCCCATCGTGGGCGTAGTAGGAGCTGCGCATGCACATAACCCCTACGCATGTCCTCTGAATCTCAGTCGTCCGATCGCGAGATCAGACGGCTTAAGATGCGCCTTCCCCGCTGCTCAACGTGCGCCCGCCCGAGTTCGATGCCGCGTCCCCGCCTCGCGTGTAATAGCGTGTGGGTGCTATCGGATGATCTGGGCCTCCCACAGCCGATCGGGCGGTCACCTTTAATCGCGCGTGCCCGCAGATCGCGAGTCAAACCTGCGTCCTGTGAATGCGCAACGCCTCGCGACCACTGCGCTATGCGGAGGAAAGTGTTGCACAAATGATTTAAGGCACGTGCGTCCGTAGCCGTTGGATCACAATCCAATGACGGAGAAGGGCGGATGCGGGGGCTTCGGCAGTTGCGTGCGGCGATTGGGCAGCCACAATGGTGCCACATGGCACCATCTTGGCCGTCCATCTTCTGGATGATGTAGATGGTGCCACGGGTGTCGGATTGGCTCAATTTTTGTGTCGTTAGGCTATGATCGTCGATTCGAATCCATCCGTGCGGTCAAATTTGTCATTTGAAGTGCGTATTTACACCATCTTGGCCCTTGATCTTCTAGGGTTCCCTGATCTCTATCAGATGCTACAGATGCCTGATTAGGGCGATCTTGGAGTCGTTGAACTCCAATCGTTGCCCTGATCACATTTGTATGGTTGGATCTTCGATCCGAGGCCCTGATAAAAGTTTGCCCTGTCCAAGCACATAAAAGGAGACAATCAACCTCCATTTTATTCAAACTACTCTAAATGCAAGATGATGCATGTTATGCATAATTTATAGCATGCAATGCAATCCTATGCTTAAGAACATGCATAAATAGACATCTTAAGTAGTGTAAATGTGTTTACATGACACACACATTTCAACTGATCATTAAGGGCACAACCCATCTAAAGGGCCCATCACATTCCAAGAGCACAATCATCCCAAGCTTAATTAAAATTGAGTAGACATTGGCCTTAAGGATTGATTCACTCTTCGGGGCTTAGACTGAGATTTTCTTCGATTAATCTGCTTCTACTGGACCATTTAATATCTAGCTAGGGGAGTAGCATCAAACGACTGCGGCTAGGGGGTGATTAGCTCATATTTGTGGGCTATTTGAGTATTTAAGTGCCTAGAAATTATGTTAATTTTAACATTTAGATAGCATACACTAGGATGTAAATAAATTAATTCTTATTTTTAGCTTAAGTGCATAATTCATGTGTGACATCCATATCTAAATGCATTTAGAATTAACCTAGAATTGCATGCATTTGATTAGTTAATTATTCGGTGAATTACCTATATTGTTTTAATTAACATGGAAGTTAAGGAGTTATGTATAAATAATCCTAATTATTTTTATTATTCTTTTCCTTTTGCAGGAATGGCTCTACCTCTTCTCCTCCAGCCATACCTCCTTAATGACCGTGAGAAGCGGATCTGCTCCTGCCTCTCCATTTCAAACCCATGTGCACGACTATAAAGGGAGGAGGAGACAACCATGCAAGGGGAGACACTACCCCACTCTACTACCATGTACTCCACTCCACCACTATGGTCTCCAAGGTCGAGCTCCACCACAACGTGGGTCAACGAGGTGATAGCTCGCTGTGCCAATTCGGTAAGCTTGGCCATCACCGTGCAACTACCAGAACACCCTCACCCTCCCTGTCCACGTACCACCAGCACCATCTTCTTCCTTTTCTTCTTCTTCTTCTTCCTCTGTTTTCAGAACAAAACCATCCCCGTGCCCCTTATCGCACCTCTACGCCACACCCGCAGCAACGCTCAACCTCCTGCATGCGCTCCTTCGCCATCGCCGAGCGACTGCCCCCCAGCTCCACTGCAGCAGCGACTGCATGCCCTTGCAGCGTGCACCGCCCTCCAACTCCACCGCTGCAGGCACGCACCCACCAGTGCCGCTCAGCGCAACCACTAGCCTCCTACGCGCGTCTGCACCTCCTCGTGCGTGCTCCAATAGCACAGTGCACATGCCCTCCAGCAGCTCAACTCGCACGCCCTCCAGCACCTTCACCTGTGCGTAGAGCGCACTGCACCTCCGCTCGCATGCCCTCCAGCGAGCAGCACCTCCAGCAACCTCCCGTACCAAGTGCACGCATCCCCTGCGCTCCACCTCACCTCCAGTCGTGCATTGAGCTGCTTCACAGTAGCAGCAACCAACCCATCGTCACTGCCCCTCTCTGTTCCGTCCAGCCACCTTGGGCCACCCCGCACTTCACCGCGACCACCATTGCGAAGCCCTCGCCTTACTCATCTCCTACACCAAGTCTCACCTCCAGCTGTGGTCTACCGTGCACGCACGACAAGCTCGAATAAAATGCTCTATTTCTTATCGTATTAATATTTACATTCACATGCCATTGCCACTATTTTTATTTTGAATTTATTAATTAAAGATTATGGCTAATTTATGCAGGTGAGCTCCCTCTTTCTCATAAATGCCTTTTCAGCATGATTCCTTGATGTTTTCATAATCTGAAGGTGGATTTGACTCGATTTCTCGATAAATTTAATCGTGAACATCTATTTTTAACCTGTGTAGGTTTAAATAGGTCATTGCCTCCTTGTGAACACGACTAGATCACCTATGAGTGGTTTAATTTTAATTCTAATTGTTTTGATTAGTCAGTTTTCCACCACTTAGAAATACAACGATAAATCTTCTTAATCATCATTTTCATAAGTGACAAATTGACTCGTCAAATGGCACCATTACTGGTGAGGTAACGAGCCTATTAAACTCGCATTCATTTATTTATTGATTCACACATTTTATTTGAGGAACAATTCAATTCAATTATCTGCTTGGTGCGTGGTACGCATATTTAGAGACATCTTGTAGCACCAGCCTCAGAGATCAGGTGACCCTTGACATCGCCAGAAGAGTCGCAACATTGGGAGAAGGAGCATCACATCTGCCTCTACAACGCCTTTGTGGACCATGTTTTCACCGCTAGAGGAGATATTCGAAGGACCACATCTTCATCTCGCCCATTTATTTGTAGATAGTTTTTACTTTTCTTTCTTCTCTTTATTTTAGTACATTCATTTTGAAAACCCTTATTCTGGGGTACATTTTTAGGGGTTTGTTCCCCAATTTTGTTTTAGGCCCGTGTTGGTTAATAATTTTAGAGAGCCTGTTCTCTTTTCTTTAGATCTAGGTTTTTTAATTTATTTTGTGGTTGTTTATCATTTTCTTTGTTTGTGCATAAGTAGTTGTATATATATATATAAAAAGGCACAAGATACCTACTAAAGGATGCCTACCCCTAGGTTGACCATTTAGGTGCGAATGAGCAGCATCTAGACTTCATTTTCTGCATTGCGTGCATTCTTGCATCGTTGATTGTAGGAGGCAAGGTACGTTTTCTGGACTATGATCCATATATGTTCATGCATTGCATGTGGACCTTAATTTCAAAGACCACCAACTTTGATTTGAATAGCTCTAACAAGTGGTCATATTTAATTTTTGGAAAAGGACTAATTAAAGGAAGGACATTTAAAAACCAAGGACCTAAATTTCAAACTTGGCGTACAATTCAAAATTCCAAATCTTTTATGGTGTATGCACACTTATATCTCTTGCACCATGGCACGCATTTAGAGACTCCTTAGGTTTTGAACTACTAGGACAAGAGCCCTCCTACCATTAGATTATGAAGTGTTTGGAACTTGAGATCAAAGGTTTTGTAACTCCAAAGAGGGGGATACCCCGTCACAGATTTTTGAGGGTAGTTAAGAAGTACAGTGAAAGCATAGCTTCTGTTCTCGCATTTTTGTGCGGGTTTAAAGTGTATCACGTTGTAGTATAACCGACAAAACGTTTAAACAAATATAAAGAATTTTATTACTCGAAAAACTAGAGTATCCGAGGTCGAACACGGGGACCAATCTCAGTACTTTTTAAAACCAAAGAATACAACTGTTAAGTGAAAATGAGTGATTCAAAGAGAGAATTTTAAAAAGGATTTGTAAAAGAAAATAGAATTGGATGTCTGATTTCTGTATCAGACGTCTTAAATGTAATCCCCTTTCTCTCTTCTTCTCCTTTCTGCTTCTTTCTCTTTCTGCCTTTGCTTCTTGTCTCTTATTTCTTCTCCTGCCTTGCCTTCCTTCTTTCTTCTTCTTCTTCTGATCTTTGCAGAGTCTTCACTTGGCCTCTCTTCGTTCTTTTCTTTTGCCTTGCCTTCCTTCTTTCTGCTCTTTGGTTCTCTACGAAAGCTTCTCCTTCTTTTTCTGCTACACAGCCTCCACTTCTTTCTTCTCTTCCTTTTCTGCAGCTGCTAAGTGTTCGCTTCTTCCTTTGCTGCTTCTTTCCTGCGCACACCACGGCCAAAGCAAAACCTACCCCCGTCCCTCTACCCAAACGTCTCTCTCTTTCTCTACAATTCGCTCAAGGACACTCTCCAACAGCTACACGGGTAATCAGGTCGGCTTCGCACCCGGGACCAGGCGCACTGACAGGTGGTGATGCGCGAGGAGTGCTCAAGGTTAGGGTCGGGTCGGATCCCGCCAGATCCGCGAGGTCAAGCCGTGGATGAGGCGGGTGTGAGGGCAGGTGAGGGACCTTACCCCTGTGCTTACGGAGGCAGTGAGCTTAAAACACAAAAATAATTTATATTATACCTGTGTTTCGCGATTCCACGATGTGGGACTATCTGATCAGTCCCGATTTCACGCACGCCCATAGAGCTTCCGTCGTGCAATTGCCCCAGCTGCTGGCCTCGCAGTGCGACTTGCTGGCCTCACTCGCTTCGTGACACTCGCGTGAAGTCTGCTGCACCTGCAGCCTGGGATCCCTGGTGCCTGAAGCTGCTACAAGCTCCTCGCTGCTTCGGCCATCAATGGCGGCAAGAGCTACAACCTGTCATACACAAGAACGGCCTATTGGCCTAATCAGATTAGCTAGAAACCTTCGCCGTAGCATGGCGAAGATGATGCGCAGTGCTGCAGGCCGCAGGTTGGCCTAAGCGTGCGTGCCTAGGTCAACCTGTGGTCGGAGGTGTGGGGTTGATCGGGGGGTGATTGTGGAGGTCTGGAGTGGCAGTGGAGGGGTGGACTGAGTTCCTGGTGGTGAGGCAGAGCTCACGAGAGGGTTGGCGGGCCGTGTGGAGGGGCGGAGTGGTGTGGGCGGCTCGCCGGAGGGCGGTCGGAGGCGAGGACGATGGAGGTGGTTAGGCACTGTCGGGGGGTAATTGGATAAAATAGTAGGGGGAAAAGAGAGAGGAGAGGATGGAGAGGGTATCTGGGGTGATCTGGAAGGAATGGAGGTAGCGGAGTGGACGGCGCGTAACTGCCATCGTTGCGGAAGAAGGACCCTGAGGGAGGGAGCGACGACGAGGATGAGGTCAGGGACACGCGTGCTTGGTACGGCACGACGCGGGATGAAGCGGTGGAGTTGACTCTACTGCTGGTATGGCAGTAGAGCAACGAGAAGGAGGGGAGGAGGTCGCCGGAGCTTGCGGGTCTTTTGGCCGGAGATGGGAGAGAGGAAATTTGAGGGGATCTCCGTCAAATTCAGGCTTCGGATCTGCGGCAGGGTCTGTGGAGCCTTTTATAGATGTTGGCCGAACCTTCTAGCGCGTGGAAACCGCGCAATCAACTCTGCCAGCTCGCCGGAGATGGAAAGAGGGTGGATACCCAAATCTCTCGTGCGTTCGCACGAGAGATTGGGTTCACACCAGAGATCGTGATCTGCTTTAGATGGAAGGGAATTCCTCAGAGAATCCCCCTTCCATTTCTGGGTGGGAATCTCTGAGGGATTAGAGAGTAATCCCTCTCTAAACCTCGCCGGAGCTTGGTTCTGCCCTAACAATGGCAGAAGGACCGGTTTGCAAAGGGGGTGAAGAACTTAGGGGGCTCTCTGCAAAGATATTCAAAAGATAGGGACCAAATTATGGTTTAGGTGTACTAAATTGCAAAGTAGGTCAAGATGACCTCCCCTTAGGTCCAAATTTTGGTATAAACCTAATTGGGCCTAGGGAATCCAATGGTGAAGTTGGATTTTAGGTTTGACCACGTTTGACTGGACATTTTGCGTAAAAACCCAAATTAGGTTAATTGAAGAGCTAGGACCCTAATCTAGGTCAAACTGGGTTCCAAAGGCCAAATTAAGTGTTATAAAACCTAGAGGATGTTTTTCCATGATTTTTAGAGGGTTTACTTGATTTTTATTCTGGCCGGAACCTTGTTAATTTAAGCGGATCTGTTTTAGGGTTACCAAGTGTCATTTAATTCTTAGATTGCATGTAAACCCATTTCTGATTGACTCAACCCACTTTTTATCTCATTTAGACCATTTTACCTATGTTTTGCCTTTGAGAAATCCCATTTGTGTACTGCAATGGTAAAATTGCAGTTTTAACCTTTATTTCATGTTTTCTTCTCAGCGCACTTGTTCCTTCAGTTAAGCCTTCTTCTAGGTTATGTAGGAGCTTTTATCTTCTTTATTGGGTCAAAATGAGCTAGTTATGGCTTATGATGAGGCTCTCATCATACCCCCATGCCTAGCTTTTGCTAGTCCCTTAGCAAAATTTCAAAGTTTTAACTTCCGTTCTAGACCCTGAATGTCTGTCAACAATCGTGATAAGTGCTTCTCCTTTTATTTTGTGATTAGGTCAGAATGCCGACAATAGGCCTAGAGGTACTCAAGTACCAACCAAAATCCGGACCTGTTCCGCTTTAGCCTCAGTCTTACGCAAAGGTTTCTACGGCCCACAGAAACTAACCTAGGGTTTGTTGGACTCCGCAGTTAAAGCACCCATGCTTGAGACATTTTTAGCCTACGTTCAGTTTGCATTGCATTTTTTTTTGTAAGAGAGAGATAGAAGATTTATTTGTTTGGAGAGCTCTTTTTTTTCTCTCTCTTTTCTTTTTATTTCTACCTTCGGATTAGCTTCTCAACACGGTCTGTATTGGATTCCTCGTCCCCATCATCAATCCTCAAGGGTCCCTGGCTTTCGAGATTTCGAGATAATCTCACCCATGGCAACCCCCGGAACCCTGGCTTTCGAGATTTCGAGATAATCCCGCCCATGGCGTTCCGTGGCTGAATTCAGACCCTGGCGATCGACATTTCGTGATAATGCCACCCATAGTATCTGAACCGGCAGAGTGCTTACATGCCCCCAGTAGGATATTTAAATATCCTAGGAGACAAGCACCGAGGAGATGATATGTTGTTACGCATCTTCGAGGGGAATTTCCCACCTCTCCGCGTTGGGAACTCGTCCAAATCAACTTGTGTTGATTGGCCGCTCCTAATCTAGTTGATTTTTTTTCAGAACATTAAACGTTTTTCGCGTGATTTGGATGTTTATGCACACTGAACCAGACTGTGTGTGAATTTGGGGTGCTTAGGTTACTGAATCCCGCAAATCGGAGGTCAGTTAACGAGGCTGAATACTTCCTAAGCCTTAGACCTAATACTCAAGCTTCGCATTTTCCTCAACCTCTTGAGGATTATCCAGATTTTAACGAATACGTGAATTTTTAAGCTAAAGATACTAGCCCAACAGGCCTAAGACCAGCGTTCCCACTAATCTCTTGTTATATCTCCGTAGCACTTTTCTTTTTCTTGATTCGGTCTAGAACTTCAGTTAACCCCTTAATCTTTTACTAATGACTATTTCTTTTTATTTTCCTTTTGTGCTCCTTTTTGTCATTTTACTCTTTTCCTTCTCTCATTTGTATGACCCTGAATTGTTCCTCCCCTCTATCAAGTCTTTTTTTTTTTTATGAAACCCTTTCTTTATATGAATTTCCTGACATTTTGCACTTTCATACACCCCCATGCCTAAGACTTGCAATGTCCCCATTATAATTTAGGTGGGTTCGAATTCAGCTTAGTTCATGCATTAGGACGGGTGTGTGGTGAGTGAATGGGTCGAAGTGACTTGTTGCGATTGATTTCTAATCTCGGGTAGGTATACCTGAGGTGAAGTTGGCTGTGCTAATGGATGAACCCTAAAGTGCAATATGAGTTCCGCATAGAGATGTCAGAAAAGGTTTCGGGTTTTTCAAAGAATGACGGGTTGCCTCTCGTTAAGCGCTGAGTTTTACGCCATCGGCTGGGCGCAATGAGCTCAAGAGGAATGGAGGGTAAAGGATGACTCAGCCAAATCTATATTGGTCATGTCAATGAACGGCTTGAGTCTCTGACCGTTCACGACAAAGGGTTCAGAATTGTGGCTGAGTGGGCTGATTTCAATAGCTCCATTTCTGAAGATTTGTCGGACTAGGTAGGGTCCGACCCACTTGGATCTTAGCTTTCCTGGGAATAATCTGAGTCGGGCATCAAAGAGTAAAACTTTTTGACCAGGATGAAAGACCTTTCTAGAAATGTGTTTGTCGTGAAAAGCTTTAACCCGTTCTTTGTAAATTCGCGAGTTCTCATATGCGTCGTGGCGTAATTCATCGATCTCACTCATTTGAAGTCTTCTGTGGGTTCCAGCCTTAGAAAGGTCAAGATTACAGGTCCGTACTGCCCAATAGGCTTTATGCTCCAACTCGACGGGGAGGTGACATGCCTTCCTATACACTAGTCTGAAGGGATACATTCCTAATTAGGTCTTGTGGGCGGTCCTATAGGCCCACAATGCTTCCGGAAGCCGAGAAGACCAATCTTTTCTATCAGGTCGAACAGTAACCGGAAGGATTTTCTTGATCTCTTGGTTAGATAGATCAGCTAGACCATTAGTTTGGGGGTGGTAGGGAGTAGAGATTCGGTGTGACACCCCGTACTTGGTCATCAGTGACCTGAACTGAGCGTTTATAAAATGGGTCCCTCCGTCGGAAATTATAGCTCTTGGAATCCCGAACCTTGAGAAAATGTTTTGATGAAGGAATCTTATAACAACTTTGTGATTGTTGGTTCAGGTCGGAATGGCTTCTATCCACTTGGAAACATAGTCAACTGCGAGTAAGATGTATTCGAAGCCATCCGAGATTGGGAAGGGTCCCATGAAATCAATCCCCCAAATATCAAAAATTTCGCATACCAAGATCGGCTGTAGAGGCATCATGTCTTGATGGCTCATGTTGCCCAGAGTCTGGCATCAGGAGCATGCCTTACAGTGATCGTATGCATCCTTGAAAATTGTGGGCCAGTAAAAGCCACACTGGAGGACTTTTGATGCGGTTTTATGTCCTGAAAAATGTCCACCGCATGCCTGGTCATGGCAGAATGAGAGTATTCTTTGATTTCCACTTCTGCGACGCACCGTCGGATTAACTGATCAGCACCAATGCAGAATAGATACGGGTCTTCCCATAGGTAATACTTGGCATCGGAGCGTAATTTGTCCTTTTTGGCCTTCGGCCAATCGAACGGAATTTGATGTGATGCCAAGTAATTAACTATATCAGCGAACCATGGAAGACTTGTACTGATAGTCAGGAGGTGCTCATCAGGAAAGTGTTTTGTAATAGGTCCGGAAGGATCAATAATTTCAGAAGGAAGGCGGGACAAGTGATCGGCTACCACATTTTGCTTTCCCTCCTTGTCGCGAATCTCGAGGTCAAATTCTTGCAACAGCAAGATCCATCGGATTAATCGATGTTTCGCATCCTTCTTAGCAAGGACATGCCTCACAGCTGTGTGATCCGAGTATATGATAACACGGGAACCCAAAAGGTATGATCTGAATTTTTCCAGGGCAAATACTACGGCCAGCAGCTCTTTCTCAGTAACCGTATAGTTACACTGAGCCTCATCCAGTGTTTTGCTGGCGTAGTAAATGACCACAGGTTTCCCATCAATTTTCTACCCCAAAACCGCTCCTACGGCAAAGTCAGATGCATCGCACATGATCTCAAAGGGTTGAGACCAATCAGGGGACTGTAGGATCGGGGCTTGGGTGACTCGGTCACGTAGGATCTCAAATGCTTGAGTGCATTCCCTGAAAATTTCGAAAGGCACATCCTTGGAGAGAAGATTGGTCAGGGGGTGCGCAATTTTGGAGAAATCAGGGATGAATCGACGGTAGAAACCGATGTGCCCCAAAAAAGATCGGATGTCCTTAATCGAGCTAGGCATAGGGAGCTTGGAAATCAGGTTAACCTTAGCTCGATCCACTTGGATGCCTTTCTCCGAGATTAAATGTCCCAGGACAATTCCCTCAGGCACCATGAAATGGCTCTTTTGCCAGGAAAGAACGAAATTCACCTCGATGCACCGCCTGAGTATTTGGACCAAGTGTTGGAGGCAATCGTCAAATGATTGTCCAAAAACTGAAAAGTCATCCATGAAGACTTCCAGATAATCACCTACCATATCTGAGAATATGGCAAGCATGCACCACTGAAAAGTTGCAGGTGCATTGCAGAGACCGAACGACATCCTTCGAAACGCGTACGTCCCGAAAGGGCAGGTGAATGTGGTCTTTTCTTGGTCCTCTGGATGGATTGCCACCTGGTTGTAACCGGAATACCCGTCAAGAAAGTAGAACAACCTATTTCCCGCTAGTTTCTCGAGGATCTGATCAATAAACGGTAGTGGGAAATGATCCTTCTTCGTGGAGGAATTGAGTCTTCTGTAATCAATGCAGACTCTCCATGAGTTAGCTATTCGGGTAGGAATGACTTCTCCAATTTCAGTTGTGATGACGGTAAGTCCTGCCTTCTTAGGCACCACTTGTATTGGACTCACCCAACGACTGTCGGAGATCGGGTAGATGATCCCTGCATCTAACCACTTTATGATATCCTTTTTCACGACCTCCTACAAGTTAGGGTTTAGGCATCTTTGCATTTCTCTTGAAGGTCGTGCGCCTTCTTCTGTGTAGATTCGATGTGTGCAGTATGAAAGGCTTATACCAGTTAAATCATCGAGAGTCCATCCAATGGCTCTACGATGTTGCTGGAGAACAGAAATCAAACGGAGTTCCTGGTCAAGTGTGAGTTGAGAATTGATAATCACAGGAAACATCTGATTTGAATCCAAAAAGACGTACTTCAGATGTTCGGGAAGGGGTTTGAGTTCCATGACAGGGTTGTCAGCAGCAGCGGGTGGTTCGGGGTTTGTATCAGGGGCAATGGTAGGAGTCATAGGTGTGTCTAGATCATGTTCGCACTCCTCTGCTAGCGGGTTTTGATTCTCTAGTGGTTGATCAGGGGTAATCAGGTTGTCCTCTATATGCAATTCATCAACCACGGCTCTGACATCACATAGTTCCTGTATAACCCCGCAATTAATCCCTTGTTGGGCCTTGAAAATGTCAATCTTCATGTTTTGATTCGCAAATTTTAATTCTATCTGGTCCTCTTCGCAGTTAATGTTGGCCCTAGCAGTGGCCAAAAAGGGTCTCCCTAATATGATTGGTGTGTCCCTTGGGTTCTTAGGTGCATCCATGTCTAGTACTATGAAGTCCACTGGGAAATAAAAATCTCGTACCCTAACAATGACATCCTCGAGTATTCCTTTGGGTGACTTGATGGATCGATCGGCTAACTGCAATGTCACCTCAGTGGGTTTAAGTTCAGATTCTTCCAGGTGGTCAAGGAGGGATGTAGGTATTAAATTTATGGAGGCACCTAGATCTAGTAGGGCTCTATCAAATTGGGTTTCACCAATTTTACAAGAAATCAAGGGAGTTCCTGGGTCTTTAGCCTTGGGTGGGAGTTTGTTCAATATGACAGAGCTGGCTTGCTCTGACAGTACGATTGGATTCCCATCCTTGGTTCGTGGCTTACGTTTAGGTGTGCATATGTCTTTCAAGAATCTTGCGTAAGCCGGTATGTGGCGAATTGCATCCATCAACGGGATGTTTATCTGGACCTGTTTAAAGAGCTTGACCAGTTCCTCCTCGAGAGCCACGGGTTTGGTTATTCTTTTTCCTTTGGTCAAGGCCTCAGGAAATGGGATCCTAGCTGGTTCCTCTAGGATAGGTCCAGGTTCTTGATCTGGGACAGTAGTATCTTGGATAACTATCCTAGGGTCTTGGCCATTATCAGGCTTGGAGTGGTTCGGATAATGTGGGTCCTGGGTTGTTCTACCACTACGTGTTGTTACAGAGTTCAACCCGGCCTGATTTGGGTTAGGTAGGAGGGGTGGCTGCTGCTGAAATCCCGCATACGATGTTGAAGCTTCCATCCCGTCTGGCGATGGAGTAGTAGGGGCCTGATAAATCACATGTGTTTGTCCCGAATTTGGATTCATAACGCGCTTCTGGGTTAGCACGTTATTTGGGTTGGGCAGAGGTTGCGAGGGAAGGGTACCAGGTTGGCGGGAATTTGCCATCTGGGCTAGTTGGTTGCGAACCTCTGTGATCTCGTCCTTGTGCTGTTTTTGCATTGCCGCATTCGTCTTTTGAATGTCAGCCAGTGCTTGAAGGATAAGAGTCATTTGATCCTGGTTTTGCTCGGATTGGAAGGTGGGATTGGGCCGAGGTTGAGGCGGTTGAAATGGACGAGAGGCTTGTGGACGGGGTTGATATGGTGGTCTTTGAGAATTTCCCACCCACTGAAAGTTAGGATGATTTCGCCATCCAGGGTTGTAGGTATTGGAGAATGGGTCATTCTGGATGGCGTTGAGGTCCTCGCAGTTCTGAGGAACCTCGGGAAAGTCAGAATACAAGGGTTCAGAGTTCCCCCAACTCGAGTAGAATGGATCGAAGGTCACTCCGGTCCGAGAGGCAGACGGGGGTGGATATGGGTCCATCCCCTTGGCAGGTTGGTGATAGATGTTTTGCACAGTTTCCCTTGCCAGAGGAGGTCGTGCAAAAGAGTTTTGCGCAGAGGTGGCTTGCTGCAAATGTCGAGTTAGCTCGTCCACCTTCTTTTCTATGGTAGAAACCTTGTCCAACCGACTGGCCATCAGTTCCAAGTCGACGGAAGTGGACAGGTCCTGCATCTCATGTGTCCCTCTTAGATTCATCGATGCGCGGGCATTCGTCCTGTCGAATAAGCCCATGGAGTCATTATTTATGGAGTTCTCGCACATGTTTTCGAGAATCTCCCACACCGTGTCCTCGTGTTGACCCATGATGTTTCCTCCGCACGTTGCATTGACGAATAAACGAATATCTTCACGGAGTCCCTGGTAAAAAGACTAGACTTGTTCCCACTTAGGAACTCCGTGATGGGGGCACTTTCACATGAGATCTAAGAATCGATCCCAAGCTTCGTGAAGAGGTTCTCCCGATTGTTGGGTGAAATGAGTGATCTGGTGGCGCAAGGCATTCGTCCGGCCAACGGGGAAGAATTTTTTTAAAAATTCAGACTGCAGTTCCTCCCATGTGTTGATCGAACGGGTCTGAGTCTGATACCAGTGTGCAGCCTTGTCCATGAGGGAGAACGAAAACATTTTCATGAGTAGGATATCCCGATTTTGTACATCTGACCCGAAGGTCTGGGCCAGATGCTTGAGTTGTTTAATGTGTTGGAATGGATCCTCAGAGTTAAGCCCATGGAACTTCGGTATGGCATGAATCATATTGGGCTTCAGTTTAGAATCAGGTCCTCCAATTGGGATTCGTACTCGGGGTTCGATTGCCACCGCAGCGGGATTATAGTGATCTCGCATCATAGGTCGCTGTGGTGGGTTTACAAAGTTCTGAAAGAGATCATTAAGGCGTTGAAGTTGGTGTTCAAGGTTGTTCTCCTCTTCAATGGGTTGTGCCATGATGGAAGAAGAAGGAGAACCAGGGTCTGAATCAGACGAGAGATTTATATAATGGGGTTGCTGCACAAATAAGGGCATCGAGGCTTGGACTCGATGAGAATGAATTTCTAAAGGTCTTAAGGGTGGCCTTAAGGACCTCCTACCGAACATGCACCGAAAGATGTGATGAGATTTAGAAGGTGCTGGACCCAATCAAGACACCCAAAAAAAAATTGTTGGGTGACTATAGAGGTTCGGGGCGGATTGACCCCTTAATCAGAAGATCGTCCTCCTGAGAAATACCTGGGCAGCCAGAGAGGGAGAGTCCCGCAAAGACCCCTACACGGTAGAGCGTCCCCACGAGTTACAGGGTTTCCCCCACCCGACCTCTCTTGTCATTGAGGTTCCAGGTAGACCAGAATGGAGACCTTGACCTCTTAAGTCTACCTTTTTTATTTTAAGATCAAGGTGCTTAATGTTCCACTTGAACTTTTAAGTATTTTGAGTGCAAAAGTGACCTAATTTTAAGGTTGGTTGACCCAAGGGATCAACTTCACCACTTGTTCCTTTGAGAGCTTTTAGGTCCTTTCTTTTATGGTTCAAATGGATTAACAACCTGATTTGCTTAGGGTTCCTTTTGTATAGATCTTTTCAAACACGGTTTAGGCACACCTCTTTTTGGATAATTTGTTTCTTTGTTTTAAGAGAAGATGTGTCTCTAAAAACCCTAGCTTTGCAATCCCTAACTTGGCTCTAGTCGGTCCAATTTAGTTGCCTCAGAAATTAGCTCCTAGGGCTCAATCAAGAAAGTTTAGCCCTAGCTGCCTTAGTTGGATGAAAAGATAAAAATGTGTTGAAATGAAAATCAGGCAACTTGATGAGTTACTAATTATGAAACAGGTAGCCCTAAGTTGATTTTCCTTTTTTTTTTTTTCCTTTTTAGATTTTGAGAGGGTTAAGAGAGAGGCCTTATGGAAATTACCTGTTCCTTGGAGAATTTGTTGTGCAGTTATTGTTCTTTCCTTTTTGTTTTGCTTTCCCTGTTTGAACACAAAAAAAGAGAGAAGTTAAGTCAGATATTAGATAGAACAGTTGTAATCAAAAGCTTTAAAAGTGCCCGTTGCTCCCCGGCAACGGTGCCAAAATGTTCTCGCATTTTTGTGCGGGTTTAAAGTGTATCACGTTGTAGTATAACCGACAAAACGTTTAAACAAATATAAAGAATTTTATTACTCGAAAAACTAGAGTATCCGAGGTCGAACATGGGGAGCAATCACAGTACTTTTTAAAACCAAAGAATACAACTGTTAAGTGAAAATGAGTGATTCAAAGAGAGAATTTTAAAAAGGATTTGTAAAAGAAAATAGAATTGGACGTCTGATTTCTGTATCAAATGTCTTAAATGTAATCCCCTTTCTCTCTTCTTCTCCTTTCTGCTTCTTTCTCTTTCTGCCTTTGCTTCTTGTCTCTTATTTCTTCTTCTTCTTCTGATCTTTGCAGAGTCTTCACTTGGCCTCTCTTCGTTCTTTTCTTTTGGCTTGCCTTCCTTCTTTCTGCTCTTTGGTTCTGTACGAAAGCTTCTCCTTTTTTTGCTACATAGCCTCCTCTTCTTTCTTCTCTTCCTTTTCTGCAGCTGCTAAGTGTTCGCTTCTTCTTTGCTACTTCTTTCCTGTGCACACCATGGCCAAGGCAAAACCTACCCTCGTCCCTCAACCCAAACGTGTCTCTCTTTCTCTGCAATTCGCTCAAGGACGCTCTCCAATAGCTACACGGGTAATCGGGTCGGCTTCGCACCCGGGACCAGGTGCACCAGCAGGTGGTGATGCGCGAGGAGTGCTCAAGGTTAGGGTCAGGTCGGATCCCGCCAGATCCGCGAGGTCAAGCCATGGACGAGGCGGGTGTGAGGGCAGGTGAGGGACCTCACCTCTTTGCTTACGGAGGCAGTGAGCTTAAAACACAAAAACAATTTATATTATACCTGTGTTTCGCGATTCCATGATGTGGGACTATCTGATCAGTCCCGATTTCACGCATGCCCGCAGAGCTTCCGTCGTGCAATTGCCCCAGCTGCTGGCCTCACAGTGTGACTTGCTGGCCTCACTCGCTTCGCGACACTCGCGTGAGTCTGCTGCACCTGCAGCCTGGGATCCCTGGTGCCTGAAGCTGCTACGAGCTCCTCGCTGCTTCGGCCGTTAATGGCGGCAAGAGCTGCAACCTGTCATACACAAGAACGGCCTATTGGCCTAATCAGATTAGCTAGAAACCTTCGCCGTAGCACGGCGAAGATGATGTGCAGTGCTGCAGGCCGCAGGTTGGCCTAGGTGTGCGTGCCTAGGTCAACCTGTGGTCGGAGGTGTAGGGTTGATCGGGGGGCGATTGTGGAGGTCTGGAGTGGCAGTGGAGGGGTGGACTGAGTTCCTGGTGGTGAGGCAGAGATCACGAGAGGGTTGGCGGGCTGTGTGGACGGGCGGAGTGGTGTGGGCGGCTCGCCGGAGGGCAGTCGGAGGCGAGGACGATGGAGGTGGTTAGGCACTGTTGGGGGGTAATTGGATAAAATAGCAGGTGGAAAAGAGAGAGGAGAGGATGGAGAGGGTATCTGCGATGATCTAGAAGGAATGGAGGCAGCGGAGTGGACGGCGCATAACTGCCATCGTCGGGGAAGAAGGACCCTGAGGGAGGGAGCAGCGACGAGGATGAGGTCAGGGACACGCGTGCTTGGTACGGCACGACGCGGGAGGAAGCGGCGGAGTTGACTCTACAGCTGGTATGGCAGCAGAGCGACGAGAAGGAGGGGAGGAGGTCGCCGGAGCTTGCGGGTCTTTTGGCCGGAGATGGGAGAGAGGAAATTTTAGGGGACCTCCGTCAAATTCAAGCTTCGGATCTGCGGCAGGGTCTGTGGAGCCTTTTATAGATGTTGGCCGAACCTTCTAGCGCGTGGAAACCGCGCAATCAACTCTGCCGGCTCGCCGGAGATGGAAAGAGGGTGGATACCCAAATCTTTCGTGCGTTCACACCAGAGATCGTGATCTGCTTTAGATGGAAGGGAATTCCTCAGAGAATCCCCCTTCCATTTCTGGGTGGGAATCTCTGAGGGATTAGAGAGTAATCCCTCTCTAAACCTCGCCGGAGCTTGGTTCTGCCCTAACAATGGCGGAAGGACCGGTTTGCAAAGGGGTGAAGAACTTAGGGGGCTCTCTGCAAAGATATTCAAAAGATAGGGACCAAATTATGGTTTGGGTGTACTAAATTGCAAAGTAGGTCAAGATGACCTCCCCTTAGGTCCAAATTTTGGTATAAACCTAATTTAGACCTAGGGAATCCAATGGTGAAGTTGGATTTTAGGTTTGACCACGTTTGACTGGACATTTTGCATAAAAACCCAAATTAGGTTAATTGAAGAGCTAGGACCCTAATCTAGGTCAAACTGGGTTTCAAAGGCCAAATTAAGTGTTCTAAACCCTAGAGGATGTTTTTCCATGATTTTTAGAGGGTTTACTTGATTTTTATTCTGACCAAAACCTTGTTAATTTAAGCGGGTTTGTTTTAGGGTTACCAAGTGTCATTTAATTCTTAGATTGCACGTAAACCCATTTCTGATTGACTCAACCCACTTTTTATCTCATTTAGACCATTTTACCTATGTTTTGCCTCTGAGAAATCCCGTTTGTGTACTGCAATGGTAAAATTGCAGTTTTAACATTTATTTCATGTTTTCTTCTCAGAGCACTTGTTCCTTCAGTTAAGCCTTCTTCTAGGTTATGTAGGAGCTTTTATCTTCTTTATTGTGTTAAAATGAGCTAGTTATGGCTTATGATGAGGCTCTCATCAGCTTCAAAGGAAGGCTTAGGCCTACTTGCATCCCTCGATCTTCCGTCTTTGGAGTTGCTCTACCATTTGCGCTTTAGGGAAGAGCACCTAAGCTCTAATTAGGTCTTTTTAGGCATATCGTAGGACGACAGGTAGGTGCGTAACTATTTTGATAACTTGATTTGTCATCTACAAGTGGACTTAAAATCTCAAAAGCCTAGCTGATTAAAGACCTAAAAAGTCGTCTAATTTGTGTTACTTGGGGAATCTGATTATGGTTGAAGTTAGAATGGACCACGTTGACTTTCATCCTTTCACATCTTGTCCACAACCTTACCCCCACTCTGCGATCTTAGATCCCATACGATGAGATGGTCCATCCTTTGATGGACATAATGACAGTCATTGGGATCCATTTTACTACTATTATAGGAGCATTGGCTTGGTTAAACCCAGCCCAAATCAGTGAGCAGAACTTACGAGTGGGATTTGCCTTGCCCAATATCCCACACACCATAGAAATACCCAACCTACCCTCCCTAAAAGATTATAATGCTTGGACATAAACTCCTAGGTACTTTAAGCCTGAGCCTGACTTCTCTCCTGGTAGTAATGATGATTTCTTCTCCTTGAAGATCGAATGATTGAATTGTTAGGAGAATTTTTGAGAGCAAGCCAACAAGAAAAAGAAGACATTAGCCATCCAACCTATCCCATTGAGGATGACGTGCACCCCTCTATGCTAGATGCATCCCCCATGGGAGAGCCATACCCTAAGTTGGAGGGAAATTTTGGGGATTACGTAAGGGAGAATAACTACTTTTCAAGGATTGATTTTGAAACCTCCCTTCTAGATGACACTTCCTTGACAGGTCCACATCTTAAGAGGGAGGTGGATATGTATGAATGTAGCTATACATGGGATGAAGAAAGGTTGCAACCTGAGGAAGAAAATGATTAGTTGAGCATCCACCTAAATTATATTGGAGTCAAAAGAAGGGAATGATGGTACCATTGGAAGACCTTGACCCCGATGAACGTATTTCGTGACATTTGATGAAGTGGGTCAAAGTCAAGTTGTTAATGCCACCCTCCCTTCTGATCATGAGATGGAACTCAAGCCCACCCTTAGGAAACCTAACCTTGAAGAAATTCACCTATCTGAAGAGTCTGATGTTACCAGTGTAAACCATGTACCCCAGATAGAGTGCCCTAGGGTATCTGCTGAGATTTTAGATGATTCTAGACCTCGGGTATATGATGAATCGTATGATGAGGAGAAGGATGAATTATATGATGAACCTACATTCAAGATTTGTAGTGACACTAAGGGTGATTATGTCTTATTTAAAGAATTAGCCCCCGAGGATGTCACAAAGTTGACCAAATTAGGTTTCCTTAGCACACCTATTGATGATATCTCTCCTCATCATGAAATAATGGAAAACATGGAAGCAACTTCTGAGATTTATGTGGATTCACATATAGACTCCGAGGAGGATTTGAGTAAAGAACAAGAACCCAATGATGACATTGATAGGATAATCCCTAGATCTGTTGCTACCAACCTACCTTCATTTGATTCGAAGTCATGCTCTGATTTGCCCATGTCTGAAGGTGAAATGTTTAGTCCATACGTTGAAGTGATCATTGATGGAGTGCAGGTAGATACTTCTGATAGTGCAAGGAATGCTAGGGATGCTATTGAGGAATTGGAAAGATTGTTAGGGATGGACATTGAGCCAACTAAACCCAATATAGATCTTATGACCATCCCGCAACCTTGAAACTTGGATGCCCAAGACTATCCTTGGCATAAAGACATGCTCACTACTATTTCGACAGGGGACTTAATAAACTAGTATCTCTTGTATTGGAGTATCGGGAATGGATTAATGATTTCTTTGGTCAATCCATTACCCTGGGGGTTTATCTCTACACCATTCCTTCCCTATTTCTTTTGGAGGATCCTTGTCATCCTCCCATTACCCCTTTGGAGGTTTTATGCCAATTTATCCTTTAGAACCTCCCTTGGTGACCTGGGATGATTTCATTCCCATCCTTGTTGGGCGATCATTACTTTGCCAACATTCTAGGTTACCTATTTTCTAGGCCAACATTACTTTGCTCATTGTTAGGGCCTATTTCTTTGCTTTTGGAACCTGACTTGCAGGTTCTTTGGTTACTCGATTGCCAACAAAATAATGGTAGCCCAACTCTGACCGAGGTAATACTCTTCATTGCAATGAGGACATTGCAAATTTTAGGCATGGGGGGGCGTACGTGGGGATGTACATAGCATTTATACATAGTGCAATCATGCATTTAATTAAGCATTCTGCATTGCATACATTTGCATCAAAAAAAAAAAGAAAGAGAAAACATTTTGTATTATTGAGCTTAACTGGCTGGGCCCTGCATTCTTAAGAAGACCAGAACTTTAGGTTAGACTAAGTTGATTCTAGGTGTTGAACTTTAGAAGCTAAGTAAGCTACTAGCTTTAGATCTTTAGGGTTCTTTGTGGACTTAAAAACTTAAGTAGGAGTTAAGTTGCGGACCATTCCTCAAGAGGTTGAGGAAGGAAAGCTAGGGTTTGAGTTAAAGGCCGGGTAGTACCTGGAGCAATGTTCTACCATTTGGTTTATGGGTCCTCGTAACCTAAGCATCCACATTTCACACACACTTGGTCTTGTGTAATTAAGTGATCACCCTAATTCATTTCTTTAAGAAAAGTTGGTTCTCTCAATTTTGACTCAGGAGAAGCTTGAAAACACAATTTGATTGGAAGAGTTCCTACCGTAGGAGAGGTGGAGTATATACTCACCTTGAGGATGCGATGATAACATGTCACCTCCTCGGCACTTGTCTCTTAGGATATCCATCCTACTAGGGGCATGTAAGCGCATTGTGCGGTTTAGGTACCATGGGCGGCCCTATCTCGAAGTGCCAATTGCCACAGGCCTAAATTCGCATAAGAAATCCATGGGTGATACTATCTTGAAGTGTCGATTGCCAGGAGTTCTTGGGGTCGCTATGGGCGGTGCTATCTTAAAGCATCGAAAGCCAAGCACTCTTCGAGGTATGGTGATGGGGACAATGAATCCAACACAGACCGTGTTGATAGCTGATCCAAGGTTAGACTTAGACGAATCAAGCAAACATATATATTACAAAAAAAATAAACTCCTTTTTCCTCTCTAGGTTGGTAATCATAGCAACCTCAAATAACTTAGATCAATGCACATGCATGGATGCTTTAATCTTGGGGATCAATAAACCCTAGTGTAGAGCTAGAAATCAAGGATACCTGTGCCTGCAACTCATCTTTAGCCGACCTAGTTTGTAACTTGGCAACTACTTGGGAACCTTAGGTCTAAAGTTTTAACTTAACATGTTACTAAAGTGAGACCGATTGGGTTGGCTAGTCCACTTGGAGAGCTGAGTTATTGCTTAGATTGCTAGGGACTAGCAAAAACTAGGCATGGGGGTATTTGATTAGCCCATACTTGTAGGCTATTAAAGTATTTAAGTGCCTAGACATTAAGTTAATTTTAACATTTAGATAGCATACATTAGGATGTAAATAAATTAATTTATATTTTTAGCTTAAGTGCATAATTCATGTGTGGCATCCATATCTAAATGCATTTAGAATTAACCTAGAATTGCTTGCATTTGATTAGTTAATTAATTAGGTGCACTACCTATATTGTTTTAATTAACATAGAAGTTAAGGAGTTATGTATAAATAATCCTAATTATTTTTTATTATTCTTTTCCTTTTGCAAGAACTGCTCCGCCTCTCCTCCAGCCATAACTCCTTAATGGTCATGAGAAGCGAATCTACTCCTGCCTCTCCATTTCAAACCCATGTGCACGGCTACAAAGGGAGGAGGAGGCGACCATGAAAGAGGAGACATCACCCCACTCCACCATCATGTTCTCCACTCCACCACCGTGGTCTCCAAGGTCGAGCTCCACCACACCGTGGGTCGGCAAGGTGATAGCTTGCCGTGCCAATCCGTTGAGCTTGGCCATCACCGTGCAACTACCAAAACACCCTCCCTATCCACGCACCACCAACACCATCTTCTTATTTTTCTTCTACCTCTGCTTTCAGAACAAAACTATCCCCACGGCCCTTGCTTCACCTCTGCGCCACACTAGTAGCAGTATGCAACCTCCTGCACATGCTCCCTCGCCATCATCGTGCGACTGCCCTCCAGCTCCTCAGCAGCAGTGACCGCACGCCCATGCTACATGCAACGCCCTCCAACTCAACCACGGTAGGTGTGCACCCACCAGCACCCTTAGCGCACCCACTAGCCTCTTGCATGCATCCGAACCTCACCCGCGCACCCTCTAGCAGCTTAGCCCAGACACCCTCTAGCAACTTAGCCCGCACGCCCTCCAGTACCTCTGCTCGCACGTAGAGCATGTTGCACCTCCACCCACACACCCTCCAGCCACTCCGCCCGTGCATAGAGTGTGCTGCACCTCCACCTACATGCCCTCCAGTGAGCAGCACCTCCATCGACCTCTCGCACCGCGTGTGCGCATCCCCCTGCGCTCCTCCTCACCTCCAGCCATGCATTGAGCTGCTTCACAGTAGCAGCAAGCAACCTATCGCTGCCGCCCCTCTTTGCTCCATCCGGCCACCTTGGGCTACCCCGCTCTTCACTTCGACCACCATCGCGAAGTCCTCGCCTCACTCATCTCCTACGCCAAATCTCACCTCTAGACTTGGCCTGCTGTGCATGCATGCCAAGCTCGAAGCGAATGCCCTATTTCTTATCGTATTAATATCTACATTCAAATGCCATTGCCACTCTTTTTATTTTGAATTTATTAATGAAATCTTATGGCTAATTTATGCAAGTGACTTCCCTCTTTCTCATAAATGCTATTTCAGCATGATCTCTTGATGTTTTCTTAATCTGAAGATTGATTTAACTCGATTTCTTGACGAAATTAATCGTGAACATATGTTTTTAACCTATGCAAGTTTAACTAGGTCATTGCCTCCCTATGGACACGACCCACTCTCTTGTGAGTGGTTTAATTTTAATTCTAATTATTTTTATCAGTCGATTTTTCACCACTTAGAAATACAACGATTAATCTTCTTAATCATCATTTTCAAAAGTGAAAAATTGACTCGTTAGGGGGTACACTAGGAACCAGAGGCGCAAGCCAAAGGAAGAACCTTCTCCCCAGTCCCACCTTCTAACTGGTTGAATTTGTTGGTGCTAGAGCACCACGATCGTTTATTTTGATGATAACAAAACACATGTCTTTTAACATTTGCTTTTGAGTTCTAGTTTTCAGGTCAAATTGCAAATGAAGACAGGTGTTTAGACGAAGGTGAAGCTCGCATCCATGGCAGATTAGAGGAGCTGGATAGAGGCGGAGGAGCTTCACCAGGAGCAAAAGCTTGAAGAAGGATGGAGATGAAGAATAGGATAGACTTCCTTTTATCTTGTGCGATGTAATTTTTTTTCTTTATTTCGTTCTTTATTTCTTTCTTAGATCTTATGTTAAAGAGCCTCAAAGAACCCTTAAAGTAGTCCTAGGAACACCTGCACTACCCCAGAATACTTAGGTTTTTTGCAAAGAACTTAGAAAACCACAATAGGATTCAGACAGCCTTATCAGATGTCCAAGCTGGAAATCAGACGTCTGATATTGACTTTTAAGACGTCTGACTGTTTGATCAGACATCCAAAACATCTAGGCTAGACTCAATAGGCTCTGTCTGTTAGATTCAGTCATCCAGACCTTAGTCCAGACATCTTAGGAGACGTCTGATGCCTTTGCTAGACATCCAATTAGTGGAACGTTGGCTGCCTTCGTAAACATTGAGGAAATGACCGTTAGCCTTGTATCGAACGTCCGTAGAGGACCCCAGACGTCTGATATATGACCGTTTTGCCTCGGTTGACCCAAAATCTCCTTTCAGAGATTTTCTAGCCATTGTACTTCCTTGGGAATCCATTTCCGTGGAACAATAGGTTTCCAGACTTCTAGACCTTATGCCAAACATCCTGTATGTCTTCTGATGGCCATACACTAGAACCCTGTTTAGGTCTGATTCAAGTTAGGAAGGAAACCCGCCTAGAATCAGACATCTGACTTAGTTCCCAGATGTCTTAGACAGGTTTCCCAAATGTCTGATGCTAGGATCAGACGTCTGATGACCCCATCAGAATCATGATTAATTCTGACTACGGCCTGATTTGCCTTGGATTTGCACCCAACGGCTATGGAAGACATCTAAGGCCTTCCAAAGCCTTCCTAGGACCTCTATAAATAGTGGAGAACCCTTGCCACTCCAATACACACCCTTACAAGAATATTTCCACTCTTTTGAGTCAAAAAGAAGTAGAAGATCAAATAGAAGAAGCTCTACCTCTACAAGCACTCATTTCACACCTAAGAGCTTCATCCTGCAATGCACCCGCTCTCCCGCCGACATTACGAGAGCAGTGTTGTGCCAAAGCATGGTTCACACACCTGCGTCAATCTGACGCACTTCCACCAAAGGGAAGTTTCCTAACTCCTATAGAAGCTAGGTTTAAATATTTGTAGCTCTATAGGATTGTTGTACATTTTATTGCCTTTGGTTGGGTATTTGCTTTGTGAATTCCCATCTCCTTCATGAGACAAAATCCTTCTTGTGAAGAGAAGGGGTTTTGAGGTACACTACCCTCAGTCTAAGTAGTGTGGTTGTAATTGAGGTTTAGTCACCCTCATTCAAGTGACTGGGTTTAGTTGATTCGATCGATTAGGTCAATCAGGAAATCCTAACTCGAGAGGGTTAGGTGGTGGTTTTCACCGGGTTTGGGTTTCCACCTATAAATACTTGTGCTTATTGTGTGACTACTTATTTTTGTGAGATTGTCTATTTTAATTCCGCACTTTATATTACGTCATGCACATCTCACCCCCTCCAAGAAGGGAATTACAGAATTGACATGATAAAAGTAGACTAAATCGTTTATAATCTCAAGACGGGTCCTGGGAGTCTTTAGGTCTTTAGGCTACCTGTATAAGGACAAGTTTGGTTGATTGTACTATAGGGCACCTTTCTCTCTTCTATTTCCCCTCCTATTCTACACGCATTTCCCATCCTATCCTCCTACCACCACTTATCCCCAAGATGATTACTATCCCAACTTGACCTGTAATTACCCATCCACTAGCTGGGATAACTTTGATTGGGGATACGAATCCATACCTTAGTGTCCAAGGTTTAACCATGGACAACAAAACTATGATTACTATCCTTCCCAGAGCTACAATGGTTGTAGATCTCCACCCTTTGGTGATCAACCTAACCCGATCTACAATCAAGAAGGATATGTTGACTATAACACCTACCCTCCCCATTATTCCACTGAATATAGGTCACCTCCACTCTTTGAACAACCCAAGATGACCTGCTATCAAGGAGGGACCCGAGAACCTTGATATCTTGACTTCCCTAGATTTAACTCAAACCCACCAAAACCTAAACTGAACCATTTGGTTCTGATGAACCAAATCCAGGATAAGGTGTTGGCTAATTTGAGGAACACTATACAATCTTTAGAAGCTCAGCCAACACCATGCACTGAAGCACTAGAGCCTATGATCAAAATGATTGACGAACTTAATAGTTCTCTACTGGATTTGATCCAAAGTGTTAGGGATAAGGACCTGGGTGAGTTTCTTCTTGGGAAATTATCGAGGTTGAGGATGAAATTTGTGGTTGCCCTAGTCAAATCTTGGGATGATTCTCATGATGAACCCCCTTAGGAGAGCCAATGTCAGAACCCACTTAGGTGCCCGTCTAAGGGGATACATTTTCTAAAATCGAGGTTGACCAGGTTGGGCTAAAGCAACCCATTGAGGATGAACCAATTGATTCACCCAAGATCCCCGAGCCAGGGAGTGAGGAAAAATATGTCTCGTTGAATCAGGAAATGACAATCGATTTTGAGACATATATAAATTAGGATCATGAATTCTTTGACTTTGAGGGTGAAAAATTGATGAGTCCATTTTAATGGACTATTGTTATGCCTAAGTACTTCAATTCTAACAAAATATGTTTGTTAATAATTACATTAGGTCATTAAATAAGCACATGCATCATTACTTGAGTTTTGATCTATTATATTGCATTCTATAATTTAGTATGTAATTATTTTATGTTATGTTGTTTTGTAGGAATAAGGTTGGAGAGAGTAGGGGGTGAAAGAAATTTCCCAAACAACCGACTTCACCTCAACCAATCTCCGGTGGCCTCAACACCCTCAACAGCCGCCGGCCAAAAATAGCAAAGGGATTTGAAAATCCCTTAACTCACACATGTAGGGAGAAGAGATAAAAAGGTTGGGAAAAGTTGGATCAATCTTGATCTTCTTCCTCCCCCTGGCAGAGAGTTATTTCCACCTTCTCCTCCTTGGAGAGGGTGGACCCTGTGAACCAAGTGTGCACTGAAGCCACCATCACTGCCTCCCAACACCTCCAACCAATACTCAACACAAGCGCACAACCCTTTCCAGCCTCACCGCCCTTCAAGCATACGCCCATGCCATCGCCTGTGTCCAACCAATGCTCCTCTCAGCCTTCTGCCCATAGGCACCGTGCTCGCAGGCACCGCGACCTCTCCACTGCTGGCGCCCCATAGGTGCTGCATGCCAAGGGCCCGCAGGCGCTCGCCACCCTTCTCCGTTCTCTACAGGCGCACCTTCAATCCTGTAGGCACCCCTTCAAGCCTGCAGGCGAACCCACGCCTGCAGGTTCTGCGTGCCTTCACCACCGCCTATACATGCCCCTCCAATGCTCACTCTCCAACCGCATGCGTACGCGCACAATCGGCCCCACGTGCACTGTGTGCACGCCCACGTGCCACCGCCCAGACTGCTTGCGCATCTTCTTCTCCATCGGCAGGAAGGACCTAAGGTAGCCACAACTGCACATGGTGTGCACGCCTGCACGAATTGCGCCGCTCGCCCGCGCTCCAGCCAGCGTGCCCGTGCTCTTCGCATGCCAGGCATGCGTGCGACGCCAGCAGTCTGCTTCATCTTCTTCCTCCCAATAGGTCTCCTGCAACTCCGCCTAAAGAACCCATCAGCCACCGCCCTGCCCCATGCCGTGCGGCCCCCCTCCGGCCTCCATTCTCGTCGCCGACACCACTGCTGAGACGCCCTCGCTCCACCATCGCTCCCCTCCACTTTACGCCACTAGTCGACTCCTGTGCACGACCTCCTTAGGACCCACTACTGCTGCACCTCTTCCTAGTTGCCGGCAGCATCTCCGACCACTGTAGGCTGCTGCACCACCACCGGAGTGTTCCTCTCCTCAGACCCAGCTTCTCCGACGACTCTTGCAGCCAACCACCCCTTCTCCTCCACGTGTGCATGAGGGGAACAAAATCCCTTGTTTTGCTACAGTGATACATCAATTAATATTTACCTTAAATGCCATTGCGGAAGTTCCTATTCATTTATTTTAGGCATTACATTATTGTGGTGAAATTGCATAGTCCTCCTTCTACTTCATCTAAATTATTTGCATATGCATATATCACATGAATGATTCAATGCATAGATATTATGGTAAATAAGTTATATTCTAGAAGTCAGTATTTATAGTATTTACCGATATCAAGATCCCCTGTTAAAAAAATATTATATGGTGGTGATTTTGCATCTAAACACCTACATTTTTGATTAATTGGTTAAAACGAGCAGCTATGTGAGAAAAAGAATCGCATGAATTAGCATGCACACCCATTGAGTTTCCCGAAAAAATGAGACACTACTTACTAGTTTAAATAGGCCAATTCCTCCTTGTGGAGACAACCTAACTATTCGTGGTTAGATTCTGAAAATTAAAATATTTTGAAAAGCGATTTTCTACCATGCGATTAATACAATGACACATCATTTTATGTTAAAGTTTTCAACGAAAACGAAGATCGCTCTTTCAAGAATCTCTTAGTGAAGCCTCACTTGAGCGTAAGGAAGATGATTTTAGTGTGACAAATGGGCTTGAGGAATATGATGAACCATTTGATAGCCCAATAATTGAAGATTTGGATTCGGTTGGGGCTAACTTGGAGGATTCGAATCCTCATTTACTAGAAGATTCAATCAATAGCCCCATTCCTCAACCACACCGAAAAGGGGTTGATTTTGATTTGGAAATCATTATACCCGAGTCAATTCTAAGTCAGCCATGATTTCTAGACTTGGGTAAATCTTATGGGGTGAACGGTATGCTAGAGGTCCCAGAGCCTGAACACTTGATGTTGGAGGATAGAAATGTTGAAATGAAAATTTGGGAGGTTAATTCTGAGGGAAAGACAATTTTGGATTTAAGGGTTCCTGTTGACCTGAAATCACCTACTTTCTATCAGGATCTTTACGATATCTTTCACATGTAACCCAAGCTCAAAATAACTAATTATCTTTCTAAGATGAACGTTAAGTGGACATCTGCACCTATTAAACCATCTTTACCCATTTTCCAACACTTTGGTCATAGGTTGCACGCCACCAAACCGTAGGCCTGGCCCTACAGCCTCAACAATCTTCGATTTTGGATGATTTTCATCCAGAACCTAAGAACCACTCGACCCTGGGGCATAGGTCTGCATCATAATCTAGTCCACATCTATGGACATCTTCTGCTAAATGGTTTTGGGATCAACCTTTTGATTTTGATTCTGACCTGCACTTGTGGATTCTCAATTCTTCCTTGTATGTATATTATGCCTGGCTGAAGGCATTAAATTTAGCATGTGTTTATATTTCACATTATTTGCGGAGTTGACTGAATTTTTCACGTTATTCAGGTGATATTTTGTTTGCTCTGCCCTTTCCATGTATTTGTTTTTACAATGAGGACATTGCATCATTTAGGCATGAGGGGGTGGATAATTGATTTCTGAAATCATTTCGTTAACTCTGTAGAATTTCTTTTTGTTTGTTAAGAAAAAAAAGAAAAAAGAAAATGCAAAAAGACAAAAGAAAAAGAGAAAACAGAATTACGAGAAGAGAACTTAGGCTTTTAGGTGTTATTAACTTTAGGAAATGATATGAGAGGACCTAAACACTTAGACTCTTCAGGTCTTCAAGCTAAATTAGCCCGGGTGTCAACTCGAATGTGGACTTAGTCTCGAGTCCTCACCAAGTAATTTTATTTTAAACTGGTCAATAAATTTGGGTGATAAGTATATGACTTATCAACCTGCCCTCTGATTTGAGGGGACTTTAAGACTAAGCATCTACACACTTTTTGCACTGGATCACTTTTCGACAGTTTCTTCGGAAATTGGGTAGCTAATTAACTATCTAGGGTGGTGTGGCTGGCAACTTGTCGGTGGTAACAGCTCATCGACCGGTTATCTAGAGTCCAGCCACAAGACCATTTTCTTTGTACTGCTTTAGGTGAATCTAAGATCAGGGAAGCCACCTACTTAGAAAAAAGAGGAGAAAAGAAACACCCAAAAAGAAAAGAAAAAAAAGGAGAAAAAAAATAAAAGGAAAATAAACAAATAAAACCACACTTCACCGCACGAGTATGGCTCGTAAGTTGCCGTAGGTAACAGCCCATTGGCTGGTGGTCCAGAGCACAGCTCACAAAAATGCACAATAATTCCCAAAACACTTACGGAAGAAGTGGGGAAGTAGAATAAAGCAGAGAAATATACACTAGGTTCGCAATTGTGTTAACCTCATAAATAAAAGTAGGGAGAAAGCTACCATTTGAAAAGATAAACCTCTAGGCAAGGTCACCTAAGGTCAAAGAAACCCGAAGTCCATTTTAACAGCCACCTAGTGAGTCTTTCATTCCTTTCACTAGATGCTTAGTACTTAAAGTCCTTTTCGAGTCTTGGACGGGTCGAGTAACTGTAAAAAGTTATCCCAGAACTCTCAAACTCCAAAAGTACAAAAAAAAATGAAAAAAAAAAAAAATGTATCTTCCCATTTCAAATAAAGCAAGGACTTACGTGGTCTACAATCTGGTAGACACCCAGGCATTGTCAAGTCCTTGTAACCAGGTCTTAGGTTGAAAGTTCCCGAAATAACCAATAAATCATGCCTAGGAGATCAAATCCTAATTCTACTTTTATAAATAGCATTTAGCTTAATTTTGCTACGGACTAGCAAAAAGTGAGCAAGGGGGTATGATAAACACGCATAAACTCATCATAAAATGCTTATTTACGATAGTTCCTAGGCCTAGCATTGCATATAATGATATAAATATTGCATAAACATCCATTGCATCGAATTTAGGATAGTTGTATTGTATGCACATTAATTCCTTCATTTTACATGGCAAAGAGGCAGTGTGATCATCTTGACGGGCTTCAGATGAAGAATCTGATTGCGATCATTGCTCTGAAGAATCACCTCGATCAGAGCTTTGTAATACTCTCCACAAGAAGATGGATGGCAATGATGGTGCCACGTGGCACCATCGCAGCCCTTCAGCTCGACCGCAGCTCCTTTTCCTCAATTACACCGGTGGAGTCTTAACCGTTGGATTCAAATCCAATGATTGATAAAGCACCTCACTGCCAGCCTCAAGCTGAGTAGAGAGAAGCCTTAGTGCAATAGCGATCGTTGGATAAAGATCCAATGGTCGTGAGTGTAGAAGCTTAATTTCTAAATAGAGCACAACACAACCCTCAATGATTAGCCACACGGGTGCGTGGTGCGGGTTTGACTCTCCCAAGCACCACAATTAGCCGCTGAAGGGAAGTGCCTCAAATTCAACCGCCTGATCACGCATGCGTGGCTGAGATGAGGCTACGTGGAAGCACAGTTGAGCGCAGATGCTGCACATGGCCGTTGACGCTCCTTCAGAACGTGCCATCTCACGCACGCATTAGGGGTGCTCATTTAAGACAAACGGATGCGCTCTAGGTCGTCGGATCTTCTTGAAGGCGCGATGTGCGCGCATTTGAATCCACGAGGGTGCAAACTGAGGGAGCATCCCAGCTGAATGATGACGGATCCAATGGTGGAGATCTCTTCAAGCAGACAGCTGCAGGTGTGAGCGGTAGGTGCGAGATTTGCAGTGATAGAAGAGAGGGCCTTTAGGGACACTAGTAGCTGTCACTAAATGGGCTACGCAGTGCGTGAGCTAGCCAAGGCAATGAAGAGATGCAGATCTTTTGGTGATAGCTTGAGCAGTCTTTAGTGACACTTGTAGCTGTCGCTGAATGTCTGTGCGCGAGATGCTCTTCCTCTTATCACTCTATAAACACCCCTACACCCCCCATTCCTCTCCATCTCTACCTACTCTACTCCCACCTACTCCTGAGGTCTAGCAAGCCTACCAACGCTCCATTAGAGCTTACTCTCAAGCTCCCAAAGCTCCTTTTAATGTGGCATCCCTTTGCCCTACCAAATATTCCTCCATCTTCCAATCACCATTCATAGGTTGCCTTGGAGACATCCTCTCACCTCCATTCCAGTAGCAGATCATCTCTGCCTCCTCACCTCCATTCCGAAGCCAATCTGAAGCTTTCCTCTACCTGACGTCCTCCCGCATCTCACCTCCATCGTCCTGCTTCTCAACTCCTTCATCCATGCTTCCACCAGGCACTACTGTCTCACTTAACAGCCGCTTCAGGAGATTCCTTCTAACCTCTTTCTCTTTTATGCTTCCATATATCATTGGAGTGATATATATCATATTTGTTCCACCTCTCTTGTGAATTTATTCTACTTGTCTTCTTATTTCAGAAACACAAAAAAATAACAAAAAACTAAAACACAAAAAATAAAAAAAATGAAACACGATTTTCGAATTAAGTAAACGTCACCTCGCTATGTTCGACTTGGGACTCCCCTAGAGTTTCGACCATAAATTTTACTTGATAGATGCATTTTGCGAGCTACGATGATAGATTACTCTTAACCCCAATTTCAAACACGTGAGGCACGTTGAATCACCTTGTTATTAAGTCCCAATTTTAAGATTCAATTGGATGATTAGAGCATGATTTTAGGGTCTTCGTGATTAGGTAACTTCAAGCAAGGGCTTAGGTAGCACACGATGTGGGAAAGTCAGTTCTTGATATTTTAGGCACGTGTATTTCTCAACCCTAAGATGAAAACCCTAATTTAGCTCTTTTTGGTCCAATCAATTTCTTCAAAATTTGGCACATAGGGCTTAATCAAGAAGGTGAGTAGCCCTAAGTAGCTCAAATGCCTAGTAGGTGCAGGAATCTTGGAGAGGGGTTTCTAAATATATCAAGTTAGGTAACTCAGAAGTGATTAATTCTAAATAAGGAATGCAAGTTGACCTAATTGATTTTTCCTTTTTTAATCTTTCCAGAAATAGGGGGTTTACAAAGAAGGAAACGAGGTTACCTGCCCCTAGAGTGGCTGTTGTGAGGCTGATCTTCTCCTGTGTACCTAGCAAAGCCACAACAAATCAGATAAAGCAAGTTTGATTCAAATAAGAAATTGTAATTAGTGAAACTGAACTGCTAGTTTCTCCTCAGCAACGAGTTCCAAAACGTTAACACGAAATCATCGAATCTAAGGAAATGTGTTGCAGTATAGTCGAGAAATCACAATAAACACTTAAAATTTATATCTCGCAAGTATAAGGTCATTCACTAGGAGCAATAATGTCAATTCATTCTCACAGATCACAATTCTACACAAAATATAAGTAATTAAGACCAGAAGAATAATAAAGAAAGATATATTAATAAAATCAAGTATCAATGTGCAAAAAGATTATGGTAAAATGGAGATTTGAATCACCAAATTTCCCCTTAAGTTTAAACCTCACAAATACTCAAATATATGAGTAGTAAGCTCAACCACAAAATAAAATGCCTCAGAAATTAGATGACTGAAATAAGCCCGAGACAACTTAGATGAAGCTTGCCACAGTGCCTTCAAGAGGCTCAAGGGCCTCCTCCTTCCTTCCTACAAGCCTCAAGAGAGAGGCACCATATAGAACCAATCAGAGGTACGAAACCCTCTCAATAGCTATGTATAGAGAGGGTAGGAGCAAGGGTGAAACCCCCCTCTCTCTCTTTTCTTCTTCATGCCCACCTAATCGGATTAATAAGCAGCTTAGTAGGTAGGTATTTGGGTCGAGAGTAGGGGCCAAGGCTACCAAGTGTGGAAGGTAGCCAAGGAGTGAGCGAGTAAGAAGGACCCGACCCCTCATGACTAGGTAAGGGGTTTGGGTCACAAATCTCTTTTATGTCACACTGTGAGCTCCTAATCCCACAATGTGGGACTAACTTTCCAGGTGCTTTCTCACAGCAGCAGGTGTTGCTTCTTCCAATCGCGAGCGGAGTTGAGGCTATCTGCTTCAATTGATAGCCTAGGCATGCACTTAGAGCTAGATTGTGTCACCTGGAAGTGATTACGATGAAGAATAGTGCCAGAGAGCTGTAGCTGAGGTTGGAGAAGATAGCTACGGTGGTGAGGTAATGGTGAGGACCTGAAACAAGTTATATGTCCTGATGGTCACATCAAAGCAGCTCAGAAGCTTCGTTACGTCACAACAAAGGTGATAGTGGCGGTGGCGTGTGGTAAGAGTGGTCGTGGAGGTTTGGTGAAGATGAAATGTGAGTGTAAAGGTGGAGGCGTTCAAGGAGGTGATGGGTGCAGCAATCCCCTCAATTTCTTGAGGGGTTTTGCTCGTGTGGACTTGGTAGAGGTGTTGGAAGTGACGGTGAGCGATTTGATGGCATGTGGCATATTGTAGGTGTCACTAGAGGTATGCTAGTGACTTGGAAGACGACGGTGGAGTAGGCGAGTTTGTCGTTGAAACCATTGTCTGGAGATGCTGGGGTGATCAGTAGGTGCAAGGGAGTTTATGTCGGTAGCTAATAGGTGAAGGGTAGTTGGAGAAAGCATCGACCGTGATGAGTTGACACTAGAGAAGGAGAATACTCCAGGAGGGATAACGGCGATGAGAAGGAGGTCAGAGAGCCCCGTGTTGGTATTGCGTGATGTAGAATGAAGAGGGGAAGAAGATCTAGTCACCTATTGGACGTGGCAGTTGGTGAAGGAAACAGAGGAAGGTGGTCACTGGAGCAATGCTTGGAGTAGGTTGGAGAGGGAGAAGAGAAGAGGTTTGTCACCCAAAAACTTGCTAGGGACGTGAGGCAGTCCATGACGATCTTTTATAGGCCTTCAAGCAAGCTCCCAAGCTTGGAAACAAGCTTAAAAGGGTTAGTTTCTCAAGAAGAAGATTCTTGGAAATCAAGGATTCTCATGAGCTTCTTAGGCAGATTTAGGATCTAGAATTAGGTTTAGTTGTGTAGGGATCACCTCAAGATCATCCCTTCCAATTTTGGAAGGGATTGATTGAGAAATCAGGGAGGTATCCTTGATTAAAGCTTAGCACATTTGGGTTCACACTTGCCTGAGAGATAGGGACCCCTTTGAAGAAAATGAAGAGAAGTCAAGGGGCATTTTGTAAGGATTTCGAAAGTTGGGGGTATGAATAAGAGAGAAAGAGTCAGACTGGACCAAAATGCAAACTAGGTCAAGATAGACTCTGATTGGGTCCAAATTTTCGTACAAATATCATTTAGACCCAAAAAATATAGTCATGAAGTTGGATTTCAATTTTGACCTATTTTGACTAGGAAATTTGCGTGGAAACCCAAATTAGGGTAACTTTCTATCTGAGACTATTTTGCATCAAAATGGGTTCCAAAGGTGAAATCAATGATACCAAACCTTATGGAATATTTTTTTATGATTTTTAAAAGGTTAAGGTGGAATTTATCGTGACCAAAACCATTGTTATTTAGGTAGGTCTAAAATTAGGGTTTTAGGTTACTGTTAATTGTCAAAATGTGTGAAAAACCTGTTTCTATCTGCATGAACCCACTTATGTGACTTTAATGCTCATTTGACCTTTAAGTCACCCCTAGCCAACCCCTTGGTTATTCTGTGCTCATGATTCGCTGTTAAAATTACAGAATTAACCCTAGTTTCTTGTTCTCTTCTCAAAATAGAATGTGGTTGAGATATAATCCTCAAATGAATATGTAGGAGCTTTTATCTTTTAGTCTAGACTAAAATGGGCTAATTAGGGCCTATGATGGTTTCCCATCACATACCACACTAGATGGTTCATTAGCTACACAATTTCCCTAAAAATCATCGAAAAGTAAGTCAGTGCAAATTGTGTGTAAATGCTTAGAATTAAAATCACCACAAATCAGAGGGTGGATTGATAAGTCGTGTACTTACCACCCTAGATTGTTTACCAAATTAACATAAAATTGACTTGGCGAGGACTTGAGACTAAGTCCACATTCGAGTGGACACTCGGCTAATTAAGCCCGAAGACCTGAAGAGTCTAAGTATTTAGGTCCCAAAGTATCAATCCCTAAAGTTCACAACTCCTAATGCCTAAGTTTTCTTCTCCTGATTCTAGTTTTTTTTTTTAATAACAGGAAATTACTTCTACGGCCTAACAAAATGATTATTTCACAAAATATCCACCCGTCCATGCTTAGATAATGAAATGTTCTCATTATAAAAATGAAAGCATGCAGGAGGGTAGAATTGGAAGAATAGCACCTAGTTTTCATAAGAGTCTAGTTAGCTTAAAACAATTTTTATACATGCTGAGTTTAGTGCTTTCAACTAGGCGATGCTCAACCAGCAATGGTTAGGGCAAGGTGAGAGCAACCTTGTTTGAGACAGTTTCAATGAGCACATGGTCAACATAGGGTTTAAAATGTTGTCCGTTGACCTTAAAGGAATTACCCATTTTTGGGTCAGAGATTTCAATGGCCCTGTTAGGAAAAATCCGCTCAATAATGAACGGGCCATTCCATGTAGACCTAAGCTTACCAAGGAAGAGCTTTAGTTGAGAATCAGAAAGTCAGATCCTCTGATTTGGCTCAAAGCTCTTACGTGAAATCATCTGGTCATGAAGAGCTTTGGTCCTTACCTTATAGATTCTGGCATTGTCATAGGCATCATTTCTAAGCTCCTCCAACTCAGATAGTTGAAGTTTTCTGCTCTTCCTGGCCAACTCTAGGTCGAAATTACATTTCTTGATGGCCCAAAATGCTCAGTGTTCTCACTCTATAAGTAAGTGACACACCTTACTGAACACCATACGGAATAGAGACATACCGATAGGCATTTTGTATGTCGTACGGTAGGCCCAAAGAGCATCATCTAGCTTTTGGGTCTAATCCTTCCTATTAGGCCTCTCGATTTTCTGCAAAATGTTTTTGATCTTGTCCGTTCGTCTGGGGCTAGTAAGGTGTGAAAATTTGAGGATTCACCCCATATTTCACCAGCAAATTATGAAATTGGGCATGAGTTAAGTGTATACCACCATCACTAATAATGGCTCGAGGAATCCCAAACCGACTGAAGATATTTCTCTTCACAAAATCAATGACCACCTTGTGGTCATTGGTCTAGGTGGGAGTTGCCTCAATCCATTTGGACACATAATCCACAGCGACCAAAATATACTAGTGTCCAAATGAAAGGAGGGAAGGGTCCCATGAAGTTGATGCCCCAAATGTCAAAAATTTCGACTGGAAGTATCGGGTTTAAGGGCATCATGTCTCTCTTGGCCATGTTCCCAAGTGTTTGGCATCGAGCACATGACCTTGAGAATTTTTGGGCATCCTTAAAGAACAACAGCTAATAGAATCTAGATTGCAACATTTTTGCCACCATCTTTTTCCTAAAATAGTGTCTACCACATGCAGATGCATAGCAGAACTGAAGTATATTATGGAACTCATTTCTCGGGATGCATCAGTGAATAATTTGGTCGATGCCGATGCAGTACAGCTCAGGATCATCCCAAAAATAATATTTGGTCTCAAACATAAGTCTTTCCCATTGTTGTTTGGTTCAATCCTATGGGATTTGACCAATGGCCAAATAATTAACGATATCTGTAAACCAGGGAGTTCAGATACACAAGACTGTAAGGATAGTCTCATCTGGAAAAGTGTCAGAGATAGGGATATCCAGATGAGGAGAATTAATTAGGATTCTCGACAAGTGATCCACCACTAAATTTTATGCCATGGCTTTGCCCCTGATTTCAAGGTCAAATTCTTGAAGTAACAAAATCTAGAGTATAAGCTTGGGCTTGGCATCCTTTTTGGCCAAGAGATGTTTCAAGGCTAAGTGGTCGGTGTAAATGATAACGTGAGAACCTAAAAGATAAGCCATGAATTTTTCTAAGGCAAAGACTACGGCTAGCAACTCCTTTTCAGTAACGGTGTAGTTCCTCTAGGCCTCATCAAGAGTCTTGCTAGTATAGTAGATTATAGAGGGGTTCTTATCTACTTTCTGACCCAAGATAGCCCCGATGGCATAATCAGATGCATCAGCCATGATCTCAAATGGGGCTATCCAAATCGGTGGTTGCAACACTAGGGCATAGGTGACTACCATTTTCAATAAATCAAATGCCATACGGCATGACTTGTCAAACACGAATGACATGTCTTTGGCCAGAAGGTTACTCAAGGGTCGTGCACCCTTCGAGAAGTCCTTGATAAATCTTTGATAAAAACCCACATGCCCAAGGAATGATCGGATCTGTTTCATGGATGTGGGTATAGGAAGTCTAGAGATAGCATCCACCTTAGCCTTATCAACTTTAATACCCCGATTAGAAACCACGTGACCCAAGACAATGCCTTCTTGGGTCATGAAGTGGCTCTCTCCCAGCTAAGGGCCAGTCATGTTTTGATGCATCTCTAGAGGATCAATTCCAAGTTAGCTAGGCATGACTCGAAGGAATCTCCAAAAATGGAGAAATCATCCATGAACACCACGAGACAGTCTCCCACCATGTTTGAAAAGATGGCCAGCATGCACCTTTGAAATGTCACGGGTGCATTACAAAGCCCGAACAACATTCTACAAAATGCAAAGGTTCCATAAGGACATGTGAAAGTTATCTTTTCCAGGTCTACGGGATTGATAGGGACTTGGTTATATCAAGAATAACCATCCAGGTAGCAAAAGGACTTTTGCCCAGCTATCCTTTCTAGTATTTGATCAATGAATGGCAAGGGGAAATGATCCTTTTTGGTGGCTATGTTTAGCTTCCTATTGTCAATTCAAACTCTCCAAGTAGAAGCTGAACGGGTGGTAAAGGATTCCTCTTTCTCATTAGTTGTAATGATTATTCTCACCTTTTTGGGTACAATCTGAATGAGGCTAGCCCACGGACTATCTGAGATCGGGTAAATAATGCTGCATCGAGCCACTTTATTATCTCTTTTTTTACCACTTTTCGTATATTCAGGTTTAGTCTCCTCATTTTGCGAGAAGGGTGGGATCTATCTTCCATGAAAATACTGTGATTACAGTAAGATGGATTGATCACCATAAGGTTGTGGATGGTCCAATCAATTGCCTCTTTATTGTTCCTAAGGACCTTAATCAACCTCAATTCTTACTCAGTCGAATCAGCACTAATAATCATAGGGAGCGTATTCTTAGGTCCTAGGAACTTGTATTTTAAACTTTCTAGCAATGGTTTCAATTCTAGTTGGGGTGGGTTCAGTATAGAGGGTAAGGAGGATGCTGATGAAGATTCATCAAGATGGCCCAGTGGAAGAGGTTGGGAATGAACAAAATCAACAACCTCCTCCAAGTGTGGCGAGTGTGCCACAAAGTGTTGTGGGTTGGGTTGGCTAAAGCTAGTGGAGTACTTGAGTACCCTAATCGTCATACAAGTCTCAACATTAAAATCATGATCCTTGAGCTCCTCAATGAATCAACAATCCTCAAATCCTTTTATCGCCTTGAAAATATCAAGAGTCAACTTCCTATCCCCAAAGGTGATCTCCATACTACCGCTCTCGCAATTTATGTTGGCCTTGGCGGTAGCTAGGAACGGATACCCTAGAATGATGGGTGTGTTCCTCAAATCTTTCAGTACATCCAAGTCAAGGAGCAGGAAATCTACGGGAAAATAGAAGCCCTTGACCTTGACAATAACATCCTCAATAACGCATTTTGGTGTGGTTACTGAATGGTCCGCAAATTGTAGCATTACTGAGTGATGGTGTTTGATGGTTGGTGGTAATGGTGAATAATTATTGTTATGATCATGTCGTTGTAGTATAGGGTGTATAATATAACATTAAGGATGTCGTATAGTGGTGAGTATGGGTGAGTACCAGTCATTACAACCATTATTATCATTTGCTTATTTATCTAATTTTTACTGGTTTTGTTCCAGGTCGTTCTCTGGGAGGCAATTTATTGAATTTAATTCGGTCACTCTTTGATTATCTCCAAAATTGTCTTCTTATTCAAAAAGAAACTTTACATTTAAAGAATGAATGAATGTTTTATTTACCTAGTTGCTAAGAAGTGCTTGCAAAAATGCTAACTATGAACAAGCATCAAACAATCTATTATTATACTCTAAACTATGTATTTACAAGTTATACTATTAACACTAATATGTTAGTTCATACTACATTAGGATACCATAGTGTAAAAACTTAACTTACTAGTCATTTATTTATAGTGACATATATATCAGTTTTAGTGACAGATATAAACGTCGCTAAATCTCAGAAAACACTATATAGAACCTAAAGAAGCAAACTGAGGTCTTTAGCGACATTTATAGTGTCGTTTTATTCTGTTAGTAATTATGTGGGTTTACTTATACGTATGTATATTACTTATTCTACTGCTGTATGTACAGTAAGTCTTTCTGTTCTTGCTATCTCTTGTTCTCTCTTTTTTTTTTTAAGTCGTCTGTCCTTTCATTTTGTTCTGTGGTATTTCAGAGGCTGCGGTGGAGAGTCCTTAGTGTAAAATGTGCTTAATTAGCGGGCGCGCTTTTCGAGGGATACACAGCACCCTATGGGTGGGACCAGACCTCTACTAAGCGCGCCCTAATCTCAGATTAGGTGCTTAATTACGTTTTCATATCAGCACAGGGCTCAGCCCAACGCCAGACATACTCGCACACGCTCGGGCCTCCAACCCCACACATACATCACATATTCAATATCATCACATACCAGAGTTCACTACAAATCGGGTAATCAGATAAAGGATTGCGTTTCGGGCGCCCGGCGCCATGACGACTGATTAAGCTATTGCATAAATTGTATTTATATAGCTGCGTTTGGTTTGCAGCACACGATGTGGCGCTATTCCAGCGCCACATCGTGCGCTGGAAATCAGACGCAGCTGCGTCTGTGCGCGTTTTTGGCCCTCGATTTGGGGGCCATAAATTATTAAAAAAAATAAAATAAAATATGGTAAATAAAATATTGACATAATACTACATAATTGATTAATTAATTTTTAATTTTAAATATTTCTACTATACAAATAAATTCGCTAAACTAGGCTGATTATACAGGTTGATTTAGGTGATTAAATAGTTAATTACTTATAAAATAATTAGTAAATGGTCTAATTGACCTTAAACAGTTTTAACTTACATACTTAAGTATTTAATACATATTTTTATTGTATTTTTACAAATTTATTTTTGTTTTATTTAGGCTAAAATAGCAATTCTGTGTAGTTTATAATTAAAACTAAGTTACAGTAAGTTATACTAGGTATAATTATACTTTGACTAACTTAAATTACTTAATATATATATATATATATTCCCAAGTTTATAGATTTATTTACTTGATTATTGCTCTAACTTATTAACTTAGCTACTAAATAAGTAAATATAAATCTGTATCTATATATATACATAAATCAGTAAATACATACATAATAGATTAGTATATATACATATTTTTACATGGATTACATATGTATACGAATTTCTGTACAGGTTTTATACATATTTACAGTATAACTATGTATCTAACTGATATGCTACAGTTATAGTTATAATACTATGAATGGGTATATTTACAGTTTTAAAATAAGTATATGTCATTAGGCTTTTGTATAAAGTTAGGGAATTAGAGTTGATTGAGTTTTTATTTGAGTTTAGACAGCAGCCGCAGCTACTGTCAGAGGAGATGGAGAGAAATGTACTGTTTTAGTGTTGGTTTTAGTTGCTGTTCAGGGTGAGTTTTTGTAGCAGCAGCAGTGGCTTAAGCCACTGTCAAATGGCTAACTGCTGCTGCAGTTAGTCCACTTGGAGAAAGGGGAACAAAAAAATTCACAGATGAAAGGGGAATTTGGAGGAGAAGAGAATTTGGAGATGGAGGGAAATGTAGCTGCAAGTTGCAGCATGTTGCTGTATAACTGGGAACAAGATTAAATTCAAAACAAACTACAATTTACAGAGTTGAAATCCAAATCTGAAAGGGGTTTAAATCTCACGAAAATCTCAGGTAAATTCAGCTCAAACACTCATTAGGAAAAACCTTATCAGAAGCATCCTTTCAGATCAAAACTCAAATGGCATTGAGTTAGTCTTCCTAATGCCATAGACAGCATGAAGGAAGACTTAGCTCGATCAATTAAAACCAAAGAAACACAATCCCAGTTTCTTGCAACCTTAAGGAGTATGGAAAACTCCTTAGGTTAGAGAATCACCATACAGAAATGATCATCAACACAAATAGTGCATGGCAGTTCTGAAATAGCAAAAAGAGACTAAGAATGCATTAAGGAAATTTAATGGAAGCTGGCGAATGCATTCAAAACAAAGTATAAACAGAATCATGAAAGGCTCTTCTGATTGGTTCTCTGTCACCAGAGAACTTCTCAGAATCCTTGCCTACAATGAAAACCAAAAATCCCTTCAATTTGTCAGATCTGTCAAAACATTTCAGAGAGTAAAAATCCTTTAAAATCCAAATCAAAAGTGCTCTGACAAACTGAGGCAATCCATTTAAAACAGAGGGGCTTTTGTGAAACAAATGGAGTGAGTGAGAAGCCCCAAATGGTGCTTGTGACGCCACTTTCAGATCTGAGGCAGTGCGCCATCAGATCTGAAATTGGGTCAGGATGTGTGGGTGATTGATGAAAAATTCGTCGTTAAAAAGGAAAAAATAAGAATCAGAATTTGGATGATGGAAAAACAAAACATGAAGAGGGAGATAAATTGAACAATGAACAGATGATTCTTCCCCTCTGATCTGGACTGATCAGAGGAGGTGAGGGAGGGGATCTAATACTAATTCTACTCCTAAGACTAATCTAACTACAGCTAACATTAAACACTAACAATTAAAACTAAATCTATTCTAAACTACTGCAAACTAAATCTAACACTACTTGTGCAGAATTAAAAACCTAAACTAAAAGGAAGAATGGGACCTATGGGTCCTTAGCCGGCGGCTAAGGAGGAAGAAAGGAGGAGGGTGACTCCAGCGGAGGGAAGAGTCTGCTAGTGAGACTCCAGGGTCGTCCTCAGGTGCTACGAGGTCCTTAGCGACGAGGAGGGTTGAGAGCAGGCGATGATTCCACAGCCGGTGGCTGTGAAATCAGGGTCTAGATGAGGAGGAGAGACTGGAGTGGAAGAATTGATCGCTAAGAGATGTAGGAGGGAGCGATCCTTTGCGCGCGACACCACTGAGGTGCTTAAATAGCAGCTCAGTGACTGAGATCACCGCAAGGGTGAGGTTAATCAAAATTAGGCCGGCGGTGAGGATGAGATGGGTAGAGCGCGCGGCGAGTTAAGAGAGAGATCTGACCGTCAGATGAGATCTGGGAAGAGAGGTGAACGCACGCACCGAATCGCGCGAAGGTTCCATTTGATTCCAGCCGCAGATCGAGATCAAAAGTGCGATGGACGGTCGAGAATGGCTGTGTTCTTCGCGTGCTACAGTGCGCGTGAAGAACACAGGCTTTTCTCTGAAATGAGGGAAAACTTGCAGGAAGACCCTTAAACGAAGGGGTAGAAGAATAGCGTGCAGGTCCAAAACTGAAAAGAACTATAACTGGAAGGGCCTTGCAGTCATACAGAAGGGTCCCTGCGGCTTGCAAAAAGGTCCAAGAAGGAGTTTTGAAGGGTAGAAATGTAATGCATGAAGGACCTAATTGTAATCTATTTATTTCTAAGCCTAAATGATGTCCAATTGCTTTCAAATTTTTACATGTGCTTAATTGAACATTTAAGACATTGATTTTACTTCTGATTTATCTTTTCAAACTTGTTTATGTGTTCAATTGATGCATGGATCATCATTTGTTCCTTAGTTTTCAGAATATCTCATTTTTGTGACCTAATTAGGAGGTTTTAACACACATTAAAAGTTTTAGGTCTTTTCTTTAATTCCCACACTTAACCCTTTTTATGTGTTAATTTGATATTGTTTTGCTTAGTGTCTAGCTTAATTTCGGCCTTTTAGCTCTGATGAGTAGCCACTCATCACTGAGGTTGGCCTAAGTTCACCTAACCCAAACCTTTCATAAAGAGAGGTCGGGATTAGGTTGATGGATGTACCAAGATCCAATAGTGCCCTATCAAAAGTGTACTCTCCAATGACACATGAAATCAAGGGGGCACCCGGATCTCTCTACTTCTGAGGAAGGTGGTGCAGGATGTGATTACATAGCAATCATATTCCCTAATTTGCCTAAATTAAGCTAGAACCTAGCTTAACATGGGCATTCTACATGCACACGCATCGTATTTTGCATCATAATTGATTTATATGTTTTATGCATTTTACCATGCTATCTGAGAGGTATTACTCATTACAAATAATTCGGGGCTGCGGATTACCGATCCAACCTTATGGATCTATTTAGAATGACGAAGGAAGTTCAATGCTTCTAAGATCACATCAATCAGACTCCTGTAGCACCCCATGGAGTCTGTAGAAGAGCAAGAGCCAAGGGGCAAATTGAAGAAGATTTGAACCTTAGATGACAAATCCAACTGCACGGATGGATCCCGATCAACGATCGCAGTCCAACGGCACAAAAATCAACCCGATCGGAGGCGTATAGCACTGTCTACGAAGAAAGGAAAATGGATGGCCACGATGGTGCCACATGGTGCCATCGTAGCTGCCCCTCACCACACCCCAATCTTTGAAGGAAAGATGTGGGCTGTTGGATCGTCATCCAACGGTCGCGATGCATCCACGTCGACCTCCTCACTGTGCCTCATCAACGAAGGACATGATCAGCCATTGGATTTTCATCCAAAGACTGACAGCAGCCGTGCAAAGATTGGAAACTCGACACAAATGCATCCATAGCGTGTTGGTTAGCACCTTCGCACTTAAGCAACCAACGTAGATTCAAGGCATGCCCCGCGTGAAATGAAGAAAGATGTTGAGCGCGAGCACAATTGACCGTAGGATCCTCATCAAGCGGCAACAGGGGTGGCTGCATGGCACATGCGGATGCGAGGGAGCGAGGATGTGCGTGAGGACGTGCACTTTAGGATTCAAGAGGACACAATGCATGCTCTTTTAAGCTGTCTGATCAAGAGATCAGATGACTGAGATGGTGTAAGGAGTTGAGGCATGATTGGAGGCCGTGCGGTGCACGCGAGAGAGGAAATGACAAGCATGGGAGAGCAGCGACCGTGCAATGGAGACCAGAGGGCAGACGTTGTGCCACATGTCAGCTCCAGATTGAATTCGTGAATGGAGAAGGATTTGGAGGGTATTTTTAGGCTTAATCAGGAGCATCGATCTCAATGCCCTAAATACCCTTCACAAAAACTATAAAAGGAGGCCTAAGGGTCCCTTTGAAGGCAACAAGTAGATTTCTTCTTCCTCCTTCTACAACTCCTCTACCTTCTTCCCGTCTTCTCTGCTGTTGTCTCTGCATCTTCTTCCGAAGCATCCGTTGGGCCACCTCGGTGGATCATTGCTGCTATCCTCAACATCTCTAGAAGGCCACCATAGGCCACCCATGGTGCCCTTGTTATGTTACAATAGTAGTTTGTTTATTTTATGTTTTGTTCAAATGCATGTATCCAATTCATGATTAATCTCTCCTTGTGATATAAATATTGCGATTGATTGTTCCTTCTACTTAGTCTTTATATTTGAAACAAACGTATGAAATCAAAAGCACTTTCTGCCTCCCTGTGATCGACCGGGACTCACCAGTTTCGTTAATTTATTTGTCGAGATGTATTTCACACTATACTACAACACATTTGTCTTTTACGCGATCTACGCCCTAAGCAAATTGACGTCATTGCCGGTGAGGCATAGCGACTTTTGATTTCATCTCAAACATAATATTTTTGTGTACAGGTTGAACCACATGAAGTTGCGAACGAGGCGAAGTGGAAGCTGTGAAAATCAGGTTCACACATTCTTGTTAGAAACTCGACCAGAAATTGATTACCATCTTTAAAATTCAATAGCTATGTTTCTGATGCTCCAAAATTTATGAAATTTGGAATGGAACTAGATTTTCAAGTTATCTTTCGAACACCATCTTTTCCATAAAGAAATTCCATCTATACAATTTTTAAAAATTCTTGGAGTACATACGGGTTAGATTGCTTGAAAGTAGAACTTTTATGAAATTCAGAAATCAATTCTAACTAACATACAAATTGGATTTACTCACAGTTGGTGGGGTTTGAAATATAATCAAATTATCCTTCATTATCATATTTTTAAGAAATTTTTAGAGCATATTTGGTATTGTTTCCAACAGCAAAATCAACACGGGGTCTAAATCCTAGATTTGACCCCTGGTTTGTTAAAAATTCATAACTACTTGTTGGAAATAGTAAAAATTTTGGAAAAATACTCTCTAAAAAGCTTATTGAAAAAGGAAAATTCTTGACAAGCTTCAAATTATTTGGATTCCATCTTACCTGAGAGTATACAATTGAATTGTGGTCTTCAATTTGGAAAAAGCTTAGAAGTGCATGAGGCAATAGAACCATAGTGGACTAACTTGGACTCAGTTGAGCCCAGGAGTTAGTCGGTGAGGCGAGTCACCCTGTGGACCACCCATCATTTACTAAATTGAAGAAACAGGTTAAAATTCATAAAAATATATGAAATAACCTACATTTAGCTTGAAACTATTGGGTAGTTTCAACCTCTCTTACAAAACCTGGTGTCTATGCCTATGGGGTAGCGTCAAATGACCATAGCTATGAGGCAACGGAATCGAAGGTGAAAGACAAAGGAAGAACCTTCCTCGTAGTCCCCTCGTAGCCAGCCTGGCTGGGTTAGCTTGAGAAGTGTGAATTTCTTGCAGTCGGTCTCTCACCGAATTTTTTTCAATAACACAAACATAAATGAAAAATCCAATCATCTGATCTAAAAGACTACTCTGGTTAATAAGGCCTTAGCCTTATTCTTCTTGACTACATTAACCCTTTTAGTTGGTGTATGTAAGGAAGAAGGCCGTTAGGACTTAAACTTGTGGGACATTGGGAGCTGAACCCAAGGCTACAAAGGCAATTCTCGGCCGACCTTTCTTCCCAACCTTCTTCCACTCGATTAGTTGAGATGGCTAATCCTGATCATTGAGTTGGTCAGGACACTGAGAATCAGGACCTAATTGCTCGTCTGGAAGCTAGGGTCGAGGAAACTAAATAGAAATATGAGCAGAGCATTGACAGGATTCTCACAACACTTGACAGGATGTAGCATCCACCATGCAGAGAACAACTGCGGGACTTCTATGATCCAGCGGCAACAATTATAGCACCTCAGGTCCAGATTCCTACAGGCGGAGATGCATTCGAGTTGAAGCCGAATATCATAAGTCTGATTCAGACTCATTTCCATGGAAACTCGAATGAGGACTCCTTCCAGCATATCGAAGATCTTAGTCAAATTGCAGAGTCAGTTTGACCTGGGAATGCAGATATCAGAATTATTCTCATGAAGCTTTTTGCTTTTTCTCTAAAGGATCAAGATACTTATTGGTTCAAGACTCTCTAGAGGCCAATTGGAGCCTAGGAGGAATTACGTCACAAATTCCTCCAAAAGTTCCTCCCGATTGGTCAAACAAATGCTATAAGGTGCGCGATCACAACCTTTGCCCAAGGCCCTAGAGAGAAGCTGCATGACACTTAGAATAGATTCCACGATCTTCTCAGTGAGTGCCCACAACATGGTGTACCTAGATGGCACCTCGCTCAAGTCTTTTACCATGGGCAGGATGGCACACATCGGTACTTGGTTGATGCATCTAGCAGTGGGAATTTCCTCGCGAAGGACAAGAACAACACATTTGAACTGTTTGAGTGCTTAACAGAGAACTCAATGAATGCCCCTCAATGAACCAATTCCAATGACCTGGATAGCAACGTGTCAGTATCCACGAAGCTCAGGTCCAGTCTGCCCGAGCTGACATGGACATTATCACCAAAAAGCTGGATAAGGTGGATCTGGTCAAGAAGAAGCTCGATGGATTAATGCGAGCGAGATCTGAATCTTTTGCCAGTACTGCGCCATCTTACTCCTCTCAAGCATCTTGAGCCCCCTCTGTTCGTACATATCCGCTCACTCGGGATGTTTTCTCTCTATCTCCGCAGGATCCTGCGTACCAGGAACCCGTGAACAATGTGGATCTGGCACTGTACAATCAGGGTTACACACCACATGATGAGACGAGTGCGTATTCTTCTGATGAATTTACATCTGAGACAACTTCGGCCTATGAAGATGTCAATGCTATTCAGGGTTACGACTGTTACAACCTGTATTTTGATACATATAACCCAAGTTGGCACCAGCATCCTAGTGTCGGACCCTAATAAGTTGTTAATATGGTGATTTTATCGTTGAAGTGTGTATTGTGGTTAACCTAAATCAGACCTAACCATCTCTTTACAAAATTTTTAACTTGGCCTACTTGATTTGATGTTGGTTACTTTTAGGCCCAGGGTCGAACTCAAGGAAGTGGGGTTACGAGTCAAGTTTCTACACCTTTCCTACAATGAATCTCTTCCGTTCGTTTATTGTGCTTTTGGTGTTTTTTCTATTTAGATTTTTTTTCTGGTAATCTTTGTCCTTGAGGCACACCCTCAAAATTGGGTTCTTAGCTTTGAGCCAAAACAAGGTTCCAAAACGGGTCTTGCTATTCGCAAGATGGAGCAGCTGCAAGTCAAGGATTATCTTTTTATTGGCATGAAAGAGAAGCAGAAATAAAGTAAATATAGTATATATATATATATAGGTATATATTATATATGTATAAAGGGGTGGGGGTGGAGGCGGAGATGGAGTGTAGCACGGTGTCGAGCCAGTCGTCATCTAGAAAGACGCAACCAACAGGACGAAGTGCCGCGTGTAAGGTGTAGGATGGATGGTGGAAGATGAATGCGAACACGCTTTCTTTATGCGTGTATTGGGGAATATCAGCAATTGGTGTAGATATTCCCGCGATACCACGTATGGTAAATAATGTGAAACCATATATATCTATATGTATATATATATATATGGTTATAGATATATAGGTATATATATATATATGTAGTTATATATGTATATATGTATATGTATATATAGATATACGTAGATAAGTATATATATATATATGTATATATAAATATGTATGTGTATGTATATAGACTAATACATATTTATATAAGTACTAATATATGTATAAATATATATATATATATGTATATAAGTATATGTATATATGTAAATATATATGTATATATATATATGTATATATATATATGTATACTAATACTTAGTTATATAAATACTATATATATATAGATATAAGTATATATATATATGTATATATATCAATATATATATGCATACGTATATATATATGTATATAATAGTGTATAGGTTTGTGTGTGTGTGTATGGAAGTGTGAGTGCATGTGTTTGCCAGCGTTGGTAAAGAGAGTGTGAGAGTGTTGTGAGAGAGAGTGAGAGAGAGAGAATGGGAGAGAGAGGGCACTGCTAAGGGTTAAGCCGTCTGCAGACCAGTGGGCGTCGTCTGGAGATCCCACGCGTGCACGCAGGTGCGTATGCATGCAAGGACGTGCGCACTGGAGGGTGATGGGCATGGAGAGGAAACGCAGCGCACCGTGCTGCGCGAAGGGCAAAAGCGGGCTCTAGTAGGTGCACGCAGGAGAAGACGCGGAAGGGAGCGGGCGGGTGCAGGCGACGCAGGCACTCGCAGACGCACGGACAGGCGCTGGAGTGGGCACGGGTAGTGGCCGGTCGCGGCATGCCAGGTGACCTGTTAAGTGAGAAGCTCACCGATCACCCCACTGTAGCCACAGTGTTCCGCAAACTAGGGTTAACAGTGGCTATAGTGTAAGGCCACGCCGCGCGACCAGGTACGGGCGGTGCTGTGAGTGCAGACGGCTCGGCGCATGCAGTGGAGTGGCTCTAGCTGCTGGCTTGCAGGCGGGACCTCGCGACAGACCGCGCGGGGATGGCTAGGTTGCGAGCGAAGGGGCGCGCGGTGGCCTACGGGTGTTGGCTGGGGTGCGCGGGAAGCTTGGCCGGCCACCGCAGAGGCGCGCAGTGGCCGGTTGCGGTCGGAAGAGAGAGTGCAACAGGGCGAAGAAGTGGGACGCGATGGTGCCTGCAGGCATGCGCTGGAGGCGAGGGCGGCCTGCAGGCGTGCACAGAATGGGCTGGGCGGCTGCTGCTGCGTTGCTGCTGCTGTTTCATGCGAAGCATTGAGCTTCAGACCTTGAAGCCTGCGGCAATGGCTGAAGTGGCTGGAAAGTGACGAAGTCAGGGAAGAGCCACCACGCCCACCGGCTCTATGGTGAGCTGGGCGGTGGTGGACTCACGGTGGTTGTTGTGCACCTCCGTGAGGTGCTACTGTCCGCCGAGTGTCTCCTCAGAGGAGGAGGGTCGGCGTATGGAGGGAGAGGGAGGAGATGGTGGCCTGGAGAAGAAGGTTTGCTGTTGGGTTTTTGTGTGGAGGACCAAGCTGCCCGCAAGAAGAAGCCGTGCCCTCTTTTTAAAGAAGAGGAGAGCATGCACAGCCATGCCCTGGCTGTGCATGATTGCACAAGGCATGGCAAGGAGAGGCAGCCGCAGGGAAGGGCTTGAGCAGGGAATGGCACAAGGAGAAGAAGTTGCCATGCAGCTGCGGGAAGAAAATCAAAAAGAAAATAAAAAATGAAGATGGAATTTTTGCAAGGCAGCACTTAAGGAAAACGTGAATTGCGAGGCCAATTTATTCACTCTCCTCCCCTCTCAATTAAATGCATACATGCGTGTATTTTTACAATGCGACTATGGAGACCTAATATGCATAGGTAATGCTAGGAAATAGCACAAGATGGCACAATTGCAGGTGTATTTTTGCGATGCAATCACATCCCAATTTCTCCTGGTCTGGTAACCGATAGAGACCGAGTCAAGCTCCACACTACCAGACAAGGCAATACGAGAATGCACAGGACACATACCCAGGGTAGCAGCCATTCCCATTGCAACAACGGATACGCTCTATCTACCAGCCACTGGACCAAGCTACCAACTACCATCCAAAGTGGGCCGACCCTTTGGAGACTTTGAAGGAGGAATTGCAAGTACCAATTCGGAAATATACACATGACAACCTACAAATAATGAATGCAATGACTAACCAAATTCAGAGCATACAAAACACACAAAACTAGATAATGTAGGAGCATATGTCACAGGGAGCTCTGCCCTTCCAACCTGTCCCAAACCCGAGATATGTGCAGAATCAGGGAACCTCGCCTAGATTCTAAGCACCACAGGGGTAGGCACAAGCTGTTCTGCAAGCACTTCCCGCACCACCAGGTTATGGGCTCGGTCAGCCACCTCTGTTGCCAAACCTTGTGTATTCAAACCAACCTGCTCCTCTACCCCTTCATGGGTAGCACACCGATGCAAAATCTGTCACTTTAAGGAGCGAAAAAACTACACAGGACCCGCTACCTAGGCATGCGGGTAATGATTTTTCTTGCTCTCTACCACAAGATGGCTCACAACCCTCTTCCTCTCATAAGCCATCTACATTAGATAAAGGAAGGAAGACCCTAGACCTTGAGATTCCCGTCCCTTTTCCCGTAGCTCTAATACAAGATTCAGCACGAAAAAAGGATACGTAGAATTTTTGGGACCTCAAATCTATGTTCAAGGAAGTTCACATTCAGGTCCCTCTCCTCGAAGTAATAGATCACATCCCTGTTGTTGCTAGGTTCTTCAAGGACTACTGTACTCCGAAGCGACAACAGAAAATCAGACAATAGGCGGTATTATCTGAGGAAGCCAGCGCTATTATTTCAGGTAACTTACCACCCAAAAAGGACCCAGGCACACCACAGATTTCCTGCTTCTTGCAGGATTCCCCTTTTGATAGGGTCCTTCTTGATTTGGGGTCGTCAATCAACCTAACTCCCACCGGAGTATTTTATTGATTCCAATTTAAGGAGTTAAAGCCCACCTCAATTACCATACAGTTGGCTAACTGATTGGTGAAAACATCGAGGGGGGTGATTGAAAATGTGAACTTGAAAGTTCAAGGATTCTGCTTTCCAACGAACTTTTTTGTTCTTGATATGGATGTTCCTCCTAATCTCCATGATGAACCAATTATTCTAGGTCGCCCATTCTTGGCAACCACCCACGCAAGCATCGACTGTGCATCAGGGTGCATGGAGATTGCCCTAGGGAACGAAAAGCTTAGACTGGACATTTTCAGGGCATCAAAGAACTTCGATTGCGATCTAATCGAGCAGGATGGTGAAGATGGAGATTCCACTTTCTGTGGGAACATTGGCCTCCTCTGCAGTGACCCAATGGCACATTCATCTTCACTATCAGGGGTCTTAGATCGTGGTCCACACAGGACTGAGACTAATGACATACACATTTCATCCCAGGATCTGGTTGTCATGGGTGTTCATCTGCTCCCAACACCCTTAATCCTGACTTTCCTGTCCCATCTAGCACTGATATCTTAAGACAGGATTACATGACCATTACAGACAAATTTTTCATTAGTCAGGATCAGCAAATTTTTGTTATTGCTTCCTCTCCTCCCCTACATAAACCCTCTCCCCACCCTTCGCTACTAGAGTTATAGCCCTTACTTGATTCTCTCAAGTACATGTTTCTGGGAGAAAGTGAGACGTATCCCGTGATTATCAATGCTCACTTGACTCGAGACCAGGAACACCAGTTGATCACCATTCTGGAAGCACATAGGGCTACTATAGGGTGGGGCATTACTGATCTCCACGGGATTCGTCCCTCATATTGCACTCACCATATCTACACTGATGAAGGGGTGAGACCATCGAGACAACCTCAGAGGCACCTAAATCCAAATGTGTTAGAGGTTTTCAAGAAGGAGATCATTAACTGACTGAACGTGGGCATTATCTATCCAATTTTTGACAGCCAGTCGATGAGTCCTATTCAGATTGTGCCCAAAAAGGTGGGACTCACCATAATAAAAAATAAAATGGGCAAATCCATCCCGACCCACACCACGACTTCTTGGTGGGTTTGCATTGATTACAGGAAGCTAAACTTGGCTACCAAAAAGGATCATTTTCCTTTACCCTTTATTGATCAGATTTTAGAATGGCTGGCTAGGCGTAATTTCTTCTACTTTCTGGATGGATACTCCAGGTACAATCAAGTAGTGAGCAACTCAGAGGACGAAGACAAGACTACTTTTATGTGTCCCTTCGGAACATTTGCTTTTAAGCAGATGCCCTTCGACCTCTGCAATGCACTAGCTACTTTTTTGTGATGCATGATGGCTATCTTTTCAGACAAGATCGGGGACTGCATAGAAGTGTTCATGGATGACTTCTCCGTGTTTGGAGATGATTTTTCATCTTGTCTTGATAACCTCACAAAGATCCTGAGGAAATGTATAGAAGTTAGCCTAGTACTTTCATGGGAAAAGAGCCATTTTATGGTGAGGGATGTCATTGTACTAGGTCACAGGATCTCCTTTATTGGACTCGAGGTCGACCGAGCTAAGTCCAAAATCATTTGGCGATTACCTTTGCCTTGCTTGGTCAGGAAAATCAGATCGTTCTTTGGGCATGTTAGATCTTATTGAAGATTCATTCGAGATTTCTTGAAAATTGCTCGTCCATTAATGAATCTTTTGGTAACAGACACTCCCGTTGATTTTGACTCCTCATGTCTTAGTGCTTTCGAGACCTTGCGAAGCACTGTTTCAAATGCACCTATTCTCCAACCTCCCGATTGGTCTCTCGACTTCGAGATAATGTGTGATGCCTCCGACTTTGCTGCCAGAGCCATTCTTGGCCAGCATCGGGAGCGCCATCCATTCGTAATATACTATGCTAGCAAAATGCTAAATGAGGCTCAGTGTAACTATGCACTCGCTGAGAAAGAATTGCTAGCTGTGGTATTCGGGTTGGAGAAATTCAGGTCATACTTACTCGGGTCCACAGTTTTTATCTACACCGACCATTCCACCCTCTAGCATTTGTTGGCAAAGAAGGATGCCAAACCCCACCATATCAGATGGATCCTTCTTTTGCAAGAGTTTGATGTTGAGATCCGCGACAAAGCTAGAGCCATAATGTTTTGGCGGATCACTTGTCTCAGCTAGACCCAGAATATATTCCATACTCCCCTTCGATATCAGATCGATTTTCGGATGAGTCTCTGCTGTCTATTAACTTTGTTGAGTTTCCTTGGTATGCTGATATAGCAAACTATCTCGTTGCAGGTAGGCTACCTACATGATTATCCAAGGATCAAAAACTCAAATTTATCTTAGAGGCTAAATTCTATTTTTGGGATGACCCACTACTCTTTCGCATTGGGGCTGATTAGATCATCCCTAGATGCATCCCTGATTCGAAAATCTTTAGTGTGCTATCCTTCTGCCACAACGATGCTTGTGGGGGTCATTTCTCGAGCCGAAAGACTGTTGCAAAGATTTTGCAGGAGGGATTTTTCTGGCCAACCATTTTTAAAGATACACAAGAGTTTTCCAAGTGTTGTAAGTGATGTCAGTCGGTCGGTTCTATGACCTGGAGAGACATGATGCCTCTCCAACCTATTCTGGTCGTAGAAGTGTTCGACGTCTCGGGCATCGACTTTATGGGCCCTTTCCCAAACTCACACGACTTTGAGTACATACTCCTCATAGTAGACTATGTCTCAAAGTGGGTAGAAGCTATCCCAGCAAGATGGGTTGATCATATGACTGTTATATCCTTCGTCCGGGAATTCATTTTCATGAGATTCAAAGTTCCCCACGCCTTGATAATCAATGGGGGTAGTCACTTCATCCATGCCCATTTTAGGTCATTATTGAAGAAATACGGGGTGTAGCATCGCATTGCTACCTTTTATCACCCACAGACCAATGGGCAGGCTGAAGTATCGAACTGTCAAATCAAGCTTATCCTTCAAAAGACAGTTAGGCCTGATAAGAAAGATTGGTCCGATCGGTTGATTGATGCACTATGGGCATATCGAACCATGTACAAGGCCCTGCTCAGAATGTCACCATACCGTATGGTGTATGGAAAGGCCTATCACCTTCCTGTGGAGGTGGAGCATTGTGCCTTTTAGGCAATGCAGAAGTGTAATTTTAACCTTGAGGTCGGAGGTTTTGAAATGAAGCTCCGGCTCAGTGAGTTAGAGGAGATTAGGAGGGAAGCTTACAAGAATGCAAAAATAAACAAAGACATGACAAAGGCTTTCCATGATCGACACATCCGAAGGAAGGAGTTCGCAGCTAACTAGAAGGTCTGGTTGTTTGACTCCTGACTCAAATTCTTTGCGGGAAAACTCAAGTCCAAGTGGATTGGGCCTTATCTGGTGATTCACCCGTATCCTAACGAGGTGGTCCAAATTAAAGACCCAAAATCTGGGCATGTTTTTACGGTTAATGGCCAACGCCTCAAACCTTTTTTTGCCTAGGAACCTCCTCCTGCTAACGAAACAATACATCTTCTCGGGGACGTGTGACTGATGACTTGCTCAGCATGTACACATATATACATACCATATATGCATAGCATATTTCATTTTCGCATATTATTTTGCATATTGTGTATGGCATTGTAGTAATGGCATGAGCTGAACGACAACTCAGAAGTAGTTCCAGGTGATTTCTTTCCACATACACCCTACCTTAGTCCAATTTCTTTTATTCATGCATGACGACATGCAAACACTTAGGCATGGGGGGGGGGGTTGTCCATAAAAACTAAAATTTTCTATCAACAATTGGGGGATTAGATCATTTTATTAAGAGGTTTTATTAAAGATTTATTCTTTAGTAGATTCCTAAGCTTAAAATCTAGTATAACCTCACACCTGCTTGTAGAATTTGCAATGGATCCACTGTGAAAATTGATAGACATCTCTAGTTTGTTGAGAAGAAGCATTGCTTCTTCTGTTGAACCCTTGGATAGCAACCAGGGAGTTAGGTGAACTATCTTCTAGTAGATCCACCAAAACATATGTGAGATGAGAGTGGAGAGTCTACTGGTGCTCTAAGGCTAGTGTAAGGAATCTTTAATTTTGGATAATTAATATTGACACTCGGAGTTGGGCATATTTTTCACTCTAAGTTCTTGCGTACTAATTCTGTGAGAAATTTCGTACGAGAGCCACCAAATAAGGCAAAAACGCAGAGAGCGAGTTCTGATAAAACTAAGACTGAGGTGGATGGTCATGACCGTCACCTGCGGAATCCTCGATTGAAGGAGGGTACTGATGTCAAGGTCAAAAATACGTCGTCCTATCCGTTCCCTACCCGGTGCTGAGAATAGGCACTTCCACCAAATAAGCCACCCGAGATCCTCTTGGTCATCCCCAAAAATCCCAAATAATGTCTCATGAATAAAAGTACGTATGTCGTGTTGCATTGTTGCGTTATGTTATGTTGGTAACGGCATTGTACCAGTAGATATGTTCAAAAGAAAATATATAAGAAGAAAAACAAAGTGTTATGTGAAGCAGTTGCATGATGTGAGTCAAGTTAAATGAGGCAAAAACACCTGTCACCCCCACGAACCACCACATATAGCCTTAACCTACTTTCTCTATATTTCTGACCACCTTAATACGAGCTGAGGGGTTTGACTTAGTCGTAGGGTTATTAGAATCTAATTAAAGTGTGGTGCCATGCGAGACCACCAAATACATTTGCAAATCTGGTGAGATGTGAGCTCATGAAGAAAAATAAAAAGAAAAGAAAAGAGAGAGAGAGAGAGAAAAGAAAAAAGTACAAAAGATTAAAGAGAGCACAATTTTCTAGCCTCTCTTTAAGTTGATTTATTCAATAATCTAGAAATCTAGATTCTGAAATACTGGTCGCTATGTAGCACCAGAAGAGAGTGAGCCACCAAATACAAATCCAATTAACCCAAACATCTCCTACCCAAGCCAAACACCTAGGCTGAAGTCAAAGAATATTTTATAACCTTGAGAGAAGAGGTTTGCCTATCTCGATAGAATTTTACTAGGGGTCAAGTACAAGCTTTAAATGTATATCGACTTTTCACTTGGATCCGTTGCAGAAGCTACAACATTACATGCTTGTGGTTATCTGGATTCTAAATTTTTGGATGAAACAAAAAGAAACAAACCTTTTGTTAAACTCTTGATAAAATGCATTTAGTCTTGCACTTGCTAGGGACTAGCAAGATTTAGGCATGGAGGTATGATTGTAGAGCAATCATAGGCCCAAATTTGCCTGAATTAAGCCAGAACCTAGCTTAACATGGGAATTCTGCATGCATACGCATCGTATTTTGCATTGTAATTGATTTATATGTTTTATGCATTTTACTGTGCTATCTGAGAGGTATTACTCGTTGCACATATTTCAGGGCTGCGAATGACCGATCTAACCTTATGGATCTGTTTAGAGCGACGAAGGGAGTCCAATGCTTCCAAGATCGCATCAATTAGACTCTTGTAGCACCCTATGGAGTCCATAGAAAAGTAAGAGCCAAGGGCAAATTGAAGAAGATCCAAACCTCAAATGTAAAATACAACCGCACGGATGGATTCCGATTAATGATCATAGCCTAACAACATAAATATCAACCTGATTGGAGGCCTATAGCACTATCTACGAAGAAAGGAAGATGGACGACCACAATGGTGCCACATGGCAAAATCGCAGCTGCCCCTCACCACTCCCCAATCTCTAAAGGAAGGACATGGGCCGTTGGATCATCATCCAATGACCGTGATGCATCCACATCAACCGCCTCACCACACCTCATCAACGAAGGACAAGATCAACCATTGGATCTTCATCCAATGGCTGAGAGTGGCCGTGAGAAAATTGGAAACTCGACACAAACGCATCCACAGTGGATTGGTTAGTGCCTTCACGCCTAAGCAACCGGCGTAGGTTCGAGGCGCGTCCAGCATGAAATCAGGAAAGACATTGAGTGTAGGCGCGATTGACTACAAGATCTTCATCGAGCGGCAACAGGGGTGGACACGTGGCACACGCTGATGCAAGGGAGCAAGGATGCACATGATGACACATGCTTTAGGATTCAAGAGGGCATGGCACACACTCTTTTAAGCTGTCTGATAGAGATATCGGATAGCTAAGATGGTGTAAGGAGTTGAGGTGCGACTCGAGGTCGTGCGGTGCATGCGAACGAGGAAACGGTGAGCGTGGGAGAGCAGCGACCGCGCGATGGAGATCATAGGGCAGATGTGGCGCCAAGTGTCAGCTACACATTGAATCTGCGAATGGAAAAGGATGTGGAGGGTAATTTTAGGCTTAATTTGAACCGTTGATCTCCCGATCAACGGATCTGATCAACCTAAGGTTATTGCAAGAAATTAAGGGCTCCATTACCCTAAATGCCCTTCACAAAAACTATAAAAAGAGGCCTAAGGGTCCCCTTTGAAGGCATCAATTAGATTTCTTCTTCTTCCTCCTTCTACAACTCCTCTGCCTTCTTCTTCTTCCCATCTTCTCCACCTCCGTCTCTGCATCTTCTTCCGAAGCATCCGTTGAGCCACCTTGGTAGATCATTGCTGCTATCCTCAACCTCTCCAGAAGGCCACCACGGCCAACCTATGGTGCCCTTATTCTATTATAACAGTAGTTTGTTTATTTTATGTTTTATTGAAATGCATGTATCCAATTCATGTTCAATCTCTCCTTGTGATATAAATATTGTGATTGATTATTCCTTCTACTTAGTCTTTATATTTGAAACAAACGTATGAAATTAAAAGTGCTTTTTGCCTCCCTGTGATCGACCAGGACTCACCAGTTTCGTTAATTTATTTGTATAGATGTATTTCGCACTATACTATAATGCATTTATCTTTTGCTCGATCTACACCCCTAACAGGATGACAGAACTAGCCTGCTCAAAGAAAATCACCTTCCTCAGGGTGGGTTCTTTTGGCTTACGCTTTTGGCTACATAGATCTTTAAGGAATTTAGCATAAGTCGAGATGTGCTTAATAGCATCAAGGAGTGGGGTATTGTTCTTTGTACTCCTGAATAAATTCAAGAGCTCCTCGTTGCTATCAAGGGCATTCTTCTTCCAAGTTTTCAATAAGACTTTAGGGAATGGGGTGTGGGTGGTGTCCTCAATTTCAGGTCCCTGGGCCTTGTTGTCTTCTTCAATCTCCTCCTTCTCTCCCTCAGCTTCCCTAGGGTCTAGGTTTCTAGATGGTAATTCAGGGTCTTGGGTCTGCTTCCCGCTCCTCAAGGTGACAGAGTTTGCAAAGGTGTACGGGTTCGGGTCTTGAGGTAGGTTAGGAAATATTGGATGGCCTTGATTGGTCAATGATGTAGACACAATTATTGAGGATAAAATGCCTATCCATGCATGTTCCTAGGCTTAGATATGCATTTCATACTATATATATTGCATAGCATACATCATTCTACATTTAGAGTAGTTTGTGTATATTTTAGGTTAATTGCATCCTTTTATTGCTAGGAGAGGGGATTTAATTCAAAGCCTTGGATTGACGATCTAACCATATGGATCTGATCAGGATGGCGATCGGAGTTCAATGCCTCTGAAATCGCCTTGATCGAAGTTCCGTAGCACCATATGCAGTATGAGGAAAATCAATAGCTAAGGGACTATTATATATCCTATACATATATACATATATATCTTGTTGGTTGCGTCTTTCTAGATGACGATCGACTCGACACCATGCTACACCAACCAATCAAGATATATGTATAGATATATATATATATATGTATATGTATGTATATAATACTATGTAGATGTATATATATATGTATATATATATATGTATAAATATATGTATATATATATATGTATCTATACTTATACTTAGTTATATAGGAAATAATATATATATATATATAGATATATATGTATATATGTATATTTGTAAATATATATGTGTATATATATATATATATATAAGTATGTAGATATATAAATATATGTATATATGTATACTAATACTTAGGTATATAGGTACTACTATATGTATTGATATAAGTACATATATACATCTATGTATATAAATATATATAGATATAAATATATATGTATATATATATAAGTATATAATAGTGTATAGGTGTGTGTGTGTGTATGAGAGTGTGAGTGTGTGTGTGTAAATGTCGGCAGAGAGGGTGAGAGAGTGCTGTGAGAGAGAGAGAGAGGGAGAGATGGCATGCGCTTCCTACTGGAGTGAAGGAGGCAAGCGTTAAGATGTTTGCACGCAGCTGGGCGTTGTCTGAGGTTTCACACGCACGCGCAGGTGCGTATGCGCGTAGAGAGGTGCGCGCTGGAGGGAAGTGGGCGCGGAGAGAGGACCGCAGCGCACAGCGCCATGCGAAGGGATGGAGTGGGCTCACGCAGACGTACGCAGACAAAGGGAGCAGGCGAAGACACGGGCGGGTGCGGGTGCTGGCAGATGCGCGAGCAGGCGCTGAAGCGGGATGCGGGCTGCGATCGGTTGCGGTGCGTCGAGTGACCGGATAAGTGAGAAACTTACCGGTCACCCCACTGTAGCCATAGTGTTCCGCTGAAACACGTGAACAGTGGCTACAGTGCTGGGGCAAGCCACATTACCGGGTGCGCCCAGTGCTGGGAGTGCAGGGAGCCGAAGCACTAGCACACGCGAGCTGGCGCACGCGTGGAAGGGGTGTGCCGGCTGGTTGCTGGCGTAGAGAGGCGGGCGCACGCGAAGAAGCGGAAGGCAATGGCAGCCTGCAGGCGCGTGCGGTGGCCTACGCTGCTATTGCCGCCTTGCTGTTGCTGCTTCCTTGCTGCTGTGCGGAGCTTGAGCTTTAAAGCATGAAGCTCCTGCTCCAATGGCCGAAATGGCTTGAAAAGTTGAAACAGGGAAGAGAAGACCACCACGCCCACCGGCTTTTTGATGAGCTGGGAGGTGGTGGTCTCACGGTGGTGGGTGTGCACCACAGTGATGTACTCCTACCCGCATAGTGGCTCCTCAGAGGAGGAGGGCCTGCGTATGGAGGGAGACCGGAGGAGACGGCCTGGAGGAGCTGCAGTGTGTTGGCTTTTTTTCTTTGGACTAGGCTCTCCTTGCAAAGAAGGAGCTGTTCTCTTTTTGAAGAAGAAAGCATGCAGAGCCATGCCCTAGCTGTGCATGGCTCTGCATGGCTGACAGGGAGAGGCTTGCATGCGGCTGGCAGGGAGAGCTGTTGCAGAGCATGGTGCGAGGAGGAAGGTCCTGCCATGTCATGCAGCCGCGAGAAGAATTCAAAGTCAAGTAAAATAAAAAATAAAAAGATGGTTAATTTTGTAAAACAGCACTTGAGGGAAAATGTTAATTGCAAGGCCATTTATTTCACTCTCCTCCCCTCTCAATTAAATGCATGCATGCGTGTATTTTTACAAATGCGACTATGGATACCTAATATGCACAGGTAATGCTAGGAAATAGCACTAGACGGCACAATTGCAGGTGTATTTTTGCGGTGCAATCATACCCCCATGCCTATCTTTTGGTAGTCCCTAGCAAAACATTTTTTTGTGTTGTATTTAATAATGATCTTTAAGTTGAAAATTTTCTTCTGAGGCAACATAGGTGTGTTTATTGTTGGATATTGTGAGAACCAATTGTAGAGAAGACTACCAGTAATTTAAGTCTCACATGACATAGATCATCTCTCGACTAACCAGGACTCTTGATATTTAAACCTTAAGTATGATTTCCAGGACCCAGGAGGTTTTTGCCGTACTCGAGAGCTCAAGAGATTATGGCTTGTGCTTAGTGAAGGATCAAGACTGACCAGATGAACATTAAGACTCAAGCCCAGGGTTTCACGAATTTTTAAGTACAGGTTGGTCCCAGTTTAGCTCATGTCTTCGGATTGACCCTTAAAAAGATGATAGAAACTCAGCTCCCATTTTCTGACATTTGTGGCTCAAAGAGAATAGGGTATTTATACTTGTCCCTGAAGAATTTTTGTAGGAGGAAGACTTTACAAATATTTGTGAGATATACTGACTTATTTGCATCTTTTTTTTTTTTTTTGAAACACTTGTCAGTATATCTCTTACAACATTATTTAGAGGAGCACATTTTTCTTTTTGGTGGGAGAGTTTCTTTTTGGTGGAAAGAGTCTCTCCTAAACACAAGACTAAAACCTGGGATAAAAAGTCTACCTGCGTGCACAGGTAAGGACTCCACCTTCCCTAATGAACACTAGGGTTGGGTCTTATGTTCACCTGGTCTTTCTTGACATGTGTAGTGTGAACCAAGATTACTTAGGCTCTCGAGTAGAAGCAAACCAACGGATCCTATACTGGTGTCTTAGGTACAAGAATAAATCCTTAGTTAGGAGAGATTCCAATCTATCTTCTCAATGCTCAAGTGAATTAAGCCGAGCCTGAGCGAATCAAGCTTCTATGGCCTGGAAAGTCTTCAAAACAGAGGTTGAATATCCATAAACACTTATTTTATTTTTGTTTCATCCTTCAGATCATTACTATTCACCATTTTCATTTTTCATTTTTTTTTAATATATATATAGATACAAACTGCATGATACCATAAAATACTCAGATCCTATGGATGCCTATCCAACCCCCCATGCAAAACGATGCTATGTCCACATATGCATGCATGGTAGGGTAGAGAAAGGACGAAAGATCGGGTAACGAGAGCTGAAGTGCAGGGTATACAGTAGGGTGGTAGGGTGGGTGGATGGTGGGTGGTGAAGTGAAAAGTGAAGTGCGCATGATAGTGAAGTGAAAAGTGATGGTGGATAGTGAGTGTTGTTGGGGTGCCTCCCAAAGAGCGATGAATTTAACATCCCCAGCTGGACTTAGAATGAGGCACAAATTAGTTACCCTCCAGCAGGGCAACAGATTCTCCAACGGGGGTAGGTTCATGAGTCAGATAGGGTTTCAAACACTGCCCATTGACCGTAAATTTATGCCCATATTTGGGATCTTCAATCTCAACGGCCCCATTGGGAAATGGTCTCGAGACCAGGAAAGGACCAGTCCATTTGGACTTCAGTTTACTAGGAAAGAATTTGAGTCGGGCATTGTAGAGCCAAACTTGCTGAGATGGCTCAAATTCTTTCCACCGAATATGGCTGTCGTGAAAAGCCTTAGTGCGTTGTTTGAAAGTTAAAGCAGAATCATAGGCTTAATGACGGAGCTCTTCCAGCTCCTAGAGTTGGAGTTTCTTTTCTCAACCACACAGGTTTGGGTCGAGGTTACATTGGCGAACCGCCCAATAAGCGCGGTGCTCCAACTCCACGGGCAAATGACAAGGCTTCCCATAAATGATTCTATATGGAGACATACTAAGGGGAGCCTTGAAGGCGGTCTGATACTCCCAAAGTGCGTCAATCAGCTTGTCGGACCAGTCCTTACGGTCAGGCTGAACCATTTTCTGGAGAATTTGCTTGATTTGCCAGTTTCACACCTCTACCTGGCCATTCGTCTGAGGATGATACGGAGATGCGATACGATGGTGGACCCCGTATTTCCTCAGAAGTGCTCAAAAAGAAGCATGGGTAAAGTGGCTTCCTCCATCCGAGATAATGGCTCGAGGGATCCCAAAGCATGCAAACATGTGGTCTTTGACAAATATGGTGGATATAACATGGTTAGCACGGCGTGCGGGAATAGCCTCGATCCATTTCGAAACATAGTCAACAGCCACGAGAATGAATTCGAAGCCGTTGGAAGGAGGAAAGGGACCCATGAAATCAATTCCCCAAATGTCGAAGATTTTTGCAGCTAGGATGGGTTGTAAGGGCATCATGTCACGTCGTGACATTGACCCTAACGACTGGCACCTAGTGCAATGCTTGGCATAATTGTGTGCATCCTGGTGAAGGGAGGGCCAAAAGAAACTGCACTGCAACACCTTGGCTACAATTTTCCTCCCAGAGAAATGGCCTCTGCGAGCCTGATCGTGGCAGAAGGATAGCACACTGGGGAACTCGCTGTCAGGAATATAGCGACGGATGATTTGATCAGCACCTATGAGAAAAAGAAGTGGATTTTCCCAGAAATAATACTTTGCTATCGCCACGAGATGCTCATGCTGGTTTTTAGGCTAGCCACGTGGAAGGGATCTAGAAGCAAGGTAATTGGCAATGTCGGCATACCACGGTCCACTTGCCACATTAATTGCCAATAGGTGTTCATCAGGAAAAATTTCATTGATCGGTAGAGTAAGTAAAATATGGTCAGGGTCTAGTCTGGAAAGGTGATCAGCCACAACATTCTGGGCTCCGGCCTTATCGCGAATCTCAATATCAAATTCTTGGAGCAGAAGGATCCAACGAATCAGTCTAGGCTTGGCATCCTTCTTGTGCATGAGATGGCGAATGGCCGTATAATCAGTGAAAACAATAACGTGTGAGCCCAGAAGGTAAGAGCGGAATTTCTCTAGCCCAAAGATGACTGCCAGTAGTTCTTTCTCAGTGGTAGTGTAATTACGCTTGGCCTCATCCAACGTCTTACTGGCGTAGTACACCACGAAGGGGTGTCTATCGCGTCTTTGTCCCAAGATGGCTCCGACTGCAAGGTCGGAAGCGTCACACATGAGTTCAAAGTCGAGGGACCAATCAGGTGGCTAGAGAACAGGGGCCTTGGTGATAGCATCATGCAGCTGCGTGAATGCTTGTATGCAGTCGGGGCCCATATCGAAGGGTACGTCGGTTGATAGGATATGAGTTAAGGTTTGAGAAATCTTGGAGAAATCCTTGATAAATCTCCTATAGAAACCGACGTCTCCCAGGAATGAGCGGATTTGTTTGATAGAGCCAGGCACCGATAAATCAGCAATCACATCAAGCTTAGCTCTATCAACCTCGATACCCCTATCGGAGATGATATGTCCAAGAACAATTCTCTCGTGCACCATAAAATGACCTTTTTCCCAAGAAAGCACGAGGTTTACATCAATACATCTCCTAAGGATACGGGTCAGGTTGGCAAGACAGTCATCGAAAGATGGTCCAAAGATCGAGAAGTCATCCATGAAGACCTCGAGAAAGTCACCCACCATGTCATGAATATTGCCAGCATACATCTCTGGAAAGTTGCTGGCTCATTACAAAGTCCGAACGGCATCCTTCTAAATGCAAAGGTGCCGAAGGGGCAGGTAAAAGTGTTTTTCTCTTGGTCCCCAGGGTCAATTGCCACCTGGTTATATCCTGAGAATCCATCCAGGAAATAGAAAAAATTATTTCCTGCTAACCGCTCCAGGGTTTGGTCAATTAATGGTAGCGGAAAATGATCTTTCTTAGTTGCAGCATTGAGTTTCCTATAATCTACGCACACTCTCCAAGATGTAGGAGTGAGTGTAGGGATGGATTCGCCCCTGTCACTGATACGGATGGTGAGTCCTGCCTTTTTGGGCACAACGTGAATCGGACTCACCCAAGGGCTATCGCTGATCGGGTAGATTATACCCGCATCCAGCCACTTAATAATTTCTTTCTTAATGACCTCCCGCATCTTAGGGTTGAGACGTCGCTGCATCTCGCGGGAAGGTCGAGCCTCCTCCTCCATATATATATGGTGAGTGCAGTAGGAGGGGCTAATGCCAGATAAGTCTGATAAAGACCATCCAATGGCTGCCTTGTGTTCTGTGAGGACCTCGGTTAGTTTGCACTCTTGCTCTCTGGTCAATTTTGAACTAGTGATTACGAGGAGCATTTCATTTGGTCCCAGGAAAACATATTTAAGTGTACTAGGCATCTCTTTCAGCTCGGGTGTGGATGGTGAAAGGTCTGGCATTTCTTTGGACGAGAGTGTCCCAGGCGGATCGGAGAACAGGTCAGGAGAAAGAAATTGGCCCTCAGATTGGCCAAGAAGAGGGGCTTCTTGGATAGATGGATCCAAAAGGGAATAGCCCCAATGAGTAGGATGTGGGCTCAAGGCCCCAGTGTGGAGTTGAAAATCCGCCTAATTTGGCAGGAAAGAAAGGGCAATCTGGTCTTCAAGAGTGTGGACCGAAGGTGAGTAGCCCAAATATGACTCAGACCACGAGGTATGGGAAGCGGAGAAAACCTCGTCAGAAGTCTGGTCAGGAGAAGGTACGGGAATAGGGAGGGATGGGGGAACGTCACAATATGTGTCGGTCAAGCAATCGTCAATGTTTACAGGTAATCTGCAGCAGTCCGAATAGGTCCCAAATAGTCCGATACATGCACTGACGGCAATGTCCTCGTTAGACGTGTCATCCTCGATGCAATCGTAATCAAAGTTCTTGGCTACCTTGAAGATGTTAAGCTTGAGCTTTTCAGATCCAACGGCAATCTCAATACAGCCCGACTCGCAGTCGATATGGGCGCGGACTGTGGCCAAGAAAGGTCGACCAAGGATGATCGGACAATCGGAAAGTGAACTAGGAGCTTCCATATCTAAAACAAGAAAGTCAACGAGAAAAATAGAGACTGTTGACCTTATCCACCACGTCTTCCACCACACCCTTCAGGATTTTGACAGAACGATCTGCCAACTGTAACATGACAGGGGTGGGTTTCAGATTTCCCAAGGAAAATTTTTCGAGCATGATGGTTGGTATAAGATTGATGGAAGATCCTAGATCAAGCAGGGCACGGTTAAAACTGCAGCCTTGGATGCTACAGGAAATAAGCGGTGTGCCCGGATCTTTCTGGTTCGGTGGTAGGTTTAACAGTATAACACAACTCGCATGAGGCAAGAGAACCACCAGATTCTTGGTTTTCTTTGACTGTCTCCTGGGTGTTGTGTAGTCTTTGAAAAATCGGGCGACAGTAGCTATGTGATCGATAGCCTCGAGCAGAGGTACCTTGATTTCTACATCCCTGAACAAATTACGCAGGTTATAAAAGGCCTGCATATCTTTCTTCTTGCCTTTTGGCTCCCTCAGTAGAGCCTCAGGGAATGGAACTGATTCTGGCACCAATTTGGGTGTATCATCCTCTCGCGAATGCGGTGCGCATCCCGAATGAGAGGGCGATGAAGAAGATGGGCCAGGATCAGGTCGAGGCGGATCGACAGTCTGCTTGCCACTCCTCATAGTGATCGCATTGGATGATGCGGGTCCAGTGGGATCATATGGCGGAGGAGGGTTTGCAATAGGGATATAAGAGTGCGGTGTTGCTGGGGGATTAGGTTGAAATCCAGGTGGAATGCTCAGAGCCTGCATAATTTGATGACCCTGTCCCTGAGAAGGTCATACCTGTGGTTGAGGACCATGGGGTACGAAATTTCATGGGTTGGGAACAGGGTGGGCGGGAAGAGTGCCCTGAGATCGAGTCGCCATGCGTAGTTGACTGATCTCAGCATTCTGCTGCGCCAATTGGTGCTGAAGAGAGGTCATGTTCTCTTCATGGCGCTTTGACATTTCTGTCGTCATTCGCATCAATTTGTCAAGAGGACTTGATGTGTGTTCTGTTTGCTGTACGCAAGGGTCTGATGGTAGATTCGCCATAGGATTAGACTGGGCCCTTGGGATGACGGGTGTGGATGGTCGCATTAGTCCACCTGCAGGGTTTTGGCACTGTGGGTTGTTGGACCATGCGAAATTTGGATGATTTCGTCACTCTGGGTTATAAGTGGCAGAGAACGGGTTGTTCCCCTGGGCGCAAGCGTCTTCTATGCCAGAAGATGCGTTCGCATGTAAATATGCGTTCGAGCGCATAGAGGCTTGGTCCTCTGTGTCAAAATACTGGCTCGCAGAAGCTAGATCCACATGACTTATCGAGTCGCTCGACGTGACACTCAGTAAGGAAGGTCTTACAGGGTTTCTCGGGATAAGCCTGGTGTTGGAAGAATTAGTATTGTGTCGAAGTGGTGAGGTGGGGGTGTTTGCCATAGAATGGATAGGGTTGGCCAGAAGCTCGTCCAGCTTCTTATGCACGATGGAGACTTCATCCAATTTTTGTGCGATAAGGCTAAGATCTGTGGATGAATGGGAGGGTCCCGTGTCAACTTCGTGGACATTTCGGGGCAGGCTAGTATGATTGAAGGCGACAATGGAGGCATTGTTCATTGAGTTTTCACTCATATTTTCAAACAATTCAAATGCTCCATTCTCGTCTTTATTCAAAAAATTCCCTCTGCAGGAAGCGTCTGCAATCTGCTTCAAAGTCTCATTTAGCCCATAGTAGAAAATCTAGGCTATATGCCACTTAGGCAGACCGTGGTGCAGACAATTCCTGAGGAGGTCATTATACCTCTCCCATGCCTCATGAAATTGTTCGCCGTTTTGTTGCGTAAATGAAGTGATAGCATGGCGAAGCACATTGGTTCGCCCGATTGGGAAAAACTTCTTGAGAAACGCTGTTCGCATCTCTTCCTAAGAGTGGATGGTTCTCCCAAGGGTGCGTAACCACTGCGACGCTTTATCCCGCAATGAAAACAGGGACATTTTCATGAGGACTATAGGTAACTGATATTTCTAGGTTTAACAGTTTCAGTTAATCGGGTTAGGTATTCCAAGTGGAGAAAAGGATCTTCACTTGCAAGACCAAGGAAGTGAAAATTTATTAGGCCAATTATGTTAGGCTTCAATTCAAAGTTGTCCCCGCCCATGGGGACCCTAATTCGTCTTATGGTCTCTGTAACAATGGGATTCTGATAGGAGCTAAGAGACCTAGGCTCCTCCCATTCGGGAGGGTTCTGCATTTCCTCCAATGTTTCCCTTATGGCTTAAATTTGCTCATTATACATTTCCATTTGGGCTTGGAGGCGGGTGTGGGATCTAAGGCTCCACCACTTGGTGGGTTTTGAGGGCAGTTTCCTCCCACGGGATTTGGGGGTGGGCGTGCAGCCATGTTTATGGAGGAGGAGGATGATTCGGCTCCTTTTCTAAAATTGTCAGACAATTCACATAGTTCAAGGTTTTGTGACCTCCTCCCAAACATGCACTACTGCAGGAAGAATTGGGGAGATAAGAAGGGAAAAGAGATGAGAGAAATGATACGGCAAAGGTACACTTGATGACAAATCAATATAATCAAATTCCTAACCTCTACAATGTGCCCTTAGACCTAAAGATCTAAGTTACCTACTATCACGAACTACGAAATTGAATGCGAGCACTGTGGAACCACCGGGCCAGATTGAAAGGCTGTTTGCCCCAGTCTTAGACACCCGATAGCACGTGGGAACCCTCACAAGCACGTAGGTGCTACACGCAGGTAGTTAGACCTCCAATCCTTAATAAGGGTCAAGTTACTACCAATTTTAGTTAGAGGCTTAGGATCAAGTGCTTCTGGAATGTGAAGGGTGTTATTTACGGGTAATGCCCAAGTGATTGATTTTTCAAGTGTGTAAACCAAGCATGCAACGGGGAAATCTCCCCAAATAGAAGTTTTAATTGGTGAATGGTTTTTAGAATTCAGCCTTAAGTAGTATGGATTTTAGGATTTCTCTGAATTACCAATTCAACCAATCTCCGGGTTTTGAAAGAATACAAGTTTTCTTCTAAGCCCAACAAACCCTTCTTCAATGTCAATTGGTTAATGCATGCTAAAATGAAATGAGCTTCCCTAAATGGAGATTTCTATGTGTGGATGCAGGAATCAGTTTTAGATTAGTGTGAAAGGGAGCCAAAGCACTTCAATTCAAGTGCTCCCAATCACCAGAATGATTTCCACACACAAGGCTCAATCACTAGATAAAGAAAATCAATTAGTTGGGGTTGAAATATTCGGGATCGAATCTTAGGCACGTGAAAGGTCGTGGTGGGGTTGGAATCAACTCAATTCCAAGTCTCCCGACCAAAAAGGTGATCCCGAATTTGCAGACAAATGAGGCAAAGAGGGGTGCAATCAATCTTTTTATTTGCCTCAAAGACTACTTCACACGGCGAAAGATTCAAGAATCAAGATTCTTGGATTTTCGCTATGCGAAGTTTGGCGGGAAATCCTAGGGCGGTGGGAGTGATGACAAACAAGCAAACAAGTGATTTTAAATCCACTTGCCCCAAGAGATCCCAAGAAGTTTTTCTGGTTTTTGTTTTTTTTCTTTTTTTTTCTATTAAGGTTACAAGTTAACCTAGGTTGCTTAAGAAAGAAATACCTATTTGTTCAGCAACGTGTGCGGAGCTCTAGTGCGGTGTCGACGTCTTCACGCTCTCGTTCCCGCCTTGGACCTGCCCACGTTTCTGACTTCGTCTGCCTGCCTTCTCCTTGCAACAGGTTCACCTGCACAGCAATAAACAAAAACACCCGTGAAGAGAGAAGAGAAAAAATGAATGGAATGGAGTAAAAACTTACTTGAAGGCGCACTTCCCCGGCAACGACTACATTGAAAGGGATGTGGTTCGGACCGGATTAGGTTGTGTTAATATGGTGATTTTATCGTTGAAATGTGTATAGTGGTTAACCTAAATCGAGCCTAACCATCTCTTTACAAATTTTTTTTACCTAGCCTACTTGATTTTATCTTGGTCACTTTTAGGCCCAGGGTCGAACTCAGGGAAGTGGGGTTAGAAGTCAAGTTTCTACACCTTTCCTACAACGAATCTCTTCCATTTGTTTATTGTGTTTTTGGTGTTTTTTCTATTTAGATTTTTTTTCTGGTAATTCTTGTTCTTGAGGCACACCCTCAAAATCAGGTTCTTGGCTTTGAGCCAAATCAAGGTTCCAAAATTGGTCTTGCTATTCGCAAGACTGAGTACCTGCAAGTCAAGAATTATCTTTTCTCTTTTATATATTTTTTTATCCTTTTACTGGCAAGAAAGAGAAACAAAAATAAAGTAAATATAGTATATATGTATATGTATATATTATATATGTATAAAGGGGTGGGGGTGGAGGTAGAGATGGAGTGTAGTATGGTGTCGAGTCGGTCATCGTCTAGAAAGATGCAACCAACAGGACGAAGTGCCACGTGTAAGGTAAGCTGGATGGGTGGAAGATGAGTGCGAACACACTTTCTATACACGTGTATCGGGGAATATCGGCAACTGGTGCAGATATTCCCGAGATAAACGTATGGTAAGTAATGTGAAAATATATATATATGTATATATGTAAATATATCTATATGTATATATGGTTATAAATATATAGGTATATATGTACCTATATATGTATATATATATATATGTATGTAATTATATGTATAGATATATATATATGTATGTATGTATATATATATGTATATATATATGTATATATATATGTATCTATACTTATACTTAGTTATATAGGTAATAATATATATATATAGATATATATGTATATATGCATATATGTAAATATATATGTGTATATATATATATTTAAGTATGTAGATATATATATATATATATGTATATATGTATACTAATACTTAGGTATATAGGTACTACTATATGTATAGATATAAGTATATAGATATATATGCGTATATAAATATGTATAGATATAAATATATATATGTATATATATATAAGTATATAATAGTTTATAGGTGTGTGTGTGTGTATGAGAGTATGAGTGTGTGTGTGTAAGTGTCGGTAGAGAGGGTGAGAGAGTGCTGTGAGAGAGAGAGAGAGATGGCGCGCGCTTCCTACTGAAGTGGAGGAGGTGAGCATTAAGACGTCTGCACGTAGCTGGGCGTCGCCTGAGGCTTCATGTGCGCGTGCAGGCGCGTATGCGAGCAAAGAGGCATGTGCTTGAGGGAAGTGGGTGCGGAGAGAGGACCGCAGCGCACAGCGCTGCGCAAAGGGCTGCAGCGGGCGCACGCAGATGTACGCGGGTGAAGGGAGCGGGCGAAGATGTTGGCAGGTGCGGGCGCTGGCAGACGCGCAGGCGAGCATTGGAGCGTGACGTGGGGCGGGACGTGCGTACAGGCTGCGGTCGGTTGCGGTGCGTCGGGTGATTGGATAAGTGAGAAACTTATCGGTCACCCCACTGTAGCCACAGTATTCCGCTAAAACACGTGAACAGTGTCTATAGTGCTGGGGCAAGCCGCGTGACCGGGTACGCCCGGTGCTGTGAGTGCGGGGAGCCGAAGCCTTGGCATGTGCGAGTTGGCGTGCGCGTGGAAGGGGTACGCCGGCTGGTTGCAGGCGCAGAGAGGCAGGCATACGCAAAGAAGCGGAAGGCGATGGCAGCCTGTAGGCATGCACGGTGGCCTACGTGCAGGCGCACAGTGGCCAGCGCTGCCGCTGCCACCTTACTGCTGCTGCTTCCTTGCTGGTTTGCGGAGCTTGATCTTCAAAGCTTGAAGCTCCTGCTCAAATGGCAGAAATGGCTTGGAAAGTTGAAACAGGGAAGAGAAGACCACCACACCCACCGGCTCTTTGATGAGCTGGGCGGTGGTGGTCTCACGGTGGTGGGTGTGCACCACAGTGATGTACTCCTGCCCGCAGAGTGTCTCCTCAGAGGAGGAGGACCTGTGTATGGAGGGAGAGGGGAGGAGACGACCTGGAGGAGCTGCAGTGTGTTGGCTTTTCTTCTCTGGACCAGGCTCTCCTTGCAAAGAAGGAGCCATTCTCTTTTTAAAGAAGAAGAAAGCATGCAGAGCCATGCCCTGGCTGTGCATGGCTTTGCATGGCTAATAGGGAGAGGCTTGCATGCGGCTGGTAGGGAGAGCTGTTGCAGAGCATGGCGCGAGGAGGAAGGTCTTGCCATGCCATGCAGCCGTAGGAAGAATTCAAAGTCAAGTAAAATAAAAAATAAAAAGATGGTGAATTTTGCAAAGCAGCACTTGAGGAAAAATGTTAATTGCAAGGCCATTTATTTCACTCTCCTCCCCTCTCAATTAAATGCATGCATGCGTGTATTTTTACAAATGCGACTATGGATACCTAATATGCACAGGTAATGCTAGGAAATAGCAGTAGACGGCACAATTGCAGGTGTATTTTTGTGGTGCAATCACTAGGCGTATACTTGACCTTGACCCATAGGTCTTTGAGATGCATAGTTGCTGGGTCGTGTTTGGGTCTACTGCCATTGACTTTTCCAAGAGAAGTTAGGTTGGTACCTCCAACGCGTGTTATAAGTGTTACAATAAGGGTTGGACCTAGCATTCTCCTGTATAACATATACATCCTCATAGGGTGAGGATGGAGAGAAAGAAGGAACAGAAAAACTGGGATCAAAGACCCCAGTTTGGAACCCATAAGTTTTCAAGAAATCCTAGATCATAGATTGAGCCAACTCTAGTTAGTTCACGAACTCCCGCCCAGTGGAAGCTCATGAAGAATGGAATCCTGCATTTTTGGATTGAGTGGGTGCAGAAGTGTTTCTTGAGTTTCCATCCATCCACTCTTTCATCCTTTTCGCAACCAAGTCCACCTTATCTAATTTGTTGCAAATTAATTTCGTGTCAAGTGAATGAGAATTCTAGATCTCATTAACATTTGACCTGTTGTTGGGACCGATTGAAGGTATCCATGGAGGCATGATTTATTGAATTCTCGCTCATTTCCTCAAACAAGTCATATGCATTATCTACATCCCTATTGAGGAAATTACCTCCGTAGGAGGCATCCACGTGATTATAGAGTTGATCGACCAACCCATGATATAATATCTACGCGAGTTGCCATTTCGGTACCTTGTGGTGTGGACACTTCGTCAAATGATCCTGGAATCACTCCTAAGAACCATGAAATGGTTCCCTCGGCTGCTGGGCGAAAGTGGTAATCACTCGTCGCAAGGCATTAGTACATCCAATTGGGAAGAATTTCTTCAAGAAAGCCAACTTAAGAGCAGCCCATGTTTCTATCGACCTTCCAATGGTCCGGTACCAATGTGTAGCCCTATCATTGAGAGAATGTGGAAAGATCCTTATGATCATCTGCTTTCTGTTCACATTCCTAGCTTTGGTGGTTTGAACCAAAGTGGTTAGATCCTCCAAGTGCTGGAATGGGTCCTCTGAGCTAAGCCTGTGAAAATGCTTAATCAAACTTAAGACTTGGGGCTTGATTTCTATGTCTCCTGTGGGAATCATAACATCGGGACATTGCCCATAGTTTGAAGGATCATAGAAATTCTTCAAAGGCTGAGCACCCTAACCATTCTTTCGTTGGAACCATTACTGCATCTACTACAATTGGTCCAACTACCTTTGAATCAACTCTTACTGGTTCGAGGGTGGGGGAGATGGTTGTTGGTCAACCATGGGATCTGCTTGGCTATAACTCAACTTTTGCCTCTGGGAATGTTCTAAAGGTCCTTCCAAAAGAGGGTTCCATGACCTCCTTCCAGGCATACACTAGAAGTTGTAAGGACGGGGAAAAGAAGGAACCCTGCAGCACAAAAAATGCAAGCCTATCTTTAGATTGGGTAGCCTAAGGACCTATGTCTCAGGAATAAACTCTGACCACACAACAAAGTTGATTTTTCCTTACTCCTGAAGTTGATAAAGTTGTGCCGGCGAAGTAGGGGGAGCATGTCTCGAAGGCCATTAATTATGCCAAACCCCTACTTAAGTCATTTGACAATCGGGCCCCCTAACTTAGCACCTTTTGGAGTAAGCAGACATCACTAATTCGAAGTGCATTCAAGAAAGTTCCCTAAAACGAACCTGTGAATCCTAGGGCCAATGTCTATGCAATTTTAGTTAGGCTTGGGATGGAAGTGCTTTCGAAATGTGATGGGCCCTTAATGGGTTGTGCCCTTAATGATTCATTTGAGAATGTGTGTATGTGCACAACCAAAAAGTTTTCAAGCATTATTATTGAAGATGAAATGAGTTTTAGGATTCAGATCTTGCTTAGTAGCTTTTAGGATTCAAGTATTTGGTATATTCAACCAAATGTCTGAGAGGCAAGCCAAGTTTGAAAGCACATGTTGAAGTATTTTCCTTTATAGACCAAGAAAATATAGAGTGCCTGGCTTGACATAACTATTGAATCCTAGGGGGTAGCTACAGGATGAATTCCTTTTAGATTAGGTGGTGTGGCCCAAACAATTCAATCAACTGGCCCAGATGCACCACTAATTAAGCCACACAAAAGGTGATTAACCTATTCTGATTTCTACTCCGTTATGTGTTGATTTGTATGTGTGCCGATTCCACAGGTCAGAATCCTAGTTGAGTAGATAAAATCACAAAAGGTTATGTGCCTCAAATGTGGGTGTATGTAGAGTGTATGTTGATTTGTCCCCCAATCAGAAGAAAATTTTTTTTTGTTATTTTTTTTATATGCCGGGCTCAGATGAGTGTAGGTGGCAAACAAGACAAATAGATTCTATCCTAGGGTTTATGCAAACACCTAAGTATATTACCTCTTGGTTATTGATGTGGCAAAAGTGAAACTAGTGGGGGGATTGTGGGGGCACTTACAAACCACTTTACTAGCACTTTACTTCATCTACCATTGTTGGATTTGCTTGTTAGGGTACTGCAGGATAATAAATCAGAGGCAAGCGAGGTTAGCAATAAGTAAATGCAAAGAAACACGGAAAACAAGAAAGCAAATTCCTTTGCCTCCTCGGCAACGATGCCAAAATGATGATGGGTTTTCGTGAACGAAAAGTTGGGGTTAGGAGAAACCCATCACTGTAGCTGCAAAACATGTTATCAAATACAATTTTTTACCGAAACTCCAAGGGAGTCCCAGGTCGAACATAGGGTGCCGACATTTGTTTTCATTGAAATCCGTGCTTCGTGTTGTTTCTTTTTGGTATTTTAGTGGTTTGTTATTTCTTTGTGTTGTTGTCATAAAGACACAAGCAAGATAACTTCATAAAGTGGAGAGAACAAATTTGATATATCACAATGTGATGCAAATGTTTATTACAATGTGGTAAGAAAATATAAAGGAGATACAGGTGAGAAGAAATCTCCCAAATTAGTTGTTTGGCGAGACAATGGCGCTTGGCGACAACTTGGATGGAGGACGTGAGAGGCTGGATGATGGGGGTTGAGATGTTGGAGGACACAAGGTAGAGGAATGCTTCAGCAAGGCATGGAATGGGGATGAGGAGGTCGAGGTGATATTCTACTGGAATGGAGGTCGGAGGATGGCTCCAAGGCTTCCTATGAAAGTGGTGAGATGGAGGAGGAATATTTGGTGGGGTAGAGGAGCACTACACTAGTAGGATGCCTTTGGAGCTTGGGAATGAGCTCTAGGGGAGGTTTGAGGGGCTTCTAGAGCTTTGGATTAGGTAGGAATAGCATGGGTAGAGATGGCTTGGAAGGGAGAGGGTCATGGGGTTTATATAGTGGTGGAAGGGATATGTTTTGCCCACATGGGTCTTTAAGGACATTTAAAACGTCGTTGAAGACCTGTCGGGGTGTTGTTAGAGCCTTCACTTGCATCCGCTTGAGTAAGGTGGAGCCGCTATAGCTGGCACAGTGCAGGGAGAGCGTCAACCGTTAGATCACCATCGGATGGCTAGGATCGCGAGGAGATCGTGCACACTCGTCGTCATTTGAATCTCATGCTCATTGGCAAGGATGCATCCTACCATCCAACCCTGATTGTGCTGCTGAGGAGTATGCACGGATCGTGCCTTCACGAAATCTGAAGATCGCATGCACCATGCCTCTCCACGATCAGACGGCGAAGAGCACATGTGGATGACTTAAATGAGTGCCCCAGATGAGGCACGTCTGAGCTGGAGTGTGTTTACGCATCAATAGGCGATGTCTGATCATGCATGACTCACCTCGACCGCTCGATCAAGATCGAGCGGACCATTTCTTCTAGCGCTGTGGAGATCATAACGAATCGTCGCTCAAACTCGCATCCTTCCTTTGCGGAGCAGGTGCGCTACCACTTGGCCATAGGCACTAGTTGGTCGCGTGAAGATTAAGTACTACTGTATGCCTTTACTGTTGAATGAAGATCCAACAGTCATGATCAGATCTTCCTTGTTGAGCTTTGAAGGAGGCAAGGTGAGGTTGGGTGGTTCTCAGCCGTTGGATTAAGATCCAATAGCTAGGATTTTTTGTTGCGGTGAGGCTAGGGAGGCTGCAGCTAATGTAGGGCAGCCTGGATGGCACCACATGGTGCCATTTGGGCAGTCCATCTTCTTCTTCTTGTAGAGGGTGCTACGATGCTCTAATCAACGTGATTTTTGCACTGACAGATTGTGATTGTTGCTCTGGATCCATTGGTATGGTCAGATTCTTCATCCGAAGCCCATAAAGGTGTTGCACGGTCTCCTAGCCATATAAAATGTGGGAATTAATATACAGAATACACAAACTATCCTAAATCCAATGCAATGAATGTTATGCAATATTTATACTATGAAATGCAATGGTAGGCCAAGGAACTATCATAAATAAGTAGTTTATCATGAATTCATGCATGTTTTTCACTCAAGCAATTGCGGGAAAATCGGATTGACCGTTAAGCCAATTTGGTCGATCAATATTCTTATTTTGATCGATCAATTCTAATATTTTTATCGATTAATATTGTCTAAATGTTTATTTTATGATTTAGAAAGGTTTGTCTTTAATCTTTAGGTTCCTTGCAGTAATTCTAGACTCAAGAAATATAAAGGAATTATATTGACTAAAGATAATCTTCACTTTGATCTACGTAGAGAATAATTGACTTGATTTGCACAAGCTTGATCCTGAAAGATTAGTTCATAATAAAATATAATTTTGTTTCATCAGAACAGAGGTCTCAACATTTTCCCCCCTTTTGGTGATAACAAAATTACAATTATTCATGAAATAAAATAAATAATTACTTTAGAATTACTCCCCCTATCAACATGCATATTTTAAACCGCTAAAGGAAAAAACCACTACCTAAGCATCCTAGCTTATGATTTTCCTAACTAGGTAATGCTAGTCAATCCACTAACCTACCACTTGAACAAGGGTGGCACAACCTCTTACAAACCACTTCTCTTTACAACCTTAAGAGAAGCAAAATAATGGATCTTCCCAACACCCTGGGATTCGTATTCAAAGCAATAAGTAAAATGAAACAATATAATCCTATGGAACCTCAAGGAATTAAAATATGCAAACAGAGTTTCTTTTCTTTAGAAGTGCAGAGTGACATGCTTTCGAAGAGCGTAGAAGAATGAGCATGAAAGCACAAGGAAGAATTGAAGTAGAAGCACTTTTTCTCTTTCAAATCTTTTTCATTGTGTGTTTTGAAATGAGGGGTGTGGAGCCTTATTTGTAGGTGAAAACAGAGCATTTTTTGAATGTTAGAAAAAAATTAGAACGAAATTGGTCAATCAATTGCTAATCGATTAAATATTTAATTGGTCGATCAATTGCGGGAAAATCAGATTTGACCGTTAGTCTAATTTCATTGATCAATATTCTTATTTTGATCGATCAATTAACTTGATCGATCAATTCTAATGTTTTGGTTGATTAATACTGCATAAATGTTTATTTTATTATTTAGAAATGTTTGTCATTAATCCTGAAGTTGCTTACAGTAATTCTAGACTCAAGAAATATAAAAGAATTACATTGACTAAAAATAATCTACACTTTGATCCACACAGAGAATAATTGACTTGATTTGTGTGTGCGTGATAATGAAAGATTAGTTCAAAATAAAACATAATTTTGTTTTATCAAAATCGAGGTCTCAACATTCTCCCCATTTTTGATAATAACAAAATTACAATTATGTATGCAAGAAAAAAAATAATTACTTTAGAATTACTCCCCTTATCAACATGCATATTTTACTCCCCTTTTTTCTTATCAAAAAAAAGATATATATAACAAGTGACTTGTTATAAATCATACTTAAACAAGTACAATTCTAAGAGTTAAATTTACATTTTTCTCCCCTTTTTTCAAGTAATATTCTGCCAAGCATGATGTCAAATTAATCATGTTTGTCATATGAAAATTATCAAGTATATGATAAAGAGATAGTGATCATATAGTACAAGGTCCACATTAAAATAAAAGGAACTTTGAATAAGAGTTATGCAATCCAACATAGATAAATATGCTATCTAAATGCTACTAAGAAAGTGATCTTGATTTTCCCCCTTAAACAATGATCCCTTATCAAGGTTTGATTTACTTTATTATTCTAACCCTATTAAGTTGCTATCCCAATTTAATTAATTCAATGCTCATTTAAATTTTTGTAAAGTGCTTATTTAAATCTAAGTAGGAAGTAATGAATTAAATTAGGAAATCATACCTGCTAAGGTATAAGGAGCTATACCTAATAGCAACAGCCAGGTGGAGGGGGTCTCCACCAGAAATCTGGCATCCATTCACATTGTTGGTTCCACCATCTTTCATAGCCAAATTGATGATTATTGGCTTGTTGAAGGTTGCCTCTCCAATTGTAATTTCGATGCCGATATTTTCCATCACCTGCAACACAATTTTCCATAAATTTTTTTGATACCCATATTCTTTTGTGTTCATAGTTGTTAGTTCCTTTCAAGTTAGAGGGTCTGTTAGACTCTCTTCTCTTGGCCTTTTGATATAAAAATGCAATTCTAATCTTCTTTTGATTCTTCTTTTTAATGTCCTCACATTTTTCTACATATGTTCTAGTAGAATGTCTAAGGTCATTAAGTGTGCCTTCAAAGTGAATATATTGTTCTTTGAGATCATCTATTTTCTCGTGGAACTCTACATTCACAACTCTTATTTTATTTAATTCTCCTTTTTTTATTCTAAATCTAGAGATTAACCATCATTTTCATTTTCTAAACTTGTGCACTTATCCTTAAGTTCCTTATTTTCCTTCTTCAATTTTTTAGCCAATTTGTAGAAATCATGATATGCATCTAATAGTTCTTCTAATGTAAGGTCAAAGTTTACCTCTTCTTCACTAGATTCTATTTGTACCATGAGACATAGATGAGTAACTCCATCCTCATGGCCTTCTTCCTCTACATCTGATTCTGAACTTTAGTTAGAATCATCCCATGTTACTTTTTCTTTAGTGGTTTCTTTGTGCAAGATAGAGAGGTGGTTCCATATCTTATATGCACTTTTGCATGACACAACTCTGTTAAATTCGTCTCTTGTTAATGCACAAAATAGTGCATTCATGGCTTTAGCATTATTTGTGGCTTTCTTCTTCTCTTCCTTCGTTAACTATTTTTCTTCTTTCTTCTTTGGCATATATTTGGACGCGATGATATGCCAAATCTCAAAGTCCATTGCTTCAACAAAATTTGCATTCTTCTTTTCTAATAATTAAAATTTGATCCGTCAAATAATGGTGGTTGGAAAAATAATTGCCCATCCATAAAACTTGTTATTGCGACCATGTGAAGGTGAGGTGTGACGTCTACTTCATGGTCAGGCTCTAATACCAAATGAGGGTGCCTGTGGATCTTAATTGGCCACAAACATAAGATCAAGTGTGATATTGATTGTAATAAAAATATGGCATAGAAAGAAACAATCCCACAATATACGCAAAGATTTATAGCAAAAATCCCTACGAGTAAAAACCACTACCTAAGCCTCCCAGCTTATGATTTTCCCGACTAGGCAACACACCACTTGAATGAGGGTGGTACAACCTCTTACAAACTACTTCTCTTTACAACCAAAAGAGAAGTAAAATAGTAACAGTTCTTCCCAACACCTTGGGATCCGTAATCAAAGCAACAAGTAAAATAAAATAATATAATCCTATGAAACCTCAAGGAATTAAAATATGCAAATCGAGTTTTTTTTTTAGAAATGCAGAGTGTTGGTGAAAAAATCATAGCTCGCATTTTTGATAAAAGCGTCGTAGTATTGTTGCGAAATACGATCCAACAAAGATATTATTTTGTAAAAATAATGAGACTTTGAGTCCCAGTCGTTTGTCTCTGGGAGGCGTTGCTTTTACTTTTGAAATCGATCTTATCCAGCTCTACTTTATTTAGAATCTCATATCGGTTCGTGATTATTACGTATTTAAGTACGACACGCTTAGTTGCAGAATGGATAGACAATTAAGACAAGCAACTTGAATTATGCAAATATGATAGCAATCAATAAGCTCATTGTGATTTCATAAATTGGAGACAGATATATATATATAACATTTTTTTTATTCATTCAGTGAGACAGTTGTTTGCAACAGAACTATAGATGAAAGCTTATACATAAATGCTTGAAACGGAAATCTAGCTACCAGAAAATGACTGCATACAAGAATCAATGGGGGTATTTCGCATGCATCATTGGGGGAGAAGTTGAGACTATGCTACTAAGCAGTAATAAAAGCAATAAATATACGAAAAGCTAAGCTACTAATCTACTAGAAGGAAGGGCATTCGGAGGTGGTCTCCGATGGCCTTTGAGTGGCTGACAGAAGGAGGGGCGGCCAATGGAGCTTAGGCCGACCCTTGGAGAGAGGTTGGGGAGCTGATCCAGCTTCCTGGCATGGAGATGGCGGCCTCTATGGTGGTGCTCAACTCATGGAGGTGGAGTGGAGATGGGAGTGGCTAGCCTAAGTGGAATGAATGCCAAGGAAGTGAATGGGTGCAAATGGCCACCTATTGGGTCTTTTTATAGACCTAAGGGAAGCTCTCTAGAGAATTATGGAATTCTCTAGAGAGGCCTTTGGTGGGAGCTCGTGGGAGAGTGAGAGAGAAAGGGTGGATGGTGGTTTTTAAATCCACCAAATGTGGATCTAAAAATTGAATGGCTCCTGGTTGCTATTTTTGGCAACCAAGGCAACCACACATGGTAGAGAGTTCTAGAGAACTCTAGGCTAGGTATTTTCATGTGGATGGTGTGTGTGGGTGTGTGTGGGTCGAAACTTAGGTGGCTAGGTTGATTAGGTTAGGTTCTAGTGGGTTTAGGTCAAGGTATGTCTCAAATTTGGGTTATAAATCCTAATTCACTAAGGTAAAGTGCAATTAAACTTAATACAAGTTTAATTGGGTGTGTGAAAACTTAATTGAGAGTAAAAAAACTCAATTAATTTAGGTATAGGTCAATTGGACTCTCACTGAGTCCAATTGGACAGTGTGTGTTGAGTTCAGGGCTCAATTGGACTCAATGAGTCTAATTGAATAGGCTGATGGAATTGACTAAGACCCAAGTCAATTAGGTTTAGTGAGGACCTAATTAGGTCCTTAGGGAGGTCTAGAGGTGATGTACTACGGTTAGGGCACCTTAATTTAGGTTCCTATGGGGTTGGAATTGGGTTTAGGGACCTGGAGATCCAAGATCAAGGCCTAAATCTCAAAACAGGAATTGGAGAGCAGTATCAGACGTCTAATAATAGAATCAGACGTCTTATACTCAAAAATCAGAAGTCCAAACTTGTTGTCTAGACATCCAATCAGAGTTAGGAAGGATTTCGGGTTCTGTTTTGGTATTCTATGGAAATTGGACGTCTGACAAAGTGTCTGGACGTCCAATAACACTGCAGAAGTGGGTTTGAAGTGTGCGGGAGTTGGCTAAGGGTCCTGGACGTCCTAAAACTTATCTGGACGTCCAGAGAAGGGTTGGAACTGGGGTTTTAGGGCTTCTTAGGGTGCGGTGACCTAATCTAAGGGTGGCTAAGGCTTAGGGAAGTTTTTAGGCTATCCTAGCACTAGGATGGACCTAAGCTCTTCACATTTTACTACTTTATTTCTACTTAATAGAATAGAAGACCTTTAACCTCCTTACATTATTATTCCTACATCTAAACTAGGCCTTCTACTCCAGCTCTGCTGCAACTCCCATTATTCCTGATCCAGCTTCAGATCCAGCTCCTGATCAGCTTATTCCCTGCAATCTACATAATATACTTAATCAGCACATTATAACATTATTTTATGCATTGCTAAAGTAAAGCAGTAAAGATGCAGATAATGCGTATGCATGCATGAATTTCCCTAACTTATGCTAAGTCCTAGCTTAATCTAGGTCAATTAAGACCTATGATTGCTGCGCAATCACAGAGCAACGTGGTTTTGATGAGCATAGAAGAATGAGCACAAAAGCATGAGGAACAATTGAAGCAGAAGCGCTTTTCCTCTTTGAAATATTTTTCAATGTGTGTTTTGAAATGAGGGGTGTGGAGCCATAATTATAGGTGAAAATGGAGCATTTTTCATATGTTAGAAAAAACATTCGAACCAAATTTGTTGATCAATTTACTTAACTTGTCGATCAATTTTCATTTTGATCAATCAATTTACTTAATTGGTCGATCAATTAATGATCAATCAAATATTTAGTTGCTCTATCAATTGTGGGAAAATCGGATTTAACCGTTAGGCTAATTTGATTGATCAATATTCTTATTTTCATCAATCAATTTTAATGTTTTAGTCGATCAATACTGCCTAAATGTTTATTTTATGATTTACAAAGGTTTGCCTTTAATCCTGAGGTTCCTTGCAGTAACGCTAAACTCAAGAGATATAAAAGAATTACATTGGCTAAAGATAATCTTCACTTTGATCCACGTAGAGAATAATTGACTTTATTTGTGCGAGCGTGAACCTGAAAGATTAGTTTACAACAAAACATAATTTTGTTTCATCAAAACTAAGGTCTCAATAAAAATCTCTTAAAAAAATGATTTAAATATCAAAAACCATAAAAACAAAAAAATTTTGAGGTGGTGGAACCCTAAAAATCATTTGTTTTATTATTTGAATCCATAATCCACCACCTTTATCTTATTGGTGTGTGATTTTTTAAAATCCACACTTTTGTCTTAATTTTCAAAAATCTAGTTAGGGCATTTAGAGGATTGAAAAAATCCTCAAACTTCACCCAAGGAAGCCCCTTTGAGCCAAGAACCTTGTGTCCAAATTTTAAGTTTGGATAAACATAAAAAATAAAAAATTCATGGATTAAAGAGAGGTTACACCTTGTTTCTTTACTATTTTCCTACTGTCCATGAAGTTTTTAGAGTTTTCTACTTATCAGATTTGGACCAGCTTTATATTGTTGGAAACCTTGAGAAAATCTCTACAAAATATTAAAGTTTCAAAAATGTTTGAGGTCATCTGAGGTTTCTACAAAATCAATTTTCCAAATCTATCAATATTTCCTTTTGACACCAGTAAAAGGAAAAATTCCAAAAAAATATCAAAAAAGTTCCTAAAATATCAAAAAAGTCATTTTTGATTCCTTATTTGATTTCCTATCTGTTGGTGATGTTGTTTTCATGTTTGGATCACTACCTTTAAAAAAATTCAAAAAGAGATTCATCTTAGGAGTTGCATTTCATAGGATTACAAATTTTAGGGTTTTACTTTTTCTCCTTTTAGCCCTACAATCAATTAAAGGAATCGATTTTCACCAACACAACTAATTTCTTTCTTTCTTGTCGAACTTCAAAACCTTGTTTGAAAACATAACAAGTGAAAAGCTACAAATTTACAAAAAAATATCAAAACCCTAAAATCCTTTCATCAAAATATCCTGTGTGCAAACCTTATTGTTTTGGCATTAGGCATCACTTTCTACCCAATTCACACACACAAAAAAATTGCAATAATCGAGCATTACCCCCAATTAATGCCCATCCCATTCCTGTGCACTTTAAGTTTCTAAGCCTAATTAAAATTTGTAGCCACTTGACCACTAAGGACTTCTTCAAATTCTATGCTTGATATCTGGATTTCAAGTTATCTCTAATTATTCCTAATTCCCTTAACCAAATGTGGTGTCAAACTAGAAGGGAAGTCAAACGATGGGTATGGGTTTACAAAAGCCCCTAGTGATATTCCTAGGACATGCTTGGGCCCAAGCCACATCTCTAATCTAGCTAGGTTAATTTTGGGAAGCAGGTTCATTTATTTATTTCTTGATTTTTTGGGTTCCTAAGTCTTAGGATTTTTTTTCTTTAGGGGTCAACATTAAGTTAGGCTTAAAATTTTGATTTCTTGATTTGCACACATTTCTCTCTCCTTTTCCATTCTCCTCTCCTTCCATTCTTCTAGTGTATGCATAGGCGACGATCCCAGAATCCATACTTGGAGGGGCCTCTTGATTTTTCCCCCTACACGAGACATTTGACTTCTTTGCATTCTTCCTCTTTTCAATTAAATATGGAAAATAAACAAAACAAGGCCACTCCTTCCATCTCTCAACCCACCTCTAATTCACAAGCTAATCCATCTTCCCTGGCCTTCCTAACTTGGAGCTTCCTGAAAATCATGAGTTGCCAAATCACAATCAAGCCCCCTTGCCTAATCAGTTGTTGATGATGGCTGAGCAATTGGCTCAACTTCACACGAATCAACAACAATTGGCTAGGACTTGACGAACCTAGCCAATCAATGAGACAATTTACCACCCCAAGATCCCGTCGTTCTTCTGAAGGATTTTTTATGATCCTTCCAACTATGAAGAAAGACCAGGAGTGGTAATTCTAGTGGGATACTTCAAGATTAAATTGACTATCCTAAACCTCATTATGCATTTTCACGGCCTTCCCAAAGAGGACCCTTTCAGCCATTTGGAGGAACTAACAGTCCTTGTCTAAACTACTTGCTCCAGCAAGGTGCAGCAGGACCTATGGCTCATGAAATTATTTCCTCTCAGCCTTAAGGATAATGTTGCTTACTGGTTCAGGAGTGTCGGTCAACCTATAACCAAATGGCTGCAACTCAAAAGTGCCTTCGTCAAAAAAATTTTCCCAATAGGTCATACAAATGCATTATGAAGATCAATTATGACCTTTCAACAAAAACATGGTGAATCTTTACATGAGTCTCGGGAGAGATTTCAAGATTTACTATGGAGTTGCCCTCATCTTGAAATCCTACTTTAGTAGTTAGTGTAGATCTTCTAGCATGGATTAGATGATCAATTATGAAAATTCGTGGATGCCCTATGTGGGGGAAACTTCCTAAATAAAGATGCCGAAGGTGCATACCAATTGTTTGAGGAGATGAATGAAAGCTCATTCAACCATGCCTCAATTGATACTTTTAGCAGAAATTCTAATCTTGGACTTGGCTTAAATGAAATTGACTCTAGATCTGCATCTATTCTAGTAACTCAAGATGATATTCAAATGATTGCACAAAGACAAGATTAGATGCAAATTTGCCAAAACAAACTTGAGGAAAATTTAATCATAAACATGCTCCCCATCTTACTGCGCCTAACATCATGAAGAGAGAAAACTTGAACAATGTTGGTGTCGTCCCGACTAAGATAAATTATTTTTTTGAAGTTACACCGGATATAACTGGGACATATGATTTTTCCAATTTCTATAACCCTACTACTAAAAACATCTCTTCTCTCAAGGATAATTTTAGAAATTCTTCCAATTTGTACAATCCAAATTGGAGGAATAACCCAAACTTTTCCTTGAAAGCCCCTACACAATTTACTTTCCATCAAAATTAGCATGGACTTTATGGGCAAAACCAATATTCTTTTGGGCCATCCCAAAGTTATATTAATGCCTAGCTGATGAAAACCCAGCAGGGTATGCAAAATCAGATGTCCAAAGTAACCCAAATGGTGACCTCATTGAAAAATTAAGTTGGGGTTACCCTAGATCGAAGACCTGTAGGTAATTTTCCTTCCCAATCCATGCCTAATCCAAATAATCAAAAGAACCACAACCAAGGTTTAAATCCCAATCCTTATTAACCTCCTATCCAACCAGCACCACAATATCCCCTAGGTTTTCCTAAAATCAGAGCTCCTATCCTCCTCCTAGACACAATCACACTGCCAATGCAGTTGTTATGAGGAGTAATAAATCTACTCATGATCTTAGCTCTTCATCCTCTACAAAGGAAATCCACTCTAAAAGCAATCAAGTTGACTCTCAATCCAACCAGATTCAGGAACCTTCAAAATCATCAAAGCAAGCCTTATTCCTTTCCCACAAGCACTTCACTCCACCAACAAAAAGAAAAATAAATCTGAGCCTTTTGAATAACTTCTGGAACTTTTTGAGGAAGTAGAAATAAATATCCCTCTGCTAGATCCTATTAAATACATACTTGCCTATGACAAATTTTTGAAAATATTATGCACTCGAAAAAAGCAATCTGAAAACTTAGGAAAGTTGATTTTGTATTAGTCAACTCCATTGGGCAAAGTAAACTACCTCTTGAGCGCACCCTTAATCTCAGTTGTCATAAATGACACCACCTTTGATCGCACCCTTCTTGATCTTGGTGTCTCAATTAATCTTATCCCCACTATTTTCTTTGAGCAATTTAGATTTGGTGAGCTAAAACCTATTGAAGTAACATTACATCTAGTTGATTGATCTACGATTAAACCTAATGGGATTGTTTAGGATGTTCTTATCCAGGTCTAGTACTATCACTTTGTTGTAGATGTTCTGTTCTTGGATATTGGGGTACTTGAAGCATTGAAGAATGCCCCAATTATTCATGGAAGACCGTTTCTTGCCACTGCAAAGGCAAATATTGATTGTGATTCTGGGAAGATGAAAATCACTTGTGGTGGTGAATTAATTATTTTAGATATTTTCCAAGCCTCCAAAAGATTCCCCCAAGATGATTTCTTTGATGATTCAGATTCAGAAATTGAACAATTGGCCGAGGAAAGTATGTACTTATCACACACAAGATCTTGCTTTGAAGTTGAGGCCATTCCTTAATCAACCCACCCACCTAACCTAACTTCCACACCTGACTCTTCTCTTAACTCTTATTCTCTCCCCTCCTCTGTGCACCACATGTTTGAAATTCTCCTTGAGCTGGGCCCACAAATGGAATTAAAACCTCATCTTAACTCTCTAACATATGTTTTCCTAGGGCCTAATAAATCAAATATATCTTAAATATGACTCTCACCCCTCTCGCCAACAACAAAGGAGGCTTAATCCTAACATGTATGAGGTGGTTAAAAAGGAGATAATTAAGTGGCTTAACACTGGCATCATATACCCCATCTTCGATAGTTCTTGGGTTGGTCCTACACAAGTTGTTCCCAAAAAAGTAGGACCAACCATTATTACTAACGAGAATGGGAAAAATATTGCCACTTGGATTGCATCTTCTTGGCATGTCTGCATTGATTACCGAAAATTAAACACTGCCACCAAGAAGGACCATTTTCTGTCTCATTTATTGATCAAATCTTGTAGCGATTAGCCAGACGAGACTATTATTTTTTCCTTGATGTTTATTCTGGCTATAATCAAGTAACTGTGCACCCTGAGGACCATGAAAAAATCACATTCATTTGCCCCTTCGGAACCTTTGCTTTCCAAATGATGCCCTTTGGTCTGTGCAACGCACCTGTGACTTCCCAAAGGTGTATGCTTGCCATATTTTCAGATCTAGTGGGTGAATGTTTGGAAGTTTTTATGGATGACTTCTTTGTTTTTGGAGATCTCTTCAACTTATGTCTTCACAATCTTTAAAAGATGCTCCAAAAATGCATAGAAGTCAATTTGGTCCTCATCTGGGAGAAAAGTAACTTCATGGTTCAAAGCGGCATCATCCTGGGCCATGTTATATCCATGATGGAATTGCAGTAGATAAAGCTAAAATTGATGCAATTTCTAGACTTCCACCACCCAACTCTATAAGATAAATTTGATCAATTTTGGGGCATGTGGGCTTCTACCGTTGTTTCATCGAAGACTTCCGCAATATCTCAAAACCCTGAAGCCAGCTTCTCACTAAAGACCAACCTTTTGATTTTAATACTTAATGCTTGGAGAGTTTCAATAAATTAAAAAAATAAGTCACTAAGGCACCAATCTTATAGGGACCTGACTGGAATTGTCTCTTTTAATTAAAAAATGATGCCTCATATTTTGCTGTGGAGGCAATTCTAGGGCAACACATTGACGAGAAGCTCGTTGTGATCTACTATGTTAGCAAAACTTTATACGGTTCACAATGGAACTACACTGTAATTGAAAGGGAACTTCTTTTCGTTGTGTTTGCCTTAGAGAAATTTCACTCCTATCTATTCGGTTCACACGTCACTATTTATACCGACCACTCAGCACTCAAATATTTGCTGAACAAGAAAGACGCAAAACCTCACCTTCTTCATTAGATCCTTCTGCTCCAGCAATTTTACCTGGAAATCAAGGATAAGGTAGGTTCGCAAAATGTGATGGCTGATCATCTTTCTCATCTTACGATGACTGATGTGCTTACCCCACCAGATATTTTTCCAGACAAAACCCTCTTAGTAGCCAACACCTTCCCATGGTTTTCCCCTATTGCAAACTACTTGGCAACTAGATGAATCCCCTCTGCTTGGACAAAAACCAAATGGGATAAGTTCTTTGCCAACATTAAATACTATTTTTGGCACGAGCCCAATTTATTCCACAGTTGTGCTGATCAGGTCATCAGATGGTGTGTGCGCGATTCAACATTTCATAATATTCTGACACACCATCATTTGATGCCCTGTGGCAGACATTTTTAGAGCAAGAAAGCTGTAGCTAAAATCTTAAATTCTGGATGTTTTTGGACCAGCATACACAAAGATGCTCATTCTTTTGTATGGTCCTATGTGCATTGCCAGAGCATCAGCAACATGACAAGAAGGAATATGATGCCCCTCAACCCCATTTTGGAAGTTGAAATTTTTGATGTATGGGACATCGATTTCATGGGACCATTCATCAACTCTTGTGGGTATTTGTACACTTTAGTCACAATCAACTACGTATCTAAATGGATTGAAGAAATACCCACCCGCACCAATGATCATAGGGTAGTCATTAAAAGGGAGTTCCACGTATTGAGGGTCACACCAGTTACCAAGTAGTTGACGACATCAGCATAGCAAGGGGTCGTCAGTAATGCGAGAAATATGTTGTTTATTAAATGATGTAATTAGTGTCATTGCAATGCATAAATCCGCAATCAAACTTTTACATTTATAATACCTAGATAATTGTTAACGGGCCAGATAGGAGTTTAATGTTTCATCATCGTAGCACACTCCTAAATAGCTCAACCAACAGGTAAAATTTATAAACTTGAAAGCAAGAAATGAAGTCCGAGGTCGAACACATGGAGCAAATATGGAATTCACAACATTAATCTCACTTAGAATCGATGAGCACAATTAATTGAGCACAAATAGAGATATGCAATGAATAATAACCAACTTAAATTGATATTCAATTAAAAACACGGGTATCTCAATAGTTCACAATGATAAGAAGTTAAGAAAAAAAAATGGTGATTTGAATCACCAATTATTAGTCTTAATTAAGCATATATATCAACTACTCAATATACTCAAATGTATGAATAGTGTTATCAATCAGATATGCCACGTCAGGTAAGTGCCCAAATTAATCCACAACCTTAATCCCTTAAGGTTTTAGAATTTAGATGACAAAATCAAGCATCAGAAAACTTAAAGTGCACAAGGCTCTCAAAGCTTTCTACTTTATTTCACTTCTCTCTCTCTTTTTCTTCTTCCTTCTTCAACTTTAGCCTTCCTTCTTCTTCTCTGTTTAAGGCTTTCTTCTTTAGCACTTGCCTTTCTCTCTTCCCTTCTTTTCTTCTTCTTCCTTCATAGCACAGGGAACTATGTCCTTCAGTGACTAAGTGTCGCATAGGGCACAACAATAGAGAGTAAACCCCCCCTCCACTCTCTCACAAGTTCCTCCTCCTACTCTCTCAGACCCTAGATATATTCGGATCCATACACGAGTAACCAGGTCAAGTATAGTGTCTAGGGCCACTGGCATCTATGGTGACCGAGGAGTGAATAGGCGAGTAATTTGGTGAAAGGGATAGGAGGGACCCGACCCCTCAGTTCTTGGGAGATAGAACCTATGCACAAAATCAATTTATGCACAGGTATTGCTTTGGAATCCCATGATGTGGGACTATCTTTCTCACATCTTCCTTTCGCATAGCTGCTTTGGATGCAATTCTGGATTGCACACCCCCACAACTGGAGACTCTGATAGAGGAACTGGGTGTGGACCTAGAGGGTTTGCGCATGACTTGGAGATGAAACCTAGAGCTTTCAAGGTCGGAGTGTGAAGAACAAGGTGGAGATGATGGCGACGATGGCGGCTCACCTACGAAGACCTGAAGCAATGAATATGCCCTCACAGACACATTAAACCACCTCAGAAGCTTTGCTAGGTGTTGGAAAATGTCATGGCAGTGTTTGCGTGGTGTGAGGATGCGTGTGGTGGTGTGTCGGAGTCGGAGAGGGTGACCGACGATGGGTGTATTTGGTGGAGGTCGTGAATGGATGAAATGGTGAATAAGGATGCGGGTTTGGCTCAGGTAGATGAGGTGTAGGTGTAGGAAGTGTCAGTGAGGCATGTGGTGTAGTGGAGCGGTGGGGAAACCTCATTAGAGGGTGGTCGGAGATAGGGAAGATGACGAGTGGACGGTGGAGTCGGGGGTTGAATTGAATGATAGAGGAGATAGAAAGGAAATAGAGGAAGAAAGGGACCTAACTAACCTAAACTAATCAGACGAAAGGGGGGATATGTCCTTGCCGTGGGTACGTCGGACTCGAAGAAGATGAAGCCTCTGGTGGCGATGGGGGAGAAGTGGTGAGGAAGATGGAGGAAGGTGATGCCTGCTGGTATTGTGAGATGCGGACAAACTTGAGGAACTAGAATCGGCCGACTATGGTCTGTGGCAGCAGACGAAGAGAGTGGACGAAGAAGCTCGTCGAAGCTTGCGGAGAGTTCAGTCTAAGATAGGAGAAGAAGGTGGAATCCAGTCCAAAACCAAGCTAAGTTGAGAAGGCAGTCCATGAGGGTCTTTTGTAGGGCAATAGGCGAGCTTCCAAGCTTGGAAACAAGCTTGAAAGCTTGAGAAATTAGGGATTAGGATTTGGCAATTTCCAAGAGTTTGCATGAACTCTAGGGCAAGACTTAGAGCCCAAGATGTGGCCCAGATAGAAGAGGATCTTCTCAAGAGTCTCCCTTCTAATTTTGGAAGGGTTTGGACAAGAAATCAGGGAGATCTACCTGATTGAAGGTCGGCTGCATGTGCGTTCACACAGCCATGGCGGAAGAACTTGTTGGTGAAGAAGATGACAAAACTAGGAGGGTCTTTGCAATAGATTTCGAGAGCTGAGGGGCTACTTGAGAGAAAAAGATTCAGACTAGACCAAAATGCAAACTAAGTCAATATGATCTCTGATTCATCCAAATTTTGGTAAAAACTTGATTTAGACCCAAGGAATCTGATGGTGAAGTAGATTTTGGTTTTGACCAAGTTTGACAACGTAATTTACGTAGAAACCCAAATTAAGGCAACTTACTATCTGAGACTCTATTTTTGGGTCAAAATGGGTTCCAATGGTCAAATCAATGATACCAGACCTTATGGAATATTTTTATATGAATTTAGAAGGTTTAGGCGAATTATATACTGACTAGAACCTCCATTAGTTAAGCAAGTCTGAAGTTAGGGTTTTGGTTGTCCGTTAATTCTCGAAATGTAGGAAAACTTGTTTTTATCTATATGAACCTTCTTATTAGTCATTAATGCTCATTTGACCTTCATTTAACCCCTGAGAAACCCAAATAATTACTCTACATTTATAATATTCTATTAAAACTGTAGATTTGACCCTGATTTAATGCACTCTTCTTAGAAAGGATATGCAATGAATTATGACTCTCCGGTAGTTATGTAGGAGCAGTTGTCAATTAATTTTGACTAATTAAAGCTAGTTATGGTTGATGAAGATGTTATCATCATACCCCCATGCCTAACTTTTGCTAGTCCCTTAGCAAAATCTTATGAAAGGAACTGGAGTTCTAGACCATGCATTGATGTTCAGCTACCTGATTCTTATTACTTTTTAGAAATTAGGTCAGAATGCTAATAGTTGTCCTAGAGGTACTAAAGTATCAATCAAGATCCAAACCTGACCAGCTTCATCCTCAGTAGACCAGGAAGGTTTCTAAAGCCCGCAAAAACTACCCAGAGGTTCTTTGAACCCAGCGGTTAAAGCACCCATGCATAAACGTAATAGGTCCAGGTTCAATTTGACAGTGCATTTTTTTGTAAGAGAGAGGAATAGAAGTAGATTTTTCATTTGGAGAATTTTCTCTCTCTTTTCTTTTTAGATTTCCCTAGATCCAACCTCAAATTGGCCCTAAACACAGTCTATATTGGATAACTTGTCCCCACCAAGAATCCTCGAAAGGTCCCTGGCTTTCGATGCTTCGAGATAACACTGCCCATAGCAACCCGCAGAACCCTAGCTTTCGACACTTCGAGATAGTGTCACCTATGGCATTCTGTAGCTAAATTCAGGTCCTGGCAATCAACATTTCGGGATAATTTTACCCATGGCACCTGAACCAGCATAAGGTGTTTACATGCCTCCAGTAGGATATTTAGATATCCTAGAAGACAAGCATTGAGGAGATGATATGTTATTACACATCTTTGAGTGGAATTTCCCACCTCTCTACGCTGGGAACTCATCCAATCAACTTGTATTGTTGAGCTGCTCCTAAGCTAGATCTTGAGATGCTTTTTCATAACAGAACACTTTTGGCAGATTTTTCTTTGTTAAGTGCATTGTACCAAACTAAGTGTGTGATTTTGGGTTCTTAGGTTACCAAGTCCCGCAAACAAAAGGGCAAGCAATGAGGCCGAGTAATCCCTAAACCTTAGACCTAATACTTCAGCCTCACACTTTCCTCACCCTCTTGAGGACTAATCTAGATCTTAATGGATACATGAATGTTTAAGCCCTAAAGCAAGCCCAAGAGGCCTAAGATCGACACTCATACTAATCTCTTTGTCTCCTTGTTTTCATCTCAGGACTTAATTTTTGTTTTGATTAGGTCTAGAACTTAAGTAATTTTCATAATCAAGTGCTAATTTCTATCAATTTTGTTCTTGAATGTTGCTCCTTTTTGACATTTAAATTTTTTCCTCTTTTCCTCCTTATGAATGATATGTAATCAATTCTCAAAATTTTCCTCCCCTGTCCATTTTTTGTTCTTTTTCAATTTTTTTATTTTTATCAATTTTTGAATATGTATGTTTTTTGTGAGAACCCCTCAAAGAATTGAACTTCCATATGTCTACACTTTAACATGCCCCATACCTAAGTTTTGCAATGTCCTCTTTGTAAATCGAAGGGTATGAAATCAACTTGCTTCAAGGATTAGAACAGAATCAAATGATGGGTGAATGGGTCGGGATGACTATTGCAGATGATTTCAAGCTTTGACATAAGCACCAAAGGTGGAGTCGGCTGTTCTAAAGTTGAACTCAAAAGTGCAATAGGAGTGTAGCTCCAAAGATGATCAGAAACATCTCATGTTTTTGGAATGATGTCTTGCCTCTCGTTAAGTGCTAAATTCAATGTCTTCAGCTGAGCAAAAAATGAACAAGGAGAAGAGGTGGTCAAATCAAAGGAGTGCTATAGAACAAGCACCTTGAACAATAGCCTAGTTGGTCCAACCAAGTGCTTGTTCAGATCGATAGGTTAATGATGCAGCCCAAACCCAATCAGTCTGGTAGGTTGATGGATGTGAATCAAAAGATGTAGAGCCAACCAAATACTTTGAAGCTCAAACAGATATGGAAGTGAGAATCTGGGGTTTGGCTAAGTCAATTCAACCTAGTCAGAGTAGAGATCCTCAAAAGAAAATAGAGCTGTAAAGGATGTAGGAACCCTACTGATAGGATCAGAAAAGGATAAGGCATGGTTATTGGTTTGATCAGAGTTCGAAACCCAATTAAAAGATGGCGTAGAATCATATGTAATCGGATCAGAGGGAGGTGAATCAGAGTAGAAGTTGATTCCGGTGGCGGGTCAGGGTTGGGAATGGGTTTTGGAAAGCTCTGTATGTGGATTAGAAGATGTAGCTTCTATGAGATCTGTGTGTGTTGAGAGCTCCTCTAGAAAAGATTCAAAGGTAGGTACATCTAAAGAGTCTTCGTGAAGCACATCAAAATAAAAGGCAAATGCCTAGAGAGTGCTTATAGGATCATGGAAATCTAAGTCAATAAAAGATTCGAATTCTGGATTGCAGACACTCTCGGCACTTACTGTTTCTCACTCCTGTAGATCAAAAAGGAATGATTCCAACTCAATGGAACCCGATTTTGAATCAATGATCTCGAGATCAAGGACCTCAGAGTCAGAGTCGAAGAATGGATCATAGATACTGAGGTTGTAAATTAGTTCATAGTGATCAAGAAACAAAGGTTCTCTGAAATCAGAGTAAGATTCAAAATCATTGGAGAATTTGTACAGATCGTGCTCTGAACTTGATTCTAAATCGGAAGTTCCACCATAGAATGAATCAAGATGAGTAGAATCAGCAACTTCACTTGGATCTAACCTAATTGACGGAGAGATTCTCACTTAATTAAAATAGCAATAGAATGATATGCCGTTGTGTTTTACATGGTGGAAAATATCTCAATCAAAACTATCTATCAAACTTGACCACAATAAAGATGTCGCATCCACAGGGAGGAATAGACCAATAAATTCATGAGTCGAGGAATATACTATTCACAGACACTATCGCGACTTTAATGCAAGGAATATGCTATTTTAAATGGAGCTTGCAATTTCCTTAAAAGTTTAGGGGCATTTATGTAATTTTCACGTCAGGAATTAAGCTCCAAAAATATGTATATGATGCATGTGTAATGGCATATCATATAAATTTAACTTGCATGCAAATTTGATTTGAAATTCAAAGTTAAATGATGCACATAACACAAATGAAGTAATTTCTGGAAACCATAAGTGTATCAATGCAATGTGGCCTAAATAAAATATGAATATCCCAATGGAAATGGCATTAAATGTAAATATTAATTGAGAAGAAAACAGAGGATTTCTCCTCTCTCTTCCTCACGTGGATGGCCGTGCACGGTTGGCGGCGAGAGTCGACGGGGTGGTGAGGCTCAACGAGGGCTACGCAACGATGGTGATGCGGCGGCCGGATGTGGTCGGCGGCGGGGCGGCGGCGGCCGAACGAAGGAGAATGGCCGCCGGCCTGTTGCCCATATTGGGGGAGGTTAGCCACGCGTGGAGAGGGTAGGGCGCTGCTGCAACCCACGCGGCTGAGTGCTAGGTGCACGCGCACAAGGCATGCGCGGGAGTGGCCTACAGTGCCTGCAGGGTGCGGCTGTGGCATCTGTGGTCACCTGCGGGTGGCTGCGGTGCAGTGCTTGCTGGTGGCTACGGTGCAGTGCCTGCGGGCGATGGCGATGGCGTGAGGCATGCTACTTCCTGCGAGAGGGTGCCTGCGGGTGGGGCTTGCAGGGCACGGTAGGAGGTGAAGTAGTGCTGGAGGGTGCACAAGGGCGCCAGTGAGGGCGTGCGAGGGTACTGGAGGCGGCGCAGTGCCTGCGGGCGGTTGCTGGCTTGGGCGCTTGCGGGCGGTTGCAGCCTGCAAGCTGGCATGGGAGCAGCGCCTGTAGGATGTGCAAGGGCAAGCAGTGGAAGGCACTTGGTGAGGGCTGGTGTAGCGCTTGCAATGGAGAGGATGGTGCGGTGAGGCTGTGGCTTGCAAGGGATTGGCAGTGCAATGATGGCGGTGGAAGGTGTGCACAGTGCACGCTTGGTTCCACAGTGTCCACCCTCTCTACCATGGAGAAGGTGGAGAAGAAGGATATTCCCTCAGGGGGGGAAGAAGAACTGACCATCTCTCCTTTGCCCAGCCTCCTCTTAACTCCTCTCTCCCCGTGCCAGTTAAGGGATTTTCAAATCCCTTACTAATTTTGGCCGGCGACTACTGGGGGTGTTGAGGCCAGCCGGAGGTTGCGTGATTGTTGGGGGAAATTTATTTCACCCCCCCGTTCTTTTCCAACATTATTCCTACAATAACAAAACATAAAATAATTGCATATTAAGTTATAGAATGCGATAAAATAGATGTAAAATTAAATAATAATGCATGCAAACATTCTATAACCTAATGTAGTTTTTAACAAACCTAAAATGTAAGAATAAAGTTAACTTAGGCATAACAATAGTCCACTAAAATGGGATCATCAAATACCCCCTTGCCTAGGATTTGCTAGTCCATAGCAAAAAGGGAAAATAATAGAAGTAATCAGAAGATTTCTTGTTTTCTTCTTTCAAAACTTTAGAGATCCAAACAAATGTGAAGTGGTGATTGCCTAGGTAATAGATCCAAGTGAAAAAGCCAATTCGATTGGGAGTTCATACTTCATCCTTGGTAAATATTGCTGTCAGGATAGGCAACTACTTCCCTCAGAGATAAAGCAGAAAATAATATGTAATTTGACCTCGGCTTTTGGCTTAGGTAGGAGATATCGAGTTGAATGGATTTGTATTTGGTGGCACACACTCATCTGGTGCTACATGTAATCTAGTATTGCAGACTCTTGATTTCTAGACTATCAGACAAGTCAACTCTGAGAGAGGCTAAACAACTGTGCTCTCTTAATGTTCCTGGGCACTCACTCTTTTCTTTCTTTTCATTCTGAGATCACAAATCTCGCCAGATTAAGTAATTGTACTCACTGTTTGGTGGCCTCACATGGCATCCACACTTCAAATAAAGTCCCAATAACTCTACAACTAAGTTAGAGTCCTCAACCAATATTTGGGCCATCAGAAATACTGAAAGGTAGGTATGGGTCATATTTAGTGGAACGCGATAGGTGTTTTGTTTCCTCAGAAATAATGTTACAATGATAACCTTGGACTCTTTTCTTTTTCTTTTCTTTCTCTCTTTTCTTTTTTCTTTTTTTTTTATTGTTTCTTCTTCTTTTTCTTTTTCTTTTTCTTTCTTTATTAATCAACACAACACGATACAGACTTTTATTTATGAGGCATTATTAGGGATGATGACGGTCAAGAGGATATTGTGTGGCTTATTTGGTGGAAGTGCCTATTCTCGGCACCGGGAAGGAATGGATACGTCAGGCATATTTCTGACCTTTGACACTATTACCCTCCTTTAGCCGAGAACTCTATGAAGAACGGTCGTAACCATCCTCCATAGTCATAGCTTTATTAAGACTCCATCTCTATGTATCTGCCTTATTTGGTTACTCTCAAGAATTCACACAAAGTACGCTTACAGGAAAAGAGCGAAAACTATGCCTAACTCTGAAGTATCATCATCTAATTGTCCAAAACTTAGGAGTCCTTGCACTAGACATAGCGCACCAGTAATCTCTCTACTTTCATCTCACAAATATGAGGTGGATCTACTAGAAGATAGTATGCCTGACTCCCTATTAACTATCCAAGGCTTAGTAGACTACAAATGCTTGTTGGTTTTCTTTAAGGATCCATTACCCAGTCTATGTGCATGTGAAGTAAATGTACTAGATTCTAAATTTAAGAAATAATTCAAGAAGAAAAAACCTCTAATGACAAAGGTATTCTGCTAGGGACTATCCCAATCAGCTCAATAAAAGAGAAATCTTCTTTTTTTTTTTTATATGCTAACCTAAATGCATGAATACTTCCTAAAATGCAAAATGCACCGCCCCATGCCTAAATCCTACAATGTCCCCATTGTAAAATTAAAACAGGGGGAGAAAGGAAAGAAATCACCTGATGATGGTGTTATTCAGGCCGTTGGGTTGCCTCCCAACGAGCGCTGCATTTTCTGTTAGCAGCCAGACTTAGAAGGAACTTATAGGTTTGGTTCCAGACAAAAAAGGTTAGGCCCTAAAAATATGCGTAACAGCGCGGGCCTAGAAAACAGGTAGCCACGGATGTTGGCGAGCTGATGATGCATCGTAATCCCAAATTCTCACCAGAAAGTATGAAAGCAGAAAACCTCGTTGGCTACCTGGAGAGGTCTAGGAATAAGAAAGGGAATATGAGGAGGATAACAAGGATCCTCCAAAACAGGATGGGTTTTAAAAGATATAAACATTAATATTTGAAACCCTTGAATAGCAAGACTAAAAGTACAAGCATCAATCCACACTCGCCATTCTACCCAAGGATGTACTGGCCTGATAAGTTCTCTAGAAAGAATGTACATGGGCAGCGATCTGAGCCAAGGATTGGTTAGGGAGTATAAGGGTTGTTTGTAGTGTTGGAAGGTAATGTTTAAGTCCAATGAGGGCTTAGTCAGTGTCAGGTCCAATTCCAACAATGATTCAGATTGTGTATACTCCCTAACAATTGTAGACAATTTCACATTACCCTACCTAGCATTAATGATCGGAGTCATACTTGAATCAAGGGGAGACTCTAAATTACAACTCTTTGATGGCAGGGTCAAAATATCAGAATCCTTATCATTAAGCTCATCCCCGGACTCGTTTCTTCACTGAAATTTTTGTCAAGGTGTGATTCATTAGGAGTTGGATCAGTATCCTCAATTATTCCCAAAGGAGAATCAGTCTTAATGTTTTGGAGCAAGCCTATATCACTGAATTTGTTATTCTTCTCGGGGTATAAATCCTCAATTGACGTGTTTTGTCCCCGAGAGTCTCCCCTAGGCTTCTCACCATTTTGTTTGTCCTCCTCTAATATCAACTCCTATTTCGATAGAGGATGACTCTCAAAAGAAGGGAGGAATCTGGATTTCATCATATTATTTATATCCTCTGGAGGTAAATCCTCAAATAATAAATAATTCCCTTGTGATTCACTCCAAATTTTCAGTCCAGGTTCCTCTATTGGGGCATCCTCATCCTCTGAAATAGACTCTTCATATCCCTGAGACCAAACTTGATCTAATTCATCCTCCATTCCCTTAGGGTCACCTTCATTGGGTGCATTTAAATTCTCCGGATGTGAATGGTATGTGTTGATTCCCTAAGAGGAGGGTCAGGAGTAGCCTCACTAAGGGTAGAATGGAATTCCACCAGATAATTAGTAGGGGAAGTGATAGGAACAATACAACCTTGACCCGGGTTGGTAGGGGTAAGGAGAATACTGTCATTGGGGTCAAGGTCTTCAAGAGGTACCATCTTCCCTTGCTTTTGAATCCAATATAGCTCGAGTGGATAATCACTATGATCGTTCTCCTCTAGCAGCCATGTCTTATTGGGAGAGTCTAAGTGATAGCTACATAAAACTGGATCCCTATTGTCGTTGGGTTCCTCAGAATTATTTTCATGATCATGGTCGTATGGGTAGGGATCAGAATTACTGGGAAGAATGTAGCTAAGCTGTTTTATTTCTTCATTTAACTATTGACTATTCCTCAACATCTCTCCCATGGATTCCATCATTTCCTTTTGCTATTTTTGCATTTCTATCACAAAAGAGGAGAGGCTACTATTATCAGGTTAGGGAGGTAGTCAATTTCAGGCTCTGGTTGCCTAGGGGTATTGGTCCAACCTCGATACGGAAAATCATGAAGGGTGAGAGGATTGGGTGTTTGCATAGAAGTAGGGATTCCAGGGTTGGAAAATCCCGCTCCTAGGCTCTGCTCAAAAGTGGGAGTTATCAGGCTGGTACTCCCAGGATAAGAATAAGAATGATCCCATGAATTGTCAATGTACCCATCAAAGGATAAATACCCTCGAGGCATGGGATCCTGGTTAAAAGGTGGGAAGTATTGACTCTAATAATCTAAATGATAGGAGTAAGGGTGATCCATTTCTTTAAGCAAAATAGTTTTAACTCTCTTAGGATTTAGAAGAATTTAGAACACAAGTAGAAACTTCCAAGAGAGTTCTACTGTCAAAGCAAACACAAATTCAGTGGGATCTATTTTTAGTAGATTGTAGGTCTTAGAATTAAATGTTCAGTTGGTGGCCAAACAAGTTTTGCACAAATTATGCTTCCTAGGCCAACCTTCGCTGGTGCCTATAACCTACTCGCAAGGGATGGAAGTCTCAAATCGAGCCCACACACAAGGAACCGAAGTAACTTGGTGGATAGGGCTTGTTGATTTCCTACTAACTTTCCTTGTGGTGCAAAAGTGGAGAGGTAGAAATTTATCTAGTGACATTATGTGTCGAGTGCATAGTGTCTCAGGTGTGCAAATATACGATCGTGTTTTGAGTTTTAAAATTTCGCAGACAAGATCCTTTTGCACACAATTTTAAGTCACAGATTTTAAGGTGCAACCTCTTAGCAGTCCCAATGTTTAAAGTGACCACTGAATTAATTTGATTCAATCACTTTAGTGGTCTTAGATTTAGGTTCAATGCAAATGCATGACAGGTAATTGATGCTCAAGAGAAGACATACCTTACTCCATTTCTCTTCATGCAAGAATGTATGCAATGTAGGAAAATAAACTAGATGCTGCTCATTCAGTCCTAGATGGTCGTCTTATAGATATGTAGCTTCTAGTAGGTAGTTCGATTTTTTTTTCTATAAAATAATAAGCAAACATACCTAATCTAACTAGCTAACTGACATGTAGTTGAAACAATTCAAATAATCCTATAATCTAAATAAATGGGAACACGCTCCCTAAAATATGCTCCTGCATACAAGAGCGATAAGAAATCAAGAGGCACTAGGAACACGTTCCCAAAAATACCTGACAAGGGTCCAAAAGATGGAAATTAAATTCTAATGTCTATCTAAACTAAATCTAACAAAGATCTACTGACTAAATCAAAAAGCAACCTTCTCCGTAAGCCTATGCGCGTGGGATTAAGGCCCATGTGTTCCTGTTGCTGGCCTCCAGGTGGCGTCAAGGTCCACCAAAAAGATCATCTCTACCATGTGCGTCGTTTAAGGTCAATGTCGTCGCTCTGCTACGCCTGTTGCCCCGTTAGATTCCTCACACAATAAAAAAATATGATCAAACAACTTTGCAACTCAGAATATTCAAAAAAAATGAAGTGAACATATTGCATCTATTCCCTCCCCGGCAACGGCGTCATTTTGACGAAGAGATTCTCGCTTAATAAAAATTTTAATAGAATGATATGTCGTTGTGTTTGATGTGGTGGAAAATCTCCCAATCAAAACTATCTATCAAATTTGACCACAATAAAGATGTCGCATCCACAGGGAGGAATAGACCAATAAATTCATGAGTCGAGGAATATACTATTCGCAAACACTATCGCGACTTTAATGCGAGGAATATGCTATTTTAAATGGAGCTTGCAATTTCCATAAAAGATTAAGGGTATTTATGCAATTTTCATGTCAGGAATTAAGCTCCAAAAATATGTATATGATGCATGTGTAATGGCATATCATATAAATTTAACTTGCATGCAAATCTGATTTGAAATTCAAAGTTAAATGATGCACATAACACAAGTGAAGTAATTTCAGGAAACCATAAGTGTATCAATGCAATATGGCCTGAATAAAATATGAATATCTCAATGGCAATGGCATTAAATGTAAATATTCATTGAGAAGAAAACAGAGGATTTCTCCTCTCTCTTCCTCGCGTTGATGGTCGTGCATGGTTGGCAACGAGACTCGACGGGGTGGTGAGCCTCGACGATAGCTATGCAAAGGTGGTGACGTGGCGGCTGGACTGAGGAGAATGGCCGTCGGCCTATTGGCCCTGTTGGAGGAGGTTAGCCACATGTGGAGAGGGTGGCGCTGCTGCTCCAGCCTACTGGGTGCATGCACGCAAGGCATGCGCGGGAGTGGCCTACAGTGCCTGCAGGGCGTGGTTGTGGTGTCTGTGGTCACTTGCGAATGGTTGCGATGTAGCGCCTACGGGCGATGGCAATGGCGTGAGGCGTGCTACTACCTGCGAGCGCTAGTGCAGCGCGGCGACGCCTACGAGCAGGGCTGGCAAGGCACGGTGGGAGGTGAAGCAGTGTTGGAGGGCGTGCAAGGGCATTGGTCAGGGTGCGCAAGGGTGCTGGGGGGCACAGTGCCTGTGGGCAGCTCCTGGCTTGGGAGCCTGCGGGCGGTTGCGGCCTGCGAGCTGGCGTGGGGGCAGCGCCTGCAGGATGCGCAAGGGCAAGCGGTGGAAGGCACTTGGTGAGAGCTAGTGTAGTGCTTGCAATGGAAAGGATGGTGCAGCGAGGCTGTGGCTTGCAAGGGATTGGCAGTGCGGTGATGGCGGTGGAAGTTGTACACAGTGCACGCTTGGTTCCATAGTGTCCTTCCTCTCCACGGTGGGGAAGGTGGAGAAGAAGGATATCCCCTTAGGGGGGAAAGAAGAACCGACCATCTCTCCTATGCCCAGCCTCCTCTTAACTCCTCTCCCCCCATGCCAATTAAGTGATTTTCAAATCCCTTACTAATTTTGGCCAGCGGCTGTTGGGGGTGTTGAGGTTGGCCGAAGGTTGCGTGATTGTTGGGAGAAATTTATTTCAACCCCTGTTCTTTTCCAACATTATTCCTACAATAACAAAACATAAAATAATTACATATTAAGTTATAGAATAAGATAAAATAGATGTAAACTTAAATAATGATGCATGCAAACATTCTATAACTTAATGTAGTTATTAACAAACCTAAAAGGTAAGAATAAAGTTAACTTAGGTGTAACAATAGTCCATTAAAATGGACTCATCACTAATTTCTGATTCTGAACTCAAAAAGGTGTCCTTATTAGGCAAGGGCTCAGGTTCTTGGTTCCTAGGATAGACCTAATTGAGTCCTAGCTCTTCCAACCCGTCGGTTTCTATAGCATAAATTGGTTTGACTTTCGAGAAATCAATCTGTATCTCTGAGGTAGTTGGAGAGGTCTAATCATAAAATATCGGCCCACAATCATAAGCTAGATTAAAAATCTGATTCTCATCACATTATGCCTCATGATTATCCCAAATAGGCTCAAATCTATATTCTAGGATAAGGGTAAGGATTGGATCACCAGAATCCAAGCTAGGCTCTATGGGGATGTCAGAATCATTGTTGAGAATCACCTTATGAGAACAAGGAGCAAAATTTACATTCTCGAGAGGTTCTGACTCAATTTCATCATTATAGGTTTCTGGGAATTCATGGCTTAGGTTCACGATTTTCTTGGGCTGGTGATAAACGCCAGTTTATCATCAATCTTATGCATTAAAACAAGCCTAGCTCTTAGGATTTTACTCCACAAATGAGTTTTTGGGCTGCATTTAGGCATTCACTAGGTTAGGTAGCCATTGCATTTTCTTTTGTTATTCGAATGTGTTTTTGTGTGTCTGGGATGAACAGATATACAGATCCCTAAAACCCTAGCACTCAAGAAGGCAATTGGTGAAGGAGTTCAGACTCCCTGGAACTTAGCTTGATCCTACTCACCACAGCTGGAACCTAGCTCACTTTAACTATGGTTAGCTCATCATAGCTCCATTCAGCTAATCTCAGCTGAATGGCAGCTCAAGAGAGTTCATCATAGCTCACCCTAGCTCAAGTTAGTTCATATCCAGCTCAACTTAGCTGAGTCTAGCTCATCTCAGTTCCCACTAGTCCACGGGGAGCTCTTGCTAGCTCAGTTGAGTTGACGGGAGTTCACCCCAACTCAGACCCAACTACATCCAGCTCCACTCAACTCCAGCCAGCTGAAGAAGAACTCATCCCAGCTCAGGAAGCTCAAGTCCAGCTCCCGAGGACTCAGCTTAACTCAACATAATTGAGCTAAGCTACCTTAGATGCCTTAACCAGCTTGATCCTCCCCGGGAGCACCAGACCTAGCTCACCTCAGCTCATTATGGTAGAAGCCATCTCACTTTAGCTTGGCTTAGTAGCTAGCAAAGAACTAGCAAGCTAGGCCAGCTAAAGTAGATCCATGACAGCCTCTTCAGCAGTAGCCAGCTCCAGTTTCAGCTCCAAACTTCTCCTCCTCAACTCCCCTCTCCAAACCCTAGCTCCAACACCTCCTCCTCTACTCCTCCATTAGCTAAGCTAGCTAAGCTTAGCTTAGCTTAGCTTAGCTTAGCTATGCTCCAACTTCCTTGTCTTATACCACCCCAAAAACCCACCTAACAACTCCACTCAACTAGCTCCACCTAAGCTCCACATAAGCTAACCTACTTGGCACCAACCTAGCCTACCCACCACCTCCAAAAGACACCTAAAAGTGGTGCCAAAACCACCCTAACTACCCCCATGTTGGCGCCACTTTTCCCTCCAAAATTCCCTTTCATCTCCACCACACAATTCCCCTTAAACTCATCTCCACCCTCCACATAACCACACCTTCTAGAAGCCTTAAAGTTGGTGCCAACCCATGACACCTTTCCATGGTTGGTACCACTTTTAGGTGCCTCTTGACCAACCCTAACTATCCCCCTTGCACCCCTTAGGTGGCGCCAACTATCCTTAACCCTAGGATCATCTAACCACCTCCATCCAACCATCTTAGCCCTCCATTTCAAGAGGCACCTTAACCCCTAACCCTACCCTATAAAAAGACCACTACCCACCACCATTCAATCCATCCTTGGCTAGCAAATTCACTCTCATATTCTACCTAGAAGCCCATGCCCAAGAGAGAAGAAGAAGAAGAAGAAGATTAAAGGGATATTCTGTCTCTTTGGTGCCTTCCCCTCTTCCCTTCTCTCTTGAGTCACGCCAGCCAAAGGAGAAGCCAGGCAAGGAAGATCTTTGGAGGAGATCTTGAAGGTGGTCCACGCCACCTTGGAGGAGAGCTTGAGGGTGGTGCATGCCCACCCCTTGGAGGAGAGCATTGAAGGTGGTAGCATCCACCTTGGAGGAGCTCTCAAGGAGAAGAAGGAGGCCCTCTTTTCAAGCCAAGGAGCAGCTAGGCTTGGAGCAAGAAGACTCCCTTCTTCACCAATTTTTGCAAGAGGATTTGTGTTTCTTTTCTTGCTTTTTTATTTTTTCATTTTTAGTAGAAGCATTCCTCTACTTTTCTTGGAAAAAGGACACAAATTCTAGTTAATCAAATTGCCTTCTTTTTTACTTTCATTGCAATTGTTGTTTTGGTTCTAGCATTTGTTTCACCTCTTCTTCCTAATTACTCTAGGCCTCCACCTGCCTAGAGTGAGCTTAGGAAGAGGATATATCTATCTTTTAAGTTGTAGTTAAGCAATTATAGGTGTTAGTACTTTCCACTACAATTCGCACTTTGCCCGTATTATTTCAAAACACAAAAAAATTATATATATTTAAAATACCAAAAAGAAAATTGAGATGTGTTTTTAGTAAGAGAATTGAATTGCAATTTTTTCCTCCTTGGACGACCCAAGATACTGCCCTATCTGGGATATTAATTTAAAAGCGAAAGTGGATTTGCACGTTGCAAGGACACTAAATTGCCTAATTAACAAACCGTGTATTTTCGTTATCACTTTTTGGCACCGTTGCCGAGGAGGCACGTCTTTGCTATTCTTTATCCTCTTGCTTGAAGTAGATCTCATCCCCTTCTCTTTCTTCTCTTTCGTGTGTGCACGAACTATTGTAGGAAGAAAGCAGGAATCTATAAGCGAGAGCTCAAAGTTCCTTTTCTTCCCGCAGAATTCAAGTAGGTTTCTCTTTCTAGTCACATAATTAATCAAAAACTATCAAAATACACTAAACCTGGCTTTCAGGACCCTAAACAACTTGATTAAGTGGAGTGGTGCATTTTAAAATCCATTGTTTGCATGAATGCTTCTTTAACACCACTCCATTGCAAGTATTGGTGTTCTATTTTTCGGGTCCAGATAAAAATCACTTTCTAACACCTCAGGCCTCCTAAAATCATAAAATTTCATGCAATGGTTCCAAATTGAGTTAGGAACATCTTCTCCAAATTTCTAATCAATTGGCTTTCTATTTAATTTTTAACAATTCGTGGACTATAGAGGGGTCACACCCTCTAATCTTCCTGTTTTGCTAAAGTCCATGAATTTTTAGAATTTTTATACTCATCCAATTTTCATGAAATTTAGCTTTATGGAATCCTTGTCAAATTTTACACATCATATAAAATCATCAAAATTTTCTGAGGTTGGCGATAATATTGAAAAGTCCAAAATACCCACGAGTATCATTTCTAGAATTCAACACTAGTACAATTAAAAATTCAAAACAATTATCAAATAAATTCCTGAAATCTTACAAAATTCTTTTCTAGAATCCTTGTTTGATTTCACTCAAGGTAGTAGTGTTGGTTACATTGTTTGGACCACTATCTATTCAGAAAACTTAAAATAAACTCATTGGTAGTTAAATTTCTGTCTTAGGAACAATTGACTTAGGGTTTCCTTCTTTCTTTTTAGAGACTCAATTTAAAGGAAATATACAATCACCAATACAACTTATTTTTCCTTTCATTGTGGAATTTCAAACTTGTTTGAAAATTTAACCAGAGAAACCCTAAAAAATAAAATTGTGTGACAACTTAATTTTCATTGGAGCCACTCTCCAATTCCTACACACACACAGAAAAATCGAAATAACAGGGCAACAACCCAATTAACGCCCTCCACATTCCATGTGCACTGTAGTATCCTAGACCTAATTAAAACTTGCAGCAACTTGACCCCTAAGGCTTCATCAACTTAGGCTTGCTATCTAGGTCTTAAGTTTTCTTTAGTTAGTACCAATTCTGCCATCTATATCTGGTGTTCAGGCTGAGGGGCCATGTCAAATGACAAACGCAGGTTTGTACAAGTACCTAGGGTTTTCCCTGGGAAACGTTTGGGCCCAAACCTCCCCTTAAGCAACTTGGCTAGATTTGTTGATAGAATGGGTATTCACTGTTGACTACTTATTTCCTATATAGACCAAGTCTTAGGTTTATTATTAGGGAGTCGCATTTAAGTTAGGTCTAGTTTTGGTTGTTTGAATTGCACACTTTCTCTCATCTCTTTCTCTTCTCCTCCCCTCCAATTCTTCCCAAGTAGTGCATGCACGGGCGACGGTCTCGAAAACCAAACCTCGAGGGACCATCTGATTTCACCCCCCGCAGCAGAAAATCATTATTTTCTTCCCCCTCCTCTTATAAAAAAATGGAGAACCCAGGAAGCCATCAAAAAATATTCTGCTTCCACTTCTAACCCGTCAGCCGACCCACAAGCTGACTTCACCCTCCCTCACCTCCTAACTTCGAGCAACCAGAAATACCTGCAGGGCCAGGTGGCCCTCCAATTATAACCCAAAATACAAATCCGTTTGCATTAATGGTCGACCATTTGGCTCGACTACAACAAAATCAAGAAGATCTAGCTAAGACTGTTATAAACCTAGCTAATCAAGGACAAAATCCACCACCCCGCCAACAGCCTATCATTCCTCTTAAGGATTTCTATGATCCTTCCAATTATGAGGAAAGACCAGTGGTGGTCATACCATAAGGGGATTTCGAGATCAAACCAGCCATTCTAAACCTTATCAAGCATTTTCATGGTCTTCCAAGAGAGGACCCTTTTTGTCATCTCAAGGAATTAACTATCCTCGCTCAAACCACTCGTTCCCACAATGTGCAGGAAGATGTGTGGTTAATGAGACTTTTTCCTCTCTCTCTTAAAGACAAAGAATCTCATTGGTTTAGAACGGTTGGGAGCCCTATTACCACCTAGCCCCAATTAAAAGGCTCTTTTCTTAAAAAAAATTTTCCGATCAGTCGAACGAATGCGTTAAGAAGATCCATAAGGACCTTTCAACAAAAAATTGGTGAACCCCTCCACGAAGCCTGGGAAAGATTTCAGGAACTTCAAAGAAGTTGTCCCCACCATGAAATTCCACAATGGCAGTTAGTGTAGATCTTCTATCATGGATTAGAAGATCAATTGAAACGATTTGTGGATGCCTAATGTGGGGGCAATTTTCTTAACAAAGACGTTGAAAGTGTCTATCTTCTCTTTGAAGAAATGAGTGAAAACTCATTTAACATGACTTCAATGGACACTTTTGGTAGATCACAAAACCCCAGACACGGAGTCCATGAAATTGACTCCAAATCTACCTTTGTTCCAGTCACGCAAGATGATCTATATATGTTAGCTCAACGACAGGACCAGATGCAAATTCACCAAAAGAAAATGGATGAAAAGCTCACAAACTAACAAGCTCCACACATCCACTCTCCACACACTAATCCCCCACACATTCTCCGAAGAGAAAATCTACACAATATTGATGCCACATCTGCTGGCCAGCAATTTTCGGCTGATTTCCCACAAGATTTGATCGGGAATTTTGATCAAACTATTTTTGATCCCACCTTGAAAAATATTTATGCTCTCTAGGAGCAATTTAGAAACCCCTCCAACACTTCCAATCAAAACTGGAGGACTAACCCGAATCACTCCTGGAAAAACCCGAATCCAATTCCTTTTCCCAAACAAAACTATTTTGGGAATTATGGGCAACCTATGTATCATCCTGGACCATCCCAGGATGATATTAATAATCAGGTCATGAAAACTCTGCAAGGAATGCAGACTCAAATGACAGAAGTAACCCGCATGATTACCAAATTGCAACACCAAGTTAAGGTTACTCCTGATCATCGACCTATTGGGAATTTACCTTCCCAACCCATGCCCAACCCAAATAATCAAAGGAATCAATTCCAAGGTGGATATCCCAATCAACTCGTTCAGCCAGCACCTCAGCATCCACCGGGTTTCAATAATAGCCAGGCCCCCTGTTCTCATCCTAGAAAGAACCAGACTGCAAATGCAATTACCTTGAGGAATGGGAAAACCACTCACAATCCCCTACTTGTTAAAGAAACCCGCTTTAATGAAACATAGATTAACTCTTCCCCTCCTATTGTTCAGGAACTAATTCATGCAAAATAGGGAAACCCTGCCCCATTTCCACAAGCCCTCCACTCTTCAAATAAGAAAAAGAAGAAATTCGAGCCCACTGAGAAGGAATTAATGGATTTATTTAGGCAAGTAGAAATTAATATCCCTCTCCTAGATGCCATTAAATATATCCCTGCCTAAGAAAAATTCTTAAAAGATTTATGTACTCCGAAAAGGTAGCCAGAAAATTTAGGAAAGGTGATTCTTCCAGAGACAGTCAGCTCAGTTGTGTAGAGCCGACTGCCGTTTATGAGAAAAGATCTTGGCACCCCCTAATCCAAGTTATCATTAATGATACCTCATTTGATCACGCTTTGTTAGATCTTGGTGCCTCAATTAATCTTATCCCCACAGTTGTTTTTGAGGAATTTAAGATCGGTGAATTGAAGCCTGTTGTGGTTACCCTCTAATTAGCCGACCGATCTACGATTAAACCAAGGGGAATTGTTGAGGATGTTCTTGTCTGGGTCAAAAATTGTCTATTCGCAGTAGACTTTTTAGTCCTAGACATAGAGGTACTTGAAGCACTAAAGTTTGCCCCCATTATTCTTGGAAGACCATTCTTAGCCACCACTCGTGCCAATATTGATTGTGATTCTGCAAAGATGAAGATCATGTGTGCCGATGAATCTGTAACCCTAGACATTTTTCAAGCTTCTAGGCAGTTCCAAGAACCAGATTTCTTTGATGATTCGGATTCAGAAATAGAAAACATTGTGGAGAAAACTTTGCAGATTTCCCATTTAGGTTCCTATTTTGCTGTCAATACGGTTCCTGAACAATCCACTTTTTCTCACCATTCCACCCCAACCACATGTCCAGCTAACATTCCAGCTGACCCTTTCACTCTCACCTCACCTTTAACCCACAAAGCAGAAACTCTTTTGGAGCCGAGCCCACAATTGGAATTAAAACCTTTGCCCAACTCCCTTAAATATGTCTTCCTGGGTACTAATCCGACCCTACCCCTGATTATAAATTCTGGACTTACCGGGGCACAAAGCACAAACTCCTCCAGGTTTTGAGTAAATATAGGAAAGCTATTGGCTGGGCCCCTTCTGATCTTAGGGGTATTCATCCGTCCTATTGTACGCATCGTATATATTTAGAGGACGATTCTCACCCCTCCCGCCAACCACAAAGGCTCTTGAATCCTATTATGCAGGAGGTGGTAAAAAAGGAGATTATTAAGTGGCTAGATGCGGATATCATCTACCCCATTTTTGACAGCTCCTGGGTTAGTCCAACACAAGTTGTCCCCAAAAAGGCTGGACTAACAGTTGTCACTAATGATAATGGGGAAAATGTAGCCACTCGAACAGCTTCTTCTTTGCACGTGTGTATCGATTATCGAAAATTAAACACTGCCACCAAGAAGGACCATTTCCCGCTCCCTTTTATTGATCAAATCTTGGAGCGGTTAGCCGGACGGGATTTCTGGACGGTTATTCCAGCTATAATCAGGTAGCGGTTCATCCTGAGGACCAGGACAAAACAACTTTCACCTGCCCCTTCGGAACCTTTGCTTTCCGAAGGATGCCCTTCGATCTTTGCAATGCACCTGCAACTTTTCAAAGGTGCATGCTTGCAATTTTTTTAGACCTAGTGGGTGAATATTTAGAAGTCTTTATGGATGACTTCTCTATTTTTGGAGATTCTTTTGACCATTGTCTCAAAAACCTTAAAAGAACTCTCCAAAAATGCATAGAAGTTAATCTGGTCCTCAGCTGGGAAAAAAGTCATTTCATGGTCCAAGAAGGTATTGTATTGGGCCATGTTATTTCAAAGCAAGGAATCGCAGTAGATAAAGCAAAAATAGATGCTATATCTAGGCTCCCACTTCCCACTACTATCAAACAGATCATATCCTTTTTGGGTCATGTGGGTTTCTGCTGTCGATTCATACAAAATTTTTCCCAAATCTCCAAGCCCTTAAGTCAGCTTCTCACTAAAGACTAGCCATTTGATTTTAATAATAAGTGCCTGGAGAGTTTTTTGAGGTTGAAGAAAGAGGTTACTGAGGCACCAATATTGCAGGGACCTAATTGGAATAGTCCCTTTGAATTAATGACAGATGCCTCAGATTTTGCTGTTGGGGTCGTTCTAGGGCAAAGAATTGGCAAGAAGCCCGTTGTGATCTATTATGCTAGAAAAGCCATTGATGATGCACAACGGAATTACACGGTTACTGAAAAGGAACTGAAAGTTCCCTACTAGGATTCAAATTGCAAACGTTAAATAACACGTGTTTTGTTATCATCAAAACAAATGATCGTGGTGCTCTAGCACCAACAGGAACTTCTTGCCATTGTATTTGCCTTAGAAAAATTTAAATCTTATCTGTTGGGGTCACATGTCACTTTATATACCGACCACTCAATAATTAAATATTTGTTGACAAAGAAAAATGTGAAACCTAGCCTTATCTGTTGGATTCTGCTGCTCCAGGAATTACCTGGAAATCAAGGATAAGGTGGGATTGCACAATGTAGTGGCCCACCATCTCTCTCGTCTTATGACAAATGACATAATGACCCCGCCAGATCATTTCCCCGATGAAAGCATTTTAGCTGCCACAACCCTCCCTTGGTTTGCGCCCATTGCAAACTACTTAGCAACAGAACGAATCCCCGCTGATTGGCCAAAAACAAAATGGGATAAGTTCTTTGCTAATATTAAATATTATTTTTGGTAGGAGCTCGACCTTTTCCGCATTTGTGCCAATCAGGTCATTCGACGATGTGATCCCGATTCTGAAATCCATGATATTTTGACACATTGTCAATCAATGGCCTATGGCAGACATTTTTCGAGCAAGAAAACTGGACCTAAAATCCTTAATGTGGGATTTTATTGGCCCAGCTTGCATAAAGATGCTCATGACTTTGTTCTGTCCTGTGTGCGTTGCCAGAGCATCGGCAACATGACTCGAAAGGATATGATGCCCCTTAATCCTATTTTAGAGGTTGAAATTTTTGATGTTTAGGGCATCGACTTCATGGGACCATTCATCAACTCTTGTGGGTATTTATATTTATTAGTCGCAGTCGACTATGTTTCTAAATGGATAGAAGCAATACCTACCCGCACTAGTGATCACAGTGTGGTTGTCGAATTTCTTATGAAAAATATTTTCTCAAGATTCAACATACCAAAAGCCATTATCAGTGACGGAGGCTCACATTTCACCCACTCACAATTCCGTCACCTTCTTTCTAAATATGGGGTAAATCATAAAACCCCCAAACAAATGGCCAGGCTGAAGTTTCTAACCGAGAAATTCAAAATATTTTACAAAAGACGGTTAGGTCCGACCATAAAGATTGGTCCACCAAATTGGACGACGCTTTATGGGCCTACCATACTGCTTTTAAAACCTCGCTTGGCATGTCTCCCTTCCGTCTGATTTTTGGGAAGGCATGCCATCTCCCGGTAGAATTAGAACATAGGGCTTTTTGGGCAATAAAACAACTCAATATGGATTTATCTGACGCCGGTAACCATAGAAAATTACAATTAACTGAATTGGAAGAATTATGTAATTTTTCCTATGAAAATGCGAGGATTTATAAAGACCGAACAAAGAAATTTCATGATAAATATATTGTTCGGAAACACTTTAACGTTAATCAACGCGTTTCGCTTTACGATGGGAGATTACATCTTTTTCCTGCCAAGTTAAAATCTAAATGGACTGGCCCCTTTATTCTCCACAAAACGTATCCATACGACGCTGTTGATCTTTTTGATCCAAAAACTAATTCGACCTTTCAAGTCAATGGCCAACGTTTAAAGCCCTATTTTGATCATACGCCTAAAATTTCGTCTGAATCTTTTAATTTTACTGAGCCAGCCACCCTTGATCACTAATGCGCATTACGCCCGGCTGAATGGCGTAAAAGAAAGCACTGGATGGGAGGTAACCCATCATTTTTTCCTGCTTTCTTTTTTTTCTTCTTTTTCCAGGTTTTGATCATCCTAAACCCGACCGTTCTTCACTAAGATGGTCCCTTTTTCCCTCCTAATGCATGAGGACATGGCATATCTTAAAGCATAGGGGGGTGTTTTTAAATTTGATGATCGATTTAGGATTTTCAAAACCTAAAAACATGCATTTTTCTTTAGTTTATTTCCATCTTGCATACCCAAAAAAAATAAAAATATTGAAAACTTTTTGAGGAAAAATTTTGAAATCTGGACTAAGGTCGAAAAATTCACTTTTGGTACAATGGGATTTAATCTTTAACAAACTAAGGATGAGGATATGGATCTGATCATTAGAATTTTAGGATCTATTTTTAGACTAGATCAGATATCCTTCTCTAAAATTCCACCTGAACTCATGATAGTTCAGGTGACTTGATCCTATTTTGTAATACGGAAAGTATTTGACTTAGTTTCTGATTCAAAAACTTGCATGTCTTGAGAAACTTCTTGTGTCAAATTTCACACACAAGCCAACACTTAAAAGCAACTAAAAATTTGAAGAAACTCCCTTGTTTAGACTTAGTAAAAGTTTGAAGCAGATCATTGGTTTGAGTTCCCACTGCTGAGAAGGAGGAAAATGCCTCCTTTGAGGATGCGATGTCAACAAGTTACCGCCTTGACGCTGCTCTATATCTATATTTCATATCTTTAGACGGAGCATTAAAGTGCATTTTAGCAGCTCAAGTGTCTTGGACGGTGCTCTACCTATAGTGTCGGAGCAAGAGCTTGAGTTTGCTTGGAACGCCCCTTTACACCGCACCGTGTTTTGTGGTTCTGAGCTCCTGGGTGATGTCATGGATAGTGCTATCCCGAAGTACTGGCGCCAGAGCCCCCTCGAGGAATGGAAACAGGAATGATGATCCCGACACATCTGTTGTAAGACTAAGCTAAAAATAAGCATGGGGGAGAAAATAAATAAATAAATAAACACGCCCTTATAAATGTTGGCTTTTCACAAGCACAAACACAAGATTTTAAAAGATTTTGCAAGTTGCGAATCTGATTCATGAGCTAGAAAAATCCTAAAAACAAAAAAAATCAAGTCATCTGAATTAATAAGGGGTTAATTTGTGAATTTTCTAGAGGATATATTGATCCTATTTTGTCTAATGGTTGGATCCAAAAACAAATCCCGATGTTTATTTTTAACAAATCCCGTACCTCCTGTGTTTTGATTTACCAAGGTCCCTTAATCTTTTTTCTCCTCAAAAGTCAAAAAAATTAGATATCCCAAAAATTTCATTTCCAAAAAAAAAAATTTTGAAGTTTTGCTAAGAGACTAGCAAAAGATAAGCATGAAGGAGTGATAAACGTTAGTTTATCATCATTCTTATGCATTAAAACAAACCTAGCTCTTAGGATTTTACTCCGCAAATGGGTTTTTGGGCTGCATTTAGGCATTCACTAGGTTAGGTAGGCATTGCATTTTCTTTTGTTATTCGAATGTGTTTTTGTGAGTGTCTGGGATGAACAGATATACAAATCCCTAAAACCCTAGCACTCAAGAAGGAAATTGGTGAAGGAGTTCAAACTACCTGGAACTTAGCTTGATCCTACTCACCACAGCTAGAACCTAGCTCACTTTAACTATGGTTAGCTCATCCTAGCTCCATTCAGCTAATCTCAGCTGAATGGCAGCTCAAGAGAGTTCATCATAGCTCACCCTAGCTCAAGTTAGTTCAGATCCAGCTCAACTTAGCTGAGTCTAGCTCATCTCAGTTCCCACTAGTCCACGGGGAGCTCTAGCTAGCTCAGTTGAGTTGACGGGAGTTCACCCCAACTCAGACCCAACTACATCCAGCTTCACTCAACTCCAGCCAGCTGAAGAAGAACTCATCCCAGCTCAAGAAGCTCAAGTCCAGCTCCCGAGGACTCAGCTTAAGTCAACACAGTTGAGCTAAGCTACCTTAGATGCCTTAACCAGCTTGATCCTCCCCGGGAGCACCAGACCTAGCTCATCTCAGCTCATTATGGTATAAGCCAGCTCACTTTAGCTTGGCTTAGTAGCTAGCAAAGAAGTAGTAAGCTAGGCCAGCTAAAGTAGCTCCATGACAGCCTCTTCAGCAGTAGCCAGCTCCAGTTTCAGCTCCAGACTTCTCCTTCTCAGCTCCCCTCTCCAAACCCTAGCTCCAACACTTCCTCCTCTACTCCTCCATTAGCTAAGCTAGCTAAGCTTAGCTTAGCTTAGCTTAGCTATGCTGCAACTTCCTTGTCTTATACCACCCCAAAAACCCAACTAACAACTCCACTCAACTAGCTCCACCTAAGCTCCACATAATCTAGCCTACTTGGCACCAACCTAGCCTAACCACCACCTCCAAAAGACACCTAAAAGTGGTGCCAAGACCACCATAACTACCACCTTGATGATGCCACTTTTCCCTCCAAAAATCCCCTTCATCTGCACCACACAATTCCCCTTAAACCCATCTCTACCCTCCACATAACCCCACCTTCTAGAAGCCTTAAAGTTGGCGCCAACCCATGGCACCTTTCCATGGTTGGCGCCACTTTTAGCTACCTCTTGACCAACCCCAACAACACCCTAGCACCCCTTAGGTGGCGCCCACCATCCTTAACCCTAGGATCATCTAACCACCTCCATCCAACCATCTTAGCCCTCCATTTCAAGAGGCACCTTAACCCCTCACACTACCTTATGAAAAGACCACTACCCACCACCATTCAATCCATCCTTGGCTAGTAAATTCACTCTCATATTCTACCTAGAAGCCCACACCCAAGAGAAAAGAAGAAGAAGAAGATTAAAGGGATATTCTGTCCCTTTAGTGCCTTCGCCACTTCCCTTCTCTCTTGAGTCACGCCAGCCAAAGGAGAAGCTAGGTAAGGAAGATCTTTGGAGGTCTTGAAGGTGGTCCATGCCACCATGGAGAGCTTGAGGGTGGTGCACGCCCACCCCTTGAAGGAGAGCATTGAAGGTGGTAGCATCCACCTTGGAGGAGCTCTCAAAGAAGGAGAAGAAGGAGGCCCTCTTTTCAAGCCAAGGAGCAGCTAGGCTTGGAGCAAGAAGACTCCCTTCTTCACCAATTTTTGCAAGAGGATTTGTGTTTCTTTTCTTGCTTTTATATTTTTTCATTTTTAGTAGAAGCATTCCTCTACTTTTCTTGGAAAAAGGACACAAATTCTAGTTAATCAAATTGCCTTCTTTTTTACTTTCATTGCAATTGTTCTTTTGGTTCTCGCATTTGTTTCACCTCTTCTTCCTAATTACTCTAGGTCTCCACCTGCCTAGAGTGAGCTTAGGAAGAGGATATATCTATCTTTTAAGTTGTAGTTAAGCAATTATAGGTGTTAGTACTTTCCACTACAATTCGCACTTTGCCAGTATTATTTCAAAACACAAAAAAATTATATATATTTAAAATACAAAAAAGAAAGTTGAGATGTGTTTTTAGCAAAAGAATTGAATTGCAATTTTTTCCTCTTTGGACGACCTTAGATACTCCCCTATCTAGGATATAAATTTAAAAGCGAAAGCGGATTTACGCGTTGCAAGGACACTAAATTGCCTAATTAACAAACCGCGTATTTTCGCTATCAGCTGGTTCACAATCAGGAACACCTACAATCGATCCTCCCAACCCTTTTCAAGATCAGGTGTGTCACTCTATATATAATTTTCGTCTAATTCCTTTTGGGTTGGGGGTCTACAACAAATCTGAGTGTCTAACCCAGGCTCTGGAAAAGCTCAAGAACCACTCCAAGATGTCTCATAAATGGCTTGTTATAATATAGTTAGAACATATGCACGTTGCTCAATGATATTTTGGTGTATCTCTCAGAGTGATGGATTTGCAAAGCAATGTAAACCCTCCATGCTATGTAATTCACAAACTTCATTGAATTCTGGTATGGGAGTCTCTTGGGTTGAACCATTTTTTAATTTAGTAAGCAGTAGACTAGCACAATTCAAAATGAATTTTGTTGTTTCTTGGACATTAACTTGAATCATGTTGGCTAGATATTCTTCAAAATATTTAAGGGTAACCTCAATCATTTTGTCGTTATTGATCACTTGGGGTTCAGGTTTCCTAATTGGTCTTCCTAAATTGCCAGGTTGCATTTTGAAATCAGGTGGTGGATCAGGATGTAGAATCAAACTCAGGTTCAGAATGAAGTAATCAGATCAGATCAGAAATCCCTGTAGAAGATCTAATGAGGCCTCTTAGGTTAAAAACCTAATGAACTTCCTGTGTTTGTGCTCTATAGAAAGGATGAGGGACTGGATATGAATTGGACTGAATCGAGGCACCCAAAGATTTTGGATGATTGATGATAACATCATCATCAAGCACATCTACCTTTAATTAGTCATAATCAAGGATTAAATGCCCCTACATAACCACCAGAGAGATGTAATTCACTGCAAATTCATTTAGAGGGAAATACAGTAAAACAAGGGTAAAATTGCAATTTTAATAGTATATTTCAATTGTAGTACAATCATGGGTTTTCTTAAAAGTTAACTAAGGGTCAAATGGTTTTAAGAGTCAAACAAGTGGGTCAGAAAAGACAAAAAAGGGTTTTCGTGCGTTTTAGGAATTAAATGACATCTGAAACTCTAAAAACAGACTCGCTTAATCTACTGAGGCTCTAGTCAAGATAAAATTCACCTAAATCCCCTATAATTCATATAAAAATATTCTCTAGGGTTTGGTATGCATGATTTGACCATTGGAACCCAGTTTGACCCAAAATAGAGTCTCAGACAGACATTCACCCTAATTTGGGTAAATGTGTAAATTACTTAATCAAACTTGGTTAAAACCTAAATATATCTTCACCATTAGATTCCTTGGGTCCAAATTAGGTTTGTACCGAAATTTGGGCCCTATCTGAGATCATGTTGACCTAGTTTGCAATTTGGTTCTGTCTAATTCTTTTATCTCACACTCATACCCCTAACTTTTGAATATATTAGAAATAGCCCCCCAGCTTTGTCTCCTTCTTCACAAGTAGTTCACTGCTACCGTGAACTCCTAATCCTATTTTCTCCCAATGAACGACCTCGGAATTTCATTTGAGTATAAATTTTATTTATTTTTCGCACTTATTCGACCTATACTGCAACATTACGATTTTAAAACCCGTTTCAAAACGATTAACATTTTGCCGTTGTTGCCGAGAAGCAACACGCAATTCACTGTTATTCTCCTACTTTATTTTTATATTTGAGCACTAACTTTCCCTATTTGCTTTATTATGATTTTGCGAGGTAATTCACGAGATCTTTTGTGCAAAACAACCACTCCATGGTAGGTAACTTCTCTATTCTTCCCTAATCAACCTCTTAATCTTGGGAAGACAAGAAAGGAAACAATCAATTAGGAATCACCTGCCTTATTTTTATAGTAATCATCATTTAAAGGGCAAGCTTCTTGATTTGTGAAATTTTTTTTTTTAAACTGATTGAAGATTGAGACAATTCTATTAGAGATTCCCTACCTTATTTGCCTGCACCTATTAGGGACTACGCGTAGTTTATAAATCACTTTGGGCTAACATCTTTCTTGCTTGAAGCCCAAGGTTAACAAGTTAAGATAATAGGATGCAGAATAGAGCTAATTAGGGTTTCAATTTTAGGATTTTGGAGTGCTAGTTCACACTTGTCTACACAAAAGGAAAGAAACCCACCTGCATTTCTGTGTTGCCCAAGCCCTTGGTTGAAAAGATCTAATCAACAAAAACCCTAAAATCAATCTCTAAATTAACTTGAACCCTAAAATCCTTAGGCCTGATAACCTGAGAGTCAAATTAGGGTGATTTCTAGGTCTTGACCTAGATCTCATTCTGCCATCTTTAAGGATAGGTCAGGTGAAGTTGGCCTACATTGTAGGCCAACCAACCTCCAAATTAGGTCACAAGTTGAATTAACCTCTAATCAAGTGAAATCAAAGGCACAAATTAGGACATAAAAGTGGTAGACTTATGGTCTTAAGTTCATACATTCCGGTCTACCTAGACCCTCAGTGACAAGGAAGGTTGAGTGGGGTAAACCCTGTGACCCATGGGGATGCTCTACCATGTAGGGGTCATTGCGAGACTCTCCCTTTCTGGTTGCCCAGTTAATTCTTGGGTGTGTAAATTTTTGATTTAGAAGTATCATCTGCCTCAAAAGTTGCCTTAGTCATCCAAAAATCTTTGGGTGCCTTGATTGGGTCCAATTCATATCTAGTGCCTCATCTTTTCATTAGAACACCCACACAGGAGGGTCCTTAGGTTGTTAACCTAAGAGGCCTCAGTAGATCTTCTTGGGAGTCGCTTTTTAGATCGAACCACTTCATTATGAACCTGAATTTGATTCTACATCTTGATTTCACCACCTGATTTGAAGATGCAACCTGGCAATTTTGGAAATCCATTTAAGAAACCTGAATCTCGAATATCCATGAGAGATAGAATGATTGAAGATGCCCTTAGATTTTATGAGATTGATGACAAAACCTCAAAACCAATTGACGACATTTAGGTTAATGTGCCAGTGACAACAACCTTCATCATAAACTGTGCCCAATTAATAATGACACAAGTAACAAATGGATCAACCCAGGATATTCTCATGATAGGATACATTGAGTTAGAGAAATTGCATAACTTTGAATATTTTCAATGCATGACAAATCCTGTACTTTAGGAAAGACACCAAGATGATCTTGAAAAATGGGAAGAGATGATAAAATTATTGAACAGATTATCAATCAAAAATACCCGTACATTCCCCAAGCATTTAGCAAAACATCTTAGAATAATACTGAGGATCAATCTGATTTCCCAAATCCTGGGTTCGAGAATTAAGGTTGTTGTGGACCCCCAACCCAAATGGAATATGATCCAACTTATGTACAGACTGATACACCTAATCTTGAGTTGGGTTTGGACAGTCCAATTGCAGGTGCTCCTGATTTCGAGCCAGCCTTAGAGATACGAGAACCTAGTTCGCCTAGCTTTGAATTCCCAAACACCTGTAATGATGAACTTAAAATAGAACTCCTCGAGAATGTAAATCCCGAGCCTTATCCTGCTAAGGTAATTCTTGAGGATGATTCTGACATCCTAATAGAGCCCAGCCTAGATTCTAGTAATCCAACCCACACCCTTAACCTAGAATCTAGATCCGAGCCTATTTGGGATAATTACAATGCCCCATGTGATGAGAATCAGATTTTCGATCTAAAATGCGATTCAGGGACTATGTTTGATGACTACACTTCCCTACACTCCTCCGAGATATAGATCGAGTTGTCAAAAATCATGCCAATTTACAACATAGAGATTGAGGAGCTGGAAGAATTGGGATTCAACTGGGTCTACCCTAGGAACCCAGGACCTAAGCTCATGATAATAGGGACACCTCTTTGAGTTCGGACTCTGAGTTTAGGTTAGATCCAAGTCAAGTTAATGCTTCTCCACATCTCGACTAATTCTATGGTGGAACTATCGATCTAGAATAAGGTTCAAAAACTTCTCACAAATTCTCCAACGATTTCGAATCTTACTCTGATTTCGGAGAATCCTTGTTTCCTGACAACTACGAGCCAATTTATGACCTCAGCATCCACGACCCATTCTTCGACTCTGACTTCGAGGTCCTTGATCTCGAGATCATCGATTCAAAATTAGGTTCCACTGAGATGGAACCATTGCTTTTTGTTCCTCAGGAATCAGAAATAGTAATTACTGAGAGTATCTACAATCTAGTGTTTGAATCTTTTCTTAACTCATATTTCAATAACTCGCTAAACACTCTTCAAGCATTTATATTTGATTTTGATAACCATTATGAGGACTCTCTAGATGAAACTACCTTGGAATGTTGCCTAGAAAAGCCCTCACATACAATTATTCCTGAAGCCACCTCTTCTACACATGTAGAACCTTCCCAAACCTATTGTCAACCCGAACCCGCAACCATACTCAATTTCTACTCGAATTCTCCTCTTAATGAGCTGATTGCACATGATTCTCCTCCACATTCCAATCGGGTTTCCGACATCAATCAAACTACAAATCATGCCCCATCCTTCTCTGATCACTCTCGTAGGGTTCCTACATCCTCCACCAACCCTTTTTCATTTGAGGATCCCTACTTTGACAAATCTGATCTGACTCATCCAAACCTTAAATTTTCACTTCCACATCATTTCGAGCTTGACAGTATCTATTGGGAACCGCATCTACTAATTCACATCTATCAACCCGCCAGATTGATTGGGTTTGGGCTGCATCATCGCCTGCTAATTTGAACAAGCACCTAGTTGGACCAACTAGGCTATTAGTTAAGGTGTTTGTTCTACAAAACTCATCGGACTTGACCACTCCTCCATATCATTTTTTGCTCAACTAAACACATTAAATTTAGTGCTTAACGGGAGGCAACCCATTATTCCAAAAACCCAAGATCCTTCTGATTATCCTTTCTGGACTTCACATCTATTGCACTCTGAGTTCGATTTTAGAACAGTCGATTCCACCTTTGGTATTCATACCAGAGCTTCAAATCGTCTGCAACAGTCATTCCCGACCCATTCACCCACCTGATAATCCTGTTCTAATTCGTGAACCCAAAATTGTTTCATATCCTTCATTTACAATGGGGACATTGCAAAGCCTAGGCATGGGGGGGTGTTAAAGTGCAAACATATAAAAATTCACAGTTTTGAAGAGTTCTCACAAAAAATAACATAGTCCAAAAAACCCAAAAAAAAAAAAAAAAAATGAAAAAAAAAGGAGGAGGAAATTTTGAAAGAATTAAGTGCAAATCATTCTTGAGAAGAGGAAAAGAGAGGAGGTGATTTAAATGTCAAAAAGGAGCAACAATTTGAAACAAAAAGAGTTAGTCATTAGTAAAAGATTAAGAAATCTACTAAGTCTAGACCAAATCAAAAGAAAGAAATAAATTACAAAAAAAATGCTATCAGACACAAAGGTTGGTATAAACACTGATCTTAGGCCTCTTGAGCTTATGTTTAGGCTTAAAAATTCATGTATCCGTTAAGATCTGGATAATCCTCAAGAGGTTGAGGAAAATGTGAAACTTAAGTATTAGGTTTAAGGCTTAGGGATTATTCGACCTCGTTAACTGAGCTCTGGTTTGTAGGACGCGATAACTGATAAACATGTATAAATTCATCATAAAATGCTTATTTGTGATAGTTCCTAGGCTTTAGCACTGCATATCATGATATAAATATTGCATAGCATGCATCATTCTGCATTTAGAGTAGTTGTTTATATTTTAGGTTAATTAGGTCCTTCTTATGGTCAGGAGAAAAGAGGATTTATTTCAGGGCCTTGGATGGACGATCAGACCATATGGACCTGATCGGGACGACGATCGGAGACTAACACCTCTGAAATCGTCCAGATCGGAGTCCTGTAGCATCACATTAAGCCCAAGGAAGATCAATGGCTACGGGGCAATGCGACATCCATATGGGTTTTGGATGAAAAATCCGACCATATGAATGGATCCGGAGCGATGATCGCAGTTCAGCATCGTGGGAATCATCTTGATCTGAGCACCGTAGCACCCGCTACAAGAAGAAGAAGATGGATGGCCTAGATGGCACCATGTGGTGCCATCCAGATCGCCCAACACCGGCCAGTTGCACTGCCCAACTCCTTCATCCGCACCCTTCAATCCTAGCCATTGGATCAAGATCCAACGGTTAGGTAGCGGACGCACCAAGCCGCTCCACACGACACAAAGGAAGGATTGCCGCAATGGTGGGAGTGTTGGTTTGCAAAGGAGGGGTGCGGGTTCGAATCCCCGTAGGCCCCCAATTTCCAATTTGGTCGGCCACTCAGCAGCAGCCGCGCAACCGTGCAGCGTGCAGCAGTAGCAGTGCAGCGTACTCGTACGTGCATGCCAGTGCATGACAGCGTGCGTGCGACACAGGTGCACTAAGAGCGCATCGCCAGCGGTGCGCACGCAAGTAGGGAGGCGCGTGGATCTTCAGCAACATTTATGAGGGCCTTTAGAGACACTTGCAGCTGTCATTAAAGCCTCACGCATGCCAACAAGCGGAATTGAAGGGTGGATCTTCAGCGACAGCTACAGCGATGTTTGTATACGTCACTAAAGGCCCGTGCGTGCTAGTAAGAACAATTGAAGGGCAGATCTTCAGCGACAGCTGTAGCGACGTTTGTGGACGTCAATAAAGACCCAGATACAATTTTTGCCTCTCCTCCACTATAAAAGGACCTACACGCCCTTCCTTCCAAGCCATCTCTACCTACTCTACTCCCACTTACTCCCAAGCTCTAGCAAGCCTACCAATGCTCCATTAGAGCTTGTTCTCAAGCTCCTAAGGTGCCTATTAGTGTAGCAAACCTCTGCCCCACCAAATATTCCTCCAACTTCCCTTCTCCCTTCATAGGTCACCTTGGAGCTGTCCTCCCACCTCTATTCCGATAGCAGATGAACTCCGTCTTCTCACCTCCACTCCAGAGCTACGTCGAAGCTTTCCTCAACCCAACGTCCTCCAGCATCTCACCTCCGTTGTCCCGCTCCTCACCTCCTTCGTCCGACCTTCTGCCATGCGTCATCGACTAGCCAAACAGCCAATTCGGGAGATTTCCTCTCACCTCCCTCTCTTTTTATGCTTTTGTAGTTCATTGTAATTGACATTGGCTTGATATATATATCATATTTGTTCCATTTCTATCTTGTGATTCATTCTAGTTGTCTTTTATTTCAAAAATAAAAAAAATAACAAAACCCCAAAATACAAAAAAGAAACAAAATGAAGTACAGTTTTCAAGTAAAGTAAACGTCACCTCCTTGTGTTCGACCTAGGACTCCCTTGGAGTTTTGGTATAAATTTTATTTGATCGACATGTTTTGCAACTACAACGACAGGTTACTTATAACCTCAATTTCTAACATGCAAAACACGCGCGACAATTTTGGCGTCGTTGCCAGGGGGCAATGGAATTTACTTTATTGTTTATTGCACTTCTTTGCATTTACGTAGCACTAACCCTACTTGTCTTTGATCTACTTTCTTGCAGGTACCCTAGCATGGAGATCCAAGTGCTGTAGATCAGAGTAAAGTACGGGTAGAGTACTCTATAAGTGTCCCCCACATCCCCCCCACTAGTTCATTTCACCACAGTCATAACCAAGACCTAATCTACTTAGGTGTTTGCATAAACCCTAGGATAGAATTGTATGTCTTGTTTGCCACCTTTATCCACCTCACCCCGACATTTAAAAAAAAAAAAAGAGATACTTGCTGTGGGACGAATCAATATACACACTCTATACACCCACATTTGAGGCAAATGATCGGACTTGATTTTCATCTACTCAACTGGGCTTCCGACCTGTTGACCCAGTGCACGAATTCAGCACATAAAAGAGTTGAAATCATATTAGGTTAACCAACTTTTTGTGTGCCTTAAATTGGTGGTGCATTTGAGCCAATTGAGTGAATTGTTTGGGCCGCACCACATAATCTAAAAGAGGTTCATTTTCCAGCTTCCCCATAGGATTCAATAATTAGGTCAAGCCAAGCACTCCATAGTTTTCTTGATTTCTAAAGGAAAATATTTGAACATGTGCTTTCAACAACAAACTTGGTTTGCCTCACAAAACTCAATTGGAAACACCTAATATTTGAATCTTAAAAGCTATTAAGCAAGATTCAAATCCTAAAACTCACCTCATCATTAATAATCTTGCCTGAAAACCTCTTAGTTGTGCACATTCACACGTTCTCAAACAAATCATTAAGGGCCCATCACATTCCAAAGCACCAATATCCCAAGCCTAACTAAAATTGAGTAGACGTTAACTATAAGGACTGGTTCGCTCTACTAGATCTAGATTGAGATTATTCATGATTAACCTACTTAGACTAGTCAATTTGATATCTAGCTAGGGGAGTAGCGTCAAACGACTGTGGCTGGGGGGTACACTAGGAACTGGAGGCACAAGTTAAAGGAAGAACCTTCTCCCCAGTCCCTCCTTCTAACTGGTTGGTTTGCCTGGACATAAGTAGGGTAAATCGTCCATAATCATAGGACGGATTCTAAGAATTTGTAGACCTTTAGGCTACCTAACCTAAGGATAGGCTTGTATTTTTTGTGCTGCAGGGTCCTTTCTCTTCCTCGTCCTTCCGACTTCCTTCCAGTGTATGCTTGGAAGGAGGTCATTGAACCCTCGTTTGGAAGGACCTTTAGACCATTCCCGGAGGCAGAGGTTGAGCTTTAGCCAAGTAGATCCCATGGCTGATCAACAATCACCTCCCCCACCTCTGAACCAGCAGGAGCTGATTCAGAGGCAGTTGGAAGAATTGCAGCAAATGAAGCAATGGTTCCAACGAATGAATGGTTAGGGCACTTGGCCCTTGAAGGATTTTTATGATCTTTCAAATTATGAGGATCGTCTAAGCATTGTGATCCCCGCCGGAGATGTTGAGATCAAGCCCCAGGTTTTGAGTCTAATTAAACACTTTCACAGGCTTGGCTCAAATGACCCATTCCAACATTTGGAAGACCTGATCACTCTGGTTCAAACTACCAAATCACTGAATGTGGATGAAGAACAGATGCTCATGAGGCTTTTCCCATTCACTCAGGGATAAGGCCGCACATTGCTATATACCATTGGAAGACCGATTACTACTTGGATGCTTTGAAATCGGCCTTCCTAAAGAAATTCTTCCCAATTGGGCGAACCAATGCATTACGATGGGAAATTACCACTTTTGCCCAGCGGCAGCGGGAACCGTTTCATGAGGCCTGGGAGAGATTCCAGGATCTGTTGCGAAGGTGTCCACAACATGAGGTGCCAAAATGGCAGCTTGTGCAGATTTTTTATCACGAGTTGAATGATCAACTCCGTAATCATGTGGACGCTTCTTGCGGAGGCAATTTCCTCAATAAGGATGCAGATAGCGCGTATGATTTGTTTGAGGAAATGAGCAAAAATTCTTTAAACCACACCTCCATGGAAACCTTCAACCGATCCCAACAAATTAGATCAAATGCCAATGAGGTCCAAGATTCTTATACATTTGATATGGAATTGATCTGCAATAGATTAGATAAGATGGATCTGGTTACTAAACAATTGGAAGAGTGGATGTCCGGAAACTCTAATTTTTCTAGATCTGCTCAATCCCAGGGATCGGGATTCCATTCTCCACAAACTCCTATGGGATGGGAGCTTGTGAACCAATTAGAGATGGCTCAACCTTCAAGCCAACTTTTCTTGGAACATTATGGGTTCCAAACTGGGGCCTTTGATCCCAGTCTTTCTGATCCTTCTTCATATTCATCTTATGAGGATGTTCATGCTGTGCAAGAGAATGTTAGGTCCAACCCTTATTCGAATTCCTACAATTCTGGTTGGAAAAATCATCCTAACTTCTCTTGGAAAGATCAAGAGCAGCAGACCCAATATCGACCCAAGAACTATGTACTGCAAAAACCAATGGGTCAGGGTCATGTATATACTCAGTTGCCCTTGAATCAGGTTAATCAGCCCATGTGGAATGCTCAACAACCCTTTGAGCAGGCTGACTTGAACATGAAAATGGTAGAAATGCAAGGGCCAATGCTCTAGCTCATGCAACAGATGAAAACTTCGCTGGACACCTTGCAATCCAGACTTAGTACAAACAACTGACAGCCTGGATCTCTACCATAACATTCTATACCAAACCCAAGGAATGTTCAGAACTGAGGCACTAGGCCTCAAGGGTTTAGTAATGGTGGGGAGTCACATGCTCAAGCTCATGCTATCTATCAGGCTACCCCAACACCTCCTGGAGCTAACCAAGTTCCTACCATAATCAACCGAGAGCCTCCTATTTTGCCCAACCCTCCCCAAGGCACTAACCAACAGCATTTTGCCACGGCAAACACCATCACCTTGAGGAGTGGTAGTAAATGCAAGGGACCTACCCAACCCCATGTCAACCCCATTAGGCCCCATAGCAAGAATTCCAAACTCCCAACTAAGAATGTGATCAACAAAACATCAGGGTCTGATTCAGGAGTATGTTGTTGTTGTATGGGCAAACAGAAAAAGTTGGAGAAATTGGAGGAAAGGATGTCCTTACTTCAGGCTTTCAAATTACCAATCATTTTACTCCTCGCGACTATTGGATCAATCCTCACCTACGCCATAGGTTTATTGAATGCATATAAAGAAAGGCGTAGAGAAAAATCTGAAATCAATAGGAGAGTAGTTTTGTCCGATAACACAAGCACATTGATCATGAACAAGCTACCTCCTAAGAAGCAGGACCCGGGAGCCCTGCTGATTTCCTACACAATAGGAAATGTTACTTCTGACTAGGCCCTCCTCGACTTAGGCACTTCCATTAATGTGATCCCCACCTCACTGCACATGGAATTGGGTCTAAGCTACCTAAAACACATAGACATAACCTTGCAGTTAGCCGATAGATCCATTACAAAACCAAGGGGTATTTTGAGGATGTTTTAGTCAAGGTTAATGATTTACATTACCTTGTTGATTTCATGGTCCTGGACATGGAAGCCCCAAAACAGCTCAACCACACTCCGATTATTTTGGGAAGACCTTTCCTGGCTACTGCCAAGGCGAGGATTGATTGTGAATCGGGAAATATAGAAATGGCCTCAGGGGATAAGACAAATCGATTCAATATTTTTGAGGTCTCAAAGAAGAATAAAACTAAGTGTGGTTCGATGGAGGAGCTTGGTAGAATAGAGGAAGTAATGGCTATACATACCTTAGACAACCTTTTAATGGCCAACTCAACCCAAACTCGGGAAGAAGATCACACAGTTGCTGAAATAATTGAGGACAAAGCAAAAATGCGACCAATTGTAGAAACACGGGATGAGGAAGATATACATGAAATCAAAAAATTGTTGAATGATTCACGTGATCAAGATAAAATCAAACAATATCCTTATCCTAAATGCTTAGAGTTTGAGGTCTAACTTGTGGGTGGGAATTCTGAGGATCAGGATTGTTGGTTTAAGAACCTAGAGTGTGAGGATGGAATTGAACATTGGGGAAGAACTCTTCAAACATTAGGTATTCTAGGGTACCCACAAATCCCCATCACATCACAAAACCCTCATCATCCTTTTTCACCTAACCACTGCATAAATTCTATACCTAACTAAACTTCCTCTATAATAAATCAACAAAACTCCTATTGGAGACCATTTGGGCTCTCCCTGCACCACCAGCTTACCACTTTCATTGTTCATCTCTTTGGTAAGCCCATTTTTACTCTCTGAGACCCATACCTGGGGGCCCGGAAACTGTGTTGTTGTGGCCTCAATGTTTAGTTATTATTGATTGAGAACCTCACCTAGCTAAAGGCACTAAAGTTAGCACATGTAAAGACTGTTCCAAACTGACCAGTGTCTCATGGAAAGCAGGTGCTATTCTTCCACTTCTACTCTCTTGCATGGTTTCATTTTATTTTTCACAATGAGGACATTGCAAAAGCTAAGCATGGGAGGGTGGACATATTTTATAACCTTTTTGTCAGCTGTAACAGTAATTTCCTGTTATTTGATTGTTGTTAAAAAAAAAATTAGAATTAGGAGATGAGAACTTAGGCATTAGGAGTTGTAAACTTTAGGAATTGATTCTTTAAGACCTGAATACTTAGACTCTTCAGGTCTTTGGGCTTAATTAGCCCAGGTGTCCACTCGAATGTAGATTTAGTCTCGAGTCCTCGCCAATTAAAATTTATTTTAATTTGGTAAATAAATTGGGATGATAAGTATGCGACTTATCAACCTGCCCTCTGATTTGGGGGAACTTTAAGCCTAAGCATCTACACACAATATTTTAAACGGACTCACTTTCCAGCGATTTTTACAAAAATTGGGTAGCTAATGGACCGACTTGGGTGGTATGGCTGGCAAGTTGTCAGTGGTAACAGCTCATTGGCTAGTTGTCCAGAGCCCAGCCACAAGACCATTTTCGTTGTACTGCCTTTAGGTAAATCTTAGATCAGGGAAGCCACCTACTTTAAAAAAAAAGAAAAGAAAAAAAAAGGAGAGAAAAAAAAATAAATAAAAGCACACTTCACCGCACGAGTATGGCTGGTAAGTTGTCGGTGGTAACAGCCCATCGGCTGGTTGTCCAAAACCTAGCTCACAAACAAAAAAATGCACAATAATTCCCAAAATAGTTAGGGAAGAAGCGGGGAAGTAGAATAAATCGGGGAGATATACACTGGATTCACCCTTATGTTGACCACATAAATAAAAGAAGTACGGAGAAAGCTATCGATCGTAAAGATAAACCTTTAGGCAAGGTCACCTAGGGTCATAGAAACCCGAAGTCCGTCTTAATGGCCATTTTGTGAGTCTATCACTTTTTCACAAAGATGCTTAGCACTTAGAGTCCTTTTCGAATCTTGGGCGGGTCGGGTAGCCATAAAAAGTTATTCCACAACTCTCAAACTCCAAAAGTAAAAAAAAAATTAGAAAAAAAAAATTATCTTCTCAAATAAGGCGAGGGCTCGGACGGTTTGCATTCTGGCAGGCACCCGGACACTGTTGAGTTCTTGTAATTAGGTCTTGGGGATGAGACTTTCTAAAGCAATCAATGAATTTTGCCTAAATACTCGAACCCTGATTCTACTGTTATACATAGCATCTAGTCTAATTTTGCTAGGGACTAGCAAAAAGTAAGCATGGGGGTATGATAAACACGTATAAATTCATCGTAAAATGCTTATTTATGATAGTTCCTAGGTTTAGCACTGCATATCATGATATAAATATTGCATAGCATGCATCATTCTGCATTTAGAGTAGTTATTTATATTTTAGGTTAATTAGGTCTTTTTTATGGTCAGGAGAAAAGAGGATTTATGGTCAGGAGAAAAGAGGATTTATTTCAGGGCCTCGGATGGATGATCAGACCATACAGATCTGATCGGGACGACGATCGAAGACTAACACCTCTGAAATCGTCCAGATCGGAGTCTCGTAGCATCACATTAAGCCTGAGGAAGATCAACGGCCAGGGGGGCAATGCGACATCAATATGGGTTTCGGATGGAAAATCCAACCATACAGATGGATTCGGAGCAACAATCGTAGTTCGGCATTGTGAGAATCATCTTGATCTGAGCACCGTAGCACCCTCTACAAGAAGAAGAAGATGGATGGCCCAGACCGCCCAACACCGGCCAATAGCACCACCCAAATCCTTCTTCTTCTACGCCCTTCAATCCTAGCCATTGGATCAAGATCCAACGGTTGGGAAGCGGACACACCACGCCACTCCACACGACACAAAGGAAGGATTGCCGCAATGGTGGGAGCGTTGGTTTGCAAAGGAGGGGCACGGGTTTGAATCCCCACAGCACCCCCCAATTTCCAATTTGGTCGGCCGCTCAGTAGTAGCAGCGCAGCGTACGAGTACGCGCATGCCAGCTCACGCCAACAGGGAGGCGCGCGGATCCTCAGTAACATTTATGAGGCCTTTAGCAACACTTGCAGCTATCACCAAAGGCCCGCACGTGGTAGCAAGAGGAATTGAAGGGTGGATCTTTAGCAATAGCTGCAGCAACGTTTGTGGACATCACTAAAGGCCTGCGTGCCCCAGCAAGAACAATTGAAGGGCGGATCTTCAGCGACAGCTGTAGCGATGTTTGTGGATGTCAGTAAAGACCCAGATACGATTTTTGCCTCCCATCCACTATAAAAAGACCTACACCCCCTCCCTTCCAAGCCATCTCTACCTACTCTACTCCTACCTACTCCCAAGCTCTAGCAATCCTACCAACGCTCCATTAGATCTTGTTCTCAAGCTCCCAAGGTGCCTATTAGTGTAGCGAACCTCTGCCCCACCAAATATTCCTCCAACTTCCCATCTCCCTTCATTGGTCACCTTGGAGCTGTCCTCCCGCCTCCATTCCGGTAGCAGATGAACTCCGTCTTCTCACCTCCATTCCGAAGCTATGCCGAAGCTTTCCTCAACACAACATCCTCCAACATCTCACATCCGTCGTCCTGCTCCTCACCTCCTTCGTCCGAGCTTTCGCTAGGCACCATCGACTTGCCGAACAGCCAATTAGAGAGATTTCCTCTCACCTCCCTCTCTTTTTATGCTTTTATAGTTCATTGTAATTGACATTGGCTTGACATTTATATCATATTTGTTCCATTTATATCTTGTGATTCATTCTACTTATCCTTTATTTCAAAAATACAAAAAAATAACAAAACCCCAAAATACAAAAAAGAAACAAAATGAAGTGCAGTTTTCAAGTGAAGTAAATGTCGCCTCCCTGTGTTTGGCCTGGGGCTCCTTTGGAGTTTCGGCATAAATTTTATTTGATCGACGTGTTTTGCAACTACGACGACAGGTTACTTGTAACCTCGATTTCTAACATGCGAAGCATGCACAACCAGTAACCTAAGCACCCTAATGCACACACAGTCTGGTTTAGTGCACTAAATTATCAAAACCACGCAAAAGTGTTAATTCTGTTCTGAAAAAGCTACCTAGATTAGGAGCGGCTAATCAATACAAGTTGATTTGGATTAGTTCCCAATGAAGAGAGGCAGGAAATTCCTATCGAAGATGCACAATAACATAACGTCTCCTCGGTGCTTGTCTCCTAGGATATCTAAAATCCTACCAGAGGCAAGTAAGCACCTTGTGCTAATTCAGGTGCCATGGGCAAGATTATCCCAAAATGTCGATTGCCAGGGCCTAAATTTAGCTACAGAATGCCATGGTCAGCACTATCTCAAAGTGTCGAAAGCAAAGTTTCTGGGGGTTGCCATGGTCAGTGCTATCTCAAAGCATTGAAAGCTAGATACCCTGCAAGGAATAATGGTGGGAGCTAGGAATCCGATATAGACCGTGTTGTAAAGCCAATCTGAAGATAGAAATAAAGAAAGAAAAGAGAGAGCAAACTCTCCAAAACTACAAAAAAATCTTTTGTCTCTCTCTTACAAAAACACACTGTAAACTAAACTGGGACTAAACATGTTTTAAGAATGGGTGATTTAACCGCAGAGTTCAATGAACCTTAGGTTAGTTACTGTGAGCTTTAGAAACTTTTGCGGCAGACTGAGGCTAAAGCTGGTCAGGTTCGAATCTTGGTTGGTACTTGAGTACCTCTAGGCCTACTATTGCCATTCTAACCGATCCTACAAAAGAAAAAGCACACTTCAGAGATCTGAATATATGGTCTAGAATTGAGTTAATTCCATAAGATTTTGCTAAGGGACTAACAAAAGGTAGGCATGGGGATATGATGATAACATCATCATCAGCCTTATCTAGCTTTAATTAGTCATAATCAAGGATTAAATGCTCCTACATAACTGCCAAAGCAATGTAATTCACTATAAATCCATTTTTAGGGAAATACAGTAAAACAAGGGTAAAACTATAATTTTAACAGTAGATCCCAATTGCAGTATAATCATAGGTTTTCTCAAGGGTTAACTAAGTGTCAAATGGTCTTAAGAGTCTAACAAGTGCGTTAGAACAGATAGAAAAGGGTTTTCGCACGTTTCAGGAATTAAATGACATCTGAAACCCAAAAAACAGACCCGCTTAATCTACTGAGGTTCTGTTTAGGATAAAATTACTTAAACCCTCTAAAATTCATAGAGAAATATTCTCTAGGATTTGGTATGCTTGATTTTACCATTGGAACCCAGTTTGACTCAAAATAAAGTCTCAAACAGACATTTGCCCTAATTTAGGTAATTGTGTAAATTACCTAGTCAAAGTTGGTCAAAACCTAAATCTAACTTCAGCATTGGATTCCTTGGGTCCAAATTAGGTTTGTACCAAAATTTGGGCCCAATCTGAGATCATGTTGACCTATTTTGCAATTTGGTCCTGTCTGATTTTTTTATCTCACACTCATACACCTAACTTTTGAATTTCTTACAAATAGCCCCCCATCTTTGTCATCTTCTGCACAAATATGTCCTTGTCGCCATGAACTCCTAATCCTATTTGCTCCCAACGAACAACCTCGGACTTTCATTCGAGTATAAATTTTATCTATTTTTCTCACTGATTCGACCTATACTGCAATGTTACGATTTTAAAACCCGTTTCAGAGCAATTAACAAGGACTAAGGCTGTTTCGAGGTAGATGATAACTTTGAATTAGAAATCCGCACACCCAAGAATTACTTGGGTAGCCAAGAAGGGAGAACCCTGCAAAGACCCCTACATGGTAGTGCGTCCGCACGAGTTACAAGGTTTCCCCCACCCGACCTTCCTTGTCACTGCAATTCCAAGTAGATTGGTATGTGTGAATTGAGACCTTAAGTATACCAATTTTAGCATAGTTTGTGCCTTGAATTTTACTTGATTGGAAATTGATTTAGTTCATGACCTAATTTGGAGGTTGGTTGGCCTACAAAGTAGACCAACTTCACCTGACCTGCACTAAAAGATGTAGAATGAAATTTGAGTCATGACCCAAAGATCACCCTGAATTAACTCTCAAATTATTAGGTCCACATTTTTAGTGTTCAAGTGAGATTTAGAGCCTAATTTTAGGTTCTTCTTGATTAGCTCTTTTTCAACCAAGGGCTTGGGTGGCACACAAATGCGGGAGGGTATGTTTCCTTTTATGCAGGAAGTGTGAACTAACACTTCAAAACCCTAGAGTAGAAACTCTAATTAGCTCTATTCCAAGTCCAATTTGATCTTTAGGTGTACACCTTGGACTTCAAACAAGAAGGTGAGTAGTCCAAGGTGATTAGAAATTAAGTGTAAATTCCTAGTAGGTACACGAAATTTGGATAGGGATCTCTAAACAGAATCATCTCAACTTCAATCAGATGTGAATTATCTTACAAATCAGGAAACTTACCTTTTAAGTGATATTTACTAGAAAAGTAAGGCAGATGAATACTAATTAGTTTTGTTTCCTTTCCTCTCTTCCAAGGATTAGGAGATTGATTAGGTAAGAAGAGAGATTACCTACCCTAGGAGTGGTTGATTTGCGTGGAAGATCTCCTCATGGTGTACCTTGCAAAAATCACAAGAAAACAAATAGGGCAAGTTAGTGCTCAGATAAATAATCAAGAAAGAAAAGATCAATGTGTGAATTGCATGTTGTGACCAGGCAACATTGCCAGAATGTTAACGAGCTAGCTAGGAGTTTAATGCCTCATCATCGTAGCACACTCCTAAATAGCTCAATCAACAGGTAAAATTTATAAACTCAAAATCAAAAAATTAAGTCAAAGGTCAAACACAGTGAGCAAATATGGAATTCACAACATTAGTCTCACTAAGAATCAATGAGCACAATTATTTGAGCATAAATAGAGATATGCAATGAATAATAACCTACTCAAATTGATATTCAACGAAATGCATGAGTATCTCAATAGTTCACAATGAAAAAAAGTTTTGACAAAATAATGGTGATTTGAATCAACAATTATTAGTCGTAATTAACAATATATATCAACTACTCAATATACTCAAATGTATGAACAGTGTTATCAATCAAATATGCCACATCAGGTAAGTGCCCAAATTAATCCATAGCCTTAATCCCTCAAGGTTTCAGCAGACGATAGAGTCAAGCATCAGATGACTTAAAGTGCACAAGGCTCTCAAATCCTTCTTTATTTTGCTTCCCTCTCTCTTCTTCTTCCTTCTTCTGCTTAATCCTTCCTTCTTCTCTACTTAGGGCTTTCTTCTTCAGCACTAGCCTTCCTTTCTTCCCTTCTTTTCTTCTTCGGAAAAGCATAGGTGATGTAGACATAACCAATTAGGTTAAAATGCCTATTTATACATGTTCCTAGGCTTAGATTTGCATTCCATATTATAAGTATTGCATAGCATGCATCATTCTGCATTTAGAGTAGTTGTGTATATTTTAGGTTAATTGCATCTTTTTTATGGCAAGGAGAGGAGATCTATTTCGAAGCCTCGAATTGAAAATCCGACTGTACGGATCTGATTAGGATGATGATCATAGTCCATCGCCTGAGAAATTGCCTTATCAGAGTCCCATAGCACTATAAATAGTCTGAGGAAGATCAACGACCAAGGGACCAGGTGTCGGAATGTGGAGCTTCAAATGATAAATCCGACCTCTGTAGATACCCCTACAAAGGAAAGAAGATGGATGGCCCAAGTCACACATCATGGCGCAACCCAGGCTGCCCCTACGCACACACGCACCACCGCACATGCATAACAGCGCGGGTGCACACGTGCGTGTGGAGTCATAAAAGCATGCAGGCGCAGCAGCACAGCGTGCAAGGCAACGACAACAGTAGTAGTAGTAGCACACGTGGGCGTGAGGCAAGTAGGCGCGTAGCATGCGTGAGCACATGACAAGGGTTCGTGAAGCGTGCACCAGTGGTGCGGAAGGAGAGGCATGTGATGCGTGCGCCAGTAGGAGCGAGGGTTGGCGTGGGAACTTCAGTGACGTTTGTGATAGATCTTTAGCGACGTTTATGACCGTCACTAAATGTCGTGTATACGAATTTGATTCTTTCCTCAACTATAAAAGGACCCCTACCCCTCCCATTCTTCTTCATCTCTTCCTTTCTTCGTCTCACCACCACCAAGGCTCTAGAGAGAGCTTGTCCCAATCCCACGATGCTCCTTTAGAGTAGAAATTAAACACTTTTCCGCTCCCCTCATCCCTATCCGTGGAGCATCCCATGGCCGTCCTCTCACCTCCCTTCAGGACGAAGATCCTCGCTACGACGCCGTCTGCCCTGCCCTCTGCCTTCTGGCTCCATCCTCATTCGTTTTGCTCCTCACCACCTTCCTCCAGGCGACGTCAGAGGAGTTGTCCTCCAAGCAACCGTCGAGGGGGATTTCTCTCACCTATCTCTATCTTTATTGCTTTCGTAGTATAGTTTTCCTATTTTTCTAGTTGTAATAAACATTTGATTATAAAAATACATGATTGTTTCTCTCTCTATCTCTTTCTCTCTCTTTTTATTTTATAAGTAGATTAGCTAGAATTCATCAACCTGATCTCTTACTTGCTAAAAATACCAAAAAAATTAGAAAAGATAAAAATGACAAAAACAAATAAAAACGAAACACGTATTTTCCAAACCAAACCTTCGCCTCCCCGTGTTCAACCCAGGACTCACTTTTTGAGTTTTGGTTATAAATTTTATCTGATCGATGGATTTTCTCATGAATCGAACTATGATGACAAGTTTTCCAAAATCCAATCCTTTCTGCCTGCGAATCCGATGCTATCATTTTGGCACCATTGCTAGGAAGGAAACACACTTTTGTTTTTTTCCCAGTTTTCCGCATTACTTACATATTTTTCTAACCTATCTTTCTTCTTCGATTTATTATCTTGCAAGAACTTGATCGAGTAGCCGAAGGTGGTAGGTTAGAGTAAAGTGTGGGTAGAGACATTTGTAAGTTATTCCTCCCACCAACCCACTAGGTTTCCATTCCATAACCTAATAACTCAAACTCAAATCAACTTAGGTGCTTGTATAAACCCTAGGATAGATTTGATTGTTTGATTGTCACTTCGCCTCACCTCACCCACCAGCATATATTAAAAAAGAAAAGACTCTTTTCTTGTGGGATTTAACTGAAAGCTACACACAAAACACCCACTTCTCATCCTAAGGCACACAATCACATCGATTCTACCACTTGATTGGAATTTGACCTGTGGATCTGATACACCTTAACTCAACACACAAATAAGTGAGTAGACAACTTGAATAGGTTAAACATCTTGTGTTCCTTAATCAAGTGGTGCAACAAGCCAATTGATTGAATCGTTTAGGCCACGCCACCTAAGATAAAAGTGATTCATCAGTAGATTGCCACTTAGGGTTGATTATTAGGGTTGAATCAGACACTCCACAATTTTTTTCTGATTTCTAAAGGAATACATCATCATTAGTGCTTGTAAAACCTGGAGTGTTCTATTGAACCCTGATTGAACCAACATAAGGATTAAACCCTAAAAGCTTCTAAACAAGTTTAAACCCTAAATGACACATCATCAAATAACCCTGGTTGTGCACGCATAAACATTTGAATTGATCATTAAGGGCACAACCCATCTAATGGGCCCATCACATTCCAAGAGCACAATCATCCTAAGCCTATTTAGAACTAAGTAGATGTTGGCCTTAAGGATTGATTTGCTCTTCGGGGCTCAGACTGAGATTTTTTTCGATTAATCTGCTTCTACTGGTCCATCTGATGTCAAGCTAGGGGAGTAACGTCAAATGATCGCATTGGGGGGTACACTAGGAACTGGAGGCATAAGATAAAGGAAGAACCTTCTCCCCAGCCCCTCTCTTTAACTACTTGGATTAACTAGATAGAAGTAGACCAAATCAATTATAATCTCAAGATGGGTCCTGGGAGTCTATAGGTCTTTAGGCTAACCAACTGAAGAACAGGGTTGATCGCTTATATTGCAGGGCTCCTTTCTCTCTTCTGATTTCCCTCCTATTCTACCATGTATCCTTCCACATCTTACATGCATTTCTTATCCTACCCTCCTACCAGCACTTATCCTCAAGATGATTACTATCCTGACTTGACTTATGACTACCCATCTCCTAGCTGGGAGACCATTGATTGGGGATATGAATCCAGACCTCAGTGTCCTGGGTCTAACCCTGGACAATAAGACTATGATTACTATCCTTCCCATATCAAAAATGATTATAGATCTCCACCCTTTGATGATCAACCTAACCAAATCTACAACCATGAAGAATATGCTGATTATAACACTTACCCTCCCCAGTATTCCATTGGATATAGGTCGCCACCAATCTTTGAACAACCTGAAATGACCTACTATCAGGGAGGGACCTAGGAACATTGATATCTTGACTACCCTAAATTTAACCCAAACCCACCCAAACCTAAACCAAACAATTTGGTTCAGGTGATCCAGATCCAAGATAGGGTGTTGGCTAACTTGAGGAATACCATACAATCTTTAAAAGCCCAGCCAACATCATGCACTGAAGCATTGGAGCCTACAATAAAAAGGATTGTTGAGATGAATAGCTCTTTATTGGATTTGCTCCAAAATGTTAGGGATAGGGGCCTAGGTGATTTTCTACTTGGGAAATTGTTGAGGTTGAGTATGAAATTTGTGATTGCCCTAGTCCAATCTTAGGATAATTCTAAAGATAAACCCCATTCAGGAGAGCTAATGTCTAAACCTGCTCGGGCGCCTGTCGGGGGGTATACACGTTCTGAGATCGGAGATGACCAGGTTGGGCTAGAGTAGCCCATTGAGGATGAATTGAGTTTCTCACATGAGATCCCAGAGCCAGGGAATGACAAAAAATGTCTCCATGGACCATGAAATGACATGATTTTGAGACATATATAAATGAGGATCATGAATTCTTTGATTCTGAGGGTGAGGAATCTCTTAGTGAAGTCTCACTGAAGCTTAAGGAGAATGATTTTAGTGAGACTAATGGGCTTAAGGAGCAAGATGAACCATTTGATAGCCCGATTATTGAAGATTGTGATCTGATTGGGGCTAACATGGACGATACTAATCTTAATATAATAGATGATCCAATCGGTAGCCCTAACCTTCAACCACACCCTGAAGAGCTGAATGATCATACTTTTGAAATCGTTGAACACAAGTCAATTCTGATTCATCCACGATTTTCGAACTTGGGAAAATAATATGGGGTCAAAGATATGCTAAAGGTTCCAGAACCTGAGCACTTCATGTTGGAGGATAGAAATGTGGAAATGAAAATTTGGGAGGTCAATTCTGAGGGAACTATGATTTTGGATCTAAGGGTTCCTATTGACCTGAAACCACCTACTTTCTACCAGGACCCTTGCGATGTCTTTGACGTGCAACCTAAGCTCGGAATTATTGACTCATTCTGAGTTGAATTTTAAGTGGACATTTAAACTTTGTAAATCAAATGTACCTTTTGTTCGACACTTTAGTCTTGGGTTGCACACCACCAAACCACAAGCTCGACCCCGCAAATACAACAATCTTCAGTTCTGGGTGATTTTCATCCAGATCCTTAGAACCACTTGACCTTAGGGCATGGGTTTGCACCACAACTTGGTCCACATCTGTGGACATCTTCGGTTGGTGGGTCTAAGGATTAATCTTTTGATTTTGATTCTGACCTGCACTTGTGAATTCTCCATTTCTTCCTTGTATGTACTTTATGCCTAGCTTAAGGCAATAAATTTAGCACGTGTGTATATTCTATGTTCTTTACGGAGCTAACCGAATTATCATGAAACTCAGGTGATATTCTATTATTCCACCCATTTCATGCCTTTATTTCTACAATGAGGACATTGCATCATTTAGGCATGGGGGGTGAATACTTAATCCTGAAATTATTTCATTAGCTCTGTAGAATTCCTTTTATTTATTTATTATTTTAAAATAAATTGAATATTCAAAAATAAAAAAAATAGAATTAGGAGAAGAGAACTTAGGCATTAGGCATTATTAACTTTAGGAATTGATACGAAAGGACCTAAACACTTAGACTCTTCAGGTCTTTGGGCTTAATTGGCCTACGTGTCCACTCGGACTTAGTCTCGAGTCCTGACCAGGTAATTCTATTTTAAATTGGTCAATAAATTGGGGTGATAAGTATACGACTTATCAACCCACCCTCTGATTTGAGGGGATTTTAAGCCTAAGCATCTACACACTGTTTGCATTAACTCACATTTCGACGGTTTCTTCCAAAATTTGGTGGTTAATGAACCATCTAGGGTGGTATGGCTGGCAAGTTGTCGGTGGTAACTGCTCATTGGCTAGTTGTCCAGAGCCCAACCATACGACCATTCTCTTCTTGATGCCTTTAGGTAAATCTTGGATCAGGGAAGCCACCTACTTTGAAAAAAAAAAAGAGAAAAAAAGAAATACTTAGAATAAAAAAAAATAAAAAAGGAGAAAATTAAAAAAATTAAAAAAAATTAAATCACACTTCACTGTATGAGTATGGCTGGCAAGTTGCCGTGGGTAACAGAAGATTGGCCGGTTGTCCAGAGCCCAGTTCACAAAAATGCACAATAATTCCCAAAACACTTAGGGATGAAGTGGGGAAGTAGAATAAACCAGGGAGATATACATTGGGTTTGGCCTTGTGTTGACCCCATAAAATATATAGTAGGGAGAAAGCTACCGTTCAGAAAGATAAACCTTTAGGTAGAAACTCTTAAGGTCACCTGGGGTAGTAGAAACATGAAGTCCATTTTAACGATCGTTTAGTGAGTCTATCACCCTTTCACAAGATGCTTAGCACTTAGAGTCCTTTTTGAGTCTTACGTGGGTCGAGTAGCTGTAAAAAATTATCTCGAAACTCTCAATCTCCAAAAGTCCAAAAAAATTAGAAAAGAAGAAAAATAAAAAAATGTATCTTCCATTTTCAAATAAGGCGAGGACTTGGGCAATCTGCATTCTGGCAGACACCTAGGTACTGTTGAGTTTTCATAGTTTAGGACTTTAGTTGAAATTTTCTATTGTTAATAAACGACTTAGGCCTAAATGATCAAGTCCTAATTCTATTTTTATACATAGCATGTAGTTTAATTTTGCTAGGGACTAGCAAAAGATAGGCATAGGAGTGTGATGTAGACACATCCACTTAAGTTAAAATAACTATTTATGTATATTCCTAGGCTTAGATTTGCATTCCATATTATAAATATTGCATAGCATGCATCATTCTACTTTTAGAGCAGTTGTGTATATTTTATGTTAATTGCATCCTTTTTGTGGTCAAGAGAGAAGGAGATTTATTTTGGAGCCTCGAATTGATGATCCAACTGTATGGATCTGATCAGGACGATGATTGGAGTCCAACGCCTCCAAAATCACCATGATCAGAGTCCCGTAGCACTATAAGCAGTCCAAGGAAGAATAATGGCCAAGGGACTAGATGACACAATCTGGAGCTTCAAATGATAAATCCGACCACATGGATGGATTCATGTCGATGATCACAGCCCAACGACATGAAAATCATCTCAATCCAACCTCTGTATCTGCCCCTACAAAGGAAAGAAGATGACGACCCAAGTCATGCGACGTGGCGCAACCCAGGTCGCCCATGCACACTAACGCACCACCGCATGCGCACAATAGCGCGTGTGCACGTGCATGCACAGAGGCATGCAAGCACGTAGGCGAAGCAGCTCAGCATGCAAGGCAGCAACAGTGATAGCAGTAGTAGCGCACGTGGGCATGAGGCGCGTAGGCACGCGTGCACACACGACAAGGGCGCCTGGAGCACTCTCCAGCAGTGCGACAATAGAGGCCCGTGATGCGCATGCTAGCAGGGGCAAGGGTTGGCGTAGGATCTTTAGCGATGTTTGCGGCATATCTTCAGCGACGTTTATGACCTTCACTAAATGTCTTGTATATGATTTTGATTCTTTCCTCCACTATAAAAGGACCCTTACCCCTCCAATTCTTCTTCATCTCTTCCTTTCTTCCTCTCACCACCTCTAAGGCTATAGAGAGAGCTTGTCCCAAGCCTGGTATGCTCCTCTTGAGTAGAAATCAAATATTTTTCCCCTCACCTCATCCCCATTTGCGGAGCATCCCCCGGCCGTCCTCTCACCTCCCTTTGGGAAGAAGATCCTAGCTGTGATGTCGTCCTACCCTGCCCTCCATGCTCTGTCTCCATCCTCATTCGTCTCGCTCCTCACCACCTTCTTCCAGGCAACGTCAGAGCGAGTCGACCTCCAAGCAACCGTTGAGGGGGATTTCTCTCACTTATCTCTATCTTTATTGCTTTAGTAGTATAGTTTTCCCAATTTCCTAGTTGTAATAAACATTTGATTATAAAAATACATGATTCCTTCTCTCTCTATCTCTATCTCTCTCTTTTTATTTTGGAAGTAGATTAGCTAGAATTCATCAACTTAATCTCTTGCTTGCTAAAAGTACCAAAAAAATTAGAAAAGATAAAAAGGACAAAAATAAATAAAAAGTGAAACGCATATTTTTCAAACCAAACATTCGCCTCCTCATGTTCAACTTAGGACTCACTTTTTGAGTTTTGGTTATAAATTTTATCAGAGTGACATATTTTCTTGCGAATAGAGCTAAGATGATGGGTTTTTCCAAAATCCAATCCTTTTCGCATGCGAATCTAACGCTATCAATAGGGAACTAAGTCCTTCACCGACTAAGTATCACATAAGGCATAGCAATAGAGAGCAAACCCCCCTGCACTCTCACAAGTTCATCCTCCTCCTCTCTCAAACAAGAGATATATATTCAGATCCATACACGGGCAACTGAATCATGTGTAGTGTCGAGGGCCACCGGCGTGTGTGGTGATGGAGTGAATAGGTGGGTTACTGGGTGAAAGGGGTAGGAGAGACCTGACCCCTCAGTGCTTGGGTGATAGAGCCTATGTAAAAAATCAATTTATGTGCGGGTACTACTTTGGAATCCCACGATGTGGGACTATCTTTCCTACATGTTCTTCTCACGTAGTTGCTTTGGATGCTTTGGTCAATTGGAACACACCCACAGTTGGAGGCTCTGATTGAGGAACTGGGTGTGGACCTAGAGGGTTTGCACATGACCTTGAGATGAAACTTGGAGCTTTCAAGGCCGGTGTGTGAAGAACAAGGTGGAGATGATGGTGGCAACGGCGAAGCACCGGTGAAGACTTGAAATAATGAATATGGCCTCAAGGTCACATTAAATCTCCTCATAAGTTTTGCCAAGTGTTGGCGAATGTGATGGATGTGTTTGCGTGGTGTGAGGATGCATATGGTGGTGTGTCGGAGTCGAAGAGGGTGACAGATGGGTGTGTTCGGTGGAGGTCGTGAGTGGATGAAACGGTGAATAAGGTGGGTTTGGTTCAGGTGGATGGGGCAGAGGTGTAGGAAGTGTTGGTGAGGGGTGTGGTTAAGTGGAGCGATGGGGAAACCTCCCTGGAGGGCGGTCGGAGATGGAGAAGATGATGGGTGGACGGCAACATCGAGGGTAGAATTGAATGATAGAGGAGATAGAAAGGAAATAGAGGAAGAAAGGGACCTAATTAACCAAAACTAACCAGATGAAAGAGTGGATATGACCTTGATGAGGGTATGCCGAACTCAGAGAAGATGAAGCCTCCGGTGGGGGAGAAGCAACGAGGAAGATGGGGGAAGACGACGCCGGCTGGTATTACGAGATGTAGATGAAATTAAGGAAGGAGAATCGATTTACTATGGTCTATGGCAGCCGACAAAGAGGGTGGATGGAGAAGCTCACCGCAGCTTGCGGAGAGTTCTGTTGGACAGAGTAGAAGAAGGTGGAATCCTATCCAAAACCAAGCTAAGTTGAGAAGGCAGTCCCTGAGGATCTTTTATAGGGCAATAGGCAAGCTTCCAAGCTTGGAAAGAAGCATGAAAGCTTGAGAAATCAAGGATTAAGATTTGGCAATTGCCAAGAGTCCGCATGAATTCTAGGGCAACACTGAGAGCCCAAGATGTAGCCCAGATGGAAGAGGATCTTCTCAGGAGTCTCCCTTCCAATTTAGGAATGGTTTAGGCATGAAATCAGGGAGATCTACCTGATTGAAGGTCGGTAGCATGCCTGCTCACACTACCATGGCGGCAAAGACCTATTGGTGAAGAAGATTACAAAGTTGGGGGGGTCCTTGCAGTAGATTTTGAAAGCTAAGGGGCTACTTGAGAAGAAAAGAGTAAGTGGAAAAAATGCAAACTAGGTCAAGGTAATCTATGATTGGGTCCAAATTTTGGTGCAAACGTAATTTATATCCAAGGAATTTGATGGTGAGGTCAAATTTTGGTTTTGGATAAGTTTGACTAGGTAATTTATGTAGAAACCCAAATTAGGGCAACTTGCTGTTTGAGACTATTTTAGGTCAAAATGGGTTCCAATGGTCAAATCAAAGATAACAAACCTTATGGAATATTTTTCTATGAATTTTAGAAGATTTAGGTGAATTTTATTCTAACCAGACCTCTGTTAATTAAACAAGTCTGAAATTAGGATTTTGAGTGTCCGTTAATTCTCGAAAAGCATAAAAACCCATTTCTGTCTGCATGAACTCTCTTGGTAGTCATTAATGCTCATTTGACCTTCATTTAACCCCTAAGAAATCCTATGATTTCTCTGCATTTATGATCTTCTGTTAAAACTGCAGATTTAACCTTGATTTAATGCACTCTTCTTAGAAAGGATATACAATGAATTATGACTCACCAGCAGTTATGTAGGAGCAGTTGTCAATTGATTCTGACTAATTAAAGCTAGCTATAGCTGATGATGACGTTATCATCAATACTGGAGTATCTAGGGTCATCAAAGGAGGCCAATTTGTTAGTCACATGAAATGGTTCTCTCTCTCGCCTCTCAAATCATCACATATCATTTTATATTTGTGATTTTGTTATTTTTAGGGTTTTCAAAAATAATCAGGTTTTGTGATGCGAAGATAAACTATGCTAACGACTACACCTATAACTAAACATAAGTAACAAACAGAACTCTCTCTTCTAAGCTCACCCTAGGAAAGTGCACCTAAGGTAATTAGAAGAGGGGAGTGTAGTGTTCACTGAACAACATGAAAAACACACAAACTAGAACATGAGAGTTGAAGGCAAAATAAATCTTGTATTTCTAGAAAGTGAAGTACATGTAGAGGAATGCTCATGCAAAACAACAAAATACTAGCTAATACAAAAAATAAAATGGAAGATAGAAGAAGGTAATCCTCCTATTGAAGCTCAAAATAATCTTCACTCCAAGCTCGGTAGCACCCAGGTGAAGGAGCAATCTTCGTTTTCATTGAAAACTTTAATATAAAATGATGTGTCGTTGTATTTAATCGCGTGGTAGAAAATCGCTTTTCAAACACTTAAATTCTCAAAACTAACCACGAAGAGTTAGGTCGTCTCCACAGGGAGGAATTAGCCTATTAAAAATGAGTAATAATGCATCAAGGAATTGGGAATATTAGTAGAGGTGCATGCTAACTAGTGCTCTCATTTCCAGCATAAATTCTTAATATAGATAATTAATCAAGAAGATGAGGGCGCACATGCAAAATTACCATAATATAATATTCTAAATAATGACCTCAGTAATAGCAAACAATGTTAATATCAATCTCCTAACCAATGACACCAACGTACTATAATCAACATTTCATGTTGTATGTCATTCATTAGAAGAAATCAATTATATGTAATTCCAAATTAAGCAAGGGGTGTCCATGCAAATTTGCTGCAATATATTAATTCAAAAAATAAATGAATAGTAGCTTTGACAATGGTATTTTCCATAATTTTTAATTGCAGAGAAAATAGTGCATTTGCTCTCTCTCCTCCTCGCGAGAGAGAGAGAGCACCGGCGAGGGTGTTAACCTCAAGGGAGGTTGGCAAAGACGAGGCCGATCCGATGGAGGTTGCGGCATCGACAGAGATGGCTGGAGGTGGCCGACCGACGGAGGAGAATCGTCGGTCTGTTGGAGGAGTTGTGGAGCAACGCCTGCAGTGAAGGGCACGCTGCAGATGGCGTGGCCTGGTAGGTGAAGGTGGGCAGTGCAGAGGCGATGGCGCAAGCGCCTGCAAAAGGGGGCATGCCTGCAGGAGCGCTAGAGGTGTTTGGCGTGTGGGCTCCTGCAAGGAGCACTAGGCGCTGGAAGGAGGAAGCGCCTGCGTTGAAGCGAGTGTCTGGTGGCGAGGGTGGTGCGGTGCAGGAGTGCGCAAGGTAAGGCGATGGAGCGCCTGCCGGTGTGCTGGTGAGAGGGGGGTGCGCTGTAGATGGTGCGACCTGGCAGGTGAAGGCACGGCTGGAGGATGAAGTTAGGTGGATGCCTGCAGGAGGGGATGCTCCTGCAGGCGCACTGGAACAAGGTGGAGATGGCCGATGCAGGAGACAGGTGCTGGCATGTGGTGGCCAGTGAGTGCGCAAAGTGGAGCGGGTGCCTTTCTGCAGGGTGCTGGCGCTGGAGAGGGGTGCACCCTGCTAGAGCAGGTGAGGCGAGGGCGGTGCTTGCAGGCTGCGGAGAGGTGATGGCGCGAGCTCCTACAAGAGCTCGTGCCATCAGGAGCTCTGGAGGTGCTTGGAGTGCGGTGCCTGCTGGGAGTGCTAGGCGTTGGAAGGAGGATGTGGTGAAGAACTTGGTGCACAATGCACGCTGGGGTTGCAGTTCCCCGCAGGGGGGAAGATGTAGATGCCTCCTCTCCTTTCTCCGCCTCAGCTTTAACACCTCTCCTTTGTGCGTGCGTGAGTTAAGGGATTTGAAAATCCCTTAGCTATTTATGGCCTCGTTTGTTGAGGGAGGGCTGCGGGAGATCAGATAATTGTGTGGGAGGAGTTGCGGCTGGCCGAATATGTGTTGGGGAAATTATTCCCCCTTTCCTCTTTCCAAATATTTTTCCTGTAATCATAAAAATGTAAATCATTACGTATTAAGCTATAGAATAGATGTAAACTTAAATCATGATGAATGCAAACATTCTATAACTTAATGTAGTTATTAACAAACCTAAACAGTACGATTAAAGTTACTTAGGCATAATATTAGTCCATTAAAATGGACTCATCAAATACCCCCATGCCTAAGATTTGATAGTCCCTAGCAAAAATAATAGAAGTAATCAGAAGATTTCTTCTTTTCTTATTTCAAAACTTTAGAAATTCAGACAAATGTGAGGTGCGGATAGCTTAGGTAACAAATCCAAGTGAAAAAAGCCAATTTGCATTGGGAGTTCGTACTTTACCCTTGGTAAATATTTCTGCCGGGATAGGCAACTACTTCCCTCGGGGATAAAGCAGACGATAATTTATAATTTGACCCTGACGTTTGACTTAGGTAGGAGATATCGAGTAGCATGGATTTGTATTTGGTGGCACACACTCATCTAGTGCTACATGTAGTCTAGTACTACAGACTCTAGATCTCGAGACTATTAGACAAGTCAACTCTGAGAGAGGCTACACAATTGTGCTCTCTTGATGTTCCTGGGCACTCCCGCTTTTCTTTCTTTCTGAGATCACGAATTTCGCCAGATTTAGAAATTGTACTCACTATTTGGTGGCCTCACATGGCATCCACACTTCAATTAAAGTCCTAATAACTCTACAACTAAGTTAGAGTCCTCAACCAATTTTTGGGCGATCAGAAATACTAAAAGGTAGGTATGGGTCATATTTGGTGGAACGCGATAGGTGTTCTGCTGCCTCAGAAATAGTGTAACATTATAACTTGGACCCTTTTTTTTGTAATATAAATATTTCTTCTTTTTCTTCTTTTCTTTTCTCCTTTTTTTTTAAAATATAGATCAACATAATACGACACAGACTTTTATTTATGAGGCATTATTCAGGATGATGATGGTCAAGAGGATATTGTGTGGCTTATTTGGTGGAAGTGCCTATTCTCGGCACCGGGAAGGAATGGATAGGATAGGTGTATTTCTGACCTTTGACACTATTACCCTCCTTCAGTCGAGGACTCTATGAAGGACGGTCCTAACCATCCACCATAATTATAGCTTTATTAAGACTCAATCTCTATGTATCTACCTTATTTAGTGACTCTCAAGACTTCACACAAAGTACGCACACAAGAACAAAGAGTGAAAACTACACCTAGCTCTGAAGTATCATCATCTAATTATCCAAAACTTAAGAGTCCTTACACTAGACTTAGCGCACTAGTTATCTCTCTACTTTCTTCTCACAAATATGAGGTGGATCTACTGGAAGATAGTATGCCTGACTCCCTATGAACTGTCCAATGGTTCAGTGGACTACAAATGCTTATTGGTTTTCCTCAATGATCCATTACCAAGTCTACGTGTACGTGAAATAAATGTACTGGATTCTAAACTTAAGAAATAATTCCAGAAGAAAAACCTCCAATGACAAAGTTATTTTGCTAGGGCTAACCCAATCAGCTCAAGAAAAGAGGGTTTTCTTTTTTTTTTATATATGCTAACCTAAATGCATGAATACTTCCTAACATGCAAATGCACTCCCCCATGCCTAAATCCTACAATGTCCCCATTGTAAAATTAAAATAGGAGGAGAAAGGAAAAACATCACCTGACACGGTGTTATTCTGACCACTGGGTTGCCTCCCAACAAGCGCTGCATTTTCTGTCAGCAGCCAGGCTTAGAAGGAACCTATAAGTCTGGTTCCAAACAGAAAAGGATAGGCCCTAAGAATATGCATAATAGTGCGAGCCTAGAAAATAGGTAACCACGGATGTTGGTGAGCTAATGATGCAATGTAATTCCAAATGCTCGCCAGAAGAAATGAAAACAGAAAATTTCGTTGGCTACCTGGGGAGGTCTAGGAATAAGAAAGAGAATATGAAAAGGGACCTCCTGAAATGGAATAAGTGGAGGATAACAAGGATCCTCCAGAGCAGGACGGGTTTTAAAAGATACAAACATTATTAGTTCAAACCCTTGAATGGCGAGTGTAAAAGTACAAGCATCAATCCACACTCGCCATTCTACCCGAGGATGTACTGGCCTGATATGTTCTCTAGAAACAATGTACTTGAGCAGAGATCTGAGCTAAGGATCGGTTAGGGAGTATAAGGGTTGTTTGTAGTGTTGGAAGGTAATGGTTAAGTCCAATGAGGGCTTAGTCAGTGTTAGGTCTAATTCCAACAATGATTCAGATTGTGTATACTCCCTAACAGTTGTAGACAACTGCATATTACCCTGCCTATCATTAATGATCGGAGTCATATTTGAATCAAGGGTAGACTCCAAATTACAACTCTTTGATGGCAGTGCCAAAATGTCAGAATCATTATCATTAAGCTCATCCTCGGATTTGTTTAGTTCACTGTTGAACCATATATTTTCTTTTGCGAATCACTACGCTTACGTGTTTGGTTTTGGAAAACCTGTCGTTGTAGTTCGAAAGTGAAGAATTCATGTTCAACAAATAAAATTTATACCGAAAACAATTCCAGGTCGAACACAGGGAGGCGGACGTTTGATCTAAAAACTTCGCGTTTCTTTTTATTTGTCACGAAGTAATTCAACTTAAACTATCTAATTATTTACAATTAATAAAAGAGAGAGAGAGGGTAAGAGAGAGAGAGTATTACACATGGAAATCAAAATGAGATGTAGAATAAACAAAGAATTTATCATAGAAGAGACTGTTCATTACAATTAGAAGGCATAAAACAATTACACTAGAAAGTGATAAATTTACTCTAGAAAGCATTAAAAGAATGGAGGGAGAAATGTCCTCCTCGACGGTCGCTTGGAGGACGAGTAGATTAATCTAGAAAGCAGTAACTCTATACTAGAAAGCAGTAAAAAGAATAGGGAGAGAGAAATCCTCCTCGACGGTTGCTTGGAGGACGAGCCGGACGGGACGACACCTGGACGAAGGAGAACAAAGCAGGATGAAGGAGGACGAAGAAGAAGAACGGGAACGAAGCAGCACGTCGTCGTCGTTGTGGGATCCACTTCCAAAGGGGGACGAAAATTGGACTTTATCTCACGAGAAGCATCCCGGGTGTGGGACAAGCTTCTCTTGAGCTTTGGAGGGGTAGAGAGGAGAAAGAAGGGATGAGAATTTCGTATGTAGGGGGTCTCCTTTTATAGTTGCAAGGAGTGGGGGAAAAATGGACATTACAACTTCAAAATAATAAAAGAGGGGTCTTTAGTGACGGATAAATCCGTCACTAAATCCCTCAACGTGGGCGTCGTGGCCGGCTCGCGCGCGCCTCCTCGCCTGCTCATGTGCTCAACGGCTTGCGCACGTTTGCCGCTTTTCAGCCTTCCGATCGCAAGATTGGACGGCTTAAGATGCATCCGTGCCCGCTGCGTTGCGCTCCCGCCCGCGCGTCTGATTGCACGTCCAATTGTGCGTCCAATCGCTCATCGACGCTATCGGGCGCGCGCGGCCATCCGATCTCCATCTGACGCTCCACCCGCACCCAATCGCCGCGCCTTCCAGCCCCTCTCCACGGCTCGAACCCGCGCCCCGCGCTCGCGATAACGCGCTCGACCACTGTGCTATGGGGCGCGGATGGTCGAGCAGATGCTTTTAAATGCAAGCACCCACAGCCGTTGGATTAAGATCCAACGGCGGAGAGCGATCGGGTGCGGGGCCTTCACAAGATGAAGCGGCCATTTGCGCGAATGAGATGGCACCACGTGGCGCTATCTTGGCCGTCCATCTTCTGGAAGTTGTAGATGGTGCCACGGATGTCGGATTGACTCGATTTTTGTGTCGTTGGGCTACGATCGTCGATCTGAATTCATCCATGCAGTCGGATTTGTCATTGGAAGTGTGGGTTTTCACCATCCTGGCCCTTGATCTTCTAGGGTTCCCCAGTCACTATCTGATGCTACGGATGCCTGATTAGGGCGATCTTGGAGTCGTTGAACTCCAATCGTCGCCCTAATCACATCCATACGGTTGGATCTTTGATCCGAGGTCCCGACAAAATGTTTGCCCTGTCCAAGCACATAAAAGGAGACAATTAACCTCCATTTTATTCAAACTACTCTAAATGCAAGATGATGCATGTTATGCAATATTTATATCATGAAATGCAATGCTATGCTTAAGAACATGCATAAATAGATATTTTAAGTAGTGTAAATGTGTTTACATCATACCCCCATGCCTATCTATTGCTAGTCCCTAGCAAAAACTATATGCTATTTATAAAAGAATTAGGTTGGATTATTTGGACTTGAGTTATTTTTCAATCATTAAGAAATTGTCTACTTAGGAACTGAACTTTCAAAGATACAACAGTGCCCGGGTATTAGCCAAAATGCAGACCACCTCAAGCCCTCGCCTTATTAAAAGAAAAATTTCTTTTTCTCTTTTTCTCTTTTCTAATTTTTTTGATTTTCAAATTTTCGGGCTTAAGAGTGGCTTTCTACGGCCATTCAACTCACCCAAAATTTGATGAGAACCCTAAGCTTTAAGCATCTTATTGTGATTGTAATAGACTCATTGACCGGCAGTTAGAACGGACTTCGGATTTCTATGCCTCTAGGTGACCTCAAAAGGACTTCTGCCTAAAGGTGTATCTTTACAACCGGTAGCTTTCTCCCTACTTTTATTTTTTACGGGGTCAACATAAGGGTGAATCCAGTGTATATCTCCCCGGTTTATTCTACTTCTCCGCTTCTTCCTAAGTGTTTTGGGAAGTTTTAGTGCATTTTCTGAGTTGGGTTCTGACAACCGGTCGATGAGCTGTTACCACCGACAACTTGCCAGCCATACTCGTGCAGCGAAGTGTGGCTTATTTCTTTTTGTTCTTTTCTCCTTTTATTTTTGATTTTTTTTTTTTTAATAAGTGGCTTCCCTAGTCTAAGATTTACCTAAGGGCACGAAAAAAGAGAAAGGTCTAGTGACTGGGCTCCGGACAACCTACCTATGGGTTATTACCCACGATAACTTGCCAGCCATATCACCCTAGAAGGTTCATTAGCTACCTAATTTCCGTTAGAATAGCCGAACAACGAGTCAGTGCAAAAAAAAAGTGTGTAGATGCTTAAGACTCAAAATTCTCTCAAATCAGAGGGTGGGTTGATAAGTCGTGTACTTATCACCCAAACTTATTTACTCCAATTAAAATAAAATTCAAGTTGGTGAGAACTCGAAAAAGAAATCCACATTTTAGTGGATACACGGGCTGATTAAGTTCAAAGACCTGAAGGGTCTTTGTGTTCAGATCTTAATGTAGTTTTTCCTAAGATTGAAAATTTTCTTAAACCCAAATTCTCTTTCCTAATTTCGATTTTTTTTTTAATCAAAATAAAACAAATCTGCGGAGCTGACGAATGAATTCAGAGATAAATATCCACCCCCCATGCCTATCTAATGCAATGTCCTCATTGTATTAAAAAGACATAAAACGGAGTGGAAAAGAGAAGAAAGCACCTGAATTGCGTGAATGTCAAGTCCGCTCCGAGATGAAAAATTAAAAAGAACTATATATGTGCTGAGTTTAGTGCCTTCAGCTAGGCACACTATATAGAGAAAAGAAATAAAGAATTCATAAGTGTAGGTCAGAATTAGAATAAATAGAATAATCCTCCGACCTATCAACAGAGGTCCACAGATGTGGACCAGATTATGGTGCAGACCCACACCCCATAATCGAGAATATCTTAGGTTCTAGATAAAAATTACCCAAACCCTAAAATCTGAATGCAAGCGGGGTCGGGCCTGCGATTTATGAGGATGCAACCAAAGACCAAAAAGTTAGGTTACAGAGAATTGAAGCTCAAAAGGATAATCTTTGAATGTGTGCTTGAGTTGAACATCCTCGAAACAAATGTCGTAAGAGTTCTGATTTGATGGTTTAAGCTTAAAAGGAACCCTTCGACTCAATCTTCTATTTCCTCCAGAATTAACTTCCTAAATCAAAACTTCCCAGCTCCTATCCTCCTCATTCAGCATATCAAATTCCAGGACCTCTTGTAAATTCATCACCCCGTCTGAAATCTCCAAGTCTAAATGATGTGGCAGAATCAAAATTGACTTGGGTCTAATTATCTCAAAATTAGAATCATCAATAAGCTCAACAGGGTGTAATTGATAATCAGGGCATTGAATTGATTCCTCCAGAAAATGCGATTCTGGATCCGTAATGTGTGCCCTAATAAGATCAGTGTCCTCAGGTATTAGGATATCAAATGATCTATCAGATTCCTCAGGCCCAATCGTCTCACAGAAATCGTGTTCAGAAAACTCGCGTGAGACTTCGCAACTTGAATCTTCACCATCAGGATCCATATCAATGTATGTCCCAAAATCATTTGTCACTTTCTGTTCCAAGGAGACATACGTTTCCTCGTAACCAGGCTTAGGGATCTCAGGTGAAGAAATCAGATCATCCTTCATTGGTTGTTTTAATTCAATCTGGTCAGCCTCGTAACACGTGTCCCCCCAACAGGTGCCTGAGCGGGTTCTATCATTGGCTTTCCTGAAGAGGGTTCATCCTGGGAATTATTCCAAGATTGAATCAAAGCAACCACGAATCTCATCCTCAATTTCGCTAATTTCCCAAGTAGAAACTCACCCGAGTTCTTATCCTTAACATCCTGGAGCCAATCCAACAAAGACTTGTTTAAAGCACCAATCATTTCAATCAGGGGCTCCAATCTCTCAATGCAAGGTATTGGCTAAACTTCTAAAGATTGAATGATATTCCTCAAGTTAGCCAGAACCTTATCTTAAACCTGATTAACCTGAACCAAATGAGTTGGTTCAGGGTTGGGTGGGTTTGACATCAATGCAGAGGAATTAACGAATTGAGATTCGTTATACCCTTCCTGATAATAGGTCATTTCAGATTGTTGAAAAGATGGTGATGACCTAAAGGTAGTGAATTCAGAGGATGGGTAAGGATCGGTGTATCCTTCTTGATTGTAGGTCATATTAGGTTGTGCATGAAAGGAAGACGATTTATAATCGATGTAGCTCTGAGAAGGATAGAAATCAGAATCAAAGTGTTCAGGGTTAGACCCTAAACACGGGGGTCCAGAATTACATCCCCAATCCGAATTATCCCAACTAACTGATGGTTGATTACAATACGAGTTGGGATAATCATCATGTTGAGGATAATTCACAACAGGAGGGAAAGAGCGGGAATGTGTGAAATATGTGGAAGGATTCATGAGACTCGAGAGGAAGAAAGGTGCCCTACAATACAAACAATCAAACCTGTCCTTAAATGGGTTAGTCTACAGACCTACAGACTCTCAAAACCCATCTTGAGATAAAGGAACGATTTGATCTACTTCTGTCTGTTCAATCCAACCAGTTAGAAGGAGGGACTGGGGAGAAGGTTCTTCCTTCGGCTTGCGCCTTCGGTTCCTAGTGTACCCCCCAGCCGTGATCGTTTGACTCTGCTCCCTTAGCTAGACATCAGATTGAACAGTAGAAATAGACTAATCGAAAATAATCTTGTTCTGGGTTCTGAAGAGTGAGTGCAATCCTTAAGGCCAACGTCTACTCTGTTTTATTTAGGGCTAGGTTTGAATGTGCTTTGGAATGTGATGGGCCCTTTAAATGGGTTGTGCCCTTAATGATTGATTGATTTGTGTGTGTGTGCACAACCAGTGGTTTTCAAGCAAGATTATTTTTGATGTGGTGAATTTTAAGGTTCAAATCTTGCTTAGTAGCTTTTAGGATTCAGCTTTAGGTGTTTTCAAACAGGTTTCGTTGGCACACCAGGTTTTGCAAGCACAGGTGAAGATGTTTTCCTTTAAAGTTTAAAAAGAATGTGGAGTGCCTGGTAAATCCCTAATAGTTGAACCTAATAGGCAGCTACTTGATGAGTTTATTTTATTTGAAGTGGTGCGGCCCAATCAACTCAAACAATTGGCCACAAATGCACCACTAAGTTAGGCAATCAAAAATGGTTAACCTAGAATAATTTCTACTCTGTTATATGTTGCTTTGTGTGTACCGGTTCCACGGATCAGAACCCGGTTGAGTAGAAAACAAATCAAGTTGATCAAGTGCCTTGAATGTGGGTGTGTGTTGTGTGTTTGTTTAAAATTGCCCCACAAGATTATCTTTTTGTTATTTTTTTTATGAATGAGGGTGGAATGAATGTGAGTGGAAATCCAAACCAACTATTCCTAGGATTTATGCAAAACAACTAGGTTAATTGGGATTTGGATTTAATGTGGCGAATGAAATCTATGGAGGGGGAAAGAATGGGGGATAACTTACAAAACCTTCCACATCACTTTACTCCAATCTACCGCTTTTGCTCGTCTCAAAAGAGTACCTGCAATTACAATAAGAAAGGAGAAAAGTGAGGTAAATGATTTGTAAGTTACAAAACACGAAGAGAAATCAAAGAGCATTGCCTCCTCGACAACGGCGCCAAAATGTTGCACCGTATTTTTTTTTTTTGTGAATCTCTACGCTTACGTGTTTGGCTTTGGAAAACCTGTCGTTGTAGTTCGAAAGCGAGGAATTCGTGTTCAACAAATAAAATTTATACCGAAAAGAATTTCGGGTCGAACACAAGGAGGCGGACGTTTGATTTAAAAACTTCGCGTTTCTTTTTATTTGTCACGAAGTAATTCAACTTAAACTATCTAATTATTTACAATTAATAAAAGAGAGAGAGAGGGTAAGAGAGAGAAAGAGTATTACACATGGAAATCAAAATGAGATATAGAATAAACAAAGAATTTATCATAGAAGAGACTGTTCATTACAATTAGAAGGCATAAAACAATTACACTAGAAAGTGATAAATTTACTCTAGAAAGCATTAAAAGAATGGAGGGAGAAATGTTCTCCTCGACGGTCGCTTGGAGGATGAGTAGATTAATCTAGAAAGCAGTAACTCTATACTAGAAAATAGTAAAAAGAATAGGGAGAGAGAAATCCTCCTCGACGGTTGCTTGGAGGACGAGCCGGATGGGACGATGCCTGGACGAAGGAGAACGAAGCAGGACAAAGGAGGACGAAGTAGAAGAACGGGAACGAAGCAGCATGCCGTCGTCGTTGCGGGATCCACTTTCGAAGGGGAACGAAAATTGGACTTTATCTCGCGAGAAGCATCCCGGGTGTGGGACAAGCTTCTCTTGAGCTTTGGAGGGGTAGAGAGGAGAAAGAATGGATGAGAATTTCGTATGGAGGGGGTCTCCCTTTATAGTTGCAAGGAGTGGGGGCAAAATGGACATTACAACTTCAAAATAATAAAAGAGGGGTCTTTAGTGACGGATAAATCCGTCACTAAAGCCCTCAACGTGGGCGTCGCGGCCGGCTCGCGCGCTCAACGGCTTGCGCACGTTTGCCGCTTTTCAGCCGTTCGATCGCGAGATTGGATGGCTTAAGATGCATCCACGCCCGCTGCATTACGCGCCCGCCCGCGCATTTGATTATGTGTCCAATTGCGCGTCCAATCGTGCGTCGACGCTATCGGGCGCGTGCGGCCGTCCGATCTCCATCTGACGCTCCACCCACGCCCAATCGCCGCACCTTCCAGCCCCTCTCCACGGCTCGAACCCGCGCCCCGCACTCGCGATAGCACGCTCGACCACTGCGCTATGGGGCGCGGATGGTCGAGCGGACGCTTTTAAATGCGAGCGCCCACAGCCATTGGATTAAGATCCAACGGCAGAGAACGATCAGGCGTGAGGCCTTCACAAGATGATGCAGCCGTTTGGGCGGCTGAGATGGCACCACGTGGTGCTATCTTGGCTGTCCATCTTCTGGAAGTTGTAGATGGTGCCACGGATGTCAGATTGACTCGATTTTTTTATCGTTGGACTGCGATCGTCGATCCGAATTCATCCGTGTAGTCGGATTTGTCATCTGAAGTGCAGGTTTTCACCATCCTGGCCCTTGATCTTCTAAGGTTCCCAGGTCACTATCTGATGCTACGGATGCCTGATTAGGGCAATCTTGGAGTCGTTGAACTCCAATCGTCACCCTGATCACATCCATACGGTTGGATCTTTGATCCGAGGTCCCGACAAAATGTTTGGCCTATCCAAGCACATAAAAGGAGACAATTAACCTCCATTTTATTCAAACTACTCTAAATGCAAGATGATGCATGCTATGCAATATTTATGTCATGAAATGCAATCCTATGCTTAAGAACATGCATAAATAGACATTTTAGGTAGTGTAAATGTGTTTACATCATTCTCTCAAATTTTTTTTTGGGTGTATATGTGATTCATTAGGAGTTGGATCAGTATCTTCAATTATTTCTAACGGAGGATTAGTCTTAATATTTTGGAGCAAGGCTATATCATTGAATTCGTTATTCTTCTCGGGTATAAATCCTCAATTGACGTGTTTTGTCCCCGAGAGTCTCCCATAGACTTCTCATTATTTTGTTTGTCCTCCTCTAATATCAACTCCTATTTTGATGGAGGATGACTCTCAAAAGAAAGGAGGAATCTGGATTTAATCATATTATTTTTATCCACTGGAGGTAAATCCTCAAATGATAGATAATTCCCCTGTGATTCACTCCAGATTTTCAGTCCAGGTTCCTCAACTGGGGCATCCTCACTTTCTAAATTAGACTTTTCATATCCCTGAGACCAAAATTGATCTAATTCATCCTCCATTCTGTTAGGGTCACCTTCATTAAGTGCATTTAAATCCTTCGGATACTGAATGATAGGTGTTGATTCCCTAAGTGGAGGGTTATGGGTAGGCTCACTAAGGGTAGAATGGGATTCAACCAAATAATCAATAGGGGAAGTGATAGGAACAATACAACCTTGACTCGGGTTGGTAGGGGTAAGGAGAATGCTGTCATTGGGGTCAAGGTCCTCAAGAGGTATCATCTTCCCTTGCTTTTGACTCCAATATAGTCTAGGTGGATAATCACTATGATCGTTGTCCTCTAGGGGCCATGTCTCATTGGGAGAGTTTAAGTGATAGATACATAAAATTGGATCCCTATTGTCATTAGGTTCCTCAGAATTACTTTCATGATCATGATCGATGGGTAGGGATTAGGATTATTGGGAAGCGTGTAGCTAAGTTGTCTTATTTCTTCATTTAACTGTTGACTATTCCTCAACATCTCTCCCATTGATTCCATCATTTCCTTTTGCTATTTTTGCATTTCTATCATAAACGAGGAGAGGCTACTATTATCAGGTTGGGGAGGATAGTCAATTTCAGGCTCTAGTTGCCTAGGGGTATCGGTCCAACCTTGATACGGAAAATCATGGAGGGTGGGAGGGTTGGGTGTTTGCATGGATGTAGGGATTTCAGGGTTGTGAAATCTCGCTCCTAGGCTCTGCTCAAAAGTGAGAGTTATCAAGCCAGTACTCCCAGGATAAAAATAAGAATGATCCCATGAATTGCCAATGTACCCATCAAAGGATGGATACGATCAGGGCATGGGATCCTGATTAAAAGATGGGAAGTATTGACTCTGATAATCTAACTGATAGGAATAAGGGTAATCCATTTCTTTAAGCAAAATAATTTTAACTCTCTTAAGATTTAGCAAAATTCAGAATATAAGCAGAAAACTTCCTAGAGAGTTCTACTATCAAAGCAAACGCAAATTCAAAGGAATCTATTTTTAGTAGATTGAAGGTTTTAGAATTAAATATTCAATTGGTGGCCAAACAAGTTTTGCAAAAAATTACGCTTCCTAGGCCAACCTTCACTGGTGCCTTTAACCTACTCGCAAGGGATGGAAGTCTTGAATCGAGCCCACACACGAGGAACCGAAGTAACTTGGTGGATAGGCTTGTTGATTTCCGACTAACTTCCCTTGTGGTGCAAAAGAGGAGAGGTAGAAATTTATCTAGTGACCTTATGTGTGAGGTGCACAGTGTCTCAAGTGTGCAAGCATATGATCGTGTTTTGATTTTTGAAATTCCGCAACAGGATCCTTTTGCACACAATTTTCAGTCACAGATTTTAAGGTCCAACCTCTTAGCAGTCCCAATTTTTAAAGTGACCACTGAATTAATTTGCTTCAAGTACTTTAGTGGTCTTAGATTTAGGTTCAATGCATATGCATGACAGGTAATTGATGCTCAAGAGAAGACATACCTTACTCCAGCTTTCTTCGTGCAATGTATGAATGCATTACAATAAAAATAAACTAGATGCTGCTCATTCAGTCCTAGATGGTCGTCCTATAGATATGTAGCTTCTAGCAAGGAGTTCAAATATTTTATTTTTATTTTATTTTATTTTATTTTATTTTTTTAATAATAAACAAACAGACCTACTCTAACTAATAAATCGAAATTCAGTTCAAACAGTTCAAATAATCCTATAATCTAAATAAATGGGAACACGCTCCCAAAAATATGCTCCCGCATACAAGAGCAATAAGAAGTAAAGTAGCACTGGGAACATGTTCCCAAAAATACCCGACAAGGGTCCAAAAGATAGAATTTAAATTATAATATCTATCTAACTAAATCTAACTAAGATCTACTGTCTAAATCAGAAATAGGCTTCTTCGTAAGCCTATGTGCATGGGATCAAGGCCCACGTGTTCCTGTTGCCGTCCTCCAGGTGGCGTCAAGGTCCACCAAAAAGATTATCTCTGCCGTGCGCGCCCGTCGCATTCGTCGCATGTTTTTGCATAGAAGAAAATCCACAGTTAGTAATTCAGAAAAGCTTTCAAAATAGCATAAAAATAACATAAAATTCCTGAAAAATTAATAGTCATTTTTCCTCCCTGGCAACGGCGCCATTTGAAGGAGTGATCTTTGTTTTCGTTGAAAACTTTAATATAAAATGATGTGTCGTTGTATTTAATCACTTGGTACAAAATCGCTTTTCAAAACATTTAAATTCTTGAAACTAACCACGAAGAGTTAGGTCATCTCCACTGGGAGGAATTAGCCTATTAGAAATGAGTAATAATGCATCAAGTAATTGGGAATATTAGTAGAGGTGCATGCTAACTAGTGCACTCATTTCCAGCACAAATTCTTAATATAGATAATTAATCAAGAAGATGAGGGTGCACATGCAAAATTACCACAATATAATATTATAAATAATGACCTTGGTAATAGTAAACAATGTTAATATTAATTTCCCAACTAATGACACCAATGTACTATAATCAATATGTTATGTTGTATGTCATTCATAAGAAGAAATCAATTTTATGTAATTCCAAATTAAGCAAGGGGTGTCAAGCAAATTTGCTGCAATATATTAATTCAGAAAATAAATGAATAGTACCTTTGACAATGGCATTTTCCGTAATTTATAATTGCAGAGAAAATATAGCATTTGCTTTCTCTCCTCCTCATGAGAGAGAGAGAGCACCAGCGGGGTTGTTAACCGCAAGGGAGGTTGGCGAAGACGAGGCCGATCCGATGGAGGTTGCGGCATCAACGGAGATGGCCGAAGGTGGTTGGCCGACAGAGGAGAACCGTCGGTCTGTTGGAGGAGCCTATGGGGCAGCGCCTGCAGTGAAGGGAGCGCTGCAGATGGCGTGGCCTGGCAGGTGAAGGTGGGCGATGCAGAGGCGATGGATCAACTGCCTGTAGGAGGTGGTGCGCCTGCAGGAGCTCTGGAGGTGTTTGGCGTGTGGGCGCCTGCAAGGAGCGCTAGGCGCTGGAAGGAGGAAGCGCTTGCGTTGAAGCGAGTGCCTGGTGGCGAGGGTGGTGCGGTGCAGGAGCACGCAAGGTAAGGCAATGCAGTGCCTGTGGGCGTGCTGGTGAGAGGGGGGGAGTGTTGCAGATGGCGCGGCCTGGCAGGTGAAGGCGCGGCTAGAGGATGAAGGCGGGCGGATGCCTGCGGGAGGGGACGCGCCTGCAGGCTCATTGGAACAGGGTGGAGATGGCTCGTGCAGGAGACAGGTGCTGGCGTGCGGTGGCCGGTGAGCACGTAAAGTGGAGCCGAAGCCTTTTTGTAGGGTGCTGGCGCTAGACAGGGGCGCGCCCTGCTGGAGCGGGTGAGGTGAGGGCGGTGCTTGCAGGCTTCGAAGAGGTGATGGTGAGAGCGCCTGCATGAGGGGTGCGCCTGCAAGAGCTTTGGAGGTGCTTGGCGTGTGGTGCCTGCTGGGAGCGCTAGGTGCTGGAAGGAGGATGCGATGAAGAACTTGGTGCACAGTGCACGCTGGGGTTGCAGCTCCCCGCAGGGGGAAGATGCAGATGCCTCCTCTTTAACTCCGCTCCTTTGTGCATGTGTGAGTTAAGGGATTTTCAAATCCCTTAGCTATTTCTAGCCTTGTTTGTTGAGGGAGGGCGGTGGGAGATCAAATAAATGTGCGGGAGGAGTTGCGGCTAGCCGGATATGTGTTGGGGAAATTATTCCCCCCCTTCCTCTTTCCAAATATTATTCTTGTAATCATAAAAACGTAAATCATTTTATATTAAGTTATAGAATAGATGTAAACTTAAATCATGATGAATGCAAACATTCTATAACTTAATGTGGTTATTAACAAACTTAAACGGTACGATTAAAGTTACTTAGGCATAATATTAGTCCATTAAAATGGACTCATCACCAGGCATGAAGATGGTGTTCCCTCACTTCTTCCTTCAATTGGTTCTCCTTTTAGGCTCGTCCAAGAGTGGACATCCACCCAAGATTCCTCCTAAATGCCTGGCCATCCACCTTGGATGAAAAGCTCCTCCTCCTTGTTGTGGTACAAGGGAGAGCAAGAGGAGGAAGAATGCACCAAGGGGGCGGTTGCCCCCTTGATCTTCTTCCCTTCTTCTTCTTCCTTGGAGTGGATGAAGGTTGTATGGGTGGAGCATAACTAATGGAGGAGATGATCATTTTGTGGTAGCTAGGAGGGATATATATAGGAGTGGAGAAGGGAGTTTGCGTGGCTTTTGAATTTACGATTGGGATTGGATGATGAAGGTAGTTAGGTGATCCAAGGGGGGAGGTACGTTGGTGCTAAGTGAAGGGTTGGGAAGGGGGTTATTAAGGGGAGGAACCACCCCTTCGTGGACGTCCAAGGTGGTGGTTATCCACCATTCTTTTGCGCTAATTAGGGTAGGTTCTAGAAGGGGGGTTAGGTGTAGGGTGGTGATGGCTTGAAGGGGTATGTGTAGGGTTAAGATGAGGATAAATTTTGGAGGGAAAAGTGGTGCCAAGGAGGGGATTAGTTATAGTCATTTTGATGCTACTTTTGTGGTGCTTTTTGGTGGTGGTTGGGGGTTCAGGAGATGCCATTGTTGGCTCCAAAAGAGAAGGGTGGTGGTGGTAGCTTAGGTGGACTATAGGTAGGCTTAATTTATGCAGCTAGTTGGGTGAGGTTTAGGGTTAGGTTTTGGTGCCAAGGAGATGAACTGGCTATGCTAAGCTAGCTTAGCTAGCTTAGCTAGTAGAGAGCTTGGGAGAGAGGTAGTGGGAGCTAGGTATTGGAGGTGATGAGCTGATGGCTGTTGAAGAGAGCTGCAAGCAACTACCTTAGCTAGCTTAGCTTGCTGGTTCTTTGCTAGCTGCTAAGCCAAGCTAAGATGAGCTGGCTTTTGCTGCTGTGAGCTATGGTGAGCTGGGTTTGGTTTTCCCAGAGATTACTGAGCTGGCTAAAATAGCGAACTTAGGTCAAGTAGCTCAACTGAACTAAGTTGTGCTGAGTTGAGCCTCCGAGAGGTGGGCTTAAGCTGGCCTGAGCAGATTAAGGTCATCTTTAGCTGACCAAGTCTAGGTAGCAGGTAGTCCTAGTCAAGTTGAGCTTCTAGTGAACTCTTCTAAGTTGGAGGAGCAGGAATGGAGTTGGGATCAACTGAGTTGAGCTAGTTTGAGCTGCTATCCAGCTAAAGTGAGTTGAATGGAGCTTAGGTGAACTAGCTAGAGCTACCATTCAGCTGAGATGAGATGAATGGAACCAAGGATGAGTTGATCCTGCTAGAATGAGTTGGGATCCAGTTGGGATGAGTTGGATTTAGCTGGAATCCAGTTGAAAGGAGTTTCTTCTTCGACTTCTGCCTTCCCGAGTGCCAAGGTATGTTGGATCTAACTCTCTGTCTATCCCTGACACTCAAGTAAACTCATTAAAAATACAACTAAAATGCAATGCATGCCTATCCTAGTTAAATGCCTAACTACAACCCGAAAAGCTGTTTACGAAGTTAAAACCCTAAGAGCTTGGTAAGTTTTTGGGCATAAGAATGATGATAAAGTGGCATTTATCACACCCCCATGCTTATCTTTTGCTAGTCTCCTAGCAAAACTAAATTCACAAAAAAGAATTTGGGAAATACTATGCTTTTTTTTACTTTCGAGGAGTGAAAAATTACAAGGCATTGGTTGATTGAAAACATGGAAGGTACAGCATTTGTTAAAGATGAAATATCGGGATTCATCTTTGGATCCAAGAGTAAGAAGAATTAGGATCAGTTTATCTTTCAAAAGTTCACAAGTTAATTCAATGTTAAATCAAATGACCCAAAACTATTTTGCAGTTAGGATTTCCTTAGCTCTTGAATCTGTTTTGCAACTTGCATAATCATTTAAAACCTTATGTCTGTGCTTGCAAAATGCCAACAATTATTAGGTTGTGCTTTTTGTTTAAAACTTCTTTTTGAATCTCCCCCATGCTTATTCTTAGCTTAATCCTGCAACAAATGTGTCGAGATCATCATTCCCATTACCAATTGTCAAGGGGGCTCTGGTGCCAGCACTTCGAGATACTACAGTCCAAGACACCACCCAGGAGCTCATAACCCCAAAACACAATGCGATGTAAAGGGGCGCTGATTGCACAGCAAAAATACACCAGCAATTGTGCCATCTTGTGCTATTTCCTAGCATTGCCAGTGCATATTAGGTAGCCATAATCGCATTTGTAAAAATACACGCATGTATGCGTTTAATTGAGAGGGGAGGAGAGTCAAATAAATGGCCTTGTAATTGACAAATTCTTCAAGTGCTGCCTTGCAAAATCTCCATCTTCATTTTTTATTTCTATTTGACTTTGAATTTCTCCGTCCGGCTGCAGGCATGGCCTCTTCTTCCTCTTCGCGCCATGCTCTGCAGCAAGCTTGCCCTGTAGACGCATGCACAAGCACTCCCTGCCAGCCATGTAGAGCCATGCACAGCCAGGGCATGGCTGCGCATGTCTCTTTGCTCTTTAAAAAGAGCTCAGCACACTTCCTTGCGGCTGAGCCTGGTCCACATGCCAAAACCCAACACAGCAGCTTCCTCCAGGCCATCTCCTCCCCTCTCCCCTCCATACGCAGCCTCTCCTTTTTAAGGAGCCACGCTACGAGTAGGAGCAACTCACAGTGGTGCACAACCACCACTGTGAGTCCCACCACCGCCCAGCTCATCAAAGAGCCGGTGGGCGTGGTGGTTCTCTTCTCCGAATTCGTCATTTCAAGCCTCTCCACCATTGCCGCAAGCTTCAAGTTCTGAAGCTCCGCAGCAGCAGCAGCAGTAAGGCGATAGCAGCAGTGCAGCCTCCAGCGCACACCTGCAGGCTGCCCTCACCTCCAGCGTGCGCCTGCAGGCTGCCCTCGCCTCCCGCTTCTTCGTGCCTGCACCCACCTTTCCGCCCGCAGCCCAGCCAGCGCAGACCTTTTGCACTCGCACCAGGTCGCGTAGCTGCTCCGCACTCACAGCACCGGGCACAGGTGGTCGCGCGAGCCGACCATGCACTGTAGCTGCTGTTCACACTAGTCAACAGAACACTGTGGCTATAGTGCGGTGACCGGTAAGTTTCTCACTTATTCGATCACCCGGCACACCGCTACCAGCCCCAACCTGCCGCCGCATGAGCCTTCGCCCGCGTACGCCCACCCACTTCAGCGTCTGCCTGCGCCTGCTCCCAGCGCTTGCATCTGCCCGCACCTGCCTCGTCGCACAACGCAGTGCGCTGCGGCCTCCCTCCCTCGCGGTCACTCCCTCCAGTGCACACGACTTCGCGTGCCTACACACCTACGCATGCGCGTGGCCACCAGATGACGCTTGGAGGCTACAGATGAGTTAAACGTCGCGCCTTCCTCAGTAGACGACCTCTCTCTTTCTCTCTCTCTCTCACTCCTGTAGACACATTCACACATACACATACTCTCGTGCACACACCCCCGCTCACCTATACACTGTTATATACATATATATATATACGTACATATATATATATACTTATATCTATACATATAGTAGTACTTATATAGCTAAGTATTAGTATACATACATACATATATATATATATATGTATATATCTATATACTTATATATATATATACACACATATATAGATATATTTATATACGTATAAATATATATATATATATGTCTATATATATATTATTACCTATATAACTAAGTATAAGTATAGATACATATATATAGATATATACATATATATACACATATACTTAAACATATATTTATATATATATACAAATATACATACATATATACATATATATCTATAACTATATATACATATATTACTATATATATATACATATATATATATACATACATATACATATATATATATATATATGTCTATACATATATCTATCTATACATATATTTACATACCTATATATATATATACATATATATATATATATATACATTTTTAAGTACACATATACCTATATAATTATAACCATATATATATCCATATAGATATATATTTACATATATACATATATATATATTTTCATATCACTTACCATACGTTGTATTGCGGGAATATCTGCATCAGTTGCTGATATTCCCTGATACACGTGTACAGAAAGCGTGTTCGCACTCATCTTCCACCAATCCACCTTACACTCCACGCGGCACTTTGTCTTATTGGTTGCGTCTTCCTAGATGACGACCGACTCGACACCGTGCTAAACACCATCTCCACCGCCACCCCCACCCCTTTATACATATATAATATATACATATAGATATATACTATATTTACTTTATTTCTGTTTCTATTTCCTACGAGTAAAAAGATAAAAGAAATATAAAAAAGAGAAAAGATAATCCTTGACTTGCTGGTACTCAGTCTTGCGAATAGCAAGACCAGTTTTGGAACCCTAATTTGGCTCAAAGTCAAGAAACTGATTTTGAGGGTGTACCTCAAGGACAAAAAATTATCAGAAAAAAATCTTAAGTAGAAAAACACCAAAAACACAATAAACGAATGGAAGAGATTCGTTGTAGGAAAGGTGTAGAAACTTATTCACTTCTAATACCACTTCCCTGAGTTCGACCCTAGGCCTAAAAGTGACCAAGATAAAATCAAGTAGGCAAGGTAAGAAATTTTTTTAAAGAGATGGTTAGGCTCGATTTAGGTTAACCACTATACGCATTTCAATGATAAAATCACCAAATTAACACAACCTATCCAGGCTCGACCACACCTCTTTTCATGGCGTCGTTGCCAGGGAAGTGCGTATTCAAGTAAGTTTTTACTCCATTCCTTTAATTTTTCTCTTCTCACACCCTTCTCTTCACGGGTGTTTTTGTTTGTTGCTGTGCTGGTGAACCTGTTGCAAGGAGAAGGTAGGCAGACGAAGTCAAAAACATGGGCAAATCCAAGGCGAGAATGAGAGCGTGAAGATGCTGGCACCACACCAGAACTTCGCACACATTGCTGAACAAGTAGGTCTTTCTTTCTTAGAAACTTAGGTAAACTTGTCAACAAAATAAAAAAAAAACTAAGAAAACTAAAAAAAAAAAACTTCTTGGGATCTCTTGGGGCAAGTGGATTAAAATTCACTTATTTAACTATTTGTCATCACTCCCACCGCCCTGGGATTTCCCCCCTAACTTCACATAGAGAAAATCCGAGAATCTTGATTCTTGAATCTTTCACCATGTGAAGTATTCTTTGAGGCAAATAAAAAGATTGATTGCCACCTTTCTTTGCTTCATTTATCTGCAATTCGGGATCACCTTTTTGGTGGGGAGACTTGGAATTGAGTTGATACCAACCCCACAACGACCTTTCACGTGCCTAAGATTCGATCCTGAATGCTTCAACCCCAACAATTTGATTTTCTTTACTTATGGTTGAGCCTTGTGTGTGGAAATCATTTTAGTGATTGGGAGCACTTGAATTAAAGTACTTTGGCTCCCTTTCACACTAATCTAAAATTGATTCGTGCATCCACACATAGAAATCTCCATTTAGGGAAGCCCATTGCATTTTAGCATGCATTAACCAACTGACAATGAAGAAGTGTTTGTTGGGCTTAGAAGAAAACTTGTACTCATTCAAAACCCAAAGATTGGTTGAATTGGTATTTCCGCGAAATCATAAAATTCATACTACTTAAGGCTGAATTCTAAAACCATTCACCAATTAAAACTTCAATCTGGAGAGATTTCCCCGTTGCATGCTTGTTTACACAATTTGCAAAATCAATCACTTGGGCATTACCCTTAAATAATGCCCTTCACATTCCAGAAGCACTTGATCCTAAGCCTCTAACTAAAATTGGCAGCAAATTGACCATTATTAAGGATTGGAGGTCTAACTACCTGTGTGTAGCGCCTACGTGCTGGTAAGGGTTCCCACGTGCTATCGGGTGTCTAAGACTGGGGTAAACGGCCTTTCAATCTGGCCCGGTGGTTCCGCAGTGCTCGCATTCGATTCCGTAGTTCGTGATAGTAGGTAACTTAGATCTTTAGGTCTAAGGGCACACTGTAGAGGTTAGGAATTTGATTGTATTTATTTGCCATCAAGTGTACCATTGCGGCGTCATTTCTCTCATCTCTTTTCCCTTCGTATCCCCCAATTCTTCCTGCAGTAGTGCATGTTTAGGAGGAGGTCACAAAACCCTGAACTGTGTGAATTGCCTAATAATTTTATAAAAGAAGCCGAATCATCCTCCTCCTCCACAAACATGGCTGCACGCCCACCCCCAAATCCCGAGGGAGGAAACCACCCTCAAAACCCACCTGGTGTGGAGCCTTAGATCCCATAACCTGCCTCCAAGCCCAAATGGAAATGTATAATGAACAAATTGAAGCCATAAGGGAAACATTGGAGGAAATGCAGAACCCTCCCAAACGGGAGGAGCCTAGGTCTCTTAGCTCCTATTAGAATCCTGCTGCTACAGAGACCATAGGACAAATACGGGTCCCCATGGGCAGGGATGACTTTGAACTGAAACCTAACATAATTGGCTTGATAAATTTTCACTTCATGGTCATGCAAGTGAAGATCCTTTTCTCCACTTGGAAGACCTAACCTGATTGGCTGAAACTGTTAAACCGAGAAATATTGGGTTACCTATAGTCCTCATGAAAATGTTCCCATTTTCATTGCGGGATAAAGCGTCGCAGTGGTTATGCACCCTTGGGAGAACCATCCACTCTTGGGAAGAGATGCGAACAGCGTTTCTCAAGAAGTTCTTCCCAATCTAGTGAACCAATGCGCTTTGTCGTGCTATCACTTCATTTACGCAACAAAATGGCGAACAATTTCATAAGGCATGGGAGAGATATAATGACCTCCTCAGGAAGTGTCCGTACCACGGTCTGCCTAAGTGGCATATAGCCCAGATTTTCTACTATGGGCTAAATGAGACTTTGAAGCAGATTGTAGACGCCTCCTGCAGAGGGAATTTTATGAATAAAGACGAGAATGGAGCGTTCGAATTATTTGAAAATATGAGCGAAAACTCAATGAACAGTGCCTCCATTGTCGCCTTTAATCGTACCAACCTGCCCCGTAATGTCCACGAAGTTGACACGGGACCCTCCCATTCATCCACGGATCTTAGCTTTATTGCACAGAAACTGGATGAAGTCTCCGTCATGCACAAGAAGCTGGACAAGCTTTTGGCCAACCCCGCCCGTTCTATGGCAAACACCCCCACCTCACCACTTCATCACAATCCTAATTCTTCCAACACCAGGCTTATCCTGAGAAACCCCGTAAGAGCTTCCTTATTGAGTGTCGCACCGAGCGATTCAGTAAGTCATGTGGATCTGGCCTCTGCAAGCCAGTATTTTGTCACGGAGGACCAAGCCTCCATGTGCTCGAATGCATATTTATATGCGAACGCGTCTTCTGGAATAGAAGATGCTTGCACCCTAGGAACAACCCGTTCTCTGCCCCTTATAACCCAGGGTGGCGAAATCATCCAAACTTCGCATGGTACAACAACCCGCAGTGCCAAAACCCCACGGGTGGACCAATGCGACCGTCTGTACCCGTCATCCCAAGGGCCTTGTCTAATCCTATGGCGAATCTACCATCGGGTCCTTGTGTACCACAAACAGAACATGCATCAAGTCCTCTTTACAAATTGATGCTAATGATGACAGAAATGTTAAAGCGCCATGAGGAGAACATGACCTCTCTTCAGCACCAATTGGCGTAGCAGAATGCTGAGATCAGTCAACTACGCATGGCGACTTGATCTCAGGGCACTCTTCCCGCCCAACTTGTTCCAAACCCGTGAAATTTCATACCCTGTGGTCCTCAACCACAGGTACGACCTTCTCAAGGGAAGGTTCATCAGATTCTGCAAGCTCCGAGCATTCCACCAGGATTTCAGGCTAATCCTGCTGCAGCACCTCACTCGTATGTCCCTATTGCGAACCCTCCTCCGCCTTATGATCCCACTGGACCTGCATCATCCAATGCTATCACTACGAGGAGCGGTAAGCAAACTGTCGATCCGCCTCGACCTGATCCTAGCCTGACTTCTTTATCGCCCTCTCATCCGAGATGCGCACCGCATTCGCGAGAGGACGATTGATGAGAACCTCATCATGAGCCATAACTAGCTCATTTTGACCTAATACAAAGGATAAAAGCTCCTACATATCTCAAGGAAAGGCTTAACTCAGAGAATTCTGAGTTTAAGAAGAAAATAAGTCATAAGGGGTAAAAATGCAATTTTACCAGTATAATCTGCATTCAGGGCCCAAACATAGGTCAAAGCAACTTAACAAGAATAAAAGTGAGATGAGATGATCTAGCAAGGGCTACAGCAATTCCAAGAAACTAAATGATAATCTGTAACCCTAAAACAACCTACTTCAATTCACGAGGTTCGAGGCAAAGTAAAAATAGAATAAACCCTCTAAAATTCATAGAAAAATCTCTAGGGTTTAGAACCTTCAATTTGGCCTTCAGAACCCATTTTGACCTACATTGAGAACCATGCCCAATTAATAACTTAATCTGGGTTTTCGCATAAATTGACCGGTCAAACAAGGTTTAATATAGAAATGAAATTCACCATCAGATTCCTTAGGTCCTAATTAATCATGTATAAAAACTTGAGCCTAAGAAGAAACCTCCTTGACCGACTTTACACTTTGGTCCTCATATATTTACTTTTTGGCCCTCAACTTTTGAACCCTCGCATTTCAGCAACTAACTCTCCTTCGTTCTTTGCGTTCAGGTCCCCCCTGCAAAACCTGCCAGCACCATGCTCCGGCGACCTTGCGCGGAGCATGGCGCCGCGCAGGGTGAGGGGGAGAGCCTGGCAAGTAAACCGGGGCGTCGTCAGCCGTCGCAGGGACACCCCCTGGTCGCTGTAACCCCCCATACCGGCCGTGCGAACGCACGGACGGTATGGGTTTCCATCTCCGGCGTCCTCCGGCGAGGGAGACACGACGTCTCCCTCCGCCTTCCTCCCTGATTCAGTCCCTATAAATACCCCCGTCGCTCCACCGTTCTTCCCAGCTCGGATCTGACGGAGAAAACCCCCAACTTTCCTCTCTTCTCTCTCCGGCAGACGCTCACCAGCTCCGGCGGTTCCTCCTCCTCCTCCTCTTCGCTCTGCCGCAATACCAGCAGCAGAGACTTCTTCCCCTGCTCTTCCCGCGCCACGCCGCACCCAGCTGGCGCCTCTCCGGCTCTCTGCCCGCCGCCACCCCTTTCCCTGAGCATCTTCTTCTCCGGCGACAGTCGATACGACTGTCGCCCTACTGCTCCCCCTTCGTCCCTGCAAGTAAGTTAGAACTACTTCCCTTCCTCTCCTCTTTCTTTCCCCGGTTTCAATTTGTTCAATTAAGCCCTCGACCGACCCTGACCATCGTCACCCCCTTCGTCTCCGGCCACCCTCCAGCGAGATGCTCCCATCGCTCCACAGCCTCACACACCTCACCGACCCTCACCGAACCTCCGCCTCATCACACTGAGCACCCCCCACCCCTCCACTGCCACTCCACACCTCCGTAACGCTCCCCCGAACAAACCCATTCCTCCGGTTGCAGTCCAACCTAGGGCTGCCGCCAGACACCACCTTGCGGCTTGCCGCGCAGCTCCACACCTTCGCCGTGCCACGGCGAAGGTTCCCCACTGGTTTGATCAGGCCGAGAGGCCATATTCGTGTCCGACAGGTTTTGAGGTTCGACCGCCATTAACGCACATTGAAGCAGCTTCTCCCGTGCTCCAGGCTTGAGGACTCCAGGTCTCCAGCTGCTGCGGATTTCGGGGAGTCTTGCGAAGGCAGCCAGCCAGCAACCGACGGAAATCGAAGCCACAGCTGCAGAAGCTAGGCCGCGGTCTCCCAGCAGGCGCACGCGAGGAGAGGCCTCCGTTTAGTCCCACATCGGCACAGGTGAAGAAGAAGGACCGCGGAAGAAGAAGGAAGCTGAGGGAGACACTGTAGCAACAGGCAGTTTAACTCGTCTGATTTGGAAATCAGACGACGTCCTGAAGGGAAAAGAAGAAAGAAGGAGGGACGACGTCCTGACTGGAAAAAGAAAAGAAGAAAGAAGGAGATCTGAAGAACAACAGAAGAAGGCGAGGCAGAGGAGAACACAAAAGAACAAGGGAAGAACTGAAAGAAGAAAAACAAAGAAGAAAGAAGAAGATCTGAAGAAAGACAGAAGAAAAAGGAAGAGCAGGAACAGCTGGAAGAAGAAGAAGAGCATCACCACTGCAGAAGAAGAACATCACCTCTGCAGACAAAGAAGAAAAAGATCTGAGACGAGGAGAAACAAAGAGAAAAGAAGACAACAAATTCTTTCTCTCTCTTTCTTTATTTTTGTAAAAGAAACATGTATATCTCTAGAATACAACTTGCTCCCTGAGTTCGACCTCGGGAACTCTTTTATTTTCCGAGTAAAAAATTTTATATTTGAAATGTTGGCAATAACTGGCTATACTACAACGCTATAACAATAAAACCCGGTTGCCCACAGCGTTTCATTTTTGGCACCGTTGCCGGGGAGCAACGGCTATTCTAGAGGTAAACATTCCTGTTTCTTTTTAATTTCTGATAATCTCCTCTCTTTTGTGCAGCTACAGGAAATCAAGAAGACAAGCAACCGCACGACAACCACTCCAAGGACAGGTATTTGTTTTTTTTTTTTCCCCTCGTTATTAACCCCTAAACTCTAAAGAGGAAGAAAAGAAAAGAACAAGCAATATAGGGCTAACTTGTCTTCCTTACTTAGTAACCATAAAGAGTTGCATGTTTTCAACTCATCACTCCTGCACACTATTAAGGGTATTTAAGGGCTAACACATTCTTGCTTGAGCCCTAATTACCCAACAAAGAGTTAAATGGACCAAGTAGAGCCAACATAAGGTCAAACATTAGGATTTCAGTAGAGACACACCCCTTAATCAAGAATTGAGGAAATCCAAAAGAGGTGTGCCCAAGCCATTGATTGAAAAGAAAAATCCTAAACAATTGGCTCTCTCTAAACACTTGAACCCTAAAACAAGGCCTAACTTCTCAAGGAAACCACTAGGTGAAGTTGACCCTTGGGGTCAACCAACCTTCAAACTAGGCCACTTTGTTCACAAAAACACCTAAAGTTCAAGTGAAAACCTAAGCACCTTGATCTTAACATAAAAATTGGTAGACTTAAGAGGTCAAGATCCCCATTCTGGTCTACCTGGAACCGCAGTGACAAGAGAGGTCGGGTGGGGGAAACCCTGTAACCCGTGGGGACGCTCTACCGTGTAGGGGTCTTTGCGGGACTCTCCCTCTCTGGTTGCCCAGGTAATTCTCAGGTGGACGATCTTTCTGATCAAGGGGTCCATCTGCCCCGCACCTCTATAGTCACCCAACAAATTTTTGGGTGTCTTGATTGGGTCCAGCACCTGCTTATCTCATCCAGTCCTTCAGTATTTTTCAGGAGGTCCTTGAAACCTCCTATAGAAATTCACTCTCCCCGAGGCTAAGCCTCGGCTCCTTTGTTTTTCAAAAATCATTCACACAGCCCTTCTTTCCTCTGATTCTGAACAAAATCCCCTTCTTCCATCTTGATTCAAACCTTGATTCTATATCTTGATTCCACCACCTGATCCAATTATGCAGCCTAATTACCTAGCAAGACTACCATTCAAAAAACCTGAATATATGAGATCCATGAAAGATAAGATGATTGAGGATGCCCTTGAAATCTATGAAATCAAACCCTCAACACCAGTAGAAAACATTCAGGTTGATGTCCCAACAACCACAGCTTTCATCATGAACTATGCCCAAATCCTATTGACTGAAATTTCAAAAGGATCAACCCGAGATATGCTCATGACAGGATACATTGAGATAGACAAATTACACAAATCTGAATACCTTCAATGCTTGACAAATCCTGTACTTTGGGAACAAAACCAAGATGCTCTTGAAAAACGGGTAGAGATGATGAGACTTTTAGAAAAAACTATCAACCAAAAATACCCGTATACACCAGAAATAGAGGATGAGTCATCTTGGAACAGTACTAAAAATCAATCCAGTTTCCCAGACCTCGGGACTGAGGCACAAGGTGGTTGTCGACTCCCAACCCAAATAGAAGATAGCATTAAAATAGGTTGGGAAGTTGCAGGAGAACACAATGCTGAGCCAACCCTAGGCCATAAATCACCAAGCTTAGAACTCCAAGACTCCTGCAATAACAAGATTAGAATTGAACCTCTGGAGGGTATAAATTCCGCCCCTTGTTTTGATAAGGCAACCCTCGAAGGTCATTCGGACTTCGATTCTAGTAATCCTACCCACATCCTAAACCTAGAATCTAGATCTGAAACTTATTGGGAAGATTATGAGGCCCCATATGAGAAAGATAAAATTTCTAAAGAAGAACATGATTCTGGGCCTCTATTTGATGAATGTCCTTCTCCAACATCCTCAGGAAATCTGATTGATTTTTCAGAAGATATACCAATTTACGATACAGAAACCGAGGAGTTGGATGAGTGGGGTTTCAATTGGGTCTCTCTTACCAGTTTGGAATTTGAGCCTAGCCAGAACATTTTTTTAAACCCAGAATTGACATATAGGCTAGAACCCAGTCAGGCTGCTGCTGATGATTTTTGCTGTGGTGGAATTCATGATCATGAATCTCAATTTCGCCAACTCTCCGACAATTTCAGATCTGACTATAATTGCGGAGAGACTTTCCTTCCTGAACACGCCAGGCCTATCTACGACCTCAGTTCTCATGACTCTGACTCCGACTCTGAGGTCCTGATTCCCGAGATCACTAACACAGAATCATTCCTTTTCGATCCTCAGGAACCAAAAACAGAAAATGCCAAGAGTGATTGTAACCCAGAATCCAAATTTTTTCTCGAATCCGATTCCTTTCATCCTACAGACACTCTTCCGGCATTTGATAGTTACCCAGAGGACTCTCTACAGAAAACCACCTATCATCTGTTTCTAGAAGAGCCCTCGTACACAATGGCCACCTTGTCCGCACACACAGAACGGATCAAAACCTCTCCCAAACCCCGACCCGCAACCGGACTCAATTTCTATTCAGATTCACCTCTCACCGAGCCGATTGCATTTCCACATCGGGTTTCGAACATTGATCAGACTACATACCATGCTCTATCATTCTCTGATCACCCCTGTAGGGTTCCTGCATCAACCACTGATTATTCTACGAGTCCCTACTTTAACCAGGCTGATTCGACTCAGCCAAACCCTGCGTTTACACTTCCTCATCCATCTGAGCTTCATAGTATATGGTGGGTTCCACACCTTTTTATCCACATTTATCAACCCACCAGATTGATTGGGTTTGGGCTACATCATCAGCCTGTCGATCTGAACAAGCACCTGGTTGGACCAACCAGGCTCTTAATCAAGGTGCTTGTCCTACAAAACTCCGCTGATTTCACCATCCCCTCTCCATCGCATTTCTCGCTTGGCTGAAGGCATCAAATTTAGCGCTTAACGGGAGGCAACCCGTCATTTTCCTAAAACTCCAAAACTTTTTCTGACACCTTTTTGCACTTAAGGTTCACCTTTATAGACAGCCGACCCCACCTCAGATGCTTGCATCTGGGATTAGAAATCGTCCGCAAAAATTCAACCCAACCCATCCACTCATCCAAATTTCTGTCTTAAGGAATGAACTAAGTTAAATAAAAACCCCCTAGGTTACAATGAGGACATTGCAAATCTTAGGCATGGGGGGGTATGGAAGTGCAAAACTTGTAAGAAAAGGTTTCAAACAAAAAAATTCACATATGACAAAAACACCATAAAAATTAAGAATTTTTCGAAAAAGAATAAGAGGAAAAGAGGAGAAGGAAATTTTGTGAAGGAGAAAAGAAACAAAATGAAAAAGGAGCACAAAATTATGAGAAAAGGTGATAGTCATTAGTAAGGAACTAAGGAATTAACCTAAGTTCTAGACCTCATTCAAGAAAATAACTGAAAAGTGCATAATGAGATTAGTAAGAACGCAAACCTTAGGCATTCTTGAATAGACTCTTAGTACCCATTAAGATCTGGACACTCCTCAAGAGGTTGAGGAAAATGAAAAGCTGAAGTATTAGGTCTAAGGCTTAGGGAGTATTTGGCCTTGTTAACTAATTTTTGGTTTACGGGACTCAGTAACCTAAGCACCCTAACCTCACACACAGCCTGGTTCAGTAAGCGTAAAAATCAGAATCACGCAGAAGCGTCGCAAAATTCTGAAAAGAACACCTAGAGTAGGAGCGGCCGATCAACACAAGTTGATTTGGACGAGTTCCCAGCGCGGAGAGGCGGGAAATCCCCTCGAAGATGCGTAACAAAATATCATCTCCTCCGTGCTTGTCTCTTAGGATATTTACATATCCTACTGGGGGCATGTAAGCACTCTACTGGTTCAGATTCCATGGATGGCATTATCTCGAAGTGTCAATTGCCAGGGTCTGGATTCGGCCACGGAACACCATGGATGGGATTATCTCGAAATCTCAATAGCCAGGGTTCCGGGGGTTGCCATGGGCGATGCTATCTCGAAGCATCGATCGCCAGGAACCCTTGAGGATTGATGATGGGAGCAAGGAATCTGATACAGACCTTGTTGAAAAGCCAATCCTAAGCTAGAACTAAAAGGAAAAAGAGAGAGAAAACTCTCCAAACAAAAAAACTTTCTATCTCTCTCTTACAAAACGCACTGCGAACTGAGCCAGGGCTAAAATCATTTCAAGCACGGGTGCTTTAACCACAAAGTCCAATAAACCCTAGGTTAGTTCTTGTGGACCTTAAAAACCTTTGCTAAAGACTGAGGCTAAGGCTAGACAGATTTGGATCTTGATTGGTACTAGAGTACCTTTTAGGCCTATGGTCAGCATTCTAACCTAATCTATGCTCAAATAAAAAAGGCACCTATCTAAAACTATTAAAAACTTCATGGTCTAGAATAAGGGTTGAAACCTTAAGTTTTTGCTAAGGGACTAGCAAAAGCTGGGCATGGGGGTATGATGAGAACCTCATCATGAGCCATAACTAGCTCATTTTGACCTAATACAAAGGATAAAAGCTCCTACATATCTCAAGGAAAGGCTTAACTCAGAGAATTCTGAGTTTAAGAAGAAAATAAGTCATAAGGGGTAAAAATGCAATTTTACCAGTATAATGTGCATTCAGGGCCCAAATATAGGTCAAAGCAACTTAACAAGAATAAAAGTGAGATGAGATGATCTAGCAAGGGCTACAGCAATTCCAAGAAACTAAATGATAATCTGTAACCCTAAAACAACCCACTTCAATTCACGAGGGTAGAGGCAAAGTAAAAATAGAATAAACCCTCTAAAATTCATAGAAAAATCTCTAGGGTTTAGAACCTTCAATTTGGCCTTCAGAACCCATTTTGACCTACATTGAGAACCATGCCCAATTAATAACTTAATCTGGGTTTTCGCATAAATTGACCGGTCAAACAAGGTTTAATATAGAAATGAAATTCACCATCAGATTCCTTAGGTCCTAATTAATCATGTATAAAAACTTGAGCCTAAGAAGAAACCTCCTTGACCGACTTTACACTTTGGTCCTCATATATTTACTTTTTGGCCCTCAACTTTTGAACCCTCGCATTTCAGCCCCTAACTCTCCTTCGTTCTTTGCGTTCAGGTCCCCCCTGCAAAACCTGCCAGCACCATGCTCCGGCGACCTTGCGCGGAGCATGGCGCCGCGCAGGGTGACGGGGAGAGCCTGGCAAGTAAACCGGGGGTGCCCTGCGTCGTCAGCCGTCGCAGGGACACCCCCCTGGTCGCTGTAACCCCCCATACCGGCCGTGCGAACGCACGGATGGTATGGGTTTCCATCTCCGGCGTCCTCCGGCGAGGGAGACACGACGTCTCCCTCCGCCTTCCTCCCTGATTCGGTCCCTATAAATACCCCCGTCGCTCCACCGTTCTTCCCAGCTCGGATCTGACGGAGAAAACCCCCAATTTTCCTCTCTTCTCTCTCCGGCAGACGCTCACCAGCTCCGGCGGTTCCTCCTCCTCCTCCTCTTCGCTCTGCCGCAATACCAGCAGCAGAGACTTCTTCCCCTGCTCTTCCCGCGCCACGCCGCACCCAGCTGGCGCCTCTCCGGCTCTCGGCCCGCCGCCGCCCCTTTCCCTGAGCATCTTCTTCTCCGGCGACAGTCGATACGACTGTCGCCCTACTGCTCCCCCTTCGTCCCTGCAAGTAAGTTAGAACTACTTCCCTTCCTCTCCTCTTTCTTTCCCCGGTTTCAATTTGTTCAATTAAGCCCTCGACCGACCCTGACCATCGTCACCCCCTTCGTCTCCGGCCACCCTCCGGCGAGATGCTCCCATCGCTCCACAGCCTCACACACCTCGCCGACCCTCACCGAACCTTCGCCTCATCACACTGAGCACCCCCCACCCCTCCACTGCCACTCCACACCTCCGTAACGCTCCCCCGAACAAACCCATTCCTCCGGTTGCAGTCCAACCTAGGGCTGCCGCCAGACACCACCTTGCGGCTTGCCGCGCAGCTCCACACCTTCGCCGTGCCACGGGGAAGGTTCCCCAGTGGTTTGATCAGGCCGAGAGGCCATATTCGTGTCCGACAGGTTTTGAGGTTCGACCGCCATTAACGCACATTGAAGCAGCTTCTCCCGCGCTCCAGGCTTGAGGACTCCAGGTCTCCAGCTGCTGCGGATTACGGGGAGTCTTGCGAAGGCAGCCAGCCAGCAACCGACGCAAATCGAAGCCGCAGCTGCAGAAGCTAGGCCGCGGTCTCCCAGCAGGCGCACGCGAGGAGAGGCCTCCGTTTAGTCCCACATCGGCACAGGTGAAGAAGAAGGACCGCGGAAGAAGAAGGAAGCTGAGGGAGACACTGTAGCAACAGGCAGTTTAAGTCGTCTGATTTGGAAATCAGACGACGTCCTGAAGGGAAAAGAAGAAAGGAGGGGCGACGTCCTGACTGGAAAAAGAAAAGAAGAAAGAAGGAGATCTGAAGAACAACAGAAGAAGGCGAGGCAGAGGAGAACACAAAAGAACAAGGGAAGAACTGAAAGAAGAAAAACAAAGAAGAAAGAAGAAGATCTGAAGAAAGACAGAAGAAAAAGGAAGAGCAGGAACAGCTGGAAGAAGAAGAAGAGCATCACCACTGTAGAAGAAGAACATCACCTCTGCAGACAAAGAAGAAGAAGATCTGAGACGAGGAGAAACAAAGAGAAAAGAAGACAACAAATTCTTTCTCTCTCTTTCTTTATTTTTGTAAAAGAAACATGTATATCTCTAGAATACAACTTGCTCCCTGAGTTCGACCTCGGGAACTCTTTTATTTTCCGAGTAAAAAATTTTATATTTGAAATGTTGGCAATAACTGGCTATACTACAACACTATAACAATAAAACCCGGTTGCCCACAGCGTTTCAACGATACACCCAAATTGGTGCCAGAATCAGCCCCATTCCCTGAGGCTCTACTGAGGGAGCCAAAAGGAAAAAAGAAAGATACGTAGGCCTTTGATAACCTGCGTAATTTGTTCAGGGATGTAGAAATCAAGGTACCTCTACTCGAGGCTATTGACCACATACCTACTGTCACCCGATTTTTCAAAGACTACACAACACCAAGGCGACAGTCAAAGAAAACTAAGAATCCGGTGGTTCTCTCGCCTCATGCGAGTTGTGCTATACTGTCAAATCTACCACCGAGGTAGAAAGATCCGGGCACACCGCTTATTTCCTGTAGCATCCAAGGCTGCAATTTTAACCGTGCCCTGCTTGATCTAGGATCTTCCATCAATCTTATACCAACCATCATGCTCGAAAAGTTTTCCTTGGGAAATCTGAAACCCACTCCTGTCATGTTACAGTTGGCAGATCGTTTTGTCAAAATTCCAAAGGGTGTGGTGGAAGACGTGGTGGTTAGGGTCAACAGTCTCTGTTTTCCTGTTGACTTTCTTATTTTAGATATGGAAGTTCCTAGCTCACTTTCTGATTGTCCGATCATCCTTGGTCGACCTTTCTTGGCCACAGTCCGCACCCATATCGATTGCGAGTCGGGCTGTATTGAGATTGCCATTGGATCTGAAAAGCTCAAGCTTAACATCTTCAAGGCAGCCAAGAACTTTGATTGTGATTACGTCGAGGATGACACGTCTAACGAGGACATGGCCGTCAGCCCATGTATCAGACTAATTGGGACTTATTCTGACTGCTGCGGATTACCTGTAAACACTGACGATTGCCTGACCAACACATATTGTGACATTCCCCCATCCCTCCCTATTCCCGTACCTTCTCCTGGCCAGACTTCTGACAAGGTTTTCTCCGCTTCCCATACCTCGTCGTCTGAGTCATATCCGGGCTACTCACCGCTGGTCCACACTCTTGAAGATCAGATTGCCCTTTCTTTCCTGCCAAATCAGGTGGAGTTACAAATCCACACTTGGACCTTGAGCCCATACACTTCTTACTGGGGCTATTCCTTTTTGGATCCATCTATCGAAGAAGACCCTCTTCTTGGCCAATTTGAGGGCCAACTTTTTCCTCCCAACTTGTTTTCTGATCCACCTGGGACACTCTCGTCCCCAGAAATGCCAGATCTTTCACCATCCACTCCTGAGCTGAAAGAGCTGCCTAGTACACTAAAATATGCTTTCCTGGGACCAAATGAAATGCTCCTTGTAATCATCAGTTCAAAATTCACCAGGGAGCAAGAGTGCAAACTAACTAAGGTCCTTATGGAACACAAGGCAGCTATTGGATGGTCTTTATCAGACTTATCTGGCATTAGCCCCTCCTACTGCACTCACCGTATATATACGGAGGAGGAGGCTCGACCTTCCCGTGAGATGCAGCGACGTCTCAACCCTAACATGCAGGAGGTCGTTAAGAAGGAAATTATTAAGTGGCTAGATGCGGGTATAATCTACCCGATCAGCGATAGCCCCTGGGTGAGTCTGATTCATGTTGTGCCCAAGAAGGTGGGACTCACCATCTGTGTCAATGACAGGGGCGAATCCATCCCTACACGCACTCATACATCCTGGAGAGTGTGTATAGATTGTAGGAAACTCAATGTTGCAACTAAGCAAGATCACTTTCCGTTACCTTTCATTGACCAAATCCTGGAGCGGTTAGCAGGAAATAAATTTTTTTGTTTCCTGGATGGATTCTCAGGATATAACCAGGTGGCAATTGACCCCCGAGACCAAGAGAAAACCACTTTTACCTGCCCCTTCAGCACCTTTGCATTTAGAAGGATGCCGTTCGGACTTTGTAACACGCCAGCAACTTTCCAGAGATGTATGCTGGCAATATTCCATGACATGGTGGGTGACTTTCTCGAGGTCTTCATGGATGACTTCTTGGTCTTTGGACCCTCTTTCGATGACTGTCTTGCCAACCTGACTCGTATCCTTAGGAGATGTATTGATGTAAACCTCGTGCTTTCTTGGGAAAAAAGTCATTTTATGCTGCACGAGGGAATTGTTCTCAGACATATCATCTCCAATAGGGGTATCGAGGTTGACAGAGCTAAGCTTGATGTAATTGCTGATTTACCTGTGCCTGGCTCTGTCAAACAAATCCACTCCTTCTTGGGACATGTCGGTTTCTATAGGAGATTTATCAAAGATTTCTCCAAAATTTCTCGACCTTTAACTCATCTCCTATCGACTGACGTGCCATTCGATATGGGCCCCGATTGCATACGAGCTTTCACGCAGCTGCGTAATGCTGTCACCAAGGCCCCTGTTCTCCAGCCACCTGATTGGTCCCTCAACTTTGAACTCATGTGTGACGCTTTCAACCTTGCAGTCAGAGCCATCCTGGGACAAAGACGCTATAGACACCCCTTCGTGGTGTACTACGCCAGTAAGACGTTGGACAAGGCCCAGAGTAATTATACTACCACTGAAAAAGAACTCCTGGCGGTCGCCATTGGGCTGGAGAAATTCTGCTCTTACCTTCTGGGCTCACATGTTATTGTTTTCATTGATCACACGGCCATTCGCCATCTCATGCACAAGAAGGATGCCAAGCCTAGACTGATTCGTTGGATCCTTTTGCTCCAAGAATTTGATATTGAGATCCGCAATAAGGCTGGAGCCCAGAATGTTGTGGCTGATCATCTTTCCAGACTGGACCCTGACCATATTGGACTTACTTTGCCGATCAATGAGATTTTTCCTAATGAGCACCTATTGGCAATTAATGTGGCAAGTGGACCTTAGTATGCCGACATTGCCAATTACCTTGCTTCTGGATCCCTTCCACGTGGCTGGCCTAAAAACCAGCGCGAGCGTCTCATGGCAGAAGCAAAGTATTATTTCTGGGATAATCCACTTCTTTTTTGCATAGGTGTTGATCAAATCATCCGTCGCTGTATTCCTGACAGCGAATTCCCCAGTGTGCTATCCTTCTGCCACGATCAGGCCTGCGAAGGACATTTCTCTGGGAGGAAAACTATAGCCAAGGTGCTGTAGTGCGGTTTCTTTTGGCCCTCCCTTCACTAGGATGCACACAAGTATGCCAAACATTGCACTAGGTGCCATTCGTTAGGGTCAATGTCACGTTGTGACATGATGCCCTTACAACCCATCCTAGCTGCGAAAATCTTCGACATTTGGGGAATTGATTTCATGGGTCTTTTCCTCCTTCCAAAGGCTTTGAATTCATTCTCATGGCTGTTGATTATGTTTCAAAATGGATCAAGGGTATTCCCACGCGCCGTGCTGACCATGTTATATCCACTCGATTTGTCAAAGACCATATTTTTGCACACTTTGGGATCCCTCGAGCCATTATCTCGGAAGGAGGAAGCCACTTTACCCATGCTTCTTTTCGAGCACTTCTGAGGAGATACGGAGTTCACCATCGTATCTCATCCTCGTATCATCCTCAGACGAACGGCCAGGCAGAGGTGTCGAATCGGCAAATCAAGCAAATTCTCCAGAAAACGGTTCAACCTAACTGTAAGGATTGGTCCGACAAGCTGATTGACGCACTTTGGGCATATCGGACCGCCTTCAAGGCTCCCCTTGGTATGTCTCCTTATAGAATCATTTACGGGAAGCCTTGTCATTTGCCCGTGGAGTTGGAACACCGCGCTTATTGGGCGGTTCGCCAATGTAACCTCGACCCAAACCTGTGTGGTCGAGAAAGGAAACTCCAACTCAAGGAGTTGGAAGAGCTCCGTCGTGAAGCCTATGATTCTGCTTTAACTTTCAAGCAATGCACTAAGGCTTTTCACGACAGCCGTATTCGGCGGAAAGAATTTGAGCCATCTCAGCAAGTTTGGATCTATAATGCCCAGCTCAAATTCCTTCCTGGGAAACTGAAGTCCAAATGGACTGGTCCTTTACTGGTCTCAAGACCATTTCCCAACGAGGCCGTTGAGATTGAAGATCCCAAATCTGGGCATAAATTTACGATCAATGGGTAGTGTTTGAAACCCTATCTCACTCATGAACCTGCCCCCGTTGGAGGAACTGTTGCCTTGCTGGAGGGTAACTAATCTTTTTGCCTCATTCTGAGTCCAGCTGGGGACGTTAAATTCAGTGCTCGTTGGGAGGCACCCCAATCCTCACTATCCACCATCACTCTTCACTTCATTGTCATGCTCACTTCACTTTTCACCTTACCACCCTGCTGTATACCCTGCACTCAGCTCTCGTTACCTGATCTTTCGTCCTTCCTCTACCCTTCCCTGCATGCATATGAGGACATAGCATCGTTTGGCATGGGGGGGTGGATAGGCATCCTTAGGATCTGGGTATTTTAGGGTATCATGCAATTTTTATCTATTTATATACAAAAAAAAAATGGTGTTTAGTAATGATCTGAAGGCTGAAAAAAAAATACAATAAGTGTTTATGGATATTCAACCATGTTTTGAAGACTTTCCAGGCCACAGAAGCTTGATTCGCTCAGGCTCGACTTAATTCACTTGAGCATTGACAAGATAGATCGGAATCTCTCCTAACTAAGGACGTGTTCTTGTACCTGAGATACCAGTACAGGATTTGTTGGTTTGCTTCTACTTGAGAGCCTAAGTAATCTTGGTTCACACTACACATATCAAGAAAGACTAGGTGAACATAATATCCAACCGTAGTGTTCATTAGGGAAGGTGGAGTCCTTACCTGTGCACGCAGGTAGACTTTTTATCCCAGGCTTTAGTTTTGTGTTTAGGAGAGACTCTTTCCACCAAAAAAGAACTCTCCCACCAAAAAGAAAAGTGTGCTCCTCCAAATAATGTTGTAAGAGATATACTGACACGTGTTTCAAGAAAAAGAAAAAAAAAAGAGATGCAAGTCAGTATATCTCACAAATGTCTATAAAATGTTCCTACAAAAAAGTTCTTCAGGGAAAATACCCTGTTTTCTTTGAGCCACAAATGTAAGAAAATGGGAGTTGAGTTTTCCGTCATCTATTTAAGGGTCAATCCGATGACACGAGCTAAAACTAGGACCAACCTATACTTAAAAATTCATGAAACCCTGGGCTTGAGTCTTAATGTCCATTTGGTCAGTCTTGATCCTTCACTAAGCACAAGCCATAATCTCTTGAGCTCTCGAGTATGGTAAAAACCTCCTGGGTCCTGGAAATCATACTTAAGGTTTAAATATCAAGAGTCCTAGTTAGTTGAGAGATGGTCTATGTCATGTAACACTTAAAGTACTAGTAGTCTCCTCTACAATTGGTTCTCACAATATCCAACAATAAACACATGTCACCTCAGGAAAAAATCTTCAGCTTAAGATCATTTCTAAATACAATACAAAAAAATGTTTTGCTAGGGACTAGCAAAAGATAGGCATGGGGGTATGATTGCACAGCAAAAATGCACCAGCAATTGTGCCATCTTGTGCTATTTCCTAGCATTGCCAGTGCATATTAGGTAGCCATAATCGCATTTGTAAAAATACACGCATGCATGCATTTAATTGAGAGGGGAGGAGAGTGAAATAAATGGCCTTGTAATTGACAAATTCTTCAAGTGCTGCCTTGCAAAATCTCCATCTTCATTTTTTATTTCTATTTGACTTTGAATTTCTCCGCGCGGCTGCAGGCATGGCCTCTTCTTCCTCTTCGCGCCATGCTCCGCAGCAAGCTTACCTTGCAGCTGCATGCACAAGCACTCCCTTCCAGCCATGCAGAGCCATGCACAGCCAAGGCATGGCTGCGCATGTCTCTTTGCTCGTTAAAAAGAGCTCAGCACTCTTCCCTACGGCTGAGCCTAGTCCACATGCCAAAACCCTACATAGTAGCTTCCTCCAGGATGTCTCCTCCCCTCTCCCATCCATACGCAGCCTCTCCTCTTTGAGGAGCCACGCTGCGGGCAGAAGCAACTCACAATGGTGCACAACCACCACTATGAGTCCCACCACCGCCCAGCTCATCAAAGAGCTGGTGGGCATGGTGGTTCTCTTCTCTGAATTCGTCATTTCAAGCCTCTCCGCCATTGCCGCAGGCTTTAAGGTATGAAGCTCCACGGCCGCAGTAGCAAGGCGGCAGTAGCAGCACAGCCTCCAGCGTGCGCCTGCAGGCCGCCCTCGCCTCCAGCACACACCTGCAGGCTGCCCTCGCCTCCCGCTTCTTCGCGCCTGCACCCACCTTTCCACCCGCAGCCCAACCTGCGCAAACCTTCCACACTCATGCTAGCTCACGCAGCGGCTCCGCACTCACGGCACCGGGTACAGGCGGTCATGCAGGCCGACCATGCACTGTAGCCACTATTCACGCTAGTCAGCAGAACACTGTGGCTATAGTGCGGTGACTGGTAAGTTTCTCACTTATCCGGTCACCCGGCACGCCGCTACCGGCCCCAGCCTGCGCCCACTTCAGCGCCTGCCCCCACGTGAGTCTTCTCCCGTGTAAGCCCGCCCGCTTCAGCGTCTGCGTGCGCCCACTCCCAGCGCCTGCGTCTACCCGCACCCGCCTCACCGTGCAGCGCAGTGCGCTGCGGCCTCTCACCCTCATGCTCACTCCCTCCAGTGCGCACGTCTTCCCACACCTACACGCCTACGCGTGCGCGTGGCCAACAAACGATGCTTGGAGGCTGCAAACGACTTAAACTCCGCGCCTTCCTCAGCAGACGATCTCTCTTTCTCTCTCTCTCTCTCTCACTCCTGCAGACATATTCACACATACACACACTCTCGTGCACACACCCCCTCTCACCTATACACTGCATATACATTTATATATATATATATATACGTACATATATATATTTATGTATATATACTTATATACATATATAGATATATATATACTTATATCTATACATATAGTAGTACTTATATAGCTAAGTATTAGCATACATACATACATATATATATATGTATATATCTATATACTTATATATATATATATACACATATATATTTACATATATACATATATTTATATATGTATAAATATATATATATATATATATATATATATATTATTACCTATATAACTAAGTATAAGTATAGATACATAGATACATATATATAGATATATACATATATATACACATATACTTGTATATATATATATATATATATATATATACAAATATACATACATAGATACATATATATCTATAACTATATATACATATATATATATATACATATCTATCAACATATATCTATATACATATACTACTATATATATATATATATACATCTATATAGTTATATATACATACATATACATATATATATATATATCTATAGATATATCTATCTATACATATATTTACATACCTATATATATATACATATATAAGTACACATATACCTATATAATTATAACCATATATATATATCCATATATAAATATATATATATATATATTTTCATATCACTTACCATACGTTGTATCGCGAGAATATCTGCACCAGTTGCTGATATTCCCCGATACACGCTTACAAAAAGCGTGTTCGCACTCATCTTCCACCAATCCACCTTACACTCCACATGGCGCTTCGTCCTGTTGGTTGCACCTTCCTAGATGATGACCGACTCGACACTGTGCTACATGCCATCTCCACCGCCACCCCCACCCCTTTATACATATATAATATATACATATAGATATATACTATATTTATTTTATTTCTATTTCTCTTTCCTGCCAGTAAAAAGATAAAACAAATATAAAAAAGTGAAAAGATAATCCTTCACTTGCAGGTACTCAGTCTTGCGAATAGCAAGACCAATTTTGGAACCCTAATTTGGCTCAAAGCCAAGAACCTGATTTTGATGGTGTACCTCAAGGACGAAAAATTATCAGAAAAAATTCTTAAGTAGAAAAACACCAGAAACACAATAAACGAATGGAAGAGATTCATTGTAGGCAAGGCATAGAAACTTATTCACTTCTAATCTCACTTCCTTGAGTTCGACCCTGGGCCTAAAAGTAACCAAGATAAAATCAAGTAGGCCAGGTAAAAAATTTTTGTAAAGAGATGGTTAGGCTCGATTTAGGTTAACCACTATACGCATTTCAACGATAAAATCACCGAATTAACACAACCTATCCGGGCTCGACCACACCTCTTTTCAGGCACTCCAAGGAAACTCAAGCTCTTTCTCTGACACTATGGGTAGAGTACTGTCCAAGACATTTAAGCTGTAAAATTGTGCCTTAATGCTTCATCGAAAGATGTGGAATATAGATAGAGTATCATTGAGGCGATAACATGTTGACATCGCATCCTTAAAGGAGGAGTTTTCCGCCTTCTCGACATTGGGAACTCAAACCAATGATCTGCTTCGGACATTACTAAGGCAAGAAAGAGGGTTTTTCTAATTTCTAATTGTTTTTTAGGTGTTGGCTTGTGTGTGAATTTTGACATAAGAATTTTTGTAAGAGATTCAAGTTTTTGAGTCGGAAACTTAGCCAAATAGTTTCTAGGTCTCAAAAGGAGATCAAGTCACTGGAATCATCATGAGTTCAGGTAAAATTTTGGGAAAGATACTTGATCTAGTCTAAGAATAGACCTAGAAATTCTAGAAATTGGATCAGCTTTCTAGTCCCTAGTTTGTTAAAGATTAAATTCCATTGTACCTTGAAATAAACTTTCAACCTTAGTCCCAATTTTCAAAATTTCCTCAAAAAGTTTTCAACATTTTTATTTTTTTGGGTATGCATGCATAAAATGAAATAAGAAAATTGCATGTTTTTGGGTTTTGAAAATCTCGATTTGATCATCAAAATTTAAAAACACCCCCCCATGATTAAGATGTGGCATGTCTGCATGTAATTGGAAGGGAAAAGGGATTACCTTGGTGAAGGCAATCAAAATTAGGATAGGACAAATAACTAACAAGAAATAGGAAAACAAAAAGCGGGAAAAATGATGGGTTACCTCCCATCCAGTGCTACCTTTTTTGCCATTCAGCTAGGTTTGAATTGCAATGCATAGAAGATGGACAATCATGTAAATAATTGGACACTTGAATGTCCTCAAGAAAGGTGTCTTCCTCAGGATCCCTAAAAAGTTTATTGGTAAAGATATAGCGATCAAAATGAAATGGAAAATTGGAAGAATGACCCAAGTTTGGCGATGGTTTGAATTTATAATGAAATAAAACTTGGATGGGTCGGGTGGTAGGTCCAATGAAAATGGTGGGGGAGAGAAGTCAATGTGATGTAGGGTGGGTGAAGTTAGTGTGGATGTTTTTGGTGAGAAATCAAGAAGATTAAAAAGAGTAAAAGTCAAACCCTAGTTGATCTAAAATGTCTTGGAGCACAAAATCATATTTGGAATATGAATCAATAAAATTTGGTTCAATGGTGGTCAAAGCAGAGTAGGAATTGATCATCATAGATTTCTCAAGTACCTCTTCCATTTCATTATTAGTGTCCTCAAAAAATTCATGATCAATGGATCTCTTAGAAGCTTTGAAAATATCTAAAGAGGTAGTCTGGTTACCACAAGTTATATCCATTTTTTCAGAATGACAATTGACTTTAGCAGTAACCAGAAAGGGTCTTCCAAGGATGACAGGGGCATTTTTGAGAGTCTCGGGTACCTCTATGTGAAGGACCCAAAACTCAATCGGAAATAGACAATTCTAGGCCTTGACAATAATATCCTCAAAAACTCCCTGCGGTTTAATGGTAAATCAGTCTGGCAATTGTAATTAAACCTTAATAGGTTTTAATTCACCGAATCGAAATTCCTTGAATAAGACGGGGGGAATGAGATCAATAGAGGCACCTAAATCGATAGGGGTGCGATAAAAGGTGGTGCCATTTATGACAACCGAAATGAGTGGTGTGCCCGGGTCCTTTTTAGTGAGAGGTAGCTTGCTCTATACAACTAAGCTTACTATCTCGAAAAGGACCACTCATCCTAGATTCTCGTCCTACCACTTTGGAGTACACCTTTCTTTCAAAAATTTAGCATAGGTAGGGGCGGAAACTAGGAGGGGGATGCTAGTCTCGACTTGCCCAAATAAGTCGAAAAGATCTTGGTGAGAAGAATCTGATTTTGTTTTAGAAGGATTGGATTGTAGTTCTTGAGGGTGAGAAATAGGATTTGAATCTTGTGTTTTTTGTGTTTCTTTTTCTTCTTCCTAATTGGGGTTAGGAGAGTCAATTTGCATAGGTTGAGAGTAGGTTTCATTAATTTGATTTGAAGGAGCTGAATCAGTGGTGGTTTTCCCACTCCTTAATGTATCTGCATAGGTAGTTTGGTTATGCTTGGGAGGAGGTGGGGGGCTTGTTGTTGGTAGAAATCGGGTTGGTGCTGAGGTATCGAGTTAATAGGAGGCTAAGTAGTGTGGTTCTGATGTTGATTTCCGCCCGGATATTGGTTCCTCTGATTGACAGGATTGTGTATGGGCTGGGATGGTAGATGTCCTACAGGTCTCTAGGTTGGAGTAACCACAACTTGATCATGGAGATTGTTAATAACATGGGTTATTTTCGTTGTTTTGCTTTGCACTTCCCGCAGGGTTTTCATCATCTGAGCATTGATGTCTTCTTGAGATGGCCCAGATTGATAAGAAGTCTGATTTGAACCATACCCTCCAAATGGGTTTTGTTGTTGGTAAGGAACTGGATTGGTCTAGGAGTAAGTCTGATAATTCTTCCAATTAGAGGAATTTTTAAATTACTCCTAGAGGGTGGAGATATTTTGAGTGGGGCAATGATTTGGGTATGTATAATTCCCTATTGAACCATAAAAGGAATCAGAATATTACGTATACTCAGCATAGGTCATATTTAGATTATGCAAATTTTGTCTATTTGGGGTGTTTGATGGGGTTAGATATGGAGCCTGTGGAGCTTGAGTAGGTTTGGCAGGTCCCCCTTGGTTGGCTAGGTTTGTTAAAGCCCTACTCAACTGTTGTTGATTAGCTTGTAGCTAAGCCATCATGGAGTAGAAATGAGCTAGGGGCGCTTGATTAGGTAGCTCTAAGGTGGATAGATGGGGAATAGAAAAATCAGCACATGGGTGAGAGGACCTATTTTGTTTTTCCATTTTCTTAAAATGTAAAGAAGAGGAAGAATGTAGGAAAAGAGGTCTTTGGCACAGGGGGCAAAATCAAGTGGTCCCTCCAAGTGCAGAGTTTGGAACTGTTGCCCATGCAAAAAAATGGAAGAAACGGGGAGGAAAGGAGGGTGAGATGAGAGAAAGTGTGTAATCAAGCAACAAAATTCTTGACCTAACTTAAATGTGACTCCCTAAAAATTAACCTAAGACTTGGTCTATCGAGGAAATAAGAAATTAGTAGTGGATATCCATTCTCTCAACAAATCTGATTAGGCTAAATAAGGGGAGGGTTGGGCCCAAGCATGTCCCAGGAAAATCACTGGGGGCTTGTGTAAACTCGTGCTTGATCGTTTGACACGACCCCTTGGCCTGGCACCAAATATAGATGAAAGAATTGGTACCAACTAAAGAAAACTTAAAACCTAGCTACGTAGCAAGCCTAAGTTTGATGAAACCTTACGGGTCAAATTGTTACAAAATTTTAATTAAGTCTAGGAGCTTAAAGTGCACAAGGAATGTGATGGGCGTTAGTTGGGGTAATGTCCGATTATTTCCTTGTTTTTTGTGTTTGCGAATTGGGTAGGAAGAGATGCCCAAGCCAAATCAAAAGAGGTTTGCAAACATGGATTTTTGGTTGAAGGATTTTAGGATTTTAGTAAAGATTTATTGTCTTTTAGGACCTCTCTTATTAAATGTTCAAACAAGGTTTTAATGTTCCACAAAATAATGGCAAACAAGTTGTTGTCGGTGGAGATTAATTCCTTTGAAATTTGTTGTGACTAAGAGAGAAAATTAAAAACCCTAAAGTTGGAATTCCTAGTTATGCAACATCTAAAAATGAATCTCTATTTAAAATAATTTTAGGTGGTGATCCAAATAAGACAAACAACACCACCACATAATGTAAAATCAAACAAGGAATCCAAAATTTATTTTTTTGTGATTTTAAGAATTTGTTTGTATTTTTTCAGAATTTTTCTTGCTGGTGTCATGAGTCAGAAAAGATAGATTCAGGGAATTGATTCTTCAAAAAATTTCAAATGATCTCAATCACTTTTGGGAATTTTATATGATGTATATAATTTCTCAAGGTTTACAAAAATGTAAAGTTTACCCAATTTTGAAGAGTAAAAAAATTTATAAAATTCTCGAACAGTAAGAAAATAGTAAGAAAATAAGGCTTAATCCTTGTTTAGTCTGTGAATTTTTTAATTTTTTCTATTTAGCAAAAATCTTTCAAAATTAGACTCAAGGTTCTTGACAGAAAGGGGCTTCATTGGATGAAATTTGATGATTTTAGGAAGCTCCTAGGTGTCCAAACCTGATTTTCAAAAATAAAGATAGAAGTCTGAATTTTCAAAAATCAGACACCAATAAGGCAAAGGTGGTGGAAAAATGAAGCAAACAAGTAACAAAATGAAGTTTACGGTTCAACCATCCTTAATTTTTATTATTTTTTATTTTTTTGATAATTTAAAGATTTTTTTGAAGATATTTTGCTTTTTTTTTATAAGAAAAGGTCTGGGGTACTAACTTGAAGTATGTGAGAAGAAAAGAAACTAGAAGCTTCTGCTCCAAGTGCTCCAAATCTTGCTCCCACTCCTAATTTGCACCTGAAATAAAAACAAAAAAAATTTCGTGAAGATCAAGCAATCGAGAAAGAGATTAAATGTGTGACTAAGCCATGCCTCCCGGAAATGGTGAGAAAAAGTGATGCCGGAAATATGCGGTTTGTTAAATTATGTAATTAGTACCATTGTAATGAGTAAATCTGCAATCGAACTTTTACATTTATAATACCTAGATAGTGGATTATCTAGGGTCATCCAAGGAGGCCAATTTGTTAGTCACATGAAATAGTTCTTTTTCTCGCCTCTCAAATCAACACAAATCTTTTTATATTTTTGATTTTGTTGCTTTTAAGGTTTTCAGAAACAATCAGATTTTGTGATGCGAAGATCAACTATGCTAACGACTACACGTATCACTAAACCTAAGTGACAAGAATAGAACTCTCTCTTCTAAGCTCACCCTAGGCAAGTGCACCAAGGGTAATTAGAAGAGGGGAGTGTAGTGTGCACTACAACTAAAACAACATGAAAAACACACTAACTAGAGCATGAGAGTTGAAGGCAAAATAAATCTCATATTGCTAGAAAGTGAAGTACAGGTAGAGGAATGCTTCATGCAAAACAACAAATTACTAGCTAATACAAAAAATAAAATGGAATATAGAAGAAGATAATCCTCCTGTTGAAGCTTGAAATAATCTTCGCTCTAAGCTCGATAGCACCCGAGCATGAAGAAGATGTTCCCTCACTTCTTCCTTCAATTGGTTCGCCTCCTAGGTGCACCTCCATGGGTGGCAATCAACCCTAGATTCCTCCTCAATGCCTGGCCATCCTCCTTGGATGAAGAGCTCCTCCTCCTTGTTGTGGCACAAGGGAGAGAAAGAAGCGGAAGAAGGCACCAAGGGGGCAGCTAAGTTGCCCGCTTGATCTTCTTCTCTTCTTCTTCTTCCTTGGAGTGCATGAAAGTGTATGGGTGGAACATAACTAATGGAGGAGATGATCTTTTTGTGGTAGTTAGGAGGGATATATATAGGAGTGGAGAAGGGAGTTGGCGTGGCTTTTGGATTTATGATTAGGATTGGATGATGAGGGTAGTTAGGTGATCCAAGGGGGGCGGTATGTTGGTGCAAAGTGAAGGGTTGGGAGGGGGGTAGTTGAGGGGAGGAACCACCCCTTGGTGGACATCCAAGGTGATGGTTATCCACCTTTTTTCTGCGCCAATTAGGGTAGATTCTAAAAGGGGGATTAGGTGTAGGGTGGTGATGGCTTGAAGGGGTATGTGTAGGGTTAAGATGAGGGTAAATTTTGGAGGGAAAAGTGGTGCCAAGGAGGGGGTTAGTTATAGGCATTTTGGCGCCACTTTTGTGGTGCCTTTCGGTGGTGGTTGAGGGGTGCCAAAAAGTAATACAGGAAAATGATGGCTTGTTAAATGATGTAATTATGGTCGTTGCAACGCGTAGATCTACATTCAAACTGTTACATTTATAATACCCAGACAGTGGAGTATCTAGGGTCATCCAAGGAGGCGAATTTGTTAGTCCCATGAAATGGTTCTCTCTCTCACCTTTCAAATCAACACATATTTTTGTGATTTTCATTTTGTTTGTTTTTATAGTTTCCGAAGTAATCGGGATTGATGTGAAGATGAATTATGCTACAACTAACCCTAAGTGACAAAGGCGAAGCCTTCCCCTCTAAGCTCACCCTAGGCAAGTTTGCCTAGGGTATTTAGTAGGGAAGGGGTATGATGCACTAGTAAACTAATGCAACATGAAAGGCATAATAAGCTAGAAAGCATGAAATTGTAGGTAGTAAACAACTTTGTATTACTAGTAGAGTTGATGACAAGAAGTTACATGCTTCTTTAAAGTAAAAGAGAAACTACACTAGATAATACAAAGAAAATAGCGATGAAGAAAAATCCTCCAGAGATAGTGAAGAAGGAATGGTCCTTGCTCCAAGCATAGCAGCTCCTGTGCTTGAAAAGAATGCTTACTTGCTTCTGATATGATAACTTCTCCAAGCTTTCCTCCAAGGTGGGCATCAACCACCTTGCTCCTCCTCTTGCCTGGTAGTCCCTTTAGTGTTGAAGATCTCCTCCTTTGGCGTGGCTAAGGGAGAAGAAGGAGGGGAAGAAGTCACCAAGGGGGCGGGTGTGTGCCTGCTTGATCTTCTTCTCTTCTTCTTCCTCCTTGGCGGGAAGATGGAACCTAATCTAAATGAAGAAGATGGAACCTAAGTAATGGAGAGGAGGTGATCTTTTTGTGGTAGTTAGGAGGGATATATATAGGAGTGGACAAGGGAGTTCAAGTGGCTTTTCAATGTAGGGTTAGGATTGGATGATGAGGGCAGTTAGGTGATACAACGAGGGAGGTATGTTGGCACCAAGTGAAGGGTTGGGAAGGGGGTAGTTAAGGGGAGGAACCACCGCTTGGTGGATGTCCAACGTGGTGGTTATCCACCTTTTTTTTGCACCAATTAGGGTAGGTTCTAGAAGGGGGGCTAGGTGTAGGGTGGTGATTTCTTGAAGGGGTATGTGTACGGTTAAGATGGGGGTAAATTTTGGAGGGAAAAGTGGTGCCAAGGAGGGGGTTAGTTATAGGAAATTTGGTGCCACTTTTGTGGTGCCTTTTTACGGTGGTTGGCACCAAAAAAGAAGGGAGGTGGAGGTAGCTTAGGTGGACTATAGGTAGGCTCAATTGGTGGAGCTAGTTAGGTGAGGTTTAGGGTTAGGTTTTGGTGCCAAGGAGATGAACAAGCTAAGCTAAGCTAGCTTAGCTAGTAAAGAGTTGGGGAGAAAGGTAGAGGGAGCTAGGTATTGCAGGTGATGAGCTTGAGGAAGCATTCTTAAGCTGCACTGGAGCTAGTGGCTATTAAAGAGAGTTGCAAGGAGCTACCTTGTCTGTCTTAGCTTGCTAGTTCTTTGCTAGCTCCTATGACAAGCTAAGATGAGCTACCTTCTTTTGTTGTGAGCTAAGGTGAACTCGGTCTAGTCTTCTCAGAGAGTATTGAGCTAGCTAAAGTAGCTACCTTAGGTCAAGTAGCTCAGCTTAACTAAGTTGAGTTGAGTTGAGCCTCCAAGAGCTAGACTTGAGCTGATTTGAGCTGGTTAAGGTCATCTTTAGCTAACCAGGTCTAGCTAGTAGCTAGTCCTAGTCAATGTTGAACTTCCAGTGAACTCTTCTGAGTTGGAGGAGTAGGAATGGAGCTGGGATCAATTGGCTTGAGCTAGTTTGAGCTACCATCTAGCTAAGGTGAGATGAATGGAGCTAAGGTGAACTAGCTAGAGCTACTGTTCAGCTGAGATGAGCTAAATGAAGCTGGGGATGAGTTGATCCTGCTAGAATGAGCTAGGACCCAGCTGGGATAAGCTGGATCTATCTAGAATCCAGCTGAAAGGAGTCTCTTTTTAGTCTTCTGCCTTTCTCGAGTGCCAAGGTATGTGGGATCTGACTCTCGATCCATCCCTGACACTCAAGTAAACACATTAAAAATACAACTAAAATGCAATGCATGCCTATCCTAGTTAAATGCCTAACTACGGCCCGAAAACCCATTTACAAAGTTAAAACCCTAAGAGCTAGGTCAGTTTTAGGGCATAAGAATGATGATAAACTAGCATTTATCAGTCAGGTGTACCGCCATCATAGTTTCTTTAGGAAAGGTATCATGAATGTCTCTTGACGAGGTCAAAACCTCCACTGGGATCCTAGATAAATGATCAGCTACTACATTCTCAACCCCTTTCTTGTCATGAATATGAAGGTCGAACTCTTGTAGTAATTGAATCCATCAAATAAGCCTAGGTTTGGTGTCTTTTCTTAGAAAGCAAATGCTTTAAAGTAGAACGATCAGTATACACCACAACCTGAGATCCCAGAAGATAAAATCGAAACTTCTCCGAAGCAAAAACTTCTACAAGAAGTTCATTTACTGTCACAGTGTAGTTTTACTATTGACCAGTAAGGGTTTTGCTACCCTAATAAAGCACATGAGGCTTTCCATCAACCCTCTGATTAAGGACTGCTACCGCGGCAAAATCCAAGTCATCGCACATCAATTAAAATGGGAGGGTCCAATTAGGTGCTCTCTCAGAATAAGCGTAGTTATGGAAACTACTATACTAAGTTATTATAACATACTAATATCTAGATGAAATCGTCAAGAGGATACCTGATGTCGTTCCTGATGGCAGGCGGCTTAGGGGCGACGGCTGGTGGGAGTAGGGAGGGTGAAGGATGGCATACTTGGAGGTCGAAGAGGTGGAGGAGGAAGGAGCAGGGGAACTCTGGTGCTTACGGCAAAAGGGGATGGAGGCAAGGTGGTCTGATAGAAGGGGAACAAAGCTACTCGGCAGGACTGTTTGTTTCTACTGCCGACGGCGGGGACATTTGGCGGCCACCTGCCGATCTCCGATGGTGTGTTTGGGGTGTGGGGGATTCGGCCACAAAAGGGATTCGTGTAGGGTTTCAGGGGGATAGATGAGTAATTGCCATTTCCTGCACTCTGGAAATTTGAATTCTAGGGCTGTGCAGACGTCGCCTCCACCCCCATCTCTGCGTAAATCGGGAGGACTTACGGCTGATGTGGAGGTTCCTTTGATAGAGAACATCAAAGCTACAGAGATGGACTTGTGTGGAGTTCTGGTTGGGGAGGTTATGTCTGGAAGACCGACGGCGAAGAATGTTCGCACCCTGGTAACCTCTCTGTCCCTCTCAACCAACTCCTGGTAGGTTTCTTTTCTATCAAATACACATTTTGTTCTTTTTGGTTTGGGTATGGGGGATGTCGAGAAGCTGCAATTTCAAACATCCTATAACGGTGCTTCACAGTGATCTGGAGGCTGGTTTCTCCTTTTGATGGAGCCTTGCCGGAGAGATCGCCCCAGAGAGTGGGAATCAGGTCGGGAAAATTTGAGATCGAGAGACTGCCTCTGCATCTGAGGTCGAAGGAGGTTGTGTTGTCGATGATCTTAGGCTTTGCATCAGTGGCAGAGGATGCAGTCGTCAGACTGCTTGAGGGGAATGGGCGTCTACTGAGTGTGAGGGTCGATGTCTTCGTCGCTGGCTCTATACCTGATAGTCTGATTTTGAGGTGCGATGGAAGCTCCTGGATGTTGAGGCTGAAGTTATTGGTGGGTGATATTGTAGCAAAGCAACTTAAGTCATCTGGACCTACAGCTGATGAGGAGGCGATTGTTCAGGAGCTGTGCACGGTTCGTGGCGATGAATCCGTAATTGTGGAGACTTGTAAGGACTTTTGTGATGGGGAGACGGGGATGTTTCAGAATGAAGAAAAGGAGAAACTAGGTGGAGGGGAAACGGCAGGACCGTCGTCCACGGTGGCAGGTAATGTGCTGTCAGGTGGTAGGGAGACTGAGGAGTAGGGGAATCTTGACACACAGCCTGAGTCTCTGAACGATAAACAGGACCTGCAGGAGAAGGAAGACCCTAAATGTGAAGGGGGATCTTGCGCAAAGACTAGTAAGGGGAGATCACCGTATAGCCTTCGACAGAGAAAATCAAAGGCTATCATTCTGATGGATGAAGATGAGGTTGCAAAAGTTATGCAAGTGTGCAAATGCCAAACCCTCAGGAGAGAGGGATCCAATGAGGATTGATGAGAATCCTCACTTGGAACATGCGTGGGTTGCATGACAAAAGCTGGAGGGCGTCTCTGATGAGATACTTGAGAGAATGGGGAATTGAATGTGCACTCATTCACGAGACACACATTGAAAGTAATTTTGATAGGCTTTGGTCCGACTTGATAGCTTCAGGGATGAACGATTGTGTGCAGATTGATGCACATGGGAGGTCGGGGGGCATTGCTATCTAGTAGAGGAAGAGGTGGGCTCAGTGTTTGGAAGTTCAATAATCCTGACATATGCTGACATGCAAATTTCAGGTTCACCAGGGGCAAGAGTGTATCTGGATTACTGGGGTATATGGACCTTGTATTGCATCTGCTAGGCAGGAGCTGTGGGAGGAGTGGTGTGCTATGGTTGAGTTGGTGCAGGGGCAATGTGGTTGATGGGTGGGGATTTTAATTGTGTGTTAACAAGGGCAGATAGGCCTAATGGCAGCACAGACAGTTCGGCTATTGGATTCCAGATGAAGTTCAATCTCTGCAGTTGAGTGAATCTCCATCCTCTGGTGTGGAATTTACTTGGCATAATGGAAACGGGCTGGCATCCAAGCTTGATAGATTTTTTAGGAATGTGGAAATCCTTGTTAGATTCCAATTGTCGATTGTGAGTGGATTGAGCTGACCTTTCTCTGATCATACCCCTTTGGTATGGGACAGTGGGGAAGAAACCCAGGTTGGTTCCTATTTCAAACTGAAACGATCATGGCTGAATGAATCGGGCTTCTACTAGACGATCAACTCTTGGTGGAGAGCTGAAAAGGTGTAGGGGTCTGCTACTGTTAGATTGTAAACCAAGTTGGCTGGTTTGCGCATGATCTTAAAAGAGTATGGATCTACTGTTAGCTTGATGAGGGAGTAGAGGAGAAGGGAAGCTCTGAGTAAAATTCAGGAGCTGGACTCCAAGGAAGCAGCTGGCCTTTGGTCTGAAGATGAATTGGCTGAAACGAAAATGTGGTAGGGTGTGGTACTGGATGAAGAACTTAAACAAGAAATTGATTGGAAGGAGAGATTCAGGTAGCTATGGCTTAAGGAGGGGGATGCCAATACGAAATTTTTCCACCTTGTGGCTAGCTCTCGGAGGCGTGTTAGCTTCATTTCCTCTATTCTATGTGGTGGACATAGGGTCTTCTCTAATCAGGAGATTAAATCTGAAGCCATCAAATATTTAGAGAGGCATCTCGGACAGCTAGGAGGGGGAAATGGAGAATGGCAGGAAATGATGGCCCTAGGGTGACAAGTGAACAGGCTGAGCAACTGACTGCACTTATTACTGAACAGGAGACCCTACAGGCAATCAGAGAATTAAATATGGAAGGTTCCCCGGGCCCTGATGGAATACAAGTTTTCTTTTACAAAGAGATGTGGAGTGTGGTGGGCAAGGAGGTGATGGATGCTATCAGGGAATTTGAGGTGGGAAATGCTGGGTTTGAGAGGATTAACAAGTCCTATCTTTTCTCTTGCCTAAATCAATGGGAGCAGAAAACTTTTCAGACTTCAGGCCGATTTCCCTTTCAAAGTCCATCTACCTTATGATCAGCAAGATTTTGGCAATAGGCTGAGAATTGTTCTACAAGACCTGATTCATCCGATACAGACTGCTTTCTTGCCCAATAGATCACTTCAAGAATCCTTTATTTTGGCTCATGAAATGGTTAATGGATGGCATCGAAGGAAATGCAAGGCCTTCATGTGGAAAGTTGATTTCCAGAAAGCCTATGATTCGATCTCTTGGCCGTACCTATGGAAGGTTTTTAGAAGAAGAGGCTTCCCCCCCTTTGGATCCAATGGATGAAACGTTGTATCACTACTGCTTCATTTTCTCCTTTGGTCAATGGGAAGCCTTGTGGAGCCTGGATCCAGCCTCAACGTGTGAAAGGTATGTGGTGTAGACCCGGTTAGGTGTTGTTAATATGGTGATTTTATTGTTGAAGTGTGTATAGTGGTTAACCTAAATCGAGCCTAACCATCTCTTTACAAAAATTTTTTACCTGGCCTACTTGATTTTATCTTGGTCACTTTTAGGCCCAGAGTCGAACTTAGGGAAGTGGGGTTAGAAGTCAAGTTTCTACGCCTTTCCTACAACGAATCTCTTCCGTTTGTTTATTATGTTTTTGGGGTTTTTCGATTTAGATTTTTTTCTGATAAGTCTTGTCCTTGAGGCACACCCTCAAAATTAGGTTCTTGGCTTTGAGCCAAATTAGGGTTTCAAAATTGGTCTTGCTATTCGCAAGACTGAGTACTTGCAAGTGAGGGATTATATTTTCCCTTTTATATATTTTTTTGTTGATCTTTTTAATGGCAAGAAGGAGAAATAGAAATAAAGTAAATATAGTATATATATATGGGTATATATTATATATGTATAAAGAGGTGGGGGTGGAGGCGGAGATGGCGTGTAGCACAGCGTCGAGTCGGTCATCATCTAGAACGACGCAACCAACAGGATGAGGTGCTGCATGGAGTGTAAGGTGGATGGTGGAAGATGTGTGCAACCACGCTTTTTCTACGCGTGTATCAGGGAATATCAGCAACTGGTGCAGATATTCCTGCGACATCACGTATGGTAAGTGATATGAAAATATATATATATCTGTAAATATATATCTATATTTAAATATATATATATGGTTATAGATATATAGGTATATATATATGTAGTTATATGTATATATATGTATATATATATAGATATGTAAATATATGTATAGCTAGATAGATGTATAGATATATATATATATATGTATATGTATGTATATTTGTATATACATATATGTATAAATATATGTATGTATATATATATATGTATCTATACTTTATACTTAGTTATGTAGGTAATAATAGATATAAAGAAATATATATATATATATATATATATATATTTATACGTATATAAATATATGTATATATGTAAATATATATGTGTATATATATATATAAGTATATGATGTATATATATATGTATGTATATAGATTAATACATAGCTATATAAGTACTAATATATGTATAGATATATGTGTGTATATATATATATATATGTATATAAGTATATGTAAATATATATGTGTATATATATATATATAAGTATATAGATTTGTATATATATATATGTATGTATGTATACTAATACTTAAGTATATAGGTACTACTATATGTATAGATATAAGAATATATATATATATGTATATAAATATATATATGTATGTATATATATATATATAAGTATATATTAGTGTATAGGTGTGTGTACGAGAGTGTGAGTGTGTGTGTTTGTGTGTGCAGAGAGAAAGGGAGAGAGTGCTGTGAAAGAGAGAGAGAGAGAGAGCACTGGAGTTGGCGTGAAGGAGGCGTTTAAGCCATCTACAGCAGTGGGGCAACGTTTGATGGCGCATGCACACGCGTAGGCACGTAGGCATGAGAGGACATGCGTGTTGGAGGGCGTGGGTGCGGAGAGAGGACCGCAGCGCACCGCGCTGGGTGAAGATCGGGCGCTGAAGTGGGCGGGTGCGGGCGAAGGGAGACGCGGACACAGACGCTGAAGCGGGTGGATAAGCAGGCGAGTGCGGGCACTGGCAGACGCGCGGGCAGGCGCTGGAGTGGGACGCAAGGCAGGATGCGCGCGCAGGCTAGCAGCGGTTGCAGCGCATCGGGTGACCGGTTAAGTGAGAAACTTACCGATCACCGTACTGTAGCCACAATGTTCCGCTGACTGGCGTGAACAGTGGCTACAATGCCCGGGCGAGCCGCACGACCGGGTGTGCACGGTGCTATGAGTGCAGGTGGCTTAGACGGTTGGTGCGTGCGTGGAAGGGGTGCGTGGCTGGTTGCGGGCAGAAAGAGCGCAACAGGGCTCGTGGAGAGGGAGGCAAGGGCGGCTTGCAGGCGCGCGGTGGCCTATGTGCACGAAGAGGGGTGCGGGTGCCATTGCTGTGCGCTGTGGGGCTTGGCCGGCTGCTGCAGGGGTGTGCGGTGGCTGGTTTAGCTTCAAAGCTTGAAGCTTTGTGGTAATGGTGGAAGTGGCTTAACAGAGAATACCACCACGCCCACCGACTCTCAGATGAGCTGGGTGGTGGTGGACTTAGTGGTGGTTGTGCACCACTATGAGGTGCTCCTACCCGCAAAGTGGCTCCTCAGAGGATTAGGGGCAGCGTATGGAGGGAGAAGGGAGGAGACAGCCTGGAGAAGAAGTGCTGCAATGTGTTGGATTTTTTTGTGTGGATGACCAGGCTCCCTTGCAAAGAAGAAGCCACCCTGTTTTTAAAGAAGAAGAAAGCATGCACAGCCATTCCCTGGCTGTGCATGGCTTGCATACGGCTGCAGGGAGTGGCTGTAGAGCATGGCTGAGTAGGACATGGTGCGAAGAAGAAGAAGCCATTCCTTGCAGCTGCGGGAAGAATTCAAAGTCAAATAAAATTAAAAATAAAAAGATGGTGAATTTTGCAAAGCAGCACTTGAGGAAAACGTGAATTGCGAGGCCATTTTATTCACTCTCCTCCCCTCTCAATTAAATGCATGCATGCTTGTATTTTTACAAATGTGACTATGGATACCTAATATGCACTGGTAATGCTAGGAAATAGCACAAGACGACACAATTGCAGGTGTATCTTTGCGGTGCAATCAGCGTAGGGTTAGACAAGGGTGTCCTCTAGCTCCATTGATTTTCAACCTTGCAGTGGATGGGCTTGCAAGGTATGCTTGCAAATTGGCAGAGGTGGGTATAATTAAAGGGTACTCACTATCAAACAGGAGAAACCTGGCCCCCATTTTACAATATGCAGATGACACGGTGTTCTTTGTGGAAGGGTCCAAGTCTGAGGCACATGCTCTGGGGTTATTGGTAAAAATATTTGGCGATATTTTAGGCTTATGTTTGACCAGGGATAAGTTTGTTTTGATTTGCTTTGGCATGAATGAGCAGGAGCAGATGGATTTGGAGGATACATTGGGGTCACCTCGTACTAAACTGCCACTGAGATATCTAGGATTACCACTGAGGCCTACAAAACTGAAAAAATCACACTGGAATGTCTTGTTTGAGAAGGTGTCTGGAAAGCTAAAAGGTTGGAGTAGTAATTTTCTGTCTAAGGGTGGAAGACTAATCTTGCTCAATTCGGTCATTACAGCCATACCGATCTTCTATTTTAGCATATTTAGGGCCCCTAAATGTATTTGGAAGAGATTGGATGTTGTAAGGAAGAGATTCTTCTGGAAAGGAGCAGGTCATGAGGGGGGGTTCATGCAGCCCATCAGATGGAGAAGTATCTGCAGACCAAAGGAGTTTGGGGGGTTGGGAATTAAAGCACTAAAAGAATTCAATAAGGCCATATTGCTGAAATGGGCCATCAGGATTTTGGACTGCAAGGAGGGGCTGATGGATGATCTGATTAGGGACAGCTATGGGGGATCTAACAGTAGTCTGCAAAGGGTTCAGCCAAAGAAGCCTTCCCCCTTTTGGCGATCAGTGATATCTGCAATCACCAGCTATTGGCACCTGCTGCAGCCTAAGCTCGGTGATGGCAGAAGTTTCAGCTTATGGAATGAGCAGTGGTCTGACTTGGGCCTGCTGAAAGAGATCTACCCGAGGGTGTATGATGCTGCTGCAAATAAGGATGCCACAGTTAGTAGTCTGTGGTCTCAGGAAGAGGGATGCTGGCGGCTGGAAGGGCTGCAATGGTGCAGGCCGGGCACTCGACTATGGGAGGAGAGGCAGAAACTGATGGCTAATCTACAGCAGATGCATCTTATGAGAGATGTGACGGATACATATTGCTGGTAGGGTAGTTTCTTAGTGAAGCAGGCGTATGAGAAAGTTATTAGATCCAATAGTGAGGTGGAATGGGATCCTGTTGACAGAAAGATTTGGCTTTTGAGAGTTCCTTTGAAGGTTCATATATTCCTGTGGCTTTGCAGATGGGAAGAGTTGATCATTGGCGATCTAAGGCACAGATGGATGGGGACTATTCTGAATGCTTGCCCTCTTTTTGCGTCACATTCTGATAGTGCAACACACATCTTCTCTTGCTTGGTCACTGACAAGATTTGGAGGTTGGTTTGCTTAGAACCCTTCCCCTCCTGGGATTCTTTGTGGTAGAGGTTCATCAATCCTGGTCGACCCTTGGGGGCTATGGCAGCCGTTTTGTGGTGTGTGTGGAGGGCATGCAATGATAAGATTTTTCAGGAGAGACCGGTGAGATGTGAGAACGTTGTAAAGGAGTGCTGGTCTCTCATACATAGTTGGGCATCTTTTTTGTAATACTCTTTTGATATGAAATATACTACCCTCCAGATTGCTATCGGTTCATGATAGCAATCCTCACTGTTTCAAAAAAAAGAATAAGTGTAGTTATGAGGGCCTCCTTCAAGAGTTGGAAGGCCTTACCACACTTTGCATAAAAATGAAGCCAATGTCCTTCTCCAGTAAGTCACAAAGTGGACTAGAAATCTTGCTAAAATCCTTAATGGAGCGCCTATAAAAGCCCGCATGGCTCAGAAATGATCGGATTTGCTTGACATTGGTGGGTGGTGGAAGCTTGGAAATGGCCTCAATCTTCGCTTTATCCACTTCTAAACCCCGCTCAGACACTACATGCCCAAGAACAATGCCCTCCTGAACCACGAAATGGCCCTTCTCCCAATTGAGCACCAATCCTATCTCTTCACAATGGGTGAGACTTTTTCTAAATGTGAGAGATAGTGGTCAAAAGACGTGTTGTAGATGGAAAAATCATCCATGAAAACCGATATGAGCTCATCAATCATGTCTAAAAAGATGGACATCATACATCACTAAAATGTTCTCGGAGCATTACATAGTCCAAATTGCATCCCGATGGAAAGCAAATGTGCCATAAGGACTCATGAAAGTAGTACACTTCCGGTTGTCCAGAAAGATGACAATCTGATTGTACCCAGAATATCCATCGAGAAAACAAATAAATTTATCCCTACCAATTTCTCTAGTATATGATAAATAAATGGCAACGGGAAGTCGTCTTTCAAGGTTGCAGTGTTTAGGCAACGGTAATCTATGCAAACCCTCTAGTCAGTTGAGGGTCTGGTGGTGACTTTCTCCCCTTCCTCGTTTGTCTCAATAGTGAATCCCGCCTTCTTAGGCACCATGTGTATAGGACTAACCCATTTACTACCAGAAATGCGATAAATTATCGTAGCATCTAATTTACATATCTCAAAAGCGTTTTACAGAGTCATTTATGTAAATGTGATGCATGTATAGAGTTGAGTCGACCCTTTTGATATCAACTATAGTCCAAGAAATGGCTTTCTTATGCCATTTTAGGCATTCAATCAAGGCTCCCTCCTATGTCTCAGATAGTGCAGTTGAGATGATGATGGAGAGCGTATCATTGGGCCCACGAACAACATACTTGATGGATTCTGGGAGTGGTTAAAGCTCCAAGTCTAGAGCTTTCTGAATCGAAAGAACTAAGTTCGATGTCCCTACCTCCAGTAGCATATCTACCTTGATTGACCACGACGGGGAGAGGGACTCAGTCTTGACACCCAAGAGCTCTTCTAATTATTGGCTATCTCCCTCACATTCTTCAAGAGTTGGGGTATCGTCTTTCGAGATGACCATTTGGAGGGTATCATCACATAAAAGAGCTGGTGTCGTCTCCTCTTCAATGTCATTGATCACCTCAATTTGGGAATAATCTTCCAATCTGGGCTCTTTATAGGCATCAAACACATTCAGTCGAATTTTTTGATTCCTGAAGCCCATCTTTAGTGCCCCCGATTTACAATTGATGGAGGCATTGGCAGTATAAAAAAAGGGATGCCCTAAGATAATTGAAGGTCTAGTAGGTAAGTTGGATGGGTCAATGTCCAATATTAGAAAATCAATGGGAAAGAAAAAGTCCTCCACTCTCACTAGGACATCTTCTAAAAGCCTAGGTGGTGTCTTGAGTGATCTGTCAGCTACCTGGAGAACAATAAGATTTGGCTTCAACTCACCTCCTCCTAATAGCTCATAGGTCGAGCTTGACAAGATATTAACCTCCACACCCAAATCAAGGAGAGCCTCATCAATGAGTTGATCTCCAATGACCACAGAAATATACAAAGCTTCTAGGTTCTTCAATTTGGGGGGTGTGCCATGTTGTAGGACCAAGCTAACTAGGTCAGGCAAGACGACCTTAGCCTCAACTTGTTTCCATGATTTTCTCTTCCACATGCGCAGGTCCTTTGGAAATCTAGCTTAGAATGGAATCTGCTTGATAGCATCCAATAAAGGCAAGTTCATATGAACTTACGTGAATATCTCCATAATCTCTTCCATCCTATCTTTGTCTCCAAATGAGCCAGCAAAAGAAGCCTCAGGGGTGGATAAGCACTCAGGAAAGGGCACCCTCGGCCTCTAGGTGGAGGGGTTGCAATGGTGGGACAAAGGTCGAACGGTGAAAATATCCTATGGATGGGTGATTTCAAGCGACAAGGGGTTGCATGGCTCCTCCTCAACGGATGTGTAAGGTAGTGTCAAGTTGGTTCGAGGGGTGACTGTAGGAGTGATTTCAAGTTTGGAAATTTCTTTGCCACTCCTCTAAACGGTCATAGGCTTAGCATGTTCCCTTAGAAAGGGCCCTTTGTCCCTAGGATTCTTCTCAGATGAGTTGGGCAATTTCCCAGGATCACGTTGCCTAACAGCCTCAACAAGGTGGCCAATTTGAGATTGCATTTCTTAGATTGACTTATTCTGAGATTGAAAGATCATACTTTGGCTTTCTTGCATGGTCTTCATAATGTCTTTAAGGTCACCAAACTCAGAATTGTTGGGCTGAGGAAGAGGTTGGAATTGTTGTGCATGAAACGGTTGGGTGCATTGGACTCTTAAGCTCCCCAATTTGGAAGTATTACCTTGCTTCCATGAGAAATTGGAAAGGTTTCATGTTTTGTCGCTAAACGCATTAGAAAAGTGAGATATTTTCATAGTAGTGCGAATTGTGATGGAATAAATAAATTTATGATTGCAAGGAGGTAATCATGATTTACACAGATGATTTTCAGAAAACTCGCTCTAAAAAGATATTTATATATGCATATATGTTTAGAAATTAGATATATAATCAGAATTGTATTGCATTCAGAAATAGTTTTTCAAAATAGAGATTGCTATGCTAAGCAGTAACTAGAGAGAGAGATAAGACGACGTCGCTTGTGGGATTCTTATGTCAAGCATGGCAGCACTTTAGATCTAGAGCGCTGGGGATGAAGGGTGGAGCAAAGTTGCAGAGGGAGAGAGATCTGGAAGAGAGATGGTGGGAGTATGTTGAGATTTGTCTGGAAGATAGATGGTTGAAGTATGTTGAGATTTGTCTGCAAGATAGATGGTGGGGGGGCCCAAGGCCTTCTTTTATAGCTTTGATGAGAAGAAAAGAGGGTATTTTGGCCAGTAAAATCATGCAACAACTTTAGGCTAATAGGATCCGTCGATTGAATAATCAATGGCTCTTATTTGGCCTCAAAGTAGACTCATATGCACCTTTTTGCTTGGATTCAATCTGATGGCGACACATGGAAGCTTTGCAAACCTTGGTGTACTATCTGATGATCTGGTGTTTTCCTCACTCCTGCTTCAATGCTCGCCCTCTTCCCTCGCCCACGCATTTCATATTCAAATCACACCAACGCTCCTGAGATCGGACAGCTTAAATCAAGAGCACCACCACCTTTTGAATTAGCGTGTGAGATCATGTGTTGGTTCCCACGTGTGGTCGCTGAATGCTCTGATCATGTCACGCATTCGCTCATCTGCCCTCCAATCACCATCCATCTATCAATAGCGCTTGCGCCCACCACTTTCCCCAAATTCATGTTGAGCGCAAGTCGATCCTACGTTGATTACTTGCGGGCGAAGGTGTTAACTGCTACACCGAACTGCCTTCTTTGTCGAGTTTCCCATTCATGTGCAGCTACTCTCAACCGTTGGATGAAGATCCAATGGCTAAGGATCTTCCCTCCTTGATGCCATGGGGGCGAGGTGATGGCGTGGATGCATTGTGGCCATTGGATGATGATCCAACGGCCCAAAAAGCGCACGCATTCCCTTCAGAAATTGGAGCAGCGATGCTGGGTGGCTACGATGGTGCCACGTGGTGCTATCGTGGCCATTCATCTTCTTTTCTTTGTAACTAGTGATGTGGGCCTCCAATCGGGTTTATTTTTGCATCGTTGGACTGTGAATGTTGATTCGGATCCATCCATGTGGTTGGATCTTTCATCTAAGGCTTGGATCTTTGTCATCTATCTCCTTGACCTCCATTCTTTTATGGGTTCTACATGATGCTCTAGTTGTCTGATGAGGATGATTCCGGAAGCATTGGACTCCCGTCGTCGTCCGGATTAGATCTATGTGGTCTGATCCATCGTCCATGACCTCGAATCATCTGCAATTAATTTCATCTCTCCATTAGTGCATTAAATACAATATTATCTATGCTGCTAACAAACTAACTATTATGCAAATAATGATGCTTATGAATGCATTGTTCCTAAGTTATGCAAGAATCTAGCTTAATTTAGGTGATTAAGGTCGCATGATTGCTGTGCAATCACACCCCCATGCCTAAATCTTACTAGTCCCTAGCAAATGCTTGACTAAATGCAAAGTGTTCCTACACGATTTATTTCTATCAAGAGTTTGACAAGTGATTTGTTTTAGTTGTTTTCATCCAAAATTTTAAAAATCCAGACAATCATGAAAGGGTTTTGTTGTATCCTATGCAACGAATCCAAGTGAAAAGTCAATCCACATCCAAAGCTCGTACTTAACCCTTAGTAAAAATCTATTGGGATAGGCAGATTTCTCCCCTTGGGGTTATAAGATAATCTATAAATTCTGCCCCGATATTTGGCTTAGGTAGAAGATAACTGAGTCAAGTAGGTTTGTATTTGATGGCTCACACTCATCTAGTGCTGCATATAAACTAGTACGTTAGAACCTAGATTTCCAGACTATTAAATAATTCAACTCAAAGAGAGGTGGAGAAATTGTGCTCTCTTTAGTTCCTTTGTACTTATTCTGTCTCTTTCTCTTTCTTTCTTTTTCTTTCTTCTTTCTTCTCTTTTCTTTTCTTTCTTTTAGAGCTCACAACCTCACCAGGTTTGTCAATATATTTTGGTGGTCTCTCCTGGCATTAACACTTTGATTTGGTTCTAATAGCCCTATGACTAAGTCAGAATTCCTCAACCTGTATTCAGGCAGTCAGAAATATAGAAAAGTAGGTCAAGGTTGAATTTGGTGGATCATGAGGGTGGTAGGTGTTGTTGCCTCATTACACTTGAAATAAATTCTAACTCATAAACTTATTTTCTTATTTTCTGCTTTTTCTTTTTTTCTAATTTTTTTTTCTATGTATATATATATTTCTTTTATTTTCTTTTTCCTTTCTTTTTTCTATATATATATACTTTTTCTTCTTCTCTCTTTTTCTTTTTCTTTTTTTTCTCACATCCAAATATCTACTAACACAATGTAGTATAGCATACGAACTTTTATTTACAAGGCATTATTTGGGATTAGGGGTGTTTAAGAAGATATCAGATGGCTTATTTGGTGGAAGTGCCTATTCTTCACACCAGGAAGGGAATGGATAGGACAATGTGTTTCTAACCTTGTCATTAATGCCTAATTGCACAGTAATCATGCAACCTAAAACACGTGAATTAAGCTAGATTCTCGCATAACTTAGGGACAATGTATGCATAAGCATCGTAATTTGCATAATGGTTAGTTTAATTAGCTACATAGATAAAATCTTCATTTTATGTACTAATGGGAGATGATTTTAATCATAGATGATTCAAAGCAGCAGATGATAGACCAAACTGGATAGATCTGATCAGAATGATGACAGGAGTCTAATGCTTCTGAAATCGTCTCGATCAGACAACCAGACCATCATTTGCAGTCCATAAAAGAATGGAGATCATGGAGCCAAAGGACAAAGATTTGAGCATCAGATGAAAAATCCAACCGCACGGATGGATTCGAATCAATGATCGCACTCCAACGGTGCAAAAATCAACCCAATCGAAGATGTAAATCACCAGATACAAAGAAAAGAAGATGGATGTCCATGATGGTGCCACGTGGCGCCATCACAGCCACCCCCTTGATGTAGACACATTCATTAAGGTTAAAATTCCAATTCATGCATGCTCCTAGGCTTAGATTTGCAATTCATGTTATAAATATTATATAGCATCCATTGCATGGCATTTAGGATAGTTGTGTATTATGTACATTAATTCTTCCATTTTATATGGCCAGGAAGAATCCGACTTCACGAATGAATCCGAAGTGATGATCACAGTCCGTCAATGCGAAAATCACCGAGATTAGAGGTCTTAGCACCCTCTACAAGAAGATGAAGATAGATGGCCCAGATGGTGCCACATGGCGCCATTCAGGTCGCCCCCCACCTGAGCCATCGTGGCTAGCCTCAAGCAAGGACTCACCTCGACCATTAGATCTTCATCTGATGGTCAAGGCATGCATGACTACATCACCTTCCACTTGACCATCCACCGCCCTGGTGCAATGGTGAGGCACCTGCTCCTTAAAGGAGGGGTGCGGGTTTGAGAGCCACTAAGCCCCCCAATTACTCAATTGAGGTAGCACTAGTGCACCGGCCAACGAGTCGCCCAAATGTGTGCACAGCAGGCCATGCACCTACACCGCAGCGTTAGCGCAGCTGTACCACACCAGCACGCATGCACAAGACATGGTGCGTGATGGGTGTGCAAGGACAGAAGCAGCGGGCGTGAGTTGGTGCGAACCTTCAGCAACAGCTTGGGCAGACCTTTAGTGATGCTTACAGCCATCACTAATTGCTGTAGGCGCAAGGCTAGCTGTAAGCATGAGCGGTGGGGGCACAATCTTCTGCTACAGCTGCATGCGATCTTTAGTGATGCCTGTAGCTTTGACTACAGCCCTCCACATTAATTTCTTCTTCTTCCCTCCACTATATAAACACCCCTACACCCCCCATTCCTCTTCATCTGTACCTACTCTACTCCCACCTACTCCTAAGCTCTAGTATCCTACCAAAACTCCATTTGAGCTTACTCTCAAGCTCCAAAGGCCTCTTATTAGTGTAGCATTCCTTTATCTCACAAAATATTCGTCCCTCATCCCATCACCTTCATAGGTTGCCTTGAAGCTGTCTCCCACCTTCATTTTGGTAGCAGATCACCTCTGCCTCCTCACCTCCATTCCAGAGCCTCGGTGAAGCATTCCTCTACCCGACGTCTTCCTGCATCTCACCACCGTCATCCTACTCCTCTACTCCTTCATCCAAGCTTCCACTAGGCACTGTTGTCTCGTCGAATAGCTGATTCGAGAGATTCTTCTCACCTCTCTCTCTTTTATGCTTTCGTAGATTATTGTAATAGACATTTGTGCAATATATCATATTTGATTCCATATATATTGTGATCCATCTTGTTTGCATCCTTTATATAAACAAAATATATATATATAAGAAAACACCAAAAAGAAAGAAAATGAAGCATGATTTTCAAACAAAGTAAACGTTGCCTCCCTGTATTCAACCCAGGACTCCCTTGGAGTTTCAGTAAAATTGTATTTGATAACGAGTTTTATGACTATGGTGACGGGTTCCTCTAAACCATGATTTCTACCATGTGAAACACGCTTCATCATTTTGGCGTCATTGCAGGGGAGGCAACGAAATTTACTTTCTTATTTTCTGCATTACTTCGCATTTACATATTACTAACCTCGCTTATCTCTGGTCTATTGTCTTGCAAGTACCCTAGCATGGAGATCCAAGTGCGGTAGACTAGAGTAAAGTGCAGGTAGAGTCATTTGTAAGTTTTCCCACATTCCCCACCCACTAGATCATTTTGCCACCTTAATAATCTAGCCCTAGTCTAGTTAGGTGTTTTCACAAACCCCAGGATAGAAATTGTTTCTCTTCTTTGTCACTCCACTCACCTCATGTTGGAACCTAGTTCCATTTCTCTTCTATGTTTTGGTGTTAACAAAATCATGCTAAAATCTAATGTGTTTAAGAAGTATTATAGGACAAAAGAACCTATGGAGGCAAGCAACAAGATTGCATATGGAGGAAGAAGATTAGAAGACTAGTTTCTATTGTTTTTATTGCTTTTGTAGAATCTTTGTACGTCTCCTAACAAGAAAAATAAAATCTAAAAGTTAAAAACAAGTAGAGATAATTAGGTTTCAAAAAATCATTCATTAACTCGTTTCAAAACACAAAATCAACTTTTTCAAAATCAAGTTATTTAGAGTAAGTTAGATTTCTCTAAAAATAGACTTAAAACTTACAAAATGTGGTACTTGTAGCAAGTACCGGTATTAGTCATAAGTACCGGTACACGCTAGGCACAGGTTTGGACCTAAGTCCCAAACTGTAAGGAACAAGTACCGATACTCATCATGAGTACCGGTACCAAGTGGTCATAGTTTGTGCACTTGGCTTTTTCCTGGACCTTACAAGTACCGAAACTAATCACTAGTACCGGTACATGTAGGTCACTGGACCCAAATATGTGAATCACAAGTACCGGTACTTGGTGACCTAGTTGAGCTGACAGTAAGTAGTTAGTATCGATACCAACACTTTAGTACTGATACCAACTAACCATTGTGACCAACCTGAATGGCTATTTTTCAATTAAACCTATCCTTAAACTTCCAAAATTTCCCGTAACGGCTAGTAAACGTAGGGAAGGTGCTTTCTGGGTTACATATGCACTCCTTAAGTGTCTTGTGCGCACACCCAAGATGCAAAAAGAAATTCTATCTTTGCCTACACCTTCCATTCTCATATTTCTAGCTGCAAAAGAGCTTATCTTATTGCAATTCTCTCAAGGCCATTCTCCACTTGCAACAAGTCTTCAAGGCGATTGTGTTCTCTGAAAATTCATTTGTTTTATGCCTCAATTTTCTCGTTAGATCAATTTATATACTCTAATTAAGCTATATAATTGTTGAAGACTTAGGGATTAGTTGTAAGCTCTTATTTGTATTCTGCTTACACCTATATCTTTATTTATTTTTTATATCTTGTAATACGGTTTAGGTAACCTGTTAATTACCTCAGGTTTTAGTAAATTGATCGCTCTGGGTTGGGGGAATTAGGTTAAAAATCCTAAGTCAGGAGACTTAGGTAGTGGAGTACCCAAGTGAGGGGAACCACTACATATCTTGTGCATTTTGTGGTTTGATTTGTGTTGCAAATTTTTTTTCCCACACTATTCATCCCCCCTTCTAGTGTGCTTTTTATTTACAGATCCTACAGGTGGTATCAGAGCGGGTTGCGAAAAGAAATGAGAATTCTCTTTCACAATGGCATCTCCAGTCAAGCGCATCGAAGGACAGTCATCCACACATCCTCCCTACTTTGATGGGATGGACTATGGATACTGGAAGAGGAGGATGCAAATCTTCCTCATGCCATGGATAAGGACTCATGGACGCTTATCCAAGAGAAGTACATGGATCCGAAGCCACAGGAAGGTGTTGTTTGGACTACAGAACAAAAGAAAAGGATCGCGAGAAATGCGAAAGCAATGAACGCACTCTATTGTGCATTATCAAGGGAAGAGTTTAACCATATCTCTGCATGCGAGTTCGCATACGTGATATGGAACATATTGCAAGTCACCTACAAAGGTACGAGTAAGGTAAAAGAAACACATATTTCTATTCTAATAGAAAACTATGAGTGTTTTAGGATGGAGAAAGGTGAAACAATCAAAGGAATGTACACAAGATTTGGAGAGATCATAAATCCATTGAAGAATCTTGGAGTCAAGCTGATGGAGGAGAAGCTTGTAAGGAAAATCTTGAGGTCCCATACAAATGATTGGTCTCCAAGACCACAGCCATCCAAGAGGTGAAAGATCTTTCTACTCTCTCCTTAGATGACTTGATTGAAGCCTCATGGCATATGAAGCCCAATTGGAAAATATGAAGAAGATTGAAGAAAAGTCCATCAGCAAGAAAAAGGAGCTTGCATTTAAAGCTTTACAGTAGGAGTTGAACCTCGATGATTCCAACTCCGATGAAGAAGAGGAGCTTGCTCTTCTAACGAGAAGATTTAGAAGATTCATCCAAAAATAAGGTAAGAATGTGAATAAATTTACAAATGACATTATTTGTTTTGAGTGCAAGAAGAGAGGACATGTACGAAAGGATTGTCCAATGATCAAAAAGAAGAAGGAAGAAAAGAAGAAAGACAAAGAACTCGATCGGAAGAAGAAGATTTCAAGAAAGACATACAAGGCGACTTGGGATGATAGTGATTCCGACATGGAATCATCTTTTGAAGAATTCGAAAAAATAGAAGTTGCACATCTTTGTTTAATGGCGAACAACGATAGTTCAGAAAATAAGGTAGAATCTGAAGTAACTTTTAATGAGTTATTACAAGCATATGAAGATTTGTATCATAAAGCTAGGTTAATTAAAAAGGAAAATAAGGTCTTGCACGACAGTTGTAAAACCTTAGAAATAGAGAAATCTTATTTAGAAATAAAGCTAGAAATGTCAAAAGAAACTAATAATCAATTGCACGCAAAAAATAGTAGAATTAGAAGATATTTATAAACATTTTGAGGACACTTTGAATAATCTAAAAACAACAACTAGGCTAAATACAAAATTTTGTAATAGTCTAAAAGCCAAGTTCAATAATAAAAAGAACACATAAAATAAATCACATGCACCTAGACATGCATGGATTTACCAAAAGTTCAAGAATCCTAAGAATTATAGATTTAACACTAAAATGATCTGTAAACCTAATGATTTGAAGGGTACTAACCATTACGGACCCAAAAGAAAATGGGTACCTAAAATAGATTTAATAAACTATTTTGTAGGTCAAGAAGGACAAATAGATCCTAGATAGTGGGTGCTCCAAGCACATGACGGGACACACCGACCACTTTATCAAGTGGACCAGAATTGAAGATGGAAGACACATCAAGTTGGGCAACAACAAATGTTGTCGCATTATTGGTGAAGGTACAATAGGTAATTCTTCTAAGCAAGTACATAATGTTCTTTTAGTAGAAAATTTAAAACATAACCTACTTAATGTTAGTCAAATATGTGATAATGGATGTGATTTTTGTTTACTAAAATTGGATTTAAAATATTAAAAGGAGGAATAAATACTATTTTAATTGAAGGCTTTATATATGAAACTATCTATGCTTTTCATTTCTCACAAGAGAAATTTGTAAAATGTCTGCTTGCATCCCATGTTGATGTAGATCTTTGGCACCGTAGGCTAGGTCACATTAATCACAAACATCTTAATAGGTTACCCAAAAATGAATTAGTAAGGGGCCTACCCAAATTAACTTATAAAAAGGACATTTTGTGCAAATCTTGTGAACTCGAAAAAATGCACAAAGCTTCTTTTAAACCTAAAGACTTAGTTTCAACAACATGACCTTTATAGTTGTTACACCTTGATTTATTTGGACCAACACGATTTGAGAGTCTAAATGGATCAAGATTTTGTCTAGGTATTGTTGATGACTTCTCTAGGTTCACTTGGGTCATCTTCTTGAAACATAAGGATGACTCATTTGATTCCTTCCTAAGTCTTGCTCGAAGACTTCAAATGGAAAAATCATTCTCTATTCTTAGACTTAGGACTAATCATGGGGCTGAATTTGAAAATGAAAATTTTTTAAGTTTTTATGACAATTCTAGAACAACCCATGAATTTTCACTTCCTCGGGCACCATCTCAAAGTGGTGTTGTAGAGCGCAAGAATTGCACTCTACAAGAATGCGCCCGAACTTTGCTTTGGAGTCAGGGCTTCAAAAATATTTCTGGGCCGAAGCCATTAATACAGCATGTTATGTTCTAAATAGAACACTCTTAAGACCTATTATTAGGGAAACTCCATATGAGCTTTATTATGAGAAGTCTCCTAAGATTTCATATTTTAGGGTGTTTTGAAGTCAATGTTATTTATTAAACACCTGTGATCAGCTTGATAAGTTTGATGCTAAAGGTGATGAAGGCATCTTTATTGGCTATTCAACAAGAAGCAAAGCTTATTGAGTCTTTAATAAAAGAACTTTTGTTATAGAAGAATCCCTACATGTTTCATTTGATGAAACAAACTTAGGTGAACCTAAACCAAATCAGTTAGATTCTGATGATGAAGATACCCCCTTCATCGATGTATCAAAAATGGAAGATACACGAAATGTACATGATCTTCCAAAAGAATGGGTACACCATAAGGATCATCCTCAAGAACAAATCATAGGTGATATTGAACAAGGTATAAAAACCTAATCTCACTTTAGAGCTGATTTTGTCCTTATTGCCTTTGTTTCACAACTTGAACCCAAGAAAGTTGCTGAGGCAATAAAGGATGAATCATGGGTTGTAGCTATGCAGGAGGAGCTACTCCAATTTACTAGGAATAATGTATGGAACTTGGTACCCTCCCTTGAGGGTAATTCCATCATTGGAACCAAGTGGGTATTCTAAAATAAATTGGATGAATCTAGTATAGTAATCAGGAATAAAGCTAGACTTGTAGCTTAAGGATATAACCAATAGGAGGGCATTGACTTTGAAGAGACATATGCTCCTGTTGCTCGTTTGGAGTCCATACGAATGCTACTTACCTTTGCAAGTGCAAAGGACTTCAAGCTATATGAAATGGATGTCAAGAGAGCCTTTCTTAATGTTTATATTAAGGAAGAAGTTCATATTCATCAGCCTTTCGAGTTCGAGGACCCGGCACACCCAAAGCACGTACACAAGCTCAGTAAGGCTTTATATGTACTTAAACAATCTCCTAGGGCCTGGTATGATAGGCTTAGGACCTTTCTTCTTCAGCACGGATATAGGATTGGAGTTGTTGATTCAACTCCTTTTGTAACAGAAGGAGATGACATCCTACTAGTTCAAATATATGTTGATGATATTATATTTGGATCAACTAAGGAGCCCCTGTGTCAACATTTCCGTGAGACTATGAAGACTAAGTTTGAAATGAGTATGATGGGTGAACTCAGATTCTTTTTAGGACTCCAAATTCAACAATTATACACAGGAATTTACATTAGCCAAACAAAATATGTTCTTGAAATTCTCAAGAAATTTGAATTTGATAATGTAAATGGGAAAGAGACTCCGATTGCTCTATCTACTTCTCTTGGTGAAGATTTATCTGGCAAGAGAGTAGATGAAAAGAAATATCGGGGCATGATAAGTTCACTACTATATCTTACAGCTTCTAGACCTGATATTCTTTTTGCTACATGTTTATGTGCGAGATTCCAATTTGAACCCAAGGAATCTCATTTTAATGTAGTAAAAAGAATATTTAGATACCTAAACAACACAAAAGGCCTTGGTCTTTTCTATCCTAAAGCACAATCCTTAAATCTGTTATCCTATTGTGATGCTGACTATGTAGGGAGTCAGACAGACCGAAAGAGCACTAGTGGCACATGTCATTTTATTGGAGAATCTCTAGTCTCATCGTTCTCTAAGAAACAGATTTGTATTTCACTTTCTAGGACTGAAATAGAATATATTGCTGCTTCACTTGCTTGCTCTTAGGTCATTTGGATTAGACAGACTTTGTCCGACTTTGGATTGATTTTTGCACAATCCAAAATTTTATGTGATAAAACAAGAACAATAAATTTATCCAAAAATTTGGTTCATCATTCACGTACCAAGCACATAGATATTAGGCATCACTTCCTTAGAGATAATTTACTTCAAGGATCAATTCAATTAGAATTCATTGACATACAAAACCAAGTGGCAGACATCTTTACAAAACCTCTTACAGCAAAAAGATTCTGCTTTATAAGAAGAAAATTAGGACTTTATACAATAAAAGAGATTCAAAGTTAATAAGTTGATTGTTATAAAACTTATTTGTATTTATGAAAATCTCTGAGGGTCTCACTGTAATTTACCCACATTTAAAAAAAAGTAGGTAAACTGTAATATTTCCTTATGTCTGGAAATATCAAGGTGTTGTTTGCAATATATTTTCTTAACTTAGGTTGCAGGCTACATTATTTTTTCAATACCTAAGTTGTCAATTTCATTTCCTTCAACCACTTAAGTGGTCATGTGACTAGCACACGATCCATCCCACATAAAAGAGGCCAAGTGCAAACAGTTGCCTCATTTTGTTACTTGCAAACCCTAGCCCTCATTACAAGAGTCTCTTCTCCGAGCCCTAGCCAAGAAGAGATAAATCATCACCAAGTTTCAACTCTAGGTACATTCTTATCTTCCTATCATTTCGTGATTCCTTGAGTCATCTTGCATCTTGTTTTTCTTTCTCTTCAATCCTTTCTCGCTGCTGCATTTATTTTCGTTGGGTATCAGGTGGTACCGGTACCCATCACTGGTACCTATACTAGCTTAGCACAGTAGTGCCTACTTTTGTGAGTAGGTATCGGTACTCAAGATGAGTACTGGTACTAGCTCAAATTTCTGGTTGGAACAGAAACCAACCAGTACCGGTACCTATCACTAGTACCCGTACATGCAGGCTTAAATGTGTTTTTCTTCATACAAACACATGAAAGGAAATTGTCTATATTTCTAATTGTTTTCTTATTCCTTATTGTTGCTTGTTTACAGATGGCACCTAAATCAAAAGGTAAGGGAATAGCACCTCAAGATGCTTTCCACAAGTTTTGCATTAATGAGGATGCTAAGTCAAAATTTGATTGGTAGAAAGGATTAAAAATCTATCATTGTAGGCCAGTTGAGTGGAAAGATTTCTCTCTTCAACCCTTAATTTCACCACTCGCCTTTCAAAGCAAAAACTCATGCATTTTTTTGATGAGTCATTCTTTGCTGATGTTCCTAGAGTATACCCCGATGTTAATTGTCTATTCCTTGCTAACAACCAAGAACAGGAAAATCAAGGTCACCTTGTCTTAACAACAAATGTTTTCGGTCAGAAAATCACCATCACACCTAAATTCTTGTCAACCATCACCAAATGTCCTAATGAAGATCATGCATTTAACACACTTAAGGAGCAATTTCCTATTCATAAAATTCATGAAACTCTTTTGCTCCCGAACTATCAAGGCAAAGCATTGGTTGCCCCAAATATGACCCTTTTTTCTTGCATCCTTTTTTGTATCGTAGCATGGAATTTAAGGGCTAAAAATTCAAGGTTTCACAAAATACCTGTTGATATTTTACCCTTGATTTATGCTACCATTACAAGCTTTTCGATCAATTGGAACACTATTTTTATTCACTTTCTTAGATCCCATTACCATGCATCAACTTTACCATTGGATATTTTAGTATCACACATCCTTCATAAAAATAAAATTGACCTCTCTAATTTTACTCCTCTTAGAAAAGTGATCTTTTTTAAATGGTCTACTCTACAAAAAATGGGAGTGAAACCTGCTAGAGAGGAATCCTCCATTGATGACGAAGAAGAAGTTGATCCAAATGCTCAATCTTTTTCTCATCCACCTCCTGAATCATCCTCCACTTTCATTCCTATAACCTACCCATATCAAGAAGTGGAAACACCTTGGGTAAATCTATCTAATGTGTCTAAAACTGGTCCTAATTTGATAAATACATTCAACTACATTGGTCAAAATTTAACCAATCTAAATTTTTCCTTTCGTCACATTGAATGCAAATTCCATCATCTTTCTCTTTCTATTGAGTCCTCCCATGTCACTTCTTCCACTCAACAACCTAAACAAAGGAAGCAGACTCAACCAGAAGCACCTCAAGAGTACAGTGAAAGAAGGTAGAAGCATTTTCAAGATCCATCTCATGTATCAATGGCGGAAGAAGAACCTGTTCTTCATGATGATGAAGAAGAAGAAGACATGGAAGAAGTTTCTTATGAAGAAAGTGATGATGATGATGAAGATGAAGATGACAATGATGATGACGACAACAACAATGATGATGATGATGATGGTGGACATGTGCAAAAGCTAATTAGAGAATGTCCTAGAAATTAACTTAATTTTTTATTTTGATGCTTGTTAAATTTGTATGACATTTTAGACAATTCTATGTTAAGTTTATTTCAAGACTTATCTTTATGAACATTTTCGTGTTATGATTCATGTTTATGAAAAATTGCTGCTTATTAATGTGTCATGTTATGTTTCATTCTTGTTATTTGTTTATCTTTTTGCTTGCTTGACAAAAAGGGGGAGAAATAATTGATAATTCATATTTAAAATGGGGAGAGCTTAGTTTGAGGGGGACATTTTTTACTCCTTGTCGAGTTTTTCTATTCTTCTCTTATTAAGTCTCTATTTATTCTTAAATATGAGTATTATCTTGTTTGTTTTGTCAACAACAAAAAGGGGGAGATTGTTGGAACCTAGTTACACTTCTCTTCTATGTTTTGGTGTTAACAAAACCATGGTAAAATCTAATGTGTTTATGAAGTATTACAAGACAAAAGAACCTATGGAGGCAAGCAAGAAGATTGCATATGGAAGAAGAAGATTAAAAGACTAGTTTTTATTGTATTTATTATTTTTGTAGAATCTTTGTATGTCTCCAAACAATTAACAAGAAATCTAAAAGGTAAAAACAAAATAGAGATAATTAGGTTCAAAAAATCGTTAATTCACTTGTTTCAAAACTCAAAATTGATTTGTTCAAAATCAAGTCATTTAGAGTAAGTTGGATTTCTCTAAAAAATGACTTAAAACTTACAAAATGTGGTACTTGTAGCAAATACTGATACTGGTCATAAGTACCAGTACATGCTTGGCACAGGTTTGGGCCTAAGTCCCAAATTGTAAGCAACAAGTACCGGTACTCATCATGAGTACCAGTACCAAGTGGTCACAGTTTGTGCACTTTATTTTTGCCTGGACCTTACAAGTACTGGTACTAAACACTAGTACTGGTACATGTAGGTCACTGGACCCAAATCTGTGAGTCACAAGTACCAGTACTCATCATGAGTACCGATACCTGGTGACTTAGTTGGGCTGACTATAAGCAGTCAGTACTAGTAGCAAAACTTAAGTACCGATACCAACTAACCGTTGTGACCAACCTGAATGGCTATTTTGCAATTAAACCTATCCTTAAAGTTCCCAAATTACCCCTAATGGCTAGTACACGTAGGGAATGTGCTTTGTGGGTTATATAAGTACTCCTTAAGTGTCTTTTGCACACACCCAAGAAGAAAAAAAATTCTATCATTGCCTACACATTCCTTTCTCATATTTCTAGCTACAAAAGAGCTTGTCTTTTTTCAATTCTCTCATGGCCATTCTCCACTTGTGATAAGCATTCAAGGCGATCGTGTTCTCTGAAAAATCCATTTGTTTTACGCCTCAATTTTCTCGCTAGATTAATTTATATACTCTACCTAAGCTATATAATTGTTGGAGACTTAGGGATTAATTGTAAGCTCTTATTTGTATTTTGCTTACACCTGTATCTTTATTTCTTTTCTATATCTTATAATTGGGTTGAGGTAACCCGTTAGTTACCTCAAGTTTTAGTAAATCGATTCGCTATGGGTTGAGGGAATCGGGTTAAAAATCCTAAGTCGGGAGGCTTAGGTAGTGGAGTACCCAAGTAAGAGGAACCACTGTAAATCTTGTGCATTTTATGGTTTGATTTTGTTGCAAATTTTTTTTCCACACTATTTATCCCCCCTTCTAGTGTAATTGTGATTTATAGATCCTACACCTCACCATCCACATAAATAAAAATAGAAATTAAAAAAAAAGTTATCAATTTGTAGAGTTTCTTGAAAGAGATACACATTAACACCCACAACTCTCAACTTATGGTGCACCATTCCACTTTGATTCTACCACTTAACCGGGATCTAACCTATGGATTTAGTATACCCTAACTCAACACACTAATAAGTGAGTAGAAAAATTGACTAGGTTAAGACTTTTTGTGTGCCTTAACTAAGTGGTGTAATAAGCCAATTGATTGAGCTATTAGGCCGCACCACTCAAATTAAAATTGATTCATCAAGTAGCTTGCCACTTAAGGTTGATTTTTAGGACTGAACCAGACACTTCACATTTTATTTCTGACTTTTAAAGACATATATCTACACCCGTGTTTCCAAAACATGGTGTGTTCTCCTGAACTTGATTGAATACACCTAAGATTAAACCCTAAAAGCTACTAAACAAGGTTAAACCCTAAAAGACACATCATCAAATAACATTGTTTGCAAACCCTTATTGTGCACGCACACACATTTGAATTGATCATTTAGGTCACAACCCACCTAAAGGGCCCATCACATTCCAAGAGCACAATCATCCCAAGATTAATTAAAATTGAGTAGATGTTGGCGTTAAGGATTGCATCGCTCTTTTGGGCTCGGACTGAGATTTTTTTTCATTAATCTGCTTCTGTTGGTTTATCTGATGTCTAGCTAGGGGAGTAGCATCAAATGACCGCGGCTGGGGGGTACACTAGGAACCGGAGGCACAAGCCAAAGGAAGAACCGTCTCCCCAGCCCATCATTCTAACTGGTTGGATTGATCAGATAAAAGTAGACCAAATCAGTTATAATCTCAAGACGGGTCCAGGGAGTCTGTAGGTCTTTAGGCTAACCCACCCAAGGATAGGGTTGATCTCCCTCCTATTCTACCATGTATCTTTCCACATCCTACACTCATTTCCCATCCTACCCTCCTACCACCATTTATGCCCAAGATGATTACTATCCCGACTCGACTTATAATTACCCATCCACTGGCTGGGATAACTTTGAGTAGGGATATGATACCAGACCTTAGTGTCTAGGGCCTAACCTTGGACAACAAAACTATCACTATTATCCTTCCCACACCTACAATGATTATAGATCTCCATCCTTTGATGACCAAACCAACCTGATCTACAATCATGAGGGATATGATGATTATAACACCTACCCTCCCCAATATTCCACTGAATATGGCTCACCACCATTCTTTGAACAACCTAGAATGACCTACTATCAGGGAGGGACCCGAGAACCTCGATATCTTGACTCCCCTAGATTTAACCCAAACCCACCCAAACCTAAACTAAATGATTTGGTTCAGGTGAACCAGGTCCAAGACAGGGTGTTGGCTAACTTGAGAAACACCATCCAATCTTTAGAAGCTTAGCCAATACAATGCACTAAAGCATATTGGAGCCTATGATCAAAATGATTGATGAACTTAATAGTTCTCTATTGGATTTGCTCCAAATTGTTAAGGATAGGGGCCTGGGTGAGTTTCTACTTGGGAAGTTAACGATGTTGAGGATGAAATTTGTGGTTGCCTTAGTCAAATCTTGGGATGATTCTCAAGATGAACCCCCTTCAGGAGAGCTAATGTTTGAACCCACTCAGGCACCTGTCGAAGGGGATACATTTTCTGAAATCAGGGATGACTAGGTTGGGCTAAAGCAACCCATTGAGGATTAACTGATTGATTCACTCGAGATCCCCGAGCCATGAAGGAAAAATATGTCTCTTTGAACCAGGAAATGACAATCAATTTTGAGACATATATAAAAGAGGATCATGAATTCTTTCAATCTGAAGGTGAAGAATCTCTTAGTGAAGTCTCACTTAAGCATAAGGAAGATGATTTTAGAAAGACAAATGGGCTGGAGGAATCTAATGGACCATTTGATGGCTCAATCATTGAAGAGTATGATCATGTTGGGGCTAACTTGGGTGATTCGAATCCGGATGATTCAATCAGTAGCCCCATTCCTCAAACACACCCTAAAGAATTGAATGATGATATTTTTGAGATCACCAGACCCAAGTCAATCCTGATTCAGTCACAATTGTTGGACTTGGGTACTTTAGATGGGGTGCATAATGATTTGAAGGTCCAGGAACATTGATTTTAGAGGGTAGTAATGTGGAAATGAAAATTTGGGAAGCTACTTCTGAGGGAAATACAATTGTGGATATAAGGGTTCCTGTTGACCTAAACCCAAGATTAGAATAACTGACTATCTTCCTAAGCTGAACTATAAGTGGACACCTGATTTTAGTAAATCATCTCTACCCATTGTCCGACACTTTAGTCTTGGGTTGCACACCACCAAATCGCATGCCCGACCCTACAAGCACAATAATCTTAGGTTCTGGGTGATTTTCATCTAGAACCTTAGAACCACTCGACCCTAGGGCTTGGGTCTACACCACAACTTAGTCCACGTTTGTAGACATCTTCTGATGGCGAGTCTGAGGATTAATCTTTTGATTTTGATTTTGACATACACTTGTGAATTCTCAATTTCTTCCTTGTAAGTATATTATGCCTAGTTGAAGGCAATAAACTTAGCACATGTGTATATTCCACATTCTCTACGGTGCTGACCGGATTTTCACGAAATTCAGGTGATATTTTGTTTACTCTGCCCTTTTCATGTCTTTGTTTTTACAATGAGGACATAGCATCATTTAGGCATGGGGGGTGGATACTTTATCCTCAAATTATTTTGTCAACTCCGTAGAATTTCTTTTAGTTTCTTTAAAAAATAAAATAGAAAAAAGGAAGAATTACGAGAAGAGAACTTAGGCATTTGGAAGTTACTAGCTTTAGGAAATGATACGATATGACCTGAATACTTAGACTCTTCAAGTCTTCGGGCTCAAAAAGCACAGGTGTCCACTTGAATGTGGACTTAGTCTTGAGTCCTCGCCATGTAATTCTATTTTAATTAGTCAATAAATTGGAGTGATAAGTATACAACTTACCAACTCACCCACTAATTTGAGGGGACTTTATGCCTAAGTATCTACACACTGTTTGCATTGACTCACTTTTCGACGGTTTCTTTGGAAATTGGGTATCTAATGAACTATCTAGGGTGGTATGACTGACATGTTGTTGTGGGTAATAGCCCATTAGCCGGTTGTCCAAAGCCTAGCCACAAGACCATTTTCTTCATATTACCTTTAGGTAAATCTTAGATTAGGGAAGCCACCTACTTAAAAAAAAAAATTGAAAAAAGAAAGGTGAAAATAAAAAAATGAACAAATAAAACCACACTTCACCACATGAGTATAGCTGGCAAGTTGTCATGGGTAACAGCCCATTGGCTGGTTGTCTAGAGCCCTGCTCACAAAAATGCATAATAATTCCCAAAACACTTAGGGAAGAAGCGGGGAAGTATAATAAATAGGGGAGATATACACTGGGTTCGCCCTTTTGTTGACCCCACAAATAAAAGTAGGGAGAAAGCTATCGTTCGAAAAGATAAACCTCTAGGCAAAGTCACCTAGGGTTGTAGAAACTCGAAGTCTGTTTTAACGGCTGCCTAGTGAGTCTTTCACTCTTTTCACTAGATGCTTAGCACATAGAGTCCCTTTTGATTCTTGGGCAGGTCGGGTAGCCATAAAAAGTTATCCTAAAACTCTCAAATTCGAAAAGAACAAGAAAAATAGAAAGGAAGAAAAATTAAAAAATCTAACTTCCCTTTTCAAATAAGGCGAGGACTTGGGTGGTCTGCATTATGGCAGACACCTGGGTACGGTTGAGTTTTTGTAGTTTAGGACCTTGGTTGAAATTTTCTATTGTTAATAAATTACTTAGACCTAAGCGATCGAGTCCTAATTCTATTTTTATACATAGCATGTAGTTTTATTTTGCTAGGAACTAGAAAAAGATGGGTATGGGGGTATGATGTAAACACATTCATTTAGGTTAAAATGCCTATTCATGCATATCCTAGGCTTAGATTTGCATTTCATGTTATAGATATTGCATAACATCTATTGCATGGCATTAGGATAGTTATGTATTATGTACATTAATTCTTCCATTTTATATGGCTAGAAGGTAGTGCGACATTTTTACGGGCTTTGGATGATGAATCTGACCATACGGATGAATTCGAAGCGACGATCGTACTCCGTCAACGTGAAAATCACCCCGATCAGAGCTCCGCAGCACGCTCTACAAGAAGATGAAGATGGATGGCCCAGATGGCACCACGTGGAGCCATCCAGGCCGCCCCCCACCAGAGCCATTGTGCCTAGCCTTAAGCAAGGACTCACCTCAACCATTGGATCTTCATCCAATGGTCAAGGTGCGCGCAACTACATCACCTTGCACTGGACTATCCACTGCCATGGCACAACGGTGAGGCACCTGCTCCACAAAGGAGGGGTGTGGGTTAGAAACCCACCAAGGCCCCCAATTGCTCAATTGAGGCAGCGCCAATGCACCGGCCAGCACACCCACATAGACAAGTGCACATCAACCTGTGCACCCAGACCGCAGCGCCAGCGCAACGCCAGCATGCACGAGCATGACACGGAGCACGATGGGTGTGCAAGCATAGCAACAGTGAGCGTGATTTGCCGTGGACCTTTAGCGACCGCCTGAGCGGACCTTTAGTGATTCTTACAGTCGTCACTAATTTCTGTAGGCGTAAGGCCAGCTACGAGTGTGAGCGGGGGGGCGATCTTCAGTGATAGCTACATGGGGTCTTTAGTGATGCTTACAACTATCACTACAGCCCTCTACATGAATTTCTTCTTCCGTGCACTTTATAAACACCCCTACACCCTCATTCCTCTTCATCTCTACCTACTCTACCACTGCCTACTCCTAAGCTCTAGTAGCCTACCAAAGCTCCATTAGAGCTTACTCTCAAGCTCCAAAGGCCTCCTATTACTGTAGCATTCCTTTATCCCACCAAATATTCCTCCCTCATCCGTCACCTTCATAGGTTGCCTTGGAGCCATCCTCCTACCTCTATTCTGGTAGCTGATCACCTCCGCCTCCTCACCTCCATTCCAGAGCCTTAGTGAAGCATTCCTCTACCCGTCATCCTCCTACCTCTCACCTCCATCATCCCGCTCCTCAACTCCTTCATCCAAGCTTCTGCCAGGCGTCGTTGTCTCACTGAACAACCTATTCAAGAGATTCCTTATCACCTCTCTCTCTTTTATGCTTTTGTAGATTATTGTAATAGACATTTGTGCAATATATCATATTTGATTCCATCTATATTGAGATCCATCTTGTTTGTGTCCTTTATAAAAATAAAATAAAAAAAAACTCCAAGAAGAAACAAAACGAAGTGCGATTTTCAAACAAAGTAAACGTCACCTCCCTGTGTTCGACCAGGACTCCTTTGGAGTTTTGGTAAAATTGTATTTGATAATGAGTTTTGCGACTATGATGACGGGTTCATCCAAGCCATGATTTCTACCACGCAAAACACATTCATCACCCCTCATCGCTGCCCCATCTGTGAAGGCTACCCTTAGTGCACTGTGGGTCGTTGGATCTTCATCCAATGGCCATGAATGTGACGTGTTGCCTGCCTCCCCTCGCCTCATCAAGAAAGAAGGATTCTCAGCCGTTGGATCTTCATCCAATGGTCGAGAGCACGCGTCAACAAAACCTAAATGCAACAAAAAGTCAGAGTAGTGCAACGGTAAACGTGTCAGTCCACAAATGAAGGGCACGTGATCGAATCGCCTGATGCATGAAATTAGGGCAGGCACACAAGAGGACACGATTTGGCCGTCAGATCATGAGTGGAGGGAAGAGAAATGACCATGTGGCATGATGAGATCTTTTCGTGGCCGAACGCACAATCCAACGTGCATTAAACGCTCGATCCCATGCATTTCTTCGAAAGAAAGGAAGCGAGCATAATAGTTTAAGCCATCTGATCGTAAGATCAAACGAATGAGGAGTGATGGGCACAAGAATCAAATTCAAAAGTGCACGCAAATGTGAATCTGTGTTGTTCGATTGTAAGATAGAATGTTCGAGATCGGGTGCTAAAACGAGGCGAGTAGTGAGCGAAGAATGGAAGCACGCACATGAGGAGAGATTAGGAGCATCCGATGGCAATCCAACACTCCAACGGTTGCATGTGTTGATCATAGAATGAATCCGTGCATAGGAGTTTTTGAAGGTATTTTTGAGGCCTAATTAGGTCCATTGATCTCCCGATCAACGGATTTGATTATTCATAGGTTGTTACACGAGATGGAGGGCCAACATACTCTCGTTGCCCTCCATAAAACTATAAAAGAAGACCCAAGTTCCCCATTTATGTATCATCAACTTCATAACTTAAAATCAACTTCTTCCACCTTCTTTCGTGATCCTCCATCTCTCTCCACAACTCCAACCTTTGTCCCGATTCTCTGGATCTGAGGTGCTGCTGCATCTCCCACAAGCATCCTACAAGCGGCATCATCTCTCTACCTTCTTCTCTCTCTCCCTCTTTCTTTCCAACTATTTATATATCTGTCTCTATTAGTATTTTTTATTGTGAAAAACTCTATCTAATTGCAATAAAATTTTGATTCTTTGGATATCTGATCTATACATATATACATATATATATCTAGAATTAGTTTTATTGAAAAGCTTCCGTTAAAATCGAGATTGCCTCCCTGCGAAAGACTTGGTACTCACCAGAGTTTATAAATTTATTTGTCAATGTGTTTCACTATATTGCAACTAAATCATCTTTTAAAACGTGATTTACGCATCAGACAAGTTGGTGCTGTTGCTAGGGGGACAATGGAAATTTTGGAAGCATTTTGGTGTGAATTTGAGATTTCTAACTTGCTACTTTCATTGATTTCGTGTGTGTAGGAAAGCGAGGAAATCAAAATGAAACACGACAACGAGAATTGTAGGTTGGAATCTCAGGTAAGTACCTGTAGATTAGTTATATTTAGGATTTTCTTGAAGCTTAGGATTACTTAGAATTTGTTTGCTTATTAAAAAAAATATATCTCCGTTATTAGTGATTTTCTGGCTAAAAGAAACACTTATCTTAAAAATTCAATTCCTGAAGTTCTGCATGTCCAAAAATTCAAGTCAGGAACAACATATTCAAATTTCACACAAATCTGAAAATTTACGCACTGATCTGTTATCAATTCGGTTACTATTCCTAATTTTTCAGAGTTCAAAATATCATAGGAATTTTTATACAACTTCAATTGACTTGAAATTTATGGCACTGAATTTCTGAGATAATCAAGAATTTAGGAAAATATCTGAGCAAAACATTTCTTGCACATTTGATTGCACAAATCATTCAATCATGAACTGATGGTCAAAACAGACTACAAAACCCCCAGTACACTTTAAATAAGAAAAAAATAGAAAACGTGCATTAAAAATTCTTGAAAAATATTTTCTGAGTGCCTAGTTAGTGGTGTAATAGGACCAAATGATTACATTGCTTGGGTGACACCACTAATATGATTTTTGGACTTAAAAGAAGCATCTTAGAACTATCTGCTTCTAGGGTTTCGCATTAAGGATAGAGCACACCTGCATTTCCTTACATAAGGGAAATCTATCAAATAAATTGGGATCTGCAAAACTTTTGTATGCCTTATCAGAACTTTGATTGAAGTGATTATATCAAGTGAACCCTAAAATTCATTAACACAAGTATTTGAATCTAAAATTCACTTCATCATAAAAGAATTGCTTGTGAACCCTTTGCCTGAGTACTTCACACATCTTAAAATCAATTTAAGGGCAAGGACCCCTTAATGCCCATCATAATCCAAAAGCACATAAAACCCAAGCCTAAAACTAAGTATACATGCCCTAGGCAGGACTAATAGACTTGGGGACTTGAAATTAGATTGGGTTAAGTTCAAGGCCTTGTCTACTTGGACCCACTGGTGACAAGTAAGGTCAGTGTGGTAACCGCATTAACCCTTAGTGCTGTCTCGCCTTGCAGGGTGTCCTAGGAGGTCCCACCCTTCTGGCTAGCCAAGTAATTCAAGGGTTGATCTAACCTAGTCGTATTTTGGGGAGCCAGGATCAAGTCTATTTAGGGTGGACACTCTAAGGACCAATTTGATTGCTTGCATTGAGTGGGCGGGGTTTCTCTCATTTGCCTTCTCTCTCATCTACAGACATTCTTCTAAGGCATGTAAGGTAGAAGATCTCGAAAACTTGATTTGCTACCACCATTAAAAAGAAATCCTAGGAGATGACCTACTTATCCAAAATCTGAATCTGAACCCTCTACAATGGCTAGTCACACGAGGAAGAAGAGATTGAAGAGGAAAATCTTGATGCTATGACCCGCTTACAAATGCAGATCACTAAGCAGGGCTAGCATTATGACTAACAAATTGAGGTCATAATGTAGGCCATTACTCGACTCCAAAATGGAAGGGCAGACCAGCCTCTTCGTGACTTTTACAACCCTCCTAATGCCCAGCTTGAACCCATTGTCTGGGTACCTCAAGAAGGGGATGATTGTGAAATCAAACCTCAGATTATTAATTTGATTTCCCACTTCTGTGGCCGTGAGTCTGATAACCACTTCCACCACCTTGAAAAGCTGCTACACATAGGAAAGACCTTTGGCTCTAGAAACATGAATGAAGGTACCCTGATGATGAAAATGTTCCCATTCTCCTTGTAAGATAGAGCTGCTCATTGGTTGCGAACGATTGGTAAACCAATCCTCACTTGGGAAGATTTGAGGAGCACATTCCTAAAGAAATTCTTTCCTGTAGGAAAAACCAAAGCCCTTAGATGTGCCATAACAACCTTTAAGCAGAACCCTGGGTGAACAACTAAATGAGGTTTGGGAGAGGTTCAGTGATTTAGCTAGGAATGCCCCCATCATGGGATTCCGAAGTGGCACTTGGCCCATATTTTCTATTATGGGTTGATTTGGCATGTGGGGGTAATTTCCTAAGTAGAGACACTGAGGGAGCCTTTCAATTATTTGAGAATATGAGTGAAAATTCCCTCAACAATACCCCAATGTCTGCCTTTAATAGAGCAAATCAACCAAGAAGCGAAGCTTTTGAAGTTGAAAATAATTCACACTCAGCTGATTTAGAGCTAATTTCACAACGATTAGACAAGGTGGAACTTGTCGGAAAGAATGTGGAGAATTTGGATAAGAAGCTGGATAATCTTGTGAAGGGTAGGAGTTCCTTAGGTACACAATCTAGACTAAAACCTATGCCTACCTAATGAGTGGCTATGGCAACCCACAACCAATTCTCCAATCTCCTAAGTCAGGAATTAGTGCACAACATCAGACCTAACCACAACTCCACCTATGAGACAACTATACTTGGACCCATCTCTTTTTGGGTACCAAGGAGGGACCTTGATGCCCTCAAATTCTCAACTAGGCAACCCGATGCCTTGTTATCTTTAGGATGTGATTGCACTCCAAGGTTACACTAGAAATGAGCCCTATTCAAACACTTACAACACAAGATGGCGCAACCATCCCAACTTTACTTGGTCAAGTCAAAAACCCGCCCAGGGTCCTAACTTGACCAAGCCAAACACGTAAGGGCAACCTAGTAGGTACACACAACCGCACACATACCAGCCACAACCTACTCAAGAAAACCAGCCCACTGATCTGAGTCAGGTCCTCAAAGAAATGTGAGAAATGAATCTGAGACATAAAGAAGAAATGAAGCAATTCATGACAGATTTGACAGGATGATTAGACCAGCTAGTTGATGCTAGACAACACGGGATGTTGCCATCCCAACCCATCCCAAACCCAAGGAACTTCAATAGGGTTAACCAGCACAACACATAGGTGTAACGAGCACACCTAATTCAGCCTGCTTCCCAGCACTCACCAGGGTTTGTTAACCCTAACCAAACCCAGGCTCAACCCATTTTTGCAGAACCCACCTTACCCTTCTAACCCTAATGCACATGCATGTGCTATCACTTTGAGAAGTGGGAAACAAATCCAAGATCCTTCTACATCAAAAGCTTTCCAAGATCTTGAGGAGCCTGAATCTGACCTAAGAAACCAAGCTAATCTAGCAAACACGACTCAAGATTTGAATACTTATGATTTTTCTCAAGCACCTTTTCCTGAAGCCTTGATCAAACCCAGGGAAAAGAAAACCAACCAATCTAAGGAGTGTGTTGAGATTCTAAAGCAAGTCCAGGTGAACATACCACTCCTTGAGGCCATTGAGAACATCTTGGCCGGTGCGAAATTTTTGAAGGAAATATGACACTGAAATGCCAAGCCAAATCATCAAAAGGGGTCATGATTTCTAAACAAGCCAGTGCCATCATCCTAAATAAGCTCCCTCCAAAAAAGAAAGATCCAAGAACCCCCTTAATTTCATGTGAAATAGATGGTTTCATCCTGGATCGAGCCTTATTAGACCTTGGTGCCTCAATCAACTTAATCTCCACAGAATTATATGAAGAGTTGAATTTAGGCCTCTTGCAACACACTGATGTGACCCTTCAGCTTGCTGATAGGTCAACGAAAATTCCAAAGGGCCATGTATAGAATGTGATTATAAAAGTGAGGGATTTTGGTTACCCTATGGACTTCCTTGTGCTGGATATGGAGGCATCAGAAAACTTGAACCACACCCCAATAATCTTAGGGAGACCTTTCTTGGCCACGACCAAGGCTCTAATCAACTATGAGATGGGGATTATGCACATCCTTACAGAAGGAAAAATTGTCAACTCAATATCTTTAAAGCTTCCCAAAAGAATAAGTTTCCATCGAGGTTGTAGGAACAATGGAATAAGTTTTGGCAATTCACACTAAAGATGATCCAAATCCTGCCAAAGCTCAAGATCAGCACAAAAGCAAGGGGATGTACTTGAGAATGATTATGATCTACCACCTCCCATAGAAACTCAAATTGAAAAGGACATTAAGGAGATTGAGAAACTCTTGGGAGTAACTTATGACAAGTTAGATGATAATGTGAAGAATCGTCAATACACTCACCCTGAGATCCAGGAACTATTAAATTTTGAGAGAGTTCAATAGATTTGACAACCTAAGGACATGAACCAGGAAATAACCCCAAAAGAAGAAGTTCAACACATAATAGACTGGGGAAGAATTTATAAACCAACTAGTTCAAATGGATGGCTTGAATTTGAGGGAGAAATGACTTCTGATGAGGAAGAGATAATATAATGAATAGACTTTGCATCTTGAACCTCATCCACCTGACCCTATTCTATATTTCAAATTATAAAGACTCTTTGGAGTAGGACTACATCATTAGCTAGTCTGCATTTGTGAATCACTAATTCTTGGACCAAACGATTATATCTTCATTTTAATCCTGACTCAACCCATTAATCTAATCATTCATTTTTGGGCTTAGGTCTGACAAATGATGTTAAACTTAGCGCTAGCTAGGAGGCAACCGAGTACTCTTTACAGGTAGTTTTGCATCCTCTGCATCCATGTTGACCTAGATCACCAACCATAGTCAGGTGATATCCCCTCCGCTTATTATATTTTGATTTTCGTGCATACATTTCAATGAGGATATTGTAATGAATAGGCAAGTGGGGGACATTGCATGCCTAATTTTTATGTCAAAAAAAAAAGCATTTATCTATAAAGAATTTTTATTAAGGTTTTATTAGGGATTTATTCTTAAGTTGATTCCTGAGCTTAGAATCCGGTACAACTCCACACTTACAAGTAGAATTTGCAATCGATCCTCTGTAAAGATAGATAAACATCTTTAGTTTTTTGAGAAGAAGTAATGCTTCTTCTCCTAAGCCCTTGGACACTAATTAGGGAGTCAGGCAAACTATCTTCTAACAGATCCACCAAACAAGTGTGAGGTGAGAGTAGAGAGTCTACTGATGCTCCAAAGCTAGTATAAGAAATCTTAACTTCTCGATAATTAGATAATGATACTCGGAGTTAGGCATAGTTTTTCACTCTTAGTTTCTGCGTATAAATTCTTAGCGTAAATATTTCAAGAGCCACCAAATAAGGCAAATACATAGAGAGCAGGTTCTGATAAAACTAGGACTAAGGTGGATGGTCACGACCGCCCTTTACGGAATCCTCGGTTGAAGGAGGGTATTAATGTCAAGGTTAGAAATATGTTGCCCTATCCATTCCTTTCCCAGTGTGAGAATAGGCACTTCCACCAAATAAGCCACCCAATATCCTCTTAAACACCCTTAATCCTGAATAATGCCTCGTAAATAAAAGTTCATATGCTATACTACATTGCGTTAGTAGATATCTGGATTTGTAAAAAAGGAAAAAGAAAAAGAAAAAGAAATATATATATATACATTTATAGAAAAAAAGAAAAGAAAAAAAATATATATAGGAAAAGAATTACAGAAAAAAAGCAGAAAAAAAGAGTTTATAGTTTATTTCAAGTATATTGAGACAACAACACCTACCACCCTCACGATCCACCAAATACAGCCATGACCTACTTTTCTATATTTTTGACTACCTAAATACGTGTTGAGGAATTCTGACTTAGGTGTAGAGTTATTAGAACCTAATCAAAGTGTTAATGCCAAGAGAGACCACCAAATAGACTGACAAATCTGGTGAGATTATGAGCTCCAAAAGAATGAAAAGAGAAGAAAGAAGAAAAAGAAAAAGAAAGAAAGAGAGAGAGAATGAATACAAAGAAACTAAAGAGAGCACAGTTTTTCCACCTCTCTTTGAGTTGAATTATTTAATAGTTTGGAAATCTAGATTCTAAAGTACTAGTATATATGCAGTACGAGATGAGTATGAGCCACCAAATAAAAATCTACCTAACTCAGAAATCTTCTACCTAAGCCAAAAATTGGGGTTGAATTTATAGATTATCTTATAACCCTAAGGCAAGAAGTCTGTCTATCATAATAGATTTTTACTAAGGGTCAAGTACGAGTTTTAGATGTGGATTGACTTTTCACTTGGATCCGTTGCATAGGCTACACTATACACTTTCACGATTGTCTGGATTTCTAAAGCTTTGGATGGAAATAAAAGACATAAACCTCTAGTCAAACTCTTGATAAAAATTAGTCAGATAAGACCACTTTGCATTTAGTTTTGCATTTACTAGGTACTAGCAAGATGTAGGCATGGGGGTGTGATTGCACAACAATCATGCAACCTACAACACCTAAATTAAACTAGATTCTAGCATAACTTTGGGACAATGCAAGCATAGGCATCATAATTTTCATAATGGTTAGTTTAATTAGCTACATAGTTAAAATCATCATTTTATGTACTAATGAGAGATGATTTTAATCGCAGATGATTCAAAGTTGCGGATGACAGATCAAACCTGACAAATTTGATCAAAACAACAATGAGAGTCCAACACTTCTAAAGTCATCTTGATCAAACAACCAGAGAATCGTGTGCAGTCCATAAAAGAACGGAGATCATGGAGCTAAAGGATAAAGATCTGAGCCTCAGATGAAAAATGCAACCACACTGATGGATCCAGATCAACGATCACAGTCCAATGGTGCAAAAATCAACCTAATCGGAGATCTAAATCACTAGATATAAAGAAGAGAAGATGGACAACCATGATGGTGCCATCACAGCCGGCCCCTGATGGGAACACCATCATGAGCCATAACTAGCTCATTTTCACCCAATTGAGTCAGTAAAAGCTCCTACATAACCAACTGAAGGTCATAACTCACTGTATAAGCATTCTTTTTTGAAACAGAAAGGAAAGCTATTGTGCATTGATAGCAATCTGGGAGAGCACACTGTATAAGCATTCTGAGGAAAAAATAAGAAACTAAGGTTAAAACCATAATTTTACCAACACATCTTGAATGCAGTACAACAATGGGTTTTCTAAAAGTCTGAGTAAAGGTCAAATGGTCTTAACAAGATAACAAGTGGGTTGGATCAGACAGAAAAGGGTTTGTGTGTGTTCTGAGAATTAAATGACTTTTGAAACCCTAAAAACAGACCTACTTAATTAACTAAGGTTATGGTCAAGATAAAATTCACTTAAACCCTCTAAAAATTATAGAAAAACATTCTGTAGGGTTTAGTACCTTCAATTTGACCCTCAGAACCCATTTTAACCTAAAATGGAGTCTCAGATAGATATTTGCCCTAATTTAGGTTTTCGCATAAATTACCTAATCAAACATGGTCAAAAACAAAATCCAACTTCATCATTTTATTCTGTAGGTCCAAATTAGGTTTGTACCAAAATTTGGACCCAAGATGAGTTTGCCTTAACCTAGTTTGCAAAAAGGTCCTATCTGATTATATTTCTACCCCTAACTTTCAAAAAACCCTTGCATTCAGAGCCCTAGCTTCTTCGTCATCTTCACAATTAGGGTCCTCCAACATTATTGCAGAGGAAACCTACTCTAATGACCTTTGACAGGGAATATCTCCTTGATTGCTTGGAGAATCTCTTCGAAAATTGGAAGGGAGATCCTCTGAAAAATTCTCTCCAGTCTGAACCCATTGATGTGCTCTGATTCCCTCCCAATCTCTCATGCAAATGGATGAGAGATTTGGGTATCTTAACAGCTCCCAAGTCCGGTGACTTTGCAAGCTTGGGAAGCTTGTTCCCAAGCCCTAACCGCCACTCAGATCCATATTTAAAGAAGCCAAAATCCTCCTAACTTCTCCACGATCGAATTCAGCCGTGACTACCCTCAAATTCGTCTCTTACACATGACCGAAGGCTCCTCGATGTCTGACGATCCCCCTACTCTTTCTCATCATCCAACCACCATACCTGTGGCGGATTCCTCTTCCTCACCTCTGTCCTCATCTCGCCATACCAGTAGATGCCACTTCCTCTTTATCCTCATCGTTCCCACCTCACCGGAGCCGCCTTCGTCTCTGACGTTGGCCACACCAGACTCGACGCCCTCGCTGTCCCCCTTCGTCCATCAACCTCCTAGCTAAGTCTCCTCTCTCTTCTACTTTCCTCTCCACTCATTATCTTCCAAGTCCGACCACTAACGCCCCTTCGCACCTCCATCTCTGGCCACCCACTCCGGCGAGGCCATCCCACCTCCACAGCCCTCCAAAACCCTTGCTGACCCTCGCAAAACCTCTGCCACATTCACTAATCACTTCCCCTCTCTTCATTCACCCATCCATCCACTCACAATAGCCCCCGAACACACCCACTCACACGCACACATTCTGCCCTAGGCATGCACTCACAGCCACTGTCACGCCATGCCACCACCCCCATCACATCCGCCATGCTCCGGCAATGGTCCCTGAGCGCTCTGACATGGACGAGAGGCCATTCTACTTATTTCAGGTTCCAGGTCTTGTCTGCCATTGGCAAGCAAGCTTGAAGCTTGCATGTGGCAACCCTAGGTGCTCTACGCCCAGGTTAAAGTCTAAAAACGCGCGGAAGTCTCTTGTGCACGCACCCAGGTCCTCAATTGCAGTCGCGAGCCTCATTCATTGAGGCAATTGTGAGGGATGCCCCCTGCTGCAGATGTCAAAGAAAGGGTGCACGGATAGTCCCACCTTGGGAAGTTCTGAAGCCGCACACCTGCATAAATTGAAAAATTGCCAACAGTTGTTCTCCTCGGTTACCACGAGGTGAGGTCCCTCTCACCTTCACCCAGTCTCGTCTGTGACACCTCACCCATGGACCTGGCCTGACCTAACCTGATCGACACTCCTTGCTCACCACCGCACGTCGGTGAGCCTGGACCCAAGTATGCGCCCGATCTGATAACTCGAATACTTGTGGCTCTGGGAGAGCTGATCCTAAGAGATAAAAAGAGAGGAGAGTTGCGTGGGTAGGGGGAGGGTTTTGTTGCAGTGATCTTCGGCTGACACTTGGCCAAATTCTGAAGAGGAGGTCAGAGCAGAAACTGAAGAAGAAGAGAAGGCTCGCAGGGTTGAAGAAGCAGAAGGAAGAAAAAGAAGAAAGGAAGTGTCAGAGAAGGAAAGAAGAAAGAAGATGAAGAGCTATTGGCAGAAGAAGCAGAAGAGAAGAAGAAGAGATGAAGGCTAGAATAGAATAGGAAGAGAGGAAGAGAAGGACACAACAAAGATAGAGAAGAAGAAAAGAAGAAGAAGCAGACAACTTTAAGTCATCTGATCTCCTCATCAAAGGACAGATCATTAGCTCTCATTACAAATACATTTACATTGAGTTCTTTGGTGATATTATAGGAGTATTTGGTGAACTAAATCACCATTTTACTCTCATATTTTTGCACATTGCTACTGATATTATTGCAATCTCTTATAAGTTTGAATTGTGATCTTCATTTCTAAATCCCATATAGCTCTCTGTGTTCGACCTCGGAACATATTCAAGTAATAAAATTATATTTGTTTTCAAAGCGATTTCGACTAACTGCAACGCGATTATTTTGAACATTGATTTCTCTTTGTAAACACCCCCTCATCGCCACCCCATTTGTGAAGGCTACCCCTCGCACGTTGTGGGCCGTTGGATCTTCATCCAATGGCCACATGTGCGCCATGTAGCATGCCTCCCCATGCCTCATCAAAGGAAGGATTATTGGCCTTTGGATCTTCATCCAATGGGCAAGAGAGCACGTCAACGAAACCTAAACACAATAAAAAGTTATAGCAATGCAACGGTAAGCGCGTCGATCAACAAGCGAAGGACGCACAATCGAATCGCTCGACATGTGAAATCAGCGCAGGGAGTGAGAAGACGTAATTGGGTTATCGGATCATGGGCGAAGGGCGGAGATATAACCACGTGGCACGATGAGATCTTTCAATAGCCGAACGCACAATCCAACGTGCGTTAAATGTGCAATCCCACATGTTTCTTTGAAACAAAGGAAGTGAGCATGTGAGTTTAAGCTTTCCGATCATAAGATCGGACGACTGAGGAGCGATGGGAGTGCGAATCAAATTCAAAGGCGTGCGCAAGTGTTACGATCGAATGGTCAAGGATTGGGTGCTAAAACAAGGTGACTGGCGATTAGCCCATATTTGTGGGCTATTAAGTATTTAAGTGTCTAGACATTAAGTTAATTTTGACATTTATTTAGCGTACATTAGGATGTAAATAAATTAATTCATATTTTTAGCTTAAGTGCATAATTCATGCATTCAGAATTAACCTAGGGTTGCATACATTTAATTAGTTAATTAATTAGGTGCGCTATTTTAATTAACATAGAAGTTTAGGAGTTATGTATAAATAACCCTAATTATTTTATTCTTTTTCTTTTTCTTCTCCTTTGCAGGTAACTCCTCCGTCTCCGCCTCCTCCTCGTGCGCTTGACATTGATTCTACGGTATCTTTTGGAATTCAAATCTTTGTAGCCGTGGCTACAAAAGAGGAGGGGTTGCCATTCAAAGGGAGGCCACCACCCCTTTGTTCTTCACTGTGCTTAGAGGACCTTGCTCCTCATCCATTCCATACCACTAGCCTCCCACCGCGGCAGTATGACTCCACCACCATGGGCGTGTGGGGTCATAGCCTACACCACCAAGAGTCTCTGCAACTCCACCATACCTCAGCCAGCAACCCACGCCAACCTACACGCCCACGCCTTCACCTCCAACGCGCCCACCTCCAGTACAGACGCCAACACCGTGCGCCATCCACCCACCTAAAAAAGAGGTATGGTCGGCCCGAATAGGTTGTGTTAACATGGTGATTTTATCGTTGAAATGCGTATAGTGGTTAACCTAATTCGAGCCTATCCATCTCTTTACAAAAATTTTTAACCTGGCCTACTTGATTTTATCTTAGTCACTTTTAGGCTCAGGGTCGAACTCAGGGAAGTGGGATTAGAAGTAAAGAAGTTTCTACGCTTTTCCTATAACGAATCTCTTCCATTCGTTTATTATGTTTTTTGTGTTTTTCTATTTAATATATTTTTTTTCTGATAATTTTTGTCCTTGAGGCACACCCTCAAAATCAGGTTCTTGGCTTTGAGCCAAATTATGGTTCCAAAACTGGTCTTGCTATAATATACTACTCCGGACTACTATCATAGGACGATAGCTCTCCTTTCTACTTCAAAAAAAAAAAAACTGGTCTTGCTATTTGCAAGACTGAGTACCTGCAAGTCAAGGATTATTTTTTCCCTTTTATATAATTTTTTATCCTTTTATTGTCATGAAAGAGAAACAGAAATAAAGTAAATATAGTATATATATATATGTATGTATTATATATGTATAAAGGGGTGGGGGTGGAGGTGACGATGGCATGTAGCACGGTGTCTAGTCGATCATCGTCTAGGAAGATGCAACCAACAGGACGAAGTGCCACGTGGAGTGTAAGGTGGATTGGTGGAAGATGAGTGCGAACACGCTTTCTGTACGCGTGTATCGGGGAATATCAGCAACTGGTGCAGATATTCCCGTGATACAACGTATGGTAAGTGATATGAAAAAATATATATATGTATATATGTAAATATATATCTATATGTATATATATATATATATATATGGTTATAATTATATAGGTATATGTGTACTTATATATGCATATATATATATATATGTATATATGTATATAGGTATGTAAATATATGTATAGATGGATATATGTATAGATATATATATGTATATGTATGTATATATAACTATATAGATGTATATATATATATAGTAATATGTACATAGATATGTATATATATGTATGTATATATAGTTATATAGATATATATGTATATATGTATGTATATTTGTATATATATATATATATATATATATATATATATATGTATGTATGTATGTATAAGTATATGTGTATATATGTATATATATATATATATATATATGTATCTATACTTATACTTACTTATATAGGTATATATATAGATATATATATATAAGTATATAGATGTGTATATATATATATGTATGTATATAGACTAATACATAGTTATATAAGTACTAATATATGTATAGATACATGTATATATATATATATATAAATATATATATGTGTACGTATATATATATATGTATATAGTAGAGTATAGGTGTGTGTGCGAGAGTGTGAGTGTGTGTGTGTATGTTTGTGCAGAGAGTGTGAGAGAGTGCTGTGAGAGAGAGAGAGAGAGCGAGAGCGCCTGTAGTGAAGAAGGTGTTTAAGTCCTCTGCAGCCTCCAAGCGTCGTCTGGTGGTCCACGCGCACCCGCTGGCACGTAGGCACGCGAAGACACGCATGCACAGGAGGGAGTGAGCGCGAGGGAGAGAGGCCGAGGCGGGTGCAGGCGAAAGTACTTGGAGCGAGCGCATGCAGACGCTGAAGCGAGCAAAGATGCGGGCGAACGCAGACGCGCGGGCAGGCACTGGAGCGGGGGCGGGTCGGGACACGGGCGCGAAGAAGAGGGAGGTGAGGCCGGCCTGCAGGCACGCACTGGAGGGATGCGCTGCTGCTGCCGTGGAGCTTTAGACCTTGAATCCTGCGGCAATGGTGAAAATAGCTCAGCGTTGAAACAGAGAGAGAAGACCACCACGCCCACCGGCTCTTTGATGGCTGGGCGGTGGTGGGACTCACAATGGTGGTTGTGCACCACTGTGAGCTACTCCTACCCGGAGAGTGGCTCCTCAGAAGGAGGAGAGGCTGCATATGGAGGGGAGAGGGGAGGAGACGACCTGGAAGGAGGAAGCTGCTGTGTGGTTTTTTTCGTGGACTAGGCTCTCCTTTGCAAAGAAGAAGCCGTGCCTTTTTTATAGAGGAAGAAAGCATGCACAGCCATGCCTTGGCTGTGCATGGCTGTGCATGCGGCTGCAGGGCAAGCTGCAGCAGGGAATGGCGCGAGGAGGAAGCTACCATGCTTTGCAGCCGCGGGGAAGAATTTCAAAATCAAATAGAAATAAAAATAAAGATGGTGAATTTGCAAGGCAGCACTTGAGGAAAACGTTAATTTCACAGCCATTTTATTCACTCTCCTCCCCTCTCAAATAAATGCATGCGTGCGTGTATTTTCACAAATGCGACTATCGATACCTAATATGCACTGGTAATGCTAGGAAATAGCATAAGATGGCACAATTGTTGGTGTATTTTTGCGGTGCAATCACCACCGCACGCCATCTGCCCACCGTGTGCCATTTGCCCACCACGCCTTCGCCTTCACCAAGCCTATGCACCCTTGCCCCCTATAGAGCGCCCTCCAGCAGTGCCTGCAACCCCCCAGTGCCCCTACTTCAGCCCTTCTCACGCCTCCCTGTAGCACTTGCAACTGGCACCATCAGACTCCATCGCATAGCCTTGCCTAGTGCACGTCCTCCAGTGCAGCCATGCCCATGCGCCATCTGCCTCGCACGCGTCCTCCAACAGCACCTTCACCCCACGCACCCTTGCCCCTTCTCCTCACCACGCCCGCTTTAGAACACTCCACTACCTCCATGCCAACCTGCAGTCTGCTCCAATAGAACCCCCTTGCACGTGCCTTTGCGCCCGTAGACCACCGTTGCTCCACGCGCCCACGCCCTGCGTGTGCTGCAGCACCTATAGTTCCTGCATGCTACACTCCTTACACCTACAACATGCACGGCCAGCAGTAGCATCCACCACCGCCGCCACTTCTTTCCTTCGGCAGGCCAACTCCAGCCACCATCCATCGAGCCGCCACTACCATCAGGTGCGGATCAGAGAGGGCTACCTCCGGCTGCCAACTCGCCATCCATCTCTCCTTCGTCCATGCACAAGCTCAACCAAAGTTAATCCCCTATTTCAACCTCAATTAATAATTAAATTTCATGCCATTACCACAAAAATGAATTATGCCTTAATGCTCATGCTTATAGAGAATTGTTAAACCTTATTATTCATCTCTATGTGCATTGAATTTAATTTTGAATGACATTTTCGTAGGCATGCAAGTGAATAGTACATGGCATACCTTTGCACATGAATAATTTTCCAACGTAAAAATTACATTCACACCCCTTAACTTGTTCCATAAATTTAAGGTTTACTTTCAAAGCTACATGGGCATTGTTTGATCTGGTGAATAGTTTAGCAAACTTGATTTTGACCTAATTGTGAGTTTTGCCTCCCTGTGGACACAACCAGCTCTCCAGTGAGTGGTTTAATTTTAATTTTCTTTTGTTAAGTGGTTTTCCACCACTTTGATACTACAATGACAAATCATCTCAATACATTATTCGAAAGCAAAAATCAACTTAGCAAATGATGCCATTGTCGAGGTGGCAACAGACGCAATAATTTCAACTGATTTTATTCTTGATTATTTTTCATTGCACAGTGATCTGACCATTTATTATCTTTTTTATGCGAGGAATTTGAGAGAAAAATTTGAGCGAGGAATTTGAGAGAGGTGACAGGCACATATGGGAGAAGATGTTGACCTTGAGCGACGCTTACACGCAGGGAAGACGAAGGAGACCTGGATCCCGCCTCTTTAGGAGATTCTCCATTTCATAAATTTTATTTCTATTTTCTCACCCTTGTAGTAATTGGGGCTGATATTTGGGAGCATGTTCCATTTTCTTTAGATTTAGGTTTTTAATTTATTTTGTGGATTGTTTACCCTTAATTTACTTGTGCATAAGTAGCTAAAAAAAACTAAAATAAAAAAACAAGAGCTACCTGCTAGAAGCTGCCTGCCTTAGGTCGAATCATTTAGGACTGAATGAGCAGCATCAAGATCTAATTCTTGTCTTGCATATTGCATGAAGAATGCTGGAATCAGGTATGCACTTCTAACTTCACATTTCTACTTGTCATGCAAATGCATTTGGATTAATTTTTAGACCACATAATCTGTCTTGAAGTGATCTAACAAGTGGTCACATATTTTCTGGAAAAGGGACTAATTAAAGGAAGGACATTTAAAAACCAAGGACTTGATTTTCAAACTTGGCATACGATTCAAAATTCAAAATCTTTTGTGGTGTATGAACACTTATATCTTTTGCACCACAACATGCATTTAGATACTCCTAAGTCTTGGAACGACTAGGACAAGAGCCCTCCTACCGTTGGATTCTTAAGTGTTTGGAACTTGAGATCAAACTTTTTGTAAATCCAAAGAGGGGGATACCCTGTCATGGATTTTTAGGGGTAGTTGAGAAGCACCACAAAAGCACAACTCCAAAGGAAGGCTTAGGCCTACTTGCATCCCTCGATCTTCTGTCTTTGGAGTTGCTCCACCATTTGAGATTTAGGGAAGAACACCTAAGCTCCAACTAGGTCTTCATAGGTGATCCATAGGTCAACAATAAGCACGTAAATTGATTGAACAAATTGTATTGTCACCTACAATCTGACTTTAAATCAAAAGCCTAAATTGGGAAAGACCTAAAAAGTCCTTTTTGAATTATGTTTTGCTTGGGGAATTCCGATTGAGGTGTGAGTTAGAATGGACCACATTGATTTTCATCCTATCACATCTTGCCCACACACTTACCCCCACTCTGCACTCTTCGATCCCATACGCTGAGATGGTCCATCCTTTGATGAACATAATGATAATCATTGGGATCCATTTTACTCCTATTATAGGAGTATTGGCCTGGTTAAGCCCCAAATCAGTGAGCAGAACCTAGGAGTGAGATTTGCCTTGCCCAATATCCCACACACCATAGAAATACCCAACCCACCCTCCCTGAATAATTGTAATGGTTGGACAGAAACTCCTGGGTACTATAAGCCTGAGTCTGACTTCTCTCCTGATAGAAATGACCTCTCCTCCTTGAAGATGGAAATACAGTAAATGCAAGACGAATTGATTGAATTGTTAGTAGAATCTTCGAGAGCAGGCCAACAAAAAAGAGAAGAAACTAGCCACCCAATCTACCCCATTGAGGATGACGTACACCCCTCTACAATAGATGCATCTCCAATGGGATAGCTACACTTTAAGTTGGAGGGAAATTTTGGAGATTATGTAAGGGAGAATAGCTACTTTTTGAGGATCGATTTTGAAACCTCCCCGTTAGATGACACTTCCTTGAGAGATCCACGCCTTAATTGGGAGGAAGATACATATGAAAGTAGCTATGCATTGGATGAAGAAAGATGGCAACCCAAGGAGGATGATGATAAGGTTGAGTATCCACCTGAATTATATTAAAGTCAAAAGAAGGGAATGATGGTACCAATGGGAGACCTCGACCTAGATGATAGTATTTTCGTGACATTTGATGATGTGGGACGAGGTCAAGTTGTTATTCCTACCCTCCCTTTTGATCACGAGATGGAACTCAAGCCCACCCTTAGGGAACCTAACCCTGAATAAATTGACCTATCTGAGGAGTCCGATGTTACCAGTGTAAACCATTTACCTTAGATAGAGTACCCTAGGGGATCTGCTAAGATTTTAGATGATTCTAGACCTTGGGTATATGATGAATCATATGATGAGGAGAAGGATAAATTATATGAGGAACCAACATTCAAGATTTGGAGTGACACTAAGGGCGATTATGTCTTATTTGGAGAGTTACCCCCTGAGGATGTCACAAATTTGACCAAATTAGGTTTCCTTAGCACACCCATCAATGATATTTCTCCTCATGATGAAATGATGGAAAATTTTGAAGCAACTTCTAAGATTTATGTGGATTCGCATATAGACTTCGGGGAAGATTTGAGTAAAGAACAAGAACCCAGGGATGACGTTGATAGGATAATCCCCAAATCTATTGCTTCCAACCTACCTTCATTTGATTTGAAGTCACCCTCTGATTCGCTTATGTCTGAAGGTGAAATTTTTACTCCTGATGAAGTGCAGGAAGATACTTGTGATAGTGCAAGGAATGCTAGGGATGTAATTGAGGATTTAGAAAGATTGTTACGGATGGACACCAAGCTGACTAAACCCAACCTAGATCTTATGGCCATCCTGCAACCTTGAAACTTGGACACCCTAGACGATCCTTCGCTTAGAGATATGCTCACTTTTGTTCTGAGCGAGGGGCTTAACAGACCAATATTTCCTGTAATGGAGTATCGGGTATGGATTTATGATTTCTTCAGTTAGTCCATTGCCCTAGGGGTTTATCTCTGCACCATTCCTTCCCCATTCCTTTTGGAGGATCCTTGTCATCCTCCCCCTACCCCTTTGGAGGTTGTTATGCCAGTTTATCCTTTAGAACCTCCTCTGGTGACCTGGGAAGATTTCATTCCCATCTTAGTTGGGCGAGCATTTGCTAATGGGATTCATCATCAGCTCGCCAACATCCTAGGTTACCTGTTTTCTAGGCCAGCATTACTTTGCTCATTTTTAAGGCCTATTTCTGCAATCCTTGAACCTGATTTGCAAATTCTTTGCTACTCAGCTGTTAACAAATTAACGGCAGCCCATCTCTGACCCAAGTAATATCCTTCTATGCAATGGGGACGTTACAGATTTTAGGCATGGGGGGGTGTACTTGGGGTTATACATAGCATTTATACATAGTGCATTCATGGATTTAGCTAAAGCATTCCGCATTGCATACATTTGCATTAAAAAAAAAATTTTGAGCTTAACTGGCTAGACTCTGCATTCTTAAGGAAATCAAAACTCTAGGTTAGACTAAGTTGATTCTAGGGTCGAACATTAGAAGCTAGGTGAGCTACTAGCTTTAGACCTTTAGGGTCCTTTGTGGGCTTAAAAACTTAAGTAGGAGTTAAGCTGCGGACAATTCCTCAAGAGGTTAAGGAAGGAAAGCTAGGGATTGAGTTAAAAGGTGGGCTAGTACCTGGAGTCTTGTTCTACCTTTTGGTTTATGGGTCCCTGTAACCCAAGCATCCAAATTTCACACACTTAGTCTTGGGTAAGTAAGTGATCACCTGAATTCCTTTCTTAAAAGAAATTTGGCTCTCTTAGTTTGGCTTAGGAGAGGCTTCAAAACACAATTTGACTGGAAGAGTTCCTACCGCAGGAGAGGTGGAGTATATACTCACCTTGAGGATGCGATGATAACATATTACCGCCTCAGCGCTTGTCTCTTAGGTTATCCATCCTACTGAGGGCATGTAAATGCATTGTGCAGTTCAGGTACCATGGGTGGCCCTATCTCGAAGTGCCGATTACCACAGGCCTGAATTCGCTTAAGAAATCCATGGGTGATACTATCTTGAAGTGTCGATTGCCAGGAGTTCTTGGGGTCGCTATGGGCGGTGCTATCTCGAAGCATCGAAAGGCAGGCACTCTTCGAGGTACGGTGATGGGGACAATGAATCCGACACAGACTGTGTTGATAGCTGATCCTAGGTTAGACTTAGAGGAATCAAACAAAAAATTATACATATGTATTATTCAAAAAAAAAAATTTCCTTTCTAGGTTGGCAATCATACCAACCTCAAATAACTCAAACCAATGCACATGCATGGATGCTTTAATCTCAGGGATCAATAAACTTTACGGTAGAGTCTGAAATCAAGGAAACTTGTGCCTGTAACTCGTTTTTAGCCAACCTAGTCTGTAACTTAGCAGCTACTTCAGAACCTTAAGCCTAAAGTCTGAACTTAATATGTTTCTAAAGGAAGACCGATTGGGTTGGCTAATCTACTTGGAGTGCTAGGTTTTGCTTGGATTTGCAAGGGACTGGCAAAATCTAGGCATGGAGGTATTTGATTAGCCCATATTTGTGGGCAATTTATGTATTTAAGTGTCTAGACATTAAGTTAATTTGACATTTAGATAGCATACATTAGGATGTAAATAAATTAATTCATATTTTAAGCTTAAGTGCACAATTCATGCATTCAGGATTAACCTAGCGTTGCATACATTTAATTAGTTAATTAATTAGGTGCATTATTTTATTTAAAATAGAAGTTTAGGAGTTATGTATAAATAACCCTAATTATTTTATTCTTTTCTTTTTCTTCTCCTTTGCAGGTAACTCCTCCGTCTCCGCCTCGTCCTCTTGCGCATGACATTGATTCTACGGTAGCTTTTGAAATTCAAATCTTTGTAGCCATTGCTACAAAAGAGGAGGGGCTACCATTCAAAGGGAGGACACCACCCCTTTGTTCCTCACTGTGCTTAGAGGACGTTGCTTCTCATCCATTCCATTCCATTGGCCTCCCACCGCGACAGTACGACTCCACCATCGTGGGCGTGTGGGGTGAGAACCCACACTGCCAAGAGTCTCTGCAACTCCTCCTCACCTCAGCCAGCAACCCACGCCAGCCTACACGCCCGTGCCTTCACCTCCAATGCACCCACCTCCAGCGCATATACCAACACCGCGCGCCATCCGCCCACCGCACGCCATTTGCCCACCGCACGCCATCTACCTACCACGCCTTCGCCTTCACCACGCCTGCGCATCCTTGCAGCCTACAGAGTGCCCTCAAGCAGTGCCTGCAACCCCCCAACGCCCCCGCTTCAGCCCTTCTCGCGCCTCCCTACAGCACCTGCAGCTGACGCCATCAGACTCCACCACGCACCCTTGCCGAGCATGCATTCTCCAGCGCACCCACACCCGTGTGCCATTTGCCCCACGTGCATCCTCTAGCAACGCCTTCACCCCACGCGCCCACACCCCTTCGCCTTCACCATGCCCGCTTCAAGATACTCCAACGCCTCCCTGCCAACTTGCAGCCGGCGTCAACAGAACCCCCCCATGTGCACCTTTATACCCGTAGAGCGCCACTGCTTCACTCGTCCATGCCCCTCACATGCCTGCAGTGCTCACGCACTACCCTCCTTGCGCCTACAGCACGCATGGCCAGCAGCAGCATCCTCCACCGTCGCCACTTCTTTCTTCCTACAGGAAGGCTTCGACCACCATCCATCGAGCCGCCACCACCATCAGGTGAGGATTGGAGAGGGTTACCTCCGGCCGCCAACTCGCCGTCCATCTCTCCTTCATCCGTGCACAAGCTCACCCGAAGCTAATCCCCTGTTTCAACCTCAATTAATAATTGCATTTCATGCCATTGCCACGAATATGAATTTTGATTTATGATTATTTTATTGTGGTGAATTTATGCCTTAATGCTCATGTTTCTAGATAATTGTTAAACCTTGTTATCCATCTCTATGTGCATTGAATTTAATTTTGAATGACATTTTCGTATGCATGCAAGTGAATAGTACATGGCATACCTTTGCACATGAATAATTTTCTGACTTAAAAATTACATTCACACCCCTTGACTTGTCATAAATTTAAGGTTTACTTTTAGAGCTACACAGGCATTATTTAATCTGGCGAATAGTTTAGCGAACTTGATTTTGACCTAATTGCGAGTTTTGCCTCCCTGTGGACACAACCTGCCCTCTTGTGAGTGGTTTAATTTTAATATTTTTTTTGTTAAGCAGTTTTCCACCACTTTGATCCTACAACGACAAATCATCCTAATACATCATTCGAAAGCAAAAACTGACTTAGCAAGCGACGAGTGAAGAATTGAAGCACGTGCACAAGGAGAGATCAGGAGCATTCGATGGCCATCCAACAGTTGCCATGTGTCGATCAGAGAATGAATCCATTTGTAGAAGGAGTTTTTGAAGGTATTTTGAGTCCTAATCAAGTTTGTTGATCTCCCGATCAATGGATTTGATTATTCAAAGGCTGTTGCACAAGATGGAGGGCCAAAATACCCTCCTTGCCCTCCATAAAAACTATAAAAGAAGACCCAAGGCCCCACTTTATGCATTATCAACTTCATAACTTCAAATCAACTTCCTCTTCAACCTTCTTCCATGATCCTCCATCTCTATCCTTAACTCCAACCTTTGTCCCGACACTTTGTATCTGAGGTGCTGCCGCATCTCGCACAAGCATCCTACAAGCAACATCGTCTCTCTGCCTTCTTCTCTCTCTCCCTCTCTCTTTCTAACTATCTATATATCTGTCTCTATTAGCATTTTCTATTGTGAAAAATTCTATCTAATTGCAATAAAATTATGATTCGCTGGATATCTGATCTATACATATATACATATATAGATATCTAGAATTAGTTTTATTGAAAAGCTTCTGTTAAAATGGAGATTGCCTCCCTATGAATGACTCGACAATCACCAAATTTTATAAATTTATTTGTCAACATGTTTCATGCTATACTACAATTAAATCTTCTTTTAAAATGAGATTTACACGTCAGACAATACCTTCCTTCAACTGAGGATTCTGTAAAGGACGATCGTGACCATCCACCTTAGTCCTAATTTTATCAGAACATGCTCTCTACGTATTTGGCTTATTTAGTGTCTCTCCAAATACTCACACCAAGAACTTGTACGCAGAAATCAAGAGCGAAAAACTATGCCTAACTCCGAGTATCATTATCTAATTATCTAGAAATTAAGATTCCTCATACTAGCCTTAGAGAACCAGTAGACTTTCTACTCTCACCTGACACTTGTTTGGTGGATTTGCTAGAAGATAGTTTACTTGACTCCCTAATTACTGTCCAAGGGTTCAGGAGAAGAAGCATTGCTTCTTCTCGACAAACTAAAGATGTTTATCGGTCTTCACAGAGGATCCATTGCAAATTCTACGTGTAGGTGTGAAATTTTACTGGATTCTAAGCTTAAAAATCAACTTAAGAATAAATCCCTAATAAAACATTCTTAATAAAAATTCTTTATGCCTAAATGCATTTTTTTCTCTTTTTTTTTCTGAGATGAAAATAAGACATGCAATGTCTAGCCCCCCATGCCTATTCATTATAATGTCCTCATTGAAATGTATGCAGGAAAATTAAAATACAATAAGCAAGAGGATGGAATATCACCTGACTATGCTTGTTAATCTAGGTCAGCATGGATGCAGAACTACCTATAAAGAGTATTGGATTGCCCCCCAGCCAGCGCTAAGTTTAACGTCATTTGTTGGACCTAAACACAAAAATATGTAATTCAATATTGTGGGACAAGAGAAGGGGTAATAATTGTTGCAAAGAGATTCAAGATCAGTATAAAGATATGATCATTTGGTCTAAGAATCAGTGATCCACAAATGTGGACTAGCTGATGATGTAGTCCAACTCCAAAGAGTCTTTTTGATTTGAAATATGGAATAGGGTTAAGTGGACGAGGTTCAAGATGCAAAGCCTGTTTGCCAATCTAGTTCCAAAAATCAAGAAGAGGTGGTAGAGGGTCTGGATTGAGATCATGATTGAGATTTAAGTCTGGTTCTGAATAAGAGTCATAAGGGTCTTCATAATGGTAGTTGATATCAAAAATCATGAGCTCTCCAGGCTCTGGATCATATGAGGGCAAAGGTAGAGTTGTGCTGAATTCATCAAAATCTTCATCAGATATTACCTCTTCCTCATCCGAATTCATTCCTCTCTCAGATTCTAGCCATCCATTTGAAATAGTTGTCTTATTAATTCTTCCCCAGTTCATAATGTGTTGAACTTCTTCTTACGAGGTTATTTCCTAGTTCATGTCCTTAGATTGTCCCCCTCAAAATTCAACAGTTCTTGGATTTCAGGGTGAGTGTATTGAGGATTTTTCACATTATCATCTAACTCATCACAAGTTATTCCCAAGAGTTTCTCAACCTCATTAATGTCCTTTTCAATTTGAGTCTCTATGGGAGATGGTAGATCAGAATCATCGACAAGTACATCCCCTTCTTACCTTTCGTGCTGATCTTAATCTTTGGTAGGATTCAGATCATCTTTAGTGTGAATTGCCAACACTTGTTCAATTGCTCCTACAACCTCGATGGAACCACAATTCACCTTATTCTTTTGGGAAGCTTGAAAGATATTGAGTTGACAATCTTTCCTTTGAGAGGTGATGTGCATAATCCTCATCTCACAGTTGATTAGAGCCTTGGCCGTGGCCAAGAAAGGTCTCCCTAAGATTATCGGGGTGTGGTTCAAGTTTTCTGATGCCTCCATATCTAGCACAAGGAAGTCCACAGGGTACTTAAAATCCCTTTTATAATCACATTCTGTACAAGGCCCTTTGGAATTTTGGTTGACCTATCATCAAGCTGAAGGATCACATCACTGTGTTGCAAGGGGCTTAAATTCAACTCTTCATATAATTCTATTGGGATTAAGTTGATGGAGGCATCAAGGTCCAGTAAGGCTCGATCTAGGGTAAAACCATCTATTTCACATGAAATTAAGTGGGTCCCTGGATCTTTCTAAAACCATCTATTTCACATGAAATTAAGTGGGTCCCTGGATCTTTCGTTTTAGGAGGGAGCTTATTTAGGATGATGACACTGGCTTGTTCAAAAATCACAACCCCTTTTTATCATTTGGCCTAGCATTTCAGAGTGCATATTTCCTTCAAAAATTTTGCACAGACCGGGATGTTCTCAATGGCCACAATGAGTTGTATATTCACCTGGACTTACTTTAGAATCTCAAGCCACTCATTAGATTGGTTGGTTCTCTTTTCCTTGGGTTTGATCAAGGCTTCAAGAAAAGGTGCTTGAGAAAAATCATGAGTATTCAAATCCTAAGTCTTGTTTTCTAGATTAGCTTGGTTTCCCAGGTCAAATTCAAGCTCCTCAAGATCTTGGCAAGATTTTGATGTAGAAGGATATGGATCTTGGATTTGTTTCCCACTTCTCAAAGTGGCAATGCAGGCATGTGCATTAGGGTTAGAAGGGTAAGGTGGGTTTTGCAAAATGTGTTGAGGCTTGGTTGGGTTAGGGTTAACAAAACCAGGTGGGTGCTGGGGAGCAGGCTGAATTATGTGTGCTTGTTGCTCCTGCGTGTTGTGCTGGATAACCTTATTGAAGTTCCCTAGGTTTGGGACAGGTTCGGATGGCAACATCCCATGTTGTCTAGCATCAACTAGCTGGTCTAATCATCCTGTCAAATATGTCCTCAATTGATTCATTTCTTCTTTATGTCTTAGATTCATTTATCTTGTTTCTTTCAGGATTAGAGTCAGATCAGAGGGCTGGTTTTCCTAAGTAGGTTGTGGCTGATATGTGCATGGTTGTATGTACCTACTAGGTTGCCCATAAGTGTTTAGCCCATATTTGTCGGTTATTTAAGTATTTAAGTGCCTAGACATTAAGTTAATTTTAACATTTAGATAGCATACATTAGGATGTAAATAAATTCATTCATATTTTTAGCTTAAGTGCATAATTCATGTGTGGCATCCATATCTAAATGCATTTAGAATTAACCTAGAATTGTATGCATTTGATTAGTTAATTAATTAGGTGCATTACTTATATTATTTTAATTAACATAGAAGTTAAGGAGTTAGGTATAAATAATCCTAATTATTTTATTATTCTTTTTTTTCCTTCTGCAGGAACTGCTCCGCCTCTCTTCCTCCGGCCATACCTCCTTAATGACCGTGAGAAGTGGATCTGCTCCTGCCTCTCCATTTCAAACCCATGCACAGGGCTACAAAAGAGAGGCAACTACTACCATGCTCGTGGAGACACTACCCACTCCATCACCGTGTACTCCACTCCACCACCGTGGTCTCCAAGGCCGAGTTCCACCACACCATGGGCTGACGAGGTGACAGCTCACTGCGCCAATCCGGCTAGCTTGGCCATCACTGTGTGCATGCGTCTCCGACGACCACGCAACCATCACCGTGCAACTACCAGATCACCCTCTCTGTCCATGCACCACCAACACCATCTTCTTCTTCTTCTTCTTCTTCTTCTTTTCTTCTTCCTCTATTTCTCTTCACCTAAAAATCAAACCCAACGCACTGCTTGCGTGACTACCATTCGGCTCCACTGCACGTAGGCACGTGATGCCTCGCTGCTCTCTCTCTCCATTCCTGCACACACACAGCCTACAGACACAGCAGCGTGCATGTGCCTCTATGCTCCCCCTCGCCTCCAGCACACTCATCCCCCTTGTCGTGCCTCCGCCTGCTTAAGCAGCATCCCATGCACACGCATAGCTAGCGCGACCAGTAGTGCCCCTACGTGCACAGCCACCCCGTACTTTGCCACAACACCATCGTGAAGCCCTCGCCTCACACATCTCCTTCGCCTAGTCTCACCTTCAGGCGTGGCCTGCCGTGCACACACGCCATGCTCGAAGGAATGCCTTGTTTTCTCCTCAATTAGTTATTACATGCAATGCCATTGCAACTATTCTAATTTTTGGTTAATTAATATTTAATTGTGGATGTTTTATGGTACAATCCTCATGTTTTACATAAAATGCTCATTGAACATATCTAGCAATTGTTAGCATATTCCAGAGGGGATTTCGACTCAGTCTTTGGGGGAAATTTTTGGTGAACAATTGTCTGTGACTTTTGTGAGTTTAGATAGGCTAGTGTCTCCCTGTGGATAGGACCTGCTCTTTCGAGTGGTTAATTTTTAATTGTTTTGATTAGTTGATTTTTCTACCACGTAGAAATACAACGACAAATCTTCTTAATCATCATTAATGAAAGTGAAAATCGACTCATCAAATGGTGTCGTTGCTGGGGAGGCAACAAGCCTGTTAAACTCGCATTCATTTATTTATTGATTCACTCATTTTATTTGAGGCACATTTCAATTCAATTGTCTGTTTAGTGCGACGTACGCATATTTGGAGACATCTTGACGCACTAGCCTCAGAGATCATGCGATCCTTGACATCTCCAGCAAAGTCACAACACTGGGAGAAGGAGAATCACATCTGCCTCTGCAACGCCTTCGTGGACCTTGTTTCCACCACTAGAGGAGATATCTAGAGGACCACATCCTCATTTCATTCTTTTAGCTGTAGATAGATTTGTATTTCTTTTTCTTCTCTTTATTTTAGTAAATTCATTTGGAAAACCTTTATTTTGGGGTATATTTTTAGGGCTTTGTTCCCCGATTTTGTTTTAGGCTCGTGTTGGGTAATAATTTTTTTGAGCCTGTTCCCTTTTATTTAGATCTAGGTTTTTTTATTTTTTGGCTGTTTATCATTTTCTTTTTTTGTAAATAAGTAGATGTATATATATATATATAAAGGCATGAGATACCTGCTCGAAGCTGCCTGCTCCTAGGACAACCATTTAGGTGTGAATGAGCAACATCTAGACTTGATTTTCTGCATTTGCGTGCATCTTGCATTGCTAATTGTTGGAGGAAAGGTACATCCTCTTTCTTTGCATTCTATATTGTTCACGCATGTTTATTTGGATTTAATTGAAAGACCACCAAGTTCCATTTGAATAGATCTAACAGGTGGTCATATTTAATCTTTTGAAAAAGGACTAATTGAAGGAAGGACATTTAAAAACCAAGGACTTCAATTTCAAACTTGGCGTGCAATTCAAAATTCAAAATCTTTTACTGTGTATGCACACTTATATCTCTTGCACCACGGCACACATTTAGACACTCCTTAGGTTTCGAACTACTAGGACAAGAGCCCTCCTACCATTGGATTTTGAAGTGTTTAGAACCTAAGATCAAAGGTTTTGTAACTCCAAAGAGGGGGATACCTTGTCATGGATTTTTAAGGGTAGTTAAGAAGCACCATGAAAGCATAGCTTCAAAGGAAGGCTTAGGCCTACTAACATCCCTCAATCTTCCATCTTTGGAGTTTCTCTACCATTTGAGCTTTAGGGAAGAGCACCTAAGCTCCAACTAGGTCTTTTTAGGCGTATCGTAGGTCAACAAGTCGGCATGTAACTATTTTGATAACTTGATTTGTCACCAAAAAGTGGACTTAAAATCTCAAAAGCCTAACTGATTAAAGAACTAAAAAGTCCTCTGATTTGTGTTTGCTTGGGGAATCTGATTGTGGTGTAAGTTAGAATGGACCATGTTGACTTTCATCCTTTCACATCTTGCCCACACTCTTACCCCCACTTTGCGATCTTCAATCCCGTATGCTGAGATGGTCCATCATTTGATGGACATAATGATAGTCATTAGGGTCTATTTTCCTCCTATTATAGGAGTATTTGGTTAAGCCCCAAATCAATGAGTAGAACCTAGGAGTGGGATTTGCCTTGCCCAATATCCCACACACCATAGGAACACCCAACCCACCCTCCTTGATTGATTGTAATGGTTGGATAGAAACTCCTAGGAACTATAAGCTTGAGCTTAACTTCTCAACTTATAGTAATGATGGCCTCTCCTCCTTGAAGATGGAAATAGAAAAATGCAAGATGAAATGATTGAATTATTAGGAGAATCTTCGAGAGTAGGCCAACAAGAAAAAGAAGAAATTAGCCATTGAATCTACCCTATTGAGGATGAAATGCACCCGTCTACGCTAGATGCGTCTCCCATGGGAGAGCCAAAACCCTAAGTTGGAGAGAAATTTTGGGGATTATGTAAGGGAGATAGCTACCTTTCAAGGATAGATTTTGAAACCACCCCTCTAGATGACATTCCTTGAGAGGTCCACGCATTAAGTGGGAGGCAGATATGCATGAAAGTGCCTATACATTGGATGAAGAAAGGTGGCAACTCTAGGAAGATGATGATCAGGTTGAGTATCCACTTGAATTATATTGGAGTCAAAAGAACGGAATGATGGTACCATTGGAAGACCTTGACCCAGATGATAGTATTTTCGTCACATTTGATGAAGTGGGCCGAGGTCAAGTTGTTAATCCCTCCCTCGCTTCTGATCATGAGATGGAACGCAAGCCCACCCTTAGGGAACCTAACCCTGAAGAAATTCACCTATCTGAGGAGTATGAGGTTACCAATGTAAACCATTTACCCTAGATGGAGTGCCTTAGGGGATCTACTGAGATTTTAGATGATTCTAGATCTTGGGTATATGATGAATTGTATGATGAGGAGAAGGATGAATTATATGAGGAACCTACATTCAAGATTTGGAGTGACACTAAGAACCTGGGGATGACATTGATAGGATAACCTCTATATTTGTTGCTTCCAACCTGCCTTCACTTGATTTAGAGTCATCCTCTGATTCACCTATGTCTGAAGGGGAAATGTTGACTCCATGCATTGAAATGATCATTGATGAAGTGCAAGTAGATACTTCTGATAGTTCAAGGAATGCTAGGGATGCAATTGAGGAATTGGAAAGATTGTTAGGGGTGGACACCAAGCCAACTAAACCCAATATACATCTTATGACCATCGTGCAACCTCGAAACTTGGATACCCTAGACTACCCTTGGCTTAAAGACATGCTCACTACTATTTTGACTGGGGGACTTAACAGACCAATATCTCTCGTAATGGAGTACCAGGTATGGATTTTTGCTTTCTATGGTCAGTCCATCACCCTGGGGGTTTATCTCTGCACTATTCCTTCCCCATTTCTTTTGGAGGATCCTTGTCATCCTCCCCTTACCCCTTTGGAGGTTGTTATGCCAGTTTATCCTTTTGAACCTCCTTTGGTGACCTGGGATGATTTCAATCCAATCCTAGTTGGGCAAGCGTTTGCTATTGGGATACATCATTAGCTCGTCAACATTCTAAATTACCTGTTTTCAAGGCCAGCATTACTTTGCTCATTTTTAGGACCTATTTCTACGATCCTTGAACCTGATTTGCAAATTCTTTAGCTACTCGGCTGGTAGCAAAATAACAGCAGCCCATCTCTGACCCAGGTAATATCCTTCTTATGCAAGGAGGACATTGCAAATTTTAGGCATGAGGGGGTGTACTTGGGGATATACATAGCATTTATACATAGTGCATTCATGAATTTAGTTAAAGCATTCTCCATTGCTGTTGTACGTGTACGAACCTACGCTAACGAGATTGGTTTTGGAAAACCTGTCGTTATAGTTAGAAAGCAAAGAATTCACGTTCAACAAATAAAATTTAAACCGAAATTAAAATTCCGAGTCGAACACAGGGAGGCAGATGTTTGATTTAAAAACTACGTGTTTCTTTTTATTTGTTAGAGAATAATTCAATTTAGAACCATCTAATTATTTACAATAAATAGAAGAGAGAGAGAGAGTAAGAGAGAAAGAGAATATTACACAGAGAAATCAAAATGAGATGTAGAATAAACAAGGAATTTTTGTATTGAAGAGATTGTTCATTACAACTAGAAAGCATAAAACAATTACTCTAGAAAGCGATAAATTTACTCTAGAAAGCATTAAAAGAATGGAGAGAGAAATTTCCTCCTCGACGATTGCTTGGAGGACGAGTAGATTAATCTAGAAAGTAGTAAATCTATACTAGAAAGCAGTAAAAAGAATAGGGAGAGAGAAATCCTCCTCGACGGTTGCTCGGAGGACGAGCTGAACGGGACGATGCCTGGACGAAGGAGAACAAAGCGGGACGAAGGAGGACGAAGCAGAAGAATGGGAACGAAGCAGCACACCGTCGTCGTCGCGGGATCCACTTCCGAAGGGGAACGAAAATTGGACTTTATCTCGCGAGAAGCATCCCGGGTGTGGGACAAGCTTCTCTTGAGCTTTGGAGGGGTAGAGAGGAGAAAGAAGGGATCAGAATTTCGTATGGAGGGGGTCTCCTTTTATAGTTGCAAGGAGTGAGGGCAAAATGGACATTACAAGTTGAAAATAGTAAATGAGGGGTCTTTAGTGACGGATAAATCCGTCACTAAAGCCACTAACGTGGGCGACGTGGGCGGCTCGAGCACGCCTCCTCGCTTGCTCGCGCCCTTAACGGCTTCGCACGTCCGCGAAGTCTCAGCCGTCCGATCGCGAGATCGGACGGCTTAAAATCGCGCCTTCACCGCTGCCGCCCACCGGCCTGTGCGTGCGATCGCGCGTTCACGTGCGCGTCCAATCGCGGGTCGGCGCTATCGGGTGCGCGCGGCCGTTGGATCGCGATCGTGCGGTCGATTGGAGGCACGCCACCGCTCCAATTTCTAAGGGGCGCGGCTCGAACACGCGTCCCTGCTTCGCGTTAGAACGCTCGACCGCTGCGCTGCGGTCGCGTTTGTGACGAGCGCTTGACTTCAGCGCGGGCGCGTCGCAGCCGTTGGATCGAGATCGAATGGCAGAGAGGAGACAGGTGCGCGGTCTTCACAAGATGCAAGCGGCCGTTTGGGCGGCTGAGATGGCACCACGTGGCATCATCTTGGCCGTCCATCTTCTGGAAGTTGTAGATGGTGCCACGGATGTCGGATTGACTCGATTTTTGTGTCGTTGGGCTGCGATCGTCGATCCGAATTCATCCGTGCGGTAGGATTTATCATCTGAAGTATGAATTTACACCATCCTGGCCCTTGATATTCTAGGATTCCCCGGTCTCTATCTGATGCTACGGATGCCTGATTAGGGCGATCTTGGAGTCGTTGAACTCTAATCGTCGCCCTGATCACATCCATACGGTTGGATCTTTGATCCGAGGCCCCGATAAAATGTTTGCCCTGTCCAAGCACATAAAAGGAGACAATTAAGCTCCATTTTATTCAAACTACTCTAAATGCAAGATGATGCATGATATGCAATATTTATATCATGAAATGCAATCCTATGCTTAAGAACATGCATAAATAGACATTTTAAGTAGTGTAAATGTGTTTACATTAATTGCATACATTTGCATTAAAAAAAAAAATTTGCATTGAGCTTAACTGGCTGCGCCCGGCATTCTTAAGTAGACTAGAACTTTAGGTCAGACTAAGTTGATTCTAGGTGTCGAACTTTAGAAGCTAGGTGAGATACAAGATTTATACCTTTAGGGTCCTTTGTGGAATTAAAAACTTAAGTAGGAGTTAAGTTGCAGACCATTTCTCAAGAGGTTGAGGAAGGAAAACTAGGGTTTGAGTTAAAGGCTGGGTAGTACCTGGAATCCTGTTCTACCTTTTCGTTTACGGGTCCTCGTAACCTAAGCATCCACATTTAACACACTTGGTCGTGTGTAAATAAGTGATCACCTTAATTCATTTCTTTAAGAAAAGTTGGTTCTCTTAATTTTGACTTAGGAGAAGCTTGAAAACACAATTTAATTGGAAGAGTTCCTGCCGTAGGAGAGGTGGAGTATATACTCACCTTGAGGATGCGATGATAACATGTCACCTCCTTGGCACTTGTCTATTAGGATATCCATCCTACTGGGGTCATGTAAGCGCATTGTATGGTTCAGGTACCATGGACGGCCCTATCTCAAAGTGCCGATTGCCACAGACCTGAATTCGCTTAAGAAATCCATGAGTGATACTATCTTGAAGTGTTAATTTCCAGGAGTTCTTGGGGTTGCTATGAGCGATGCTATCTCGAAGCATCGAAAGCCAGGCACCCTTTAAGGTTCGGTGATGGGAACATTGAATCTGACACAGACTGTGTTGATGGCTGATCCAAGGTTAAACTTAGAGGAATCAAACAAAAAAATATATATATAACAAAAAATAATGATAATAATAATGCTCGCTTTCTAGGTTGGCAATCATACCAACCTCAAACAACTCAGACCAATGCACATGCACGGATGATTTAATCTCTGGGACAAATAAACCCTAGGGTAGAGTTAGAAATCAGGGAAACTTGTGCCTGCAACTAGTCCTTAGCTGAACTAATCCGTAACATAGCAACTACTTGGGAACCTTTGGTTTAAAGTCTGAATTTAACATGTTTCTAAAGGAAGACCGATTGGGTTGGCTAGTCTACTTGGAGTGCTAGGTTATTGCTTAGATTTTCTAGGGAGTAGCAAAAATTAGGCATGGCGGTATTTGATTTGCCCATAATTATGGGCTATTTAATTATTTAAATGCCTAGACATTAAGTTAATTTTAACATTTATATAGCATACATTAGGATGTAAATAAATTAATTTATATTTTTAGCTTAAGTGCGTAATTCATCTGTGGCATCCATATCTAAATGAATTTAGAATTAACCTAGAAGTGTATGCATTTGATTAGTTAATTAATTAGGTGCATTACCTATATTTTCTTAATTAACATAGAAGTTAAGGAGTTATGTATAAATAATCCTGATTATTTTATTATTCTTTTTTTTCCCTCTGCAGGAATGGCTTCGCCTCTCCTCCAGCCATACCTCCTTAATGGACATGAGAAGCGGATCTGCTCCCGCCTCTCCATTTCAAACCTATGCACACAGCTACAAGAGAGAGGTAGCTGATACCGTGCTTGTGGAGACATCACCCCACTCCATCACCGTGTACTCCACTCCACCATCGTGGTCTCCAAGGCCAAGTTCCACCACACCGTGGGCCGGCGAGGTGACAGCTCACCGCGCCAATCCGGCGAGCTCGATCATCACTGTGCACGTGCATCTCCGACGGCCACGCAACCATCACCGTGCAACTACCAGGTCACCCTCCCTATCCATGCACCACCAACACCATCTTCTTCTTCTTCTTCTTCTTTTCTTCTTCCATTGTTTCTCTTCACCTCAAAAGCAAACACAACGCACAACTCGTGCGACCACCCTCCAGCTCCACCGCGCGCAAGCACGCGATGCCTCGCTGTGCTCCCTCACCATTCCCGCGCACACATAGCCTGTAGACGTAGCAGCGTGTGTGGGCCCCTGCACTACCGCTTGCCTCTAGCGTGCACATCCCCCTCTCCATGCCTCCGCCTACCCGAGCAACATCCCATACACATGCACAACCGGCATGACCAGCAGTGCGGCCACGTGCGTAGCCACCCTACACTTCACCGCGACCACCATCGCGAAGCCCTCGCCTCACTCATCTCCTACGCCAAATCTCACCTCCAGCCGTGGCTTGCCATGCATGCATGCTAAGCTCGAAGGAATGCTTTATTTTCTCCTCAATTAGTTATTACATGCAATGCCATTTCCACCATTCTAATTTTTGGTTAATTAATATTTAATTGTGGATGTTTTATGGTACAACTGTCATGTTTTACATAAAATGCTCATTCAACATATCTAGCAATTGTTAGCGTAATTTAGAGGGGATTTCGACTCAGTGTTTGGGGGAAATTTTTGGTGAACAATTGTCTATGTCTTTAGCAAGTTTAGATAGGCTAGTGTTTCCCTGTGGATACGACCTGCTCTTTCAAGTGGTTAATTTTTAATTATTTTGATTAGTTGATTTTTCCACCACCTAGAAATATAACGACAAATCTTCTTTATCATTATTAACGAAAGTGGAAATCAACTCATCATTTGGCTTAGTCAACTTAGGACCATGGAAGGGTTTCTGACTTGACCAAGCAAAGTTAGGATGGTTGCGCCATCCAGGGTTGTAAGTCTTTGAATAAGGCTCATCTCTCGTGTAACCTTGGAGTGCATTCACATCCTCAGGAAAAATAGGCATCTGGATTTCTAGTTCAGAATTCAAGGACATCAAGATCCCTCCTTAGTATCCAGGAAGAGATGGGTCCAAGTACAGTTTGCTCATAGGTGGAGCCATGGTTAGGTCATTGATGTTGTGCACTAATTCCTGACCTAGGGGTTTGGGGAGCTGGTTGTGGGTTAACATAGGCACTCTTTGGGTAGGCATAGGATTTACTCTAGATTGTGTACCTAAGGAACTCCCGCCCTTCAAAAGATTATCCAATTTCTTATCAAAACTTTCCACATTCTTTCTAATGAGTTCCACCTTATCTAATTGTTGTGCAATTAATTCTAAATCAACCAAGAGTCAATTATTATTAACTTCATAAAATCCTAATGGGAACACCATCATGAGCTATAACTAGATCAATTTGGTCTAATAAAGTTGATAAAAGCTCCTACATAATCATCAGAGGGTCACATAAGCATAATGATCTATTTTGAGAAGAATATAATAAACCAGGGTTATTTCTGCAATTTTAATCGCATTTCACAAGTACAGGATAACCACAGGATATTTTAGGGGTTTATCAAAGGTCATATGGCCACTAATACCTAATAAGTGGGTCCATGCAAATAGTAACGAGTTTTCACGCGTTATGAGAATTAAATGGCATTTGAAAGCCTAAAAATAGACCCGCTTAATTAACTGAGGTTTTGGTTAGGATAAAATTCACCTAAAACCTCTAAAATTCATGAAAATATATTCTATAGGGTTTGGTATGTTAATTTGACCATTGGAACCAACACCTAAAACAGAGTCACAGATGGAAAGTTGCCCTAATTTGGGTACTTGCCTAAATTACCCAGTCAAACTTGGTCAAAACCAAAATCCAACTTCACCATTAAATTCCTTGGGTCCAAATTAGGTATGTACCAAAATTTGGGCCCAATCAGACATCATCTTGACCAAGTTTGCATTTTGGTCTAGTCTAACACTTTTCTCTCACACACATGCCCCTAACTTTGAATTCTTTGCGAATAGCCCCACAACTTCTTCATCTTCTTTGCAGATTAGTCCTTACTACCATTGGAGGTCAACCAACCTCCAGGAAAGCTTTGACTGGACCAAATCCTACTCTAACGGCAATCAAATCCCACCAAATTTGGTGGGATTGATGTTCACACCTAGACAAACCTATTTGGACAGATCCTAACTCGTAAAATCCTTTGATTTGTGTGTGCGAATGCACAGAATCAATGGGTTCTTCTTGATTTCCTAAAGATCAAATCAAAGCTCTTTCCCGATCAAGAGCCCTCTTTGGAGCTCTGTTTAAGCCATGGAACTCCTACCTTACCTCCTTAATGAGTTTTGGTCTGAGGAAACCTCCCCTTCTCCATCTGCGGCTACCTTCGAACTCAGCTCTAGTGACCCCTCTCCATCCTCTTCAGCCATCCAACCATCAAATTGGATAGCCGACCATCTTCCTCTCTTCATCGTGGTCATCGCCAGCCAAAGCTTGACTGCTATGTCTGCCTCCTGCTTCGTCGCACCCCCACCACCCTCATCTCCTTCTCTAGCTCTAGTCAAGCCACGGCCGAAGCTCTCTGGCTCTCTTCCTCATTCCTAAGACCCTCTACCTTCTCCTCTACTACCCTATATCACTGCCCCCTCACTTTCACTTCAAAGCAACACCGCTATCACATGCTACACCATCATCTTTCTCCTCTCCGACGTAGCTCTGACGACACCTTCCCACTGCTACATGATAAATGCCAGTTTATCATCATTCTTATGCATTAAAACAAGCCTAACTCTTAGGATTTTGCTCCACAAATTGGTTTTTGGGTTGCTGGAGTGGAAAATCTGCACAAATGGAGTTGAGTTTTGGAAAACCTGTTGTAGTTTGATTAACAAGAAACCCATCAACAGATAAATTTTATCGAAACTCGGAAAGAAGTTCGGGTCAAACACAGGGAGGTGGATGTTTGGTTAAAAATCGCATTTGTTTTATTGTCACAAAGTAGATTAACTGGTCGAATTGAATTTAAACTATCTATCTACTTAAGGAATGAATAATAGAAGAAAGAGAAAGAATATTACAAATAAAGAGAAAACAGAGATAGAATAAATAAGAATTTCATTACCATAGAGCAATTTTCATTACAACTACTTGCTACAACTACTTACTATGCTAGAAAGCAGGAAATCTACACTAGAAAGTAGTGAAAGAAGGTGGAGAGAAGTCATCCTCCTCAACGACTGCTTGGAGGATGAGTCGCAACGACGGAGCGCCCAGACGCAGGTGGTGAGATGCGGGATGAAGGAGAATGATGAAGGACAATGGAGAACGGGGCAGGATGATGTCATACCAGGATCTGCTTCCCGAATGGCGATGAGAGGACCACCGTGGAATTCTCCACAAATGGGGTGAGAAGGTAGAAAATTTGTATTTTTAACACTAATGGAGCATCCTAAGTTTAGGACAAGCTCTTAGAGCTTTGGAGGGGGTGAGAGAAGAGAGGAAGGGATGATGAAAGTGTGGGGGTCGTAGGGCTATATATAGGTGAAGTTTGAATGGGCAAATAGGTCATTTTAGCTTAAAACATTAAATGGACTTCATTTTCATGCGTTAAACATTTTTCCACATACATGCATCTTCAGTCGTTCGATTGCGAGATCGAACGGCTTAAAATCCATCTCCCATGTGCCTTGATAGCACCTCATCGTGCACCCATTTTAGATTGGGGATTCAAACGCATGTCATCATGTGCATGCGCAATCTGCACGATCTGGTGATGCCACGTCGCACATCTCCCACCCGTGCGATCGCCATCTAACGGCTGAATTGTGTCACTCCCTCCCCTGCTCCTTGATTTAAGGAGCGTGGGGGATCGAATGCATGTCGTGGGGTTGTGTGTGGAGTCATTCTCCACTGTGCTATCTCTGTGGATTGGCGTGGAGATGATTCAACTGATGTGCCCTCTTAGCTGTTGTATCCCATGGCTGAGATCTTGCCTTACCCGCACCTTCAGATGTTGAGAAGAGATGTTGCGGCCGGTTTGGGCGGCTGTGATGGCTCCATGTGGCACCATCATGGCCATCCATCTTTTGTGAGTTGTAGATGATGCCATGGTTGTCGGATTGGACAAATTTTTGCACCGTTGGGCTACGATTGTAGATCCGAACCCATTTGTGTAGTCAGATTTGTCATCTGATGTACGGATTTACACCATCCTGGCCCCTTGACCTCTGATATTTCTCGGACTACATCTGATGTTACAGAAGTCCGATCAGGGTGATCTTGGAGTTGTTGAACTCCGATCGTCACCCTGATCAAATCTGTACAATTAGATCTTCAACTTGAGGTGTCGAATAAATGTCGCCCTGTTACTTGACCACAAAAAGGAAACATTAACCTAAACTTTATACAACCTAAACTAACTGTAAGATGATGCATGTTATGCAATATTTATAGTATGTGATGCAACTCTATGCCTAAGAATGTGCAAAAATAGACGATTTATGTGATATAAATGTGTTTACATCACACCCACATGCCTATCTTTTGCTAGTCCCTAGCAAAACTACAAGATATTTATAAAAGAATTAGGTCGAATTTCTTGGGCAATAGTTATTTTTCAACACTTATGAATTTAAACTTCAACCAGGACTATAGAGACACAACAGCACCCGGGTGTCTACCAAAATGCAGACCGCCTCAAGCCCTCACCTTATTCAAAGAATGATCTTTTTCTTCTTTTAATATTTTCTAATTTTGTTGGATTTTTGAGTTTAGGGTTTCGAAGCTGATTTCTACAGCCACTGATGTGCATACATCTAATTAACCTAAAATGTCTATTAATGCATCTTCTTAGGGTCACATTAGCATCATACATTGTAAATAGTGCATAACATGCATAATCATGCATTTAGATCAAGTTGTAAAAATTGTATAGTAATTGTCTCCTTTTTATGGTCAAGGATAGCGTAACTTTTTAATCGAGGCCTTAGATCGAAGATCCAATCGTACAGATCTGATTAGGGCGACGATTGGAGTTCAACGATTCCAAGATCACCTTAATCGAACATCCATAGCACTGGATAGAGACTGATGAACCCTAGAGAGCAAGGGCCAAGATGGTGTTAATTCACACCTCAGACAACAAATCCGACCGCATGGATGGTTCGGATCAACGATCACAGCCTAGTAGCATGAAAATCGGTCCAATCCAACACCCGTGGCACATCTATAACACCCAGAAAATGGATGGCCTAGATCCCACCACATGGTGCCGTCATAGCCACCCAACACCAGCTGCAGCTCTTCTTCTTCACCTGCTCGACAAATCTCAGCCATTGGATGCCCATCCAACGACCGAGATCACGCTACGCCGCCGCTCATCCAGCGCACTCCTCATCTAAAGGAGCATGAAACGCTTGATCTCGACCATCAGATGAAGATCCAACAGCAGAGATCGGCCGTGCGCAAAACACTCCGCACAACACAAACTCACTCTCAGTGTAGTGGTAGAGCGCACCACGTGAGTGCACGATGGGTGTTCGAGCCCGCATTCGCTGGGAAAGGGCGTGCGATTGAAGCTGTACGATGTGCATCCAGTGGAGGAGATAGAGCAATAGTGCCCACGCACAATCAGATGTGCGGTGCTTATGCGTGATCGCACCCGGGTGCACGTCGTGGGCGTTGGTAGTTTAAGCCATCAGATCTCTTGATCGGACAACTGAGCATGGGCAAACGTGCGCGAACGTTGAAGGGCACAGATGCAAGGGGGCACGCAAGTGATGTGCACGTCGTCCACGTTCAGGCCTTTAGTGACAAATAAATCCATCACTAAAGGTCCTGAATTAATGTTTTTCAAGTTGTAATGTCCAAAATGCCCCCACTCGCAACTATAAAAGGAGACCCCAATCATACGGATTTCTCATCACTTCCTTCTGTTCTCTCCCTCTCCAAGGCTCAAGAGAAGCTTGTCCCACACCTGGGATGCTCCTCAAGAGCTAAAATAAAGCTTTTGGCCCCGTTTCGAAAGCGGATTCCACGACGATGATGACGTGGTGCCTTGTTCCCATTCCTCCTGCTTCATCCTCATTCTTGCCACTCTATTCCTCATCTTCCAGGTGTTGTCCCGTCCAACTTGTCTCCATGCGATCGTAGATGAGGATAACTTCTCTCTCACATTCCTTTTACAGCTTTCTATAGTGTTGGTGCTAAAGCACCACGATCATTTGTTTTGATGATAACAAAACACGTGTTATTTAACATTTGCAATTTGAGTCCTAGATTTCAGGTCAATTGCAAATGTGGACGTGTTTAGACGGAGTTCGAGCTCGCATCCAGGACGGATTGGAGGAGCTTGATGGAAAACAGAGGGGTTCGAGTGGAGCGAAAGATTGAAGATGGAAGGAAATGAAGAATAGGATAGATTTCCTTCTTTTGTACTTGTTGTATCTTTCATTTCTTTTGTTGCTCTTTATTTCCTTAGATATTTCATGTTAAAGAGCCTCAAAGAACCCTAACAGTAGTCCTAGGAACACCGGCACAACCCTAGGATACTTAGGTTTTCTATAGGATACTTAGAAAACCAATATAGGGTTCAAACAGCACTTCCAGACGTCTAATTCCCAAATCAGACGTCTGATAAAGCATTTTAAGACGTCTGACTTTTGTTTCAGACGTCTGATAACTGTTAGGCTGGACATAGTTAGTTCTGTTTGATGAATTTAGACGTCCAGACCTTAGACCAGACGTCTTAGAAGACGTCTGATGACTTTACCAGATGTCCAATTAGTGGACCGTTGGCTAGCTTAGCAGGCACTCAAGATTATGACCGTTAGAGCCATATCAGACGTCCTTAGGACTGTCCAGACGTCTGATAAATGACTTTTTTGCCTCGGCTGACCCAAAATCTCTTCTCAGAGATTTTCTAGCCGTTGCAACGTTTGGAAATCAATTCCCACAGTAAAAGTAGGTTTCCAGACGTCCAGACATAGTGCCAGACGTCCTGTATGTCGTCTGATGGACTTGCACAAAAACCCTATTTAGATCTGATTCAAGTCAGGGAGAAACCCGCATAGAATCAGACGTCTGACCTTGAAATCAGACGTCTTAAAGTGGCCTTCCAGACGTCTGATGCCAGAGTTAGACGTCTGATAACCCTGTCAAATGTAATCATTGTCCTAATTTCGGCCTGATTCTCTTGGACTTTGTTCCCAACTGCTATAGAACCCTTTCTAAGCCTTCCAAAGCCTTCCTAAGTCCTCTATAAATAGAGGGGAGCCTTTGCAACACAAAAACACATAAGAGACATTTAGAAATACACTTGGATACACTTAGCTACACACTTTCACACTCTTGTGTCCAAGAAGTTCTTGCTCTCCAAGCTCAAGCTCCATCATCTTGAGAGCTAAATTCAGTTTGCGCACCCGCTCTCCCGCTGTTGTTCACGAGAGCTACGTAGTGCCATCGCGTGGCACACGCACCGCGTCATCGTCGACGCACTCCTTGCAAAGGGGAGTTTCCTATTTCCTATAGAAGCTAGGTTTAATTATTTTGTTGGCTCTATAGGACTATTGTTTATTTTATCTTTGTTATTTGGTTGGGTATTCGCTTTGCGAATTCCCGTCTCCTTCGTGGGACAAAATCCTTCTCGTGGAGAGAAGGGGTTGAGGAACGCTACCCTCGTACTTGTAGCGTGGTTGTACTGAGGTTGAATCACCCTCGTTTCAAAGTGATTCGGTTAGTGGATTTAATCAACTAGGTTGATCGGAAAATCCTAACTCGAGAGGGTTAGGTGGTGGTTTTCACCCGGTTTGGGTTTCCACCTAAAAATTCCTGTGTACATTTTGTGATTGATTTTTGTGATATTGCTTTATATATTCAATTCCGCAATTTTATTACGTCACCCCTCCAAGTAGGGAACTTTCATTTGGTATCAGAGTAGGTTTTCCGCCGACAGGAGTAACATCCGCGGAAAGATCACATGGAGGGAAGCTGTTCCACAAGCAGGATTTCCGAGGGGCAGTCCACAACCCGTCCGCCGTTCTTCGACGGGAGCAACTACCCCTACTGGAAGCTGAGGATGAAGACGTGGATCCAAGCCACTGAATTCGAGGTATGGGGATGTTGCGAAACCCAATACGAGATCCCGAAGCGACCCCATGGAGGGTACTCGCAGGTGCAGATTCTAGAGCTCTCACTCAACGCAAAGGCAATGAATGCCTTGTACTGCGCATTGAGTCTGAAGGAATTCGAACGAATCCAAGAGTGCACCACCGCCCACGAGATATGGAGGAGGTTGGAAGGCACTCATGAGGATTCCAGCTTGAAGGAAGAAGAAGAAGAAAAAGAAGAAGAAACCACTTGCTTTGGTTTCAAGGCCAGAGGAACCAACAGCGACAGCGAAAGTGGAAGCGACGACAGCGACAACGAGGTAAATATCGATCTTCAAGAAGCATTTAATGAACTTTTTGAGATTAGTAAATCACTTAGGATAGAAAATAAAAGCATTAAAAAGAACCTTAGTTTTCTTAAAAATGAAAATGATAGGTTAGAAAAACAACTTATGGACATAGAAGCTAGTCCTAAGAATGATAACCTATTATTAGATAATCATAACCTCATCAATGAAAATAATAAATTGATTGAGGAAAATGTTAGTCTAAAATTAGAAATTTCAGATTTAAAGACTAAAATGAACATTATAGAAAAAGAAATTGCATGTCTTAGGGAAAATTCTAACAAATTAATCAACAAAGTCGACAAGTTTTATAGCCCTAAGGTTGAGAAAGGATCTCCATCAAGGAGACCCTCTAACAAATCCGGATCCAAGCCCACTTGGATACCGAAAAAAGAATTAGAATCTTGTTTTGTAGGATTCAGGGATAACTACAATACACAGGACTGGACCTACAAACTCAAGGCTGGTCAACTCGAGTTAGGAGAACTAAGGAGTAGACCGAGGAGAACAAGAAGACCGACAAGACGGCGAACAAACGACGGACCCGCCGCACGTCGACCACCAGATTGGAGACCGGCGCCAATGCCCGGGCCTCCAAGCTACGAATGGGAGCCCCATCCGATGTGGCATCCACCACCGCCATTCGGGCCATTTTATTGGCCATGGTAGGTGAGGTAAAATTCTTAACCCTATCTTTTTATCATAAGCATTTAGATAGGGGGAGTTAAAAAATGATGAGCTAATTGTCAATTTTTAAGGGGGAGATGCAAGTTAGCTAAATTTCCTTTAGTAAGGGGGAGAAAAATAATAGCTATCTTGTTGTTACAAAAAGGGGGAGAATATCACCTTTGTTAAAATAAACTCATAGAAGAGCATGTTTTAAGGGGGAGTTATAGGAAATATAAAACCAATTAAACCTTTTTGATAATGTCAAAAAGGGGGAGGATTTTCTGCATTATTATTTACGGTTTTGTCATCATCAAAAAGGGGGAGATTGTTGGTGCTAAAGCACCACGATCATTTGTTTTGATGATAACAAAACACGTGTTATTTAACATTTGCAATTTGAGTCCTAGATTTCAGGTCAATTGCAAATGTGGACGTGTTTAGACGGAGTTCGAGCTCGCATCCAGGACGGATTGGAGGAGCTTGACGGAAAACAGAGGGGTTCGCGTGGAGCGAAAGATTGAAGATGGAAGGAAATGAAGAATAGGATAGATTTCCTTCTTTTGTACTTGTTGTATCTTTCATTTCTTTTGTTGCTCTTTATTTCCTTAGATATTTCATGTTAAAGAGCCTCAAAGAACCCTAACAGTAGTCCTAGGAACACCGGCACAACCCTAGGATACTTAGGTTTTCTGTAGAATACTTAGAAAACCAATATAGGGTTCAAACAGCACTTCCAGACGTCTAATTCCCAAATCAGACGTCTGATAAAGCATTTTAAGACGTCTGACTTTTGTTTCAGACGTCTGATAACTGTTAGGCTGGACATAGTTAGTTCTGTCTGATGAATTTAGACGTCCAGACCTTAGACCAGACGTCTTAGAAGACGTCTGATGACTTTGCCAGACGTCCAATTAGTGGACCGTTGGCTAGCTTAGCAGGCACTCAAGATTATGACCGTTAGAGCCTTATCAGACGTCCTTAGGACTGTCCAGACGTCTGATAAATGACCGTTTTGCCTCGGCTGACCAAAAATCTCTTCTCAGAGATTTTCTAGCCGTTGCAACGTTTGGAAATCAATTCCCACAGCAAAAGTAGGTTTCCAGACGTCCAGACATAGTGCCAGACGTCCTGTATGTCGTCTGATGGACTTGCACAAAAACCCTGTTTAGATCTGATTCAAGTCAGGGAGAAACCCGCATAGAATCAGACGTCTGACCTTGAAATCAGACGTCTTAAAGTGGCCTTCCAGACGTCTGATGCCAGAGTTAGACGTCTGATAACCCTGTCAAATGTAATCATTGTCCTGATTTCGGCCTGATTCTCTTGGACTTTGTTCCCAACGGCTATAGAACCCTTTCTAAGCCTTCCAAAGCCTTCCTAAGGCCTCTATAAATAGAGGGGAGCCTTTGCAACACAAAAACACATAAGAGACACTTAGAAATACACTTGGATACACTTAGCTACACACTTTCACACTCTTGTGTCCAAGAAGTTCTTGCTCTCCAAGCTCAAGCTCCATCATCTTGAGAGCTAAATTCAGTTTGCGCGCCCGCTCTCCCGCTGTTGTTCACGAGAGCTACGTAGCGCCATCGCGTGGCACACGCACTGCGTCATCGTCGACGCACTCCTTGCAAAGGGGAGTTTCCTATTTCCTATAGATGCTAGGTTTAATTATTTTGTTGGCTCTATAGGACTATTGTTTATTTTATCATTGTTATTTGGTTGGGTATTCGCTTTTCGAATTCCCGTCTCCTTCGTGGGACAAAATCCTTCTCGTGGAGAGAAGGGGTTGAGGAACGCTACCCTCATACTTGTAGCGTGGTTGTACTGAGGTTGAATCACCCTCGTTTCAAAGTGATTCGGTTAGTGGATTTGATCAACTTTTGATTTTCTGCATTATTATTTACGGTTTTGTCATCATCAAAAAGGGGGAGATTGTTGGTGCTAAAGCACCACGATCATTTGTTTTGATGATAACAAAACACGTGTTATTTAACATTTGCAATTTGAGTCCTAGATTTCAGGTCAATTGCAAATGTGGACGTGTTTAGACGGAGTTCGAGCTCGCATCCAGGACGGATTGGAGGAGCTTGACGGAAAACAGAGGGGTTCGCGTGGAGCGAAAGATTGAAGATGGAAGGAAATGAAGAATAGGATAGATTTCCTTCTTTTGTACTTGTTGTATCTTTCATTTCTTTTGTTGCTCTTTATTTCCTTAGATATTTCATGTTAAAGAGCCTCAAAGAACCTTAACAGTAGTCCTAGGAACACCGGCACAACCCTAGGATACTTAGGTTTTCTGTAGAATACTTAGAAAACCAATATAGGGTTCAAACAGCACTTCCAGACATCTAATTCCCAAATCAGACGTCTGATAAAGCATTTTAAGACGTCTGACTTTTGTTTCAGACGTCTGATAACTGTTAGGCTGGACATAGTTAGTTCTGTCTGATGAATTTAGACGTCCAGACCTTAGACCAGACGTCTTAGAAGACGTCTGATGACTTTGCCAGACGTCCAATTAGTGGACCGTTGGCTAGCTTAGCAGGCACTCAAGATTATGACCGTTAGAGCCTTATCAGACGTCCTTAGGACTGTCCAGACGTCTGATAAATGACCGTTTTGCCTCGGCTGACCCAAAATCTCTTCTCAGAGATTTTCTAGCCGTTGCAACGTTTGGAAATCAATTCCCACAGTAAAAGTAGGTTTCCAGACGTCCAGACATAGTGCCAGACGTCCTGTATGTCGTCTGATGGACTTGCACAAAAACCCTGTTTAGATCTGATTCAAGTCAGGGAGAAACCCGCATAGAATCAAACGTCTGACCTTGAAATCAGACGTCTTAAAGTGGCCTTCCAGACGTCTGATGCCAGAGTTAGACGTCTGATAACCCTGTCAAATATAATCATTGTCCTGATTTCGGCCTGATTCTCTTGGACTTTGTTCCCAACGGCTATAGAACCCTTTCTAAGCCTTCCAAAGCCTTCCTAAGGCCTCTATAAATAGAGGGGAGCCTTTGCAACACAAAAACACATAAGAGACACTTAGAAATACACTTGGATACACTTAGCTACACACTTTCACACTCTTGTGTCCAAGAAGTTCTTGCTCTCCAAGCTCAAGCTCCATCATCTTGAGAGCTAAATTCAGTTTGCGCGCCCGCTCTCCCGCTGTTGTTCACGAGAGCTACGTAGCGCCATCGCGTGGCACACGCACCGCGTCATCGTCGACGCACTCCTTGCAAAGGGGAGTTTCCTATTTCCTATAGAAGCTAGGTTTAATTATTTTGTTGGCTCTATAGGACTATTGTTTATTTTATCTTTGTTATTTGGTTGGGTATTCGCTTTGCGAATTCCTGTCTCCTTCGTGGGACAAAATCCTTCTCGTGGAGAGAAGGGGTTGAGGAACGCTACCCTCGTACTTGTAGCGTGGTTGTACTGAGGTTGAATCACCCTCGTTTCAAAGTGATTCGGTTAGTGGATTTGATCAACTAGGTTGATCGGAAAATCCTAACTCGAGAGGGTTAGGTGGTGGTTTTCACCCGGTTTGGGTTTCCACCTAAAAATTCCTGTGTACATTTTGTGATTGATTTTTGTGATATTGCTTTATATATTCAATTCCGCAATTTTATTACGTCACCCCTCCAAGTAGGGAACTTTCATATAGTAGAATTTTCCTTCTTTCTAGTTGTAATAATTTCTCACTTTCTAGTATAATCATTTCTCGCTTTCTTAGTTGTAAAAATATTTTGCAATATCAAGTGAATGTTCTCTCTCTTTCTCTATCTCTTCTTGTCTATACTGATTTCCTTGTGATTATTCCACCCTTTAAATAAAAAAGATGCAAAACAATATAATTGCGAATTTTGGTCGACGTAGCCTCCCTGAATTTGACTCGGGATTTCTTACAGATTTTTTAGTATAAATTTTATGTGTTGAATGGATTTGTTCGCTACTCGAACTACAATGACAAGTTTCCAAAACCAACTCCGATAGCGTAGTCTTCTGTCATTTAACATTTTGCCACCGTTGCTGGGGAGGCAATGATTTTCCAATCATCTTTTCACATTTCACGCACTTTACTATCTTCTAACTTGCTTTATCTCATGTCTATTATTTTGCAGATACCTCTATCAGGGAATCGTCAAGCGGTAGATCGGAGTAAAGTGCAGTTGAAGATGACTGTAAGTGCTCCCCGTTCTTCCCCCTCCATACATTTCATTTCATCACATTAAATTCAAATTCCAATTAACCTAGGTGTTTGAATAAATCCTAGGATTAGTTTGGTTGTTTGGATTTCCACTCACATTCATTTCACCCTCGCATATAAAGAAAAACAAAAAGATATTTTTCTGGGGTAATTCAACATACGCACAACATACACCCACATTCAAGGCACTTAACCTAATTGATTTTCTTCTACTCAACCAGATTCTGATCTGTGGAACTGGTACACATAAATTAACACATAAAAGGGTAGAAATCATTCTAGGTTAATCATTTCTATGTGCCTAATTCAGTGGTGCAATTGTGGCCAATTGTTTGAGGTGTTTGGGTTGCACCACTCAACCTAAAATCAACTCACCAAGTAGCTTCCTCTAAGGGTTTTCAATCTAGGTTCATACTAGGCACTCTACTTTATTTTTGATTTCAAAAGGAGTGCAATCTTCGCCTATGCTTGAAAACCTGGTTTGCCTCAAATTTGATTGAATTAAACCTAATTCTAAACCCTAAAAGCTACTAAGCAAGATTTAAACCCTAAAATTCACCGCATCAAAAATAATCTTGCTTGAAAACCACTAGTTATGCATGCACACACACATCAATCAATCATTAAGGGCACAACTAAGATAAAGGGCCCATCACATTCCAAAGCACATTCAAGCATAACCCTAAATAAAACAGAGTAGACGTTGGCCTTAAGGATTCGACTCTTTCTTCAGAGCCCAGAACGAGATTATTTTTGATTAGTCTATTTCTACCGGTTAATTTTATGCCTAGCTAGGGGAGTAGAATCAAACGATCACGGCTGGGGGGTACACTAGGAACCGAAGGCACAAGCTGAAGGAAGAACCTTCTACCTAGTCCCTCCCTCTAACTGGTTGGATTTAACGGACAGAAGTAGATCAAATCGTTTATTTATCTCAAGATGGGTTGTGGGAGTCTATAGGTCTTTGGGCTAGCCCACTTAAGGGCAGGTTTGATTGTTTGTATTGTAGGGCATATTTCTTCCTACCTTCTATCATGAATCTTTCCACATTTCATATGCATTCCCACTCTTTCCCGCCTATTATGACTTATCCTCAACATGATGATTATCCCAACTTGTACTGTAATCAACCATCTCTTGTTTGGATAACTCAGATTGGAGATACAGTTCCGGACATCCATGTTCTGGGTCAAGCCTCAAACACTATAATTGTGATTTCTATCCTTCTTTGAGCCACATCGATTACAGATTTCCACCCTTTCATGGACAACCTAATATGATCTATAATCAAGAAGGATACACTGGTCCTTACCCATCCTCTGAATACATTACCTTTAGGTCATCACCACCTTTTGAACAATCCGAAATGACCTATTATCAGGAAGGGTATCACGATTCTCAATTCATTAACTCCTTTGCACTGATCCTAAACCTGCCCAACCTTGAACCAAGTAATTTGGTTTAGGTTAACCAGCTTCAAGATAAAGTTTTGGCTAACTTAAGGAATACTATACAATCTTTAGAAGTTCAGCCCATACCTTGCACTGAAGAATTGGAGCCCTTGATTAAAATGATTGATGATTTGAACAAGTATTTGTTGGATTGGCTCCAGGATGTTAAGGATAAGAACCTGGGTGAGTTTCTACATGGGAAGTTAGCGAAATTGAGAATGAGATTTGTGGTTGCTTTAGTTCAATCATGGGATGATTCTTAGGATGAACCCCCTTCAGGAGAGCCAATGTCGAAACCCGCTCAAGCACCGGTTGGGGGGGACATGTGTTACGAGGCTGACCAGATTGATTTAGAGCAACCAATTAAGGATGATTTGATTTCTTCACTTGAGATCCCTGAGCCAGGGTACGAAGAAATGTATGTCTCCATGGACCAGAAAGTAATGGATGATTTTGGGACGTACATTAATACAAATTTAGATTTCTTTGAATCTGAGGGTGAAGAATCAAGTTGCGAAGTCTTACGTGAGTTTACAGAACATGATTTCTGTGAGACAACTAGGCCTGAGGAATTCGATAGATCATATGATGGCCTAACAACTGAGGAAACTGATCTTATTAGGGCTCACATGACAGATTCAGAATCGCATTTTCTGAAGGATTCAATTCAATGCCCCGATTGTCAGTTACACCCCATTGAGCTTACTGACGATTCTGTTTTTGAGATAATTAGACCCAAGTCAATTTTGATTCAGTCACATCTTTCAGGCTTGGAAATTTTAGACGGGGTAATTAATATGCAAGAGGTCCCAGAATTTGACATTCTAAATGGGGAGGATAGAAGCTGGGAAATTTTTATTTGGGAAGCAAACTCCAAAGGAAGTAGAAGACTGAGTCTAAGGGTTCCAATTAAGCTGAAACCATTAAACCACGACCCTTACGGCATTTGTTCTAAGGATGACCAACCCAAGCACACATTTATTGATTATCCTTTTGAGGTTGATTTCTCTGTAACCTGACTTTTTGGTCTTGGGTTGCATCCTCATAAATAACAGGCTCGACCCCACTTGCATATTGATTTTAGTTTTGGGTAATTTTTATCCAGAACCTTAGATATTCTCGACCATGGGGTATGGGTCTGCATCACAATCTAGTCCACATTTGTGGACATCTACTGGCTGGTCTTAGGTTGCATCTTTTTTTTCTGATTCTGACATGCACCTGTGAATTCTTTATTTCTCTTCTTTTATAGTGTGCCTAGCTGAAGGCACTAAATTTAGCACTTATACAGTTTATGTTTATCTCAGAGCGGACCCATTATTTACGCAATTCAGGTGCTTTCTACTCTACTCCACTCTGTTTCATGTCTTTTTAATACAATGAAGACATTACATTAGATAGGCATGGAGGGTTGGATATTCATCTCTAAATTACTTCGTTAGCTCCGTAGATTCGTTTTATTTTCTTTTATTTATATATATAAAAGAAAAAAATTGAATTAGGAAGGAATACTTCGACATTAGGACTTTTCAATCTTAGGAAATATTACAATAGGATCTGAACACTAAGACCCTTCAAGTCTTTAGGCTTAATCAGCCCGGGTATCCACTAAAATGTGGATTTATTTTTCGAGTCATTGCCATCCTGAATTCTATTTTAATTTAACTAAATAAGTTTGGGTGATAAGTACATGACTTATCAACCCGCCCTTTGATTTGTGGAAACTTTAAGTCTAAGCATCTACACACTATCTCGTCACTGAATCGTTGTTTGGCTGTTTTAATAGAAATTAGGTAGCTAATAAACCTTCTAGGGTGATATGGCTGGCAAGTTATCATGGGTAATAGCCCATAGGTAGGTTGTCCAGAGCCCAGTCACTAGACCACTCTCTTTTTGCTACCTTTAGGTAAATCTTAGACCAGGAAAGCCACCTACTTAAATAAAAAAAAGTCAAAAAGAGAAGAAAAAAAGAAAAAGAAAAAGGAGAAAAGAAAGAAAGAAAAAAAAGAAAATAAAATAAATAAGCCACACTTCGTCGCACGAGTATGGCTAGCAATTTGTTGGTGGCAACAACTCATCGACCGGTTGTCCAGAACCCAGCTCAAGAAATGCACTAAAAATTCCCAAAACACTTGCGAAGAAGCTGAGAAGTAGAATAAGCCAGGGAGATATACACTGGACCTACCCTTGTGTTGACCCCATAAAAATAAAAGTAGGGAGAAAGCTACCGATCTTAAAGATACACCTTTAGATAGAACTCTCTTTTTAAGGTCACCTAGAGACGTAGAAACTCGAAGCCCATTCTAATTGCCAATCAATGAGAATATCCCATTCACAATAAGATGCTTAGAACTTAGGGTTCTTATCAAATCTTGGGTGGATTTAGTGGCCGTAGAAAGCCACTCTTTAACCCTAAACTCAAAAATCCAAATAAATTAGAAAAGAAGAAAAGGAGAAAAAGAGATTTTTCTTTGAATAAGGCGAGGGCTTGAGGCGGTTTGCATTTTGGCAGATACTCGGGCACTCTTGTGTCTTTGAAAGTTCAGATCCTGAGTAAAAATTTCTCTTATAAATAGCATGTATGCCCAAGTAATCCAACCTAATTCTTTTATAAATAGCATGTAGTTTTTGCTAGGGACTAGCAAAAGATAGGCATGGGGGTGCGATGTGCATGCATCTGATTGGCTTAAAATGTCTATTAATGCATGTTCTTAGTGTCACATTAGCATCATACATTATAAATAGTGGATAACATGCATAATCATGCATTTAAATTAAGTTGTATAAATTGTATAGTAATTGTCTCCTTTTTATGGTTAGGGATAGGGTGACTTTTTAATCGAGGCCTCGGATCGAAGATCCAATTGTACGGATCTGATTAGGGCGACGAGTGGAGTTCAACGACTCCAAGATTACCCTAATCAGACATCCGTAATACTAGATAGAGACCAAGGAATCCTAAAGAGCAAGGGTCAAGATGGTATTAATCCGCACCTCAGATGACAAATCCAACCGCATGAATTGGTTTGGATTAGCGATCATAGCCTAACAGTGCGAAAATAGGTCAAATCCGACACCCGTGGCACCATCTACAACACTCAGAAGATGGACGGCCTAGATGGCACCACATGGCACCATCATAGCCGCCCAACACCGGCCGCAGCTCTTCTTCTTCACCTGCTCAACAAATCTCAGCTGTTGGATGCCCATCCAATGGCCAAGATTGCGCCACGCCATCGCTCATCCAGTGCTCTCCTCATCTGAAGGTGCATGCAACACTTGATCCCGACTGTCGGATGAAGATCCAACGGCCGAGATCAACCATGTGCAAAACACTCCGCGCAACACAAACTAACAAGTGCAGCGGTCAAGCAAGCCACGCAAGTGTGCGACGTGCATTCGAGCCTGCATTCGCTACGAGTGGGCACGCTATTGAAGCCGCATGATGCGCATCTAGCGGCAGAGATCGAGCGATAGTGCCCACACGCAATCAGATGCGCGGCGCTTACGTGCGATCACACTTGAGCGCGCGACGCGGGCGTGGGCAGTTTAAGCCGTCCGATCTCTTGATTGAATGGCTGAGTGCGCACGAACGTGTGTGAGCTTTGAAGGGTGTGGAGGCGAGGTGTCACGCGAGTGACGTGCACATCGACCATATTCAGGCCTTTAGTGATGGATAAATCCATCACTAAAGGTCCTAAATTAATGTTTTTCAAGTTGTAATGTCCAAAATGCCCCCAATCCTTGCAAGTATAAAAGGAGACCCCTACCATATGGATTTCTCATCCCTTCCTTCTCTTCTCTCCCTCTCCAAGGCTCAAGAGAAGCTTGTCCCACACTTAGGATGCTCCTCAATAGCTAAAACCAAACTTTCACCCCCATTTCGAAAGGGGATCCCATGACGATGATGATGTGCTATCTCATTCCCATTTCTAATGCTTCGTCCTCCTTCCCCCTCCGTTCCTCTTCTTCCAGGTGTTGTCCCGTCTGGCTCTTCCTCCAAGCGATCGTTGAGGAGGATAACTTCTCTCTCCCATTCTTTTTACCTTTTTCTAGAGTAGAATTTTCCTGCTTTTTAGCTGTAATAATTTTTCACTTTCTAGTGTAATCATTTCTCACTTTCTTAGTTGTAAAAACATTTTGCAATATCAAGTGAATGTTCTCTCTCTCTCTTCTTGTCTATATTGATTTCCTTGTGATTATTCCGCTATTTAAGCAAAAAAAACATAAAAAAATATAATTATGAATTTTGATTGACGTAGCCTTCCTAAGTTCGACCCAGGATTTCTTTACAGATTTTTCAGTATAAATTTTATGTGTTGAATGGATTTCTTCACTACTAGAACTACAATGACAGGTTTTCAAAACCAACTCCGATAGTGTAGTCTTCCACCATTCAACAGCCACTCAACCCACCCAAGACTTGAAGAGAACCCTAAGTCCTAAGCATCTTTGTGTGAAATATGATGGACTCACTGATCAGTGATTAGAATGGATTTTGGGTTTCTATGCCCCTAGTTGACCTTGGAAAGAAATTCTGCCTAAAGGTGTATCCATTTGACTGGTAGCTTTCTCCCTACTTTTATTTTTATGGGGTCACACATGGCGAACCCAGTGTATATCTCCCCAGCTTATTCTACTTCTCTGCTTCTTCGTAAGTGTTTTAGAATTATATGTGCATTTCTTGAGTTGGGTTCTGGACAACCTACCAATAGGTTGTTGCCTACAATAACTTGCCAGCCATACTCGTGTGGTGAAGTGTGGCTTATTTCTTTTTCTTTTCTTTTCTCCTTTTCTATTTTTTTCTTTTCTTTTTTGGTTTTTTCTTTTTTTTTTTAAAGTAGGTGGCTTCCCTAATCTAAGATTTACCTAAAGGTAATAGGAAAAGAATGGTTGTGTGATTAGGCTCTAGACAACCAACCAATGGGCTTTACCCACGATAACTTCCCAGCCATACCACCCTAGAAGGTTCATTAGTTACCAAATTTCCATTGAAACTGTCGAAAAACAAGTCAGTGCAAATAGTGTGTAGATGCTTAGACTTAAAATCCCCTTAAATCAGAGGGTGGGTTGATAAGTCATGTAATTATCACCCCAACTTATTTAACCAATTAAAATCTAAATTTAGAATGACAAGGACTCGAGAAACAAGTCCACATTTTAGTGGACACCCAAGCTGATTAAGCCCAAAGACCGGAAGGGTCTTAGTGTTCAAATGAAATAGTTTTATTCTCTAAGATTGAAAATTTTCTAAAGCCCAAGTTCTCTTTCCTAATAAAAAGAAAACAAAAAAAGCCTACGAAGCTAATGAAATAATTCAGAGTTGAATATCCACCCCCTATGCCTACCTGATGCAATGTCCTCATTGTATTAAAAAGGCAAGAAATAGGGTGGAGTAGAGTGGAAAACACATAAATTGCATGTATAACAAGTCCACTCCAAGATGAAAAGAAACTATATACATGTTAAATTTAGTGCCTTCAACTAGGCACACTATACAAAGAAGAAGAAATAAAGAATTCACAGGTGCAGGTCATCATCAAAATAAGAAAATCTAGCTTTGGACCTGCCAAGAGAAGATGTCCACATATGTGGACTAGATTGTGATGAAGACCCATGCCCCATGGTTGAGTAAATCTAAGGTTCTAGAAAATAATTATCCAAAACCTGAAATCAATATGCAAGCGGGGTTAGGTCTGCAATTTGTGATGATGCAATCCAAGTCCAAAAAGTTAGATAACAAAGAGATAAAGCTCAAAAGGATAATTAATGGATGTTTGCTTGGGTTGGACATTCTCTGAGTCAAAGATGTCATAAGGGTCCTGATAGAAGGTTGGTGGTTTCAGACAAATAGGCACCCTTAGACTCAGTCTTTTACTTCCTCTAAAATTGGCTTCCCAAATCACCATTTCTCAATTCCTATCATCCTCAATCAGAGTTTTAAATTCTGGAACCTCCTGCATATTAAGCACCCCATCTAAAATGTCCAAGTCCATGATTTGTTGCTAAATTAGAATTGACTTGGGCCTAGTGATCTCAAAAACAAAATCATCAATATACTCAAAGGGGTGTAATTGAGGAATGGGGTTTTGAATTGAATCCTTCATGAAATTAGGATCTGAATCCACCATGCGAGCCCCAACAAGACTAAGTTCCTCAATTTCAGAGCCATCAAATGATTTATCGAATTCCTCAGGCCCAGTTGTCTCACTAAAATCGTGTTTTGTAAACTCATGTGAGACTTCACATAATGATTCTTCATCTTCAAAATCAAAGAATTCTAAATCCGCATTAATGTATGTCTCAAAATCAATCACTTTCTGATTCATCGAGGCATACATTTCCTCATTCCCTGGCTCAAGGATCTTAGGTGAAGAAATCAAATAATCCTTATTTAATTACTCTAGAACAACCTGGTCGACCCTGGTCTCATAAAACATGTTCCCCCTACAAGTGCCTGAACGAATTCTAACATCGGCTCTCCCGTTAAGGGTTTATTCTGGGAATCCTCCCAAGATTGGACTAAAGTAATTACAAATCTCATCCTCAATTTAGATAACTTCCCAGGTAAAAACTCACCTGGGCCCGTATCCTTAACATCCTCGAATCAATGCAACAGATACTTGTTAAGATCGTCAATCATTACAATCAGGGGCTCCAATTCTTCAGGGAAAGGTGTTGGCTGAGCTTCTAAAGATTGTATGGTATTCCTTAAGTTAGCCAACACCTTATCTTGAACCTAGTTCACCTGAACCAAATGTTTTGGTCCAGGGTTGGGTGGGTTTGGGTTCAGTGCAGGGGAGTTAACGAATTGAGGTTTTTGATACCCTCCCGGATAATAGGTCATTTTGGGTTGTTCAAATAGGGGTGATGACCTATATGTAATATAATCTAGGGAAGGGTAAGGATCAACGTATCCTTCTTGATTATAGATCATATTAGATTATCGAAATGAGGGTGGTGATCTATAATCGATGTAGTTCCAAGAAGGATAAGAATCAAGATTATAGTGTCTAAGGTTAGACCCTGAACACGAAGGTCTGGAACAATGTCCCCAATCATGAATATCCCAACTAAAAGATGGATGAGAATAAGTCTGAATGCAATAATAATCATTTTGGGAATAAGTAGTGGTAGGAGGGTAGGAGTGGAAGTGCAAATAGGATGTGGAAAGACCCATGATAGATGGGAGGAAGAAAGGTGCCCTGCAATATAAACAACCAAACATGTCCTTAAGTGGGCTAGCCTAAAGACCTACAGATTCCCAGAACTCGTCTTGAGATAAAGAAACGATTTGATCTACTTCTTTTTTATCAATCCAACCAATTAGGAGGGACTGGGGAGAAAGTTCTTCCTTTGGCTTGCACCTCTGGTTCATAGTGTACTCCCAGCTGCGATCGTTTGATTCTGCTCCCCTAGCTAGACATCAGAGTGAATGGTAGAAATAGACTAATCGAAAATAATCTCGATCTAGGCTCTGAAGAGCGAGTCCAATCTTTAAGGTCATCATCTACTCTATTTTAATTAGGGTTATGTTTTAATGTGCTTTGGAATGTGATGGGCCCTTTATATGGGTTGTTGATGAGAGCCTCATCATGAGCCATAACTAGTTATTTTAACCTAATAAAGAGAATAAAAGCTCCTACATGACTTAGAAGAGGGCTTAATTGGAGGAATAAGTGTTCTGAGAAGAAAACATGAAATAAAGGTCAAAATTGTAATTTTACCATTGCAGTACATAAACAGAATTTCTCAGAGACAATGCATAGGTCAAATGGTCTAAATGAGATAAAAAGTGGGTTGATTCAATTAGAAATGCGTTCATGTGCAATCCAGGAATTAAATGACATCTAGTAACCCTAAAACAGACCCGCTTAATTCAACAAGGTTTCGATCAGGATAAAAATCAATTAAACCCTCTAAGAATCATGGAAAAATATCCCCTAGGGTTTAGAACGTTAAATTTGACCTTTGGAACCTAGTTTGACCTAGATTAGGGTCCTAGCTCATCAATTGACCTAATTTGGGTTTTTACGCAAAATGTCTAGTCAAACATGGTCAAACCTAAAATCCAACTTCACCATTGGATTTCTTAGGTCCAAATTAGGTTTGTACCAAAATTTGGATCTAAGGGGAGGTCATCTTGACCTACTTTGCAATTTAGTACACCCAATCACATTTTGGTCCCTATCTTTTGAAAACCATCACATAAACCCCCCTAGCTTTCGGCCAATCTTACAATAAGGTCCCTCCACCATTATTGGGGAGAGAATGCTTCTCCGACGAGGAAGACAGGGAGGATACTCTCAGATCCCTCAGAGATCCCCTCCTAGAATTGGAAGGGAGATTCTTTGAGGAATCTCCTTCCATCTGAGCCCGATCACAACCCCTGATTTGCACCCAATCTCTCATGTGAACGCATGAGAGATTTGGGTATCTAACAACCTTCCATCTCTAGTGAGACATCGGTGGCAGAAGACGTGCCCTCCACGCACCAGAAGCACGGCTAGCACCTATAAATTAAACCCCAACTCCGGCTGAACCTCCTCAGCTCGACTTGGCTAGGATTCCACCTCAAATCCATCTCCTTCTTCTCCGACCAAGGGGTCCAGTGAGCTCCGGCGAGCCCCCCTCCTCTTCCTCTTCGCTCTGCCACAAAACCAGTGGCAGAGCCGTCTTCCTCATCCCCCTCCGCGTTGCGCCACACCCGCGCGAGCTACCCTAGCCCCATCGTCGTCGCCGTTTTCCTCCACTGGGCACTTTCTTCTCTGGCGACAGCAGGTACTACCGGCCGCCTTCTCGTCCCCTTCATCCCTTTAGTTAGGTTAAAACTATTCTTCTCTATCCCCTCTTTCATCTCCCTCATTTTAATTCATCAAACATCCCTTGACCGCCGTTGTTCACCACCACCTTCCTCATCTCCAGCCACCCTTCGACGAGATGCTCCTGTCACTCCGCAGCCCCACACGCCTCGCTGACCATCACATAACCTCCGCCTCACCTCATTGAGCACCCTCCACTCATCCACAGTCCTGCTACACCACCACAACAACCCCCCGAACTCACCCATCCATCCGGCCACAGGGCGACCTAGGCACGCATGCCTAGGCCACCCCGCGGCCTGCCACCTAGTGCTTCACCTTCGCCGTGACACGGCGAAGGTCCCCCGGTGATCTGATTAACCCAAGAGGATCTTTTCATGTCTGACAGGTTTCACGCCTCGGCCGCCATTGACGACAACTTGAAGAAGCTCCACACTTGCTCCAGGACACAGGACAGCAGGGCTCCAAGTGCAGCTAACTCGGAGAGGTATTGCGAAGACTTCTGCTCTAGCAAGATGCATTGCAAAGTCCGCATTAGTGGCAATTGAAGGATGGACTCCTGCGAGTGCGTGCGAGAGAAGGCAGTGAGCATTAGTCCCGCATCGTTAACTTACAAAGTGCTGGAGTGACTTATATTATTTTTGTGATATGGGCTCGTTGCCTCTGAACGCACTTGGGGTGAGGTCCCTCACCTATCTTCACCGCCTTGTCCGTGATTTCACCACATGGATCTGGCGACCGGACCCGACACTGCCCTGAGCACTCCTCGTGCATCACCCTCACACCGGTGCACCTGGACCTGGGTGCGAGATCCGACCCGTTTACCCGGCTCTGGGAGAATGTGTTGAAGAGTGTGGTTTACATAGAGGGAGAGACGCACGAGTGTGGGTAGAGGGATAGGTTGTGCTTTGCTGTGGTTTGTGCAGGGAAGGAAGGAAGAAGGAAGAAGTGAAGCCAACACTTAGCCACTGCTAGCAAGGGAAATGAAGAAGAAGGAAGCCATTGCAGAGGAAAAAGAGAAGGAAGAGGCGAAGGAAAAAGAGTAGAAGAACTGAAGAAGAAAGAAGAAATAGAGAAAGGTGAAGACAAGCAGAAGAAGAAGAGGAATTGAAGCAAAGGAAGCAGAGCCAAGGAAGAAGAAGAAGACCCGTAAGGAGAAAGATACTGCAGTAAAAGAAAGAAGCAAGGCAGAGGAAAATAAGAAGAAAAGAAGCAAGGCACTGCAGAGAAGAAAGAAGAAGAAAGGAAGAAAATCCGAAGAAGAAGAATAAGAGAAGGGAAACATATTTTTAAGACGTCTGATCCCATTATCAGACGTCAAATTTCTTCTTTTTGCCATAATTACTTTTCAAACTCATGCATTTATATTTGAATTAAGTAATTAAAGTGTTCAATTACATTCTTGAGATTAGTAATAAATTCCAATTGCTCCCTGTGTTTGACCTCCGATACTTAGGTTTTCGAGTAATAAAACTTTTATTTGTTGACAACACTTGATCACCTATACTACGATGTAATTAACTGTTAAAACACGATCGAGAACATGTCAACATTTTGGCACCATTGCCGGGGAGAAACATGCAATTTATCACTAGTCTCTACATTCTTTTTATCATATTGAACACTAACTTGTCCTATTTTGCTTTGTTCTGATCTTGCAGGTATTTCACGAGAAGATTCCTCCCGCAAGTCAACCACTCCAGGGCAGGTAATTTCTTTTCTTCCTTAAACTATCCCCTAAGCTTTGAAAGACAAAAGGAAGAAAATTAATTTAGGAATCAATTGCGTTCTTTCTATAGTAATCACCATCTTTACGGAAAACATTTCGTGATTTTGCGAAAATTTTTCAAATCTTCTTGAAGTTGGAGCGATTTTTTTTAGATTCTATCCCACAAATTCATGTGCCTAATAGAAATCATGCTTAATCTCTGTGGACAACACACTTCTTGCTTGTAAGTCCAAAGAGAATTCTTGTGAGAAAGAGGATTGGAAATAGAACCAAATTAGGGTTTCTACAGTAGGGTCTTGGAGTGCTAGTTCACACATGCCTGTATAAAAGGAAATGAACCCTCCCGCATCAGTGTGCTACCCAAGCCCTTGATTGAAGAGATCTAAACAAGACAAACCCTAAGAAAATTTGAGCTCTAAAATCACTTGAATCTTAAAATCTTGGACCTAATAATTTGGGAGTCAAATCAGGGTGATCTCCAGGTCCTAAGCCTAGAATCATTCTGCCATCTATAGGACAGGTCAAGTGAAGTTGATCCCTTGGGTCAACCAACCTCTAAATTAGGTCACAACATCAAACCATCTAAAGTTCAAGTGAGAACCCTAAAGCACCTTTGAAATAAAAGTGGTAGACTTAAGAGGTCAAGGTCCCCATTCTGGTCTACCTGGAATCTCAGTGATAAGAGAGGTCGGGTGGGGAAACCCTGTAACCCGTGGGGATGCTCTACCATGTAGGGGTCTTTGCGGGACTCTCCCTCTCTAGCTGCCCAAGTAATTCTCAGGTGGACGATCTTCTGATCCAGGGGTACCATCCACCCCGAACCTCTATAGTCATCCAAATGTCTTTGGGTGTCTTGATTGGGTCAAGAAACATCTCCAGTCCCTCAACTTTTCTCTTTAGGGCACACACATACATTTTCAGTGGGACTCGTTATTCAGATCTGATCGCTTCATAACTTGATTCTACATCTTGACTCAAACTCTGATTCTACATCTTGATTCCACCACCTGATCCAAATATGCAGCCAAACCACTTAGGACTACCATTCAAGAAACCTAAATATCGGAGATCCATGAGAGATAAAATGATTGAGGATGCCATGAAATTCTATAAAAAAGAAGAAACCTCAACACCAATAGGAATTCAGGTTGATGTCCCAACAACCACAACCTTTATCATAACTTGTGCCCAAGTACTATTGGTAGAAGCCACAAAAGGATCAACCCGTGACTTGCTCATTACTGGATACATTGAGATAGAAAAACTGCACAATCTTGAATACCTTCAATGTATGACAAATCCTCGACTTTGGAAGCAACACCAAGATAGTCTTGAAAAATGGGAAGAGATAATGAGATTAGTAAAACAAATTATCAACCAGAAGTACCCGTATATACCACAAACAGAGGATGAACTATCTTGGGACAACATCGAGGATCAATCTGATCTTGGGTTGGATGCACAAAATGGTTGTGGATTCCCAACCCAGATGGAGTACAATGTGCCTGATATTGAAGAAGGTTGGGAAGCTCCAAATGCAGGAAAATAGCATGTTGAGCCCATTCTAGAATCCCAAAACTCCTATAAGTATGAGAGTAGAACTGAACCTCTCGAGGGTGTAAATTCCGTCCCTGAATTTGATAAGGTGACCCTCGAAGGTTATTCAGACCTTGATTCTAGTAATTCAACCCACATCCTAAGCCCAGAATCTAGATCTGAAACCCATTTTGAAGATTTCAAGGCCCCATATGAAGAAGATCAATCTTTCAATGAAGAATATGAGTTTGGGCTTCTATTTGATGAATATCTGATGGGACGTCGGTTTCCGTTGTTAATTCGTTGTAGTAAAGCCGGTTGTTACCAACGTTTCATAAAAATTTTTTACTCGGAAAAATAAAAGAGTTCCCGAGGTCGAACTCAGGGAGCAAGTTGTATTCTAGAGATATACAAGTTTTATTACAAAAATAAAGAGAGAGAGAGAGAGAGAGATGAAAATTTGGCTTCTTCTTCTTTTCTTCTTTCTTCCTCTTTGTCTTTGGTTCTTCCTGTTCTCCTTCTTCTTCTTCTTTCTTCAGATCTTCCCTGTTTCCTTTCTTTCTTTTTTTTCGTCAGATCGTCTTCTTCTTTTCTTGCTTCTTGCTTCTCTTCATTCCTTCTTCTTCTTTGTCTTCACCTGCCTTGACCTCTCTTTTTCTTCTTTGGCGATGGCCGTTGCTCTTCCTTCTTCTTCAGCGGGTCTTCTTCTTCTTCTTTGGCTGCTGACCTTCCGTCGTCTGCCCCGGTGCTGAGACGACTTAACAATGCCTTCGCTACAGTGCAGCAGCTCCTTCTTCTTCAGCGGGTCTGCTTCTTCTTCTTTGGCCTGCACACTTCAGAGCTCATTCGTCAAGAGGCAAAAACCTATGCTACCCCCCTCCCCCGCGTATCTCTCTCTCTGAAATCACTCTTCGGAAGCTCTCCCAGAGCGCTATCAGGTAATCGGGTTCGGGTCAGGCCCGGGTCCAGGCCCACCGGCGTGCGTGGTGGGCGAGGAGTGCAGGTCAGTCTAATCGGGTCGGGCCAGGTCCGCGGAGCGTGGTCACGGACGAGGCCGAGTCGGGTCGGGTCGGGTGAGAGGGACCTCACCCCGTGGTAACTGAGGCAAACAGATGGTGGCAGTTTTTCAATTTATGTGGGTGCGTGGCTTCAGAAGGTTCCGAGGTGGGACTATCCGCGCACCCGTTTCTCTCACGCCTGCAGCAGGGATGGTGCTCCCAATTGCATCGGCTGTTGAGGCGTACAGCTCCAATCGAGGGCCAGGGTGTGTGCGTGAGACTCTTCCGCGCTGGCCGTGGCTATTCAATCTGGGATATCTCGGCTTGGAGCAACCTCGAGCAGGCTTCGAGCTTCCTCGCCAATGGCGGTCAAGGCCTGGAACCTGAAACCAATGGCACGGCCTCTCGGCCAAATCAGACAGGCGGGGGACCTTCGCCGTGGCACGGCGAAGGTGGTCAGGGGGTCTGCAGGGGGCGAGATGGAGCTGTTAGGTCGTCCTAGGTCAGACTGTGAGCGAGGGAGTGGGTGTGTTCGGTGGGTCTGCAGAGGGTGTTTGGTGGGAAGTGGAGGGGCGGAAGAGGATCAGGGTGAGGAGGCGGAGGTTCTGCGGTGGTCGGCGAGCCGTGTGGGTCGCTGAGGTGATGGGAGCGGCTCGCCGGAGGGTGGTCGGAGGCGGAGAGGACGAGGGTGAACAGGGTCGGTAGAGGGCTTAATTGACTAAATCGAAAGCGGGGAAAGAAAGAGGAGGAGAAGGGGAGTAAGTCTAACTTAACTGCAGGGACGAAGGGGGAGGAACAGGGCGACAGTCGTATCGACTGTCGCCGGAGAAGATGATGCTCAGAGAGAGGGGCGGCGGCGAGCAGAGGGCTGGAGAGGCGCCAGCTGGGTGCGGCGTGGCGCGGGAAGAGCAGGGGAGGAGGTCTCTGCTGCTGGTAGTGCGGCAGAGCGACGAGGTGGAGGGGGAGGAAGTCGCCGGAGCTGGTGAGCGTCTGCCGGAGGAAGAAGAGAGGAAAATTGGGGGTTTTCTCCGTCAGATCCAGGCTGCCTTCGTCGGTGGAGCGGCGGGGGGTATTTATAGGGTTGAAGCAGGGAAGAAGGCGGAGGGAGACGACGTGTCTCCCTCGCCGGAGCATGGTCGGAATTCGAACCCATACCGTCCGTGCGTTCGCACGGCCGGTATGGGGGGCTACAGTGACCATGGGGGTGCTCCTGCGACGGCTGACGACGCAGGGCACCCCCGGTACACTTGCCAGGTCCTCCACCTCACCCTGCGCGGCGCCATGCTCCGCGCAAGGTCGCCGGAGCATGGTGCTGGCAGGGTTTTGCAGGAGGGACCTGTTTGCAAAGAACGAAGGAGAGTTAGGGGCCTAAATGCGAGGGTTCAAAAGTTGAGGGCCAAAGAGTAAATATATGAGGACCAAAGTGTAAATTCGGTCAAGGAGGTTTCTTCTTAGGCTCAAGTTTTTATACATGACTAATTAGGACCTAAGGAATCTGATGGTGAATTTTATTTTCATATTAAACCTTGTTTGACCGGTCAATTTGCGCAAAAACCCAAATTAAGTTATTAATTGGGCATGGTTCTCAATGTAGGTCAAAATGGGTTCTAAAGGCCAAATTGAAGGTTCTAAACCCTAGAGATTATTTTTCTATGAATTTTAGAGGGTTTATTCTATTTTTACTTTGCCTCGAACCTTGTGAATTGAAGTGGGTTGTTTTAGGGTTACAGATTATCATTTGGTTCCTTGGAAGTGCTGTAGCCCTTGCTAGATCATCTCATCCCACTTTTATTCTTATTAAGCTGTTTTGACCTATGTTTGGGCCCTGAATTACCCTGTATGCAGATTATACTGGTAAAATTGCACTTTTACCCCTTATGACTTGTTTTCTTCTCAAACTCAGAATTCTCTGAGTTAAGCTTTTCCTTGAGATATGTAGGAGCTTTTATCCTTTGTATTGGGTCAAAATGAGCTAGTTATGGCTCATGATGAGGTTCTCATCATACCCCCATGCCTAGCTTTTGCTAGTCCCTTAGCAAAAAAAACTTAAGGTTTCAACCCTTGTTCTAGACCATGAAGTTTTCAATGGTTTTAGATAAGTGCTTTTTTATTTGAGCATAGATTAGGTTAGAATGCTGACCATAGGCCTAAAAGATACTCTAGTACCAATCAAGATCCAAATCTGTCTAGCCTTAGCCTCAGTCTTTTAGCAAAGGTTTTTAAGGCCCACAAGAACTAACCTAAGGTTTATTGGACTTCGTGGTTAAAGCACCCGTGCTTGAAATGATTTTAGCCCTGGCTCAGTTCGCAGTGCGTTTTGTAAGAGAGAGAGATAGAAAGTTTTTTCTGTTTGGAGAGTTTTCTCTCTCTTTTTTCTTTTTAGTTCTAGTCTAGGATTGGCTTTTCAACACGGTCTGTATCAGATTCCTTGCTCCCATCATCAATCCTCAAGGGTTCCTGGCGATCGATGCTTCGAGATAGCACCGCCCATGGCAACCCCCGGAACCCTGGCTATTGAGATTTCGAGATAATCCCATCCATGGTATTCCGTGGCCGAATCCAGACCCTGGCAATTGACATTTCGAGATAATGCCATCCATGGAATCTGAACCAGCAGAGTGCTTACATGCCCCCCGTAGGATATGTAAATATCCTAAGAGACAAGCACCGAGGAGATGATATTTTGTTACGCATCTTCGAGGGGATTTCCCGCCTCTCCGCGCTGGGAACTCGTCCAAATCAACTTGTGTTGATCGGCCATTCCTATTCTAGGTGTTCTTTTCAGATTTTTGCGACGCTTCTGCGTGATTCTGATTTTTATGCTTACTGAACCAGGCTGTGTGTGAGATTAGGGTGCTTAGGTTACTGAGTCCCGTAAACCAAAAATTAGTTAACGAGGCCGAATACTCCCTAAGCCTTAGACCTAATACTTCAGCTTTTCATTATCCTCAACCTCTTGAGGAGTGTCCAGATCTTAATGAGTACTAAGAGTCTATTCAAGAATGCCTAAGGTTTGCATTCTTACTAATCTCATTGTGCACTTTTCAGTTATTTTCTTGAATGAGGTCTAGAACTTAGGTTAATTCCTTAGTTCCTTACTAATGACTATCAACTTTTCTTATAATTTTGTGCTCCTTTTTCATTTGGTTTCTTTTCTCCTTCACAAAATTTTCCTTCTCCTCTTTTCCTCTTATTCTTTTTCGAAATTTTTTTTTTTTTTTTTTTTTTTTTTTTTTTTTAATTTTTATGGTATTTTTGGCATATGTGAATTTTTTTGCTTGAAACCTTTTCTTACAAGTTTTTGCACTTTCCTACCCCCCCATGCCTAAGATTTGCAATGTCCTCATTGTAACCTAGGGGGTCTCAGTTCAGGGTGAACTTCGAGTGCTGAAAGGTGTCAGAACAAGTTTCAGGTTTTCAAAGAGAATGACGGGCTGCCTCCCGTTAAGCGCTGAGTTTTACGCCATCGGCTGGGCGCAATAAGCTCAAGGGGAAAGGAGGATATGAGATGCCTCAGCCAAATCAGTAGAAGTTACATCAATGAACGGCTTGAGTCTTTGACATTCACGATGAAAGGTTCAGAATCGTGGCTGAGTGGACTGATTTCGATTGCTCCATTTCCAAAAACCTGTCGGACCAAATATGGTCCGACCCACTTAGATCTCAGTTTTCCTGGGAAGAGTTTGAGTCGGGCATCAAAGAGTAGGACCTTTTGACCAGGATGAAAGATCTTTCTCGAGATGTGTTTGTCGTGGAAGGCTTTAACCCGCTCCTTGTAGATTTGCGAGTTCTCGTACGCGTCTGTGCGTAATTCATCGATCTCGCTGATTTGGAGTTTTCTGTGGGTCCCAGCCTTGGAAAGATCTAGATTACAGTTCCGTACTGCCCAATAGGCTTTATGCTCCAGTTCGACGGGAAGGTGGCATGCCTTTCCGTACACCAATCTAAAGGGAGACATGCCCAATTGGGTCTTGTGGGCGGTCCTATAGGCCCACAATGCTTCCGGAAGTCGGGACGACCAGTCCTTCCTGTCAGGTCGAACAGTGACCTGTAGGATTTTCTTGATCTCCCGATTCGATAGCTCAGCGAGACCATTAGTTTGGGGGTGGTAAGGAGTAGAGATTCGGTGAGACACCCCGTATTTGGTCATCAGTGACCTAAACTGAGCATTTGTGAAATGGGTCCCCCCATCAGAGATTATTGCACGAGGAATCCCGAACCTTGAGAAAATGTGTTGATGAATGAATTTGAGAACGATTTTGTGATCACAGGTTCGGGTCGGTATGGCTTCGATCCATTTGGACACGTAGTCCACAGCCAACAGAATGTATTCGAAACCATCCGAAACAGGAAAGGGGCCCATAAAATCAATCCCCCAAACATCAAAGATTTCGCATACTAGAATCGGTTGCATAGGCATCATGTCGCGATGGCTCATGTTGCCCAAAGTCTGGCAACGACTGCATGCCTTGCAATGACTGTATGCGTCTTTGAACAGTGTGGGCCAGTAAAAGCCGCACTGGAGGACTTTTGATGCGGTTTTATGCCCGGCAAAATGGCCACCGCATGCCTGGTCATGGCAGAAAGAGAGGATATTGTTGACTTCCCCTTCCGGGATACATCTCCGGATGATCTGATCGGCACCTATGCGGAAGAGGTACGGGTCTTCCCAAATGTAATACTTGGCATCGGAGCGTAATTTGTCTTTCTTGGCCTTCGGCCAATCGGACGGGGTCTGATGAGATGCCAAGTAATTTACAATATTAGCAAACCATGGAAGGCTAGTACCAATAGTCAGCAGGTGCTCATCGGGAAAATGCTCAGTGATGGGTCCGGAAGGGTCTATCATTTCAGAAGGAAGACGGGACAAGTGATCAGCTACCACGTTTTGTTTTCCCGCTTTATCGCGAATCTCGAGGTCAAATTCTTGCAACAGCAAGATCCATCGGATCAATCGAGGTTTCGCGTCCTTCTTCGCAAGGAGATGCCTCACAGCCGTGTGATCCGAGTATATGATGACATGGGAACCCAGAAGGTATGATCTGAATTTCTCTAGGGCAAATACTACAGCTAGCAGCTCTTTCTCAGTAACTGTATAGTTACGCTGAGCCTCATCGAGTGTTTTGCTGGCGTAGTAAATGACCACAGGTTTCTTGTCATTTTTCTGCCCCAAAACCGCTCCTACAGCGAAGTCGGATGCATCACACATGATCTCAAAGGGTTGAGACCAATCAGGGGACTGTAGGATCGGGGCTTGGGTGACTCGGTCACGCAGGATTTCAAATGCTTGAGTGCATTCCCTGGAGATTTCGAAGGGAACATCCTTGGAGAGAAGAGTGGTCAGGGGGCGTGCGATTTTTGAAAAATCAGGGATAAATCGTCGATAAAAACCGACATGCCCTAAAAAGGATCGGATGTCCCTGATCGAGCTAGGCATAGGAAGGCGAGAAATCAGATTAACCTTAGCTCGATCCACTTGGATACCTTTCTCCGAAATTGAGTGTCCCAGGACAATTCCCTCAGGCACCATGAAATGGCTCTTTTCCCAGGAAAGAACCAAATTCACGTCGATGCACCGCCTGAGTATCTGGACCAAGTGTTGGAGGCAATCGTCGAATGATGCTCCGAAAACTGAAAAGTCATCCATGAAGACTTCCAGATAATCACCTACCATATCTGAGAATATGGCAAGCATGCATCGCTGAAAAGTAGCGGGTGCATTGCAAAGACCGAAAGGCATCCTTCGGAAAGCGTATGTTCCGAAGGGGCAGGTGAATGTGGTCTTTTCTTGGTCCTCAGGATGGATTGCCACCTGGTTATAACCGGAGTACCCGTCAAGAAAGCAGAAGAACCTATTTCCCGCTAGTTTTTCGAGAATTTGATCAATGAAGGGTAGTGGGAAATGATCCTTCTTCGTGGAGGAATTGAGTCGACGGTAATCTATACAGACTCTCCACGAGTTGGCTAATCGGGTAGGAATGATTTCTCCGGTCTCAGTCGTTATAGTGGTGAGTCCTGCCTTCTTAGGCACGACCTGAATTGGGCTCACCCAACGACTATCGGAGATCGGGTAGATGATCCCGGCATCTAACCACTTGATGATCTCCTTTTTCACGACCTCCTGCAGATTGGGGTTTAAGCGTCTCTGCATTTCACGAGAAGGTCGTGTGCCCTCTTCTGAATAGATATGATGAGTACAATAAGAGGGACTTATTCCAGTCAAATCATCGAGGGTCCATCCGATGGCTCTGCGATGTTGCTGGAGGACAACAATCAGACGGTATTCCTGTTCAGGATTGAGGTTGGAATTGATGATCACAGGAAGGGTCTGATTAGAACCCAAAAAGATGTATTTTAAATGAGCAGGAAGGGGTTTCAGTTCGAGGATGGGGTTTTCAGCAGCAGCGGGTGGTTCAGTATAGATGTGAGGTTCAAGGGTGGGAGTTACTGGGTTGTTCACATCCGGAATGGACTCCTCTATTTGCGGGTCAAGATCCTTCTGTGGTTGATGAGGAATACTCAAGTCATTCTGGAGGTGTGATTCATCAACCAAAGTCTTGATGTCACAAATTTGTTCGATGACGCCGCAATTAATTCCTTGTTGGGCCTTAAATATATCAATTTTCAGTGTTTGATCTCCAAACTTAAGCTCTATTTGGCCCTCCTCACAGCTGATGTTGGCTCTAGCAGTAGCCAAGAAAGGTCTCCCTAGAATGATTGGTGTATCCCTAGGGTTCTCAGGTGCATCCATGTCTAAGACTATAAAGTCCACTGGAAAATAGAAATCCCGCACTCTCACGATAACATCCTCGAGAATCCCTTTTGGTGACTTTATAGATCGATCTGCTAATTGTAATGTCACCTCAGTTGGTTTCAGCTCAGATTCTTCCAGATGGTCAAGTAAGGATGTGGGTATCAGATTTATAGATGCACCTAAGTCTAACAATGCTCTGTCAAATTGGGTACCACCTATCTTACAGGAGATCAGGGGAGTTCCAGGATCTTTTGCCTTGGGTGGGAGTCTACTAAGGATTACAGAGCTGGCTTGCTCTGACAGAACAATTGGGCTCCCTCCCTTGGTTCGCGGCTTACGCTGGGGTGTACATATATTCTTTAGAAATCGTGCGTAAGCTGGTACGTGGCGGATTGCATCCATCAAGGGGATGTTTATGTGGACCTGCTCAAAGAGCTTGACCAGGTCCTCCTCAGGGGCCACGGGTTTGGTGGTCTTCTTTCCCTTGGTCAGGGCCTCGGGAAACGGGATCTTGGTTGGTTCCTCTAGGATAGGTCCTGGTTGTGGGTCTGGAACAGCGGTACCTTGGATAACTATCCTAGGGTCATGATTATCAGGCTGGGAGTGGTTTGGATAACGCGGGTCCTGAGTTGTCTTACCACTACGTGTTGTTACAGAATTTAATCCGGCCTGATTTTGGTTTGGATTTGGTAGGAGGGGTGGCTGCTGCTGAAATCCCGTACGAGAAGTAGAGGCTTCCATCTCGTCTGGAGATGGGGCAGTAGGGGCCTGATAAATCCATTGAGCGTGGCCTAAATTTGGATTCATAACGCGCTTCTGGGTTGGCACGTTATTTGGGTTAGGAAGGGGTTGGGAAGGGAGTGTGCCTGGCTGGCGAGAATTTGCCAACTGGGCCAGCTGAGTTTTGACTTCAGTAAGCTCGTCCTTGTGCTGTTTTTGAATGGCCGCATTCGATTTTTGAATGTCAGCCAGAGTCTGAAGGATTAAGGACATTTGATCTTGATTTGGCCCTGATGGATAAGTAGGGTTGGGCCGAGGCTGAGGCGGCTGGTAGTGATGAGAGGGCTGTGGGCGGGACTGAAAAGGTGGTCTTTGGGTTTGAGAATTTCCCGCCCACTGAAAATTTGGATGGTTTCGCCATCCAGGGTTGTAGGTGTTGGAGAATGGGTCGTTCTGGATGGCGTTGAGGTCCTCGCAGGTCTGAGGAACCTCCTGAGAATCAGGGAAAGGTGGAATGGAGTTCCCCCGGCTGGTGAAGAAAGGATCAGATGATCTTCCAGTCCAGGAATCAGATGGGGACGGATATGGATCCATCCCAGGGGAGGATCGGTGTAGGATGTTTTGCACAGTCTCCTGTGTGGAAGGAGGTTGTGCAAAAGAGTTACGCGCAGAGGTGGCTCGCTGCAAGTGCTGAGTCAGCTCATCCACCTTCTTTTCAATAATTGAGACCTTGTCCAATCGACTGGCCATTAATTCCAGGTCGACTGATGCGGACAGGCCCTGCGTCTCATGTGCTCCCTTAAGATTCGTCGCTGCGCGGGTATTCGTCCTGTCGAATAATCCCATGGAGTCATTGTTGATGGAGTTCTCGCACATGTTTTCGAGAATCTCCCATACGGTGTCTTCATGCTGACCCATGATGTTTCCTCCGCAGGTTGCATTGACGAAAAGGCGGATGTCCTCACGGAGTCCCTGGTAAAAAGATTGGACTTGTTCCCATTTAGGAACTCCGTGATGGGGGCACTTCCTCATGAGATCCTGAAAACGATCCCATGCCTCATGGAGAGGTTCTCCTGATTGTTGAGTGAAGTGTGTAATCTGATGGCGCAAGGCGTTGGTCCGACCAACGGGAAAGAACTTTTTCAAAAACTCGGATTGAAGTTCTTCCCAAGTGTTGATCGGCCGGGTCTGAGTTTGATACCAATGGGCGGCCTTGTCCATAAGAGAAAAGGAGAACATCTTCATGAGAAGAATATCCCGATTTTGCGCATCTGATCCAAAAGTGTGGGCCAGATGCTTAAGCTGTTTGATGTGCTGGAAGGGATCTTCAGAATTAAGCCCATGGAATTTAGGTATAGCGTGAATCATGTTGGGCTTTAGTTCGGAATCAGGTCCTCCAATCGGGATTCTAACTCGAGGCTCAATTGCCACCGCAGCAGGATTGTAGTGGTCCCGCATCATAGGACGCTGTGGTGGGTGTACGAAGTTTTGGAAGAGGTCATTGAGTCGCTGGAGCTGGTGTTCCAGATTATTTTCTTCCTCAACTGGCTGAGCCATGATGGGGGAAGAAGAAGAACTTGGTTCTGAATCAGAAGAGAGAATAATGTGAGGGTGTTGCTGCACAAACACGGGTGTCGAGGCTTGGCCTTGACGAGAGTGAATTTCTAAAGGAGGTCTTAAGGGTGGTCTTAGAGACCTCCTTCCGTACATGCACAGTTGGGAGAGGTAAGTTTAGAAGGTGATGGACCCAATCAAGACACCCAAAAATGTGTTGGGTGACTATAGAGGTGCGGGGCAGATGGACCCCTTGATCAGAAAGATCGTCCACCTGAGAATTACCTGGGCAGCCAGAGAGGGAGAGTCCCGCGAAGACCCCTACACGGTAGAGCGTCCCCACGGGTTACAGGGTTTCCCCCACCCGACCTCTCTTGTCACTGCGGTTCCAGGTAGACCAGAATGGGGATCTTGACCTCTTAAGTCTACCAATTTTAAGATCAGGGTGCTTAAGGTTTCACTTGAACTTTAGTCTTTTTAGGTGCAAAGAGTGACCTAATTTAAGGTTGGTTAACCCAAGGGGTCAACTTTACCTATTGTTTTCTTTAAGAGCTTTTAGGTCCTGTCTTTTAGCGTTCAAGTGTTTAGAGAGAGCCAATTGTTTAGGATTTTTCTTGTATAGGTATTTTCAGACAAGGGCTTGGGCACACTTCATTTGGTTTTCTCAATTCTTGAGTTAAGTAGTGTGTCTCTAAATCCCTAGTGTTGGATCCTAGGTTGGCTCTACTTGGTCCAGTTAATTCTGGGTAATTAGGGCTCAAGCAAGAATGTGTTAGCCCTTAAATACCCTTGATAGTGTGCAGAAATAATGAGTTGAAAACATGCAACTTTTATGGTTACTAAATATGGAAGACAGGTTAGCCCTATATTGCTTGTTCTTTTCTTTTCTTTCTCTTTAGAGTGTAGGGGTTAATAGTGAGAGAAAAGATTTACCTGTCTTCGGAGTGGTTGTCGTGCGGTTGCTTGTCTTCTTGAGTTCCTGTAGCTGCACAAAAGAGAGGAGATTATTAAAAGATACAGGAATGTTTACCTCTAGAATAGCCGTTGCTCCCCGGCAACGGCGCCAAAATGATGGGACGTCGGTTTCCGTTGTTAATTCGTTGTAGTAAAGCCGGTTGTTACCAACGTTTCATAAAAATTTTTTACTCGGAAAAATAAAAGAGTTCCCGAGGTCGAACTCAGGGAGCAAGTTGTATTCTAGAGATATACAAGTTTTATTACAAAAATAAAGAGAGAGAGAGAGAGAGAGAGAGATGAAAATTTGGCTTCTTCTTCTTTTCTTCTTTCTTCCTCTTTGTCTTTGGTTCTTCCTGTTCTCCTTCTTCTTCTTCTTTCTTCAGATCTTCCCTGTTTCCTTTCTTTCTTTTTTTTCGTCAGATCGTCTTCTTCTTTTCTTGCTTCTTGCTTCTCTTCATTCCTTCTTCTTCTTTGTCTTCACCTGCCTTGACCTCTCTTTTTCTTCTTTGGCGATGGCCGTTGCTCTTCCTTCTTCTTCAGCGGGTCTTCTTCTTCTTCTTTGGCTGCTGACCTTCCGTCGTCTGCCCCGGTGCTGAGACGACTTAACAATGCCTTCGCTACAGTGCAGCAGCTCCTTCTTCTTCAGCGGGTCTGCTTCTTCTTCTTTGGCCTGCACACTTCAGAGCTCATTCGTCAAGAGGCAAAAACCTATGCTACCCCCCTCCCCCGCGTATCTCTCTCTCTGAAATCACTCTTCGGAAGCTCTCCCAGAGCGCTATCAGGTAATCGGGTTCGGGTCAGGCCCGGGTCCAGGCCCACCGGCGTGCGTGGTGGGCGAGGAGTGCAGGTCAGTCTAATCGGGTCGGGCCAGGTCCGCGGAGCGTGGTCACGGACGAGGCCGAGTCGGGTCGGGTCGGGTGAGAGGGACCTCACCCCGTGGTAACTGAGGCAAACAGATGGTGGCAGTTTTTCAATTTATGTGGGTGCGTGGCTTCAGAAGGTTCCGAGGTGGGACTATCCGCGCACCCGTTTCTCTCACGCCTGCAGCAGGGATGGTGCTCCCAATTGCATCGGCTGTTGAGGCGTACAGCTCCAATCGAGGGCCAGGGTGTGTGCGTGAGACTCTTCCGCGCTGGCCGTGGCTATTCAATCTGGGATATCTCGGCTTGGAGCAACCTCGAGCAGGCTTCGAGCTTCCTCGCCAATGGCGGTCAAGGCCTGGAACCTGAAACCAATGGCACGGCCTCTCGGCCAAATCAGACAGGCGGGGGACCTTCGCCGTGGCACGGCGAAGGTGGTCAGGGGGTCTGCAGGGGGCGAGATGGAGCTGTTAGGTCGTCCTAGGTCAGACTGTGAGCGAGGGAGTGGGTGTGTTCGGTGGGTCTGCAGAGGGTGTTTGGTGGGAAGTGGAGGGGCGGAAGAGGATCAGGGTGAGGAGGCGGAGGTTCTGCGGTGGTCGGCGAGCCGTGTGGGTCGCTGAGGTGATGGGAGCGGCTCGCCGGAGGGTGGTCGGAGGCGGAGAGGACGAGGGTGAACAGGGTCGGTAGAGGGCTTAATTGACTAAATCGAAAGCGGGGAAAGAAAGAGGAGGAGAAGGGGAGTAAGTCTAACTTAACTGCAGGGACGAAGGGGGAGGAACAGGGCGACAGTCGTATCGACTGTCGCCGGAGAAGATGATGCTCAGAGAGAGGGGCGGCGGCGAGCAGAGGGCTGGAGAGGCGCCAGCTGGGTGCGGCGTGGCGCGGGAAGAGCAGGGGAGGAGGTCTCTGCTGCTGGTAGTGCGGCAGAGCGACGAGGTGGAGGGGGAGGAAGTCGCCGGAGCTGGTGAGCGTCTGCCGGAGGAAGAAGAGAGGAAAATTGGGGGTTTTCTCCGTCAGATCCAGGCTGCCTTCGTCGGTGGAGCGGCGGGGGGTATTTATAGGGTTGAAGCAGGGAAGAAGGCGGAGGGAGACGACGTGTCTCCCTCGCCGGAGCATGGTCGGAATTCGAACCCATACCGTCCGTGCGTTCGCACGGCCGGTATGGGGGGCTACAGTGACCATGGGGGTGCTCCTGCGACGGCTGACGACGCAGGGCACCCCCGGTACACTTGCCAGGTCCTCCACCTCACCCTGCGCGGCGCCATGCTCCGCGCAAGGTCGCCGGAGCATGGTGCTGGCAGGGTTTTGCAGGAGGGACCTGTTTGCAAAGAACGAAGGAGAGTTAGGGGCCTAAATGCGAGGGTTCAAAAGTTGAGGGCCAAAGAGTAAATATATGAGGACCAAAGTGTAAATTCGGTCAAGGAGGTTTCTTCTTAGGCTCAAGTTTTTATACATGACTAATTAGGACCTAAGGAATCTGATGGTGAATTTTATTTTCATATTAAACCTTGTTTGACCGGTCAATTTGCGCAAAAACCCAAATTAAGTTATTAATTGGGCATGGTTCTCAATGTAGGTCAAAATGGGTTCTAAAGGCCAAATTGAAGGTTCTAAACCCTAGAGATTATTTTTCTATGAATTTTAGAGGGTTTATTCTATTTTTACTTTGCCTCGAACCTTGTGAATTGAAGTGGGTTGTTTTAGGGTTACAGATTATCATTTGGTTCCTTGGAAGTGCTGTAGCCCTTGCTAGATCATCTCATCCCACTTTTATTCTTATTAAGCTGTTTTGACCTATGTTTGGGCCCTGAATTACCCTGTATGCAGATTATACTGGTAAAATTGCACTTTTACCCCTTATGACTTGTTTTCTTCTCAAACTCAGAATTCTCTGAGTTAAGCTTTTCCTTGAGATATGTAGGAGCTTTTATCCTTTGTATTGGGTCAAAATGAGCTAGTTATGGCTCATGATGAGGTTCTCATCAATATCCCTCGCCAACATCCTCAGAGGAACTAATCAATTTTTCGGAAGTCATGCCAATCTATGATACAGAAACTGAGGAGTTGGATGAGTGGGGTTTCATTTGGGTCTGCCCTACTAGCTTAGAACCTAAGCCTGTACCAAATAGGGACACCTTTTTAAGCTCAGAATTAACATTTAGGCTAGACCCCAGTCAGGCTGCTGAATCTACAACATATGATTTATTCTATGGTGGAACTCATGATCTTGAATCTCATTGAGATTTTGATTTTCGCAAACTCTCCAACGATTTCGAATCTGACCATAACATCGGAGAAAATCTGCTTCCTGATTATAACAAGAAAATTCTCTTTGAAGCCACCTGCTCCACATATACAGAATCAATCAAAACCCGTTCTCTACCCTAACTCGCAATTGGACACAATTTCTATTCTGATTCACCTCCCACTGAGCCATTTGCAGATGATTCAACTCCATATCTATACCAGGTATTGGGTATTAATCAGACCGAAAAACAGGAGCCATCATTCTTTGATCACCCATGTAGGGTTTCCACACCACACATTGATTATTTTTTGGATCCCTACTCTGACCAGGCTGATTCGACTCTGCCTAAACCCGAGTTTTCACTTCCATATCCATCTGAATCACATTGCTTATGGTGGGTTCCGCATCTGTTGATTTACATCTATCAGCCCACCAGACTTATTGGGTTTGAGCTGCATCATTAGCCCACTGATCTTAACAAGCACCTGGTTGGGCCAACTAGGCTCTTAATCAAGGTGCTTGTTTTACAAAATTCTACTGATTTGACCACTCCCTCTCCACCCCATTTTCCGCTTGGCTGAAGGCATTGAATTTAGTGCTTAACAGGAGGCAACCTGTCATTCCAAAAAATAGAGACCCATCTGATTATTAGTCTGTACTCCACGTCCATTGCACCTTGAGTTCAGCCTTAGACAGTTGATCCCACCACTGGTACATGTACCAGAGCTTGAAATTGTCCGCATCAGTCATTTCCGACTCATTCACCCACCTGATGTATCCTGTTCTAAGTCCCTGACCTCAACACTATTTCACACCCTCCGTTTACAATGAGGACATTGCAAAACTTAGGCATGGGGGGGTGATAAAGTGCATACATACAGAACCAAGAAAAAGTTAGAAGGATTCTCACACAAAAAAATTCACATATGTCAAAAACACAAAAAAAAAATTTGAAAAATGGAGGGAGGAAATTTTGTGAGCCACATAATTATAAGGAGAAAAAGAGCAAAAATGATAAAAAGGAGCACAAAATGAAAAAGAAAAAGAGGTAGTCATTAGTAAGAGATTAAGGGATTAACTGAAGTTCGAGATCAGATTAAGAAAAGAGAAAAAGAGAAAAGTGCTAAGGAGACATAACAAGAGATTAGCAGGAACGCTGGTCTTAGGCCTCTTGGGCTAGATTCTTTAGCTTAAAAATTCACGTATCCACTAAAATCTGGACAATCCTCAAGAGGTTGGGGAAAATGCGAAGCTTAAGTATTAGGTTTAAGGCTTAGGAAGTATTCGGCCTCGTTGATTGACCTTCGGTTTGCGGGATTCGGTAACCTAAGCACCCCAAATTCACACATAGTCTGGTTCAGTATGCATAAATATCCAAATCACGCAAAAGCGTTTAATGTTCTAAAAAAGTCACCTAAATTAGGAGCGTCCGATTAACACAAGTTGATTTAGACGAGTTCCCGACGTGGAGAGGCAGGAAATTCCCCTCGAAGATGCGTAACATATCATCTCCTCGGTGCTTGTCTCTTAGGATATTTAAATATCCTACTGGGGGCATGTAAGCACTCTGCTAGTTCAGATACCATGGGCGGCATTATAACGAAATGTCGATAACCAGGGTCTGAATTCGGCCATGGAACGCCATGGGCGGGATTATCTTGAAATCTCGATAGCCGGGGACCCTTGAGGATTGATGATGGTAATAAGGAATCCGATACAGACCGTGTTGAGAAGCTAATCCAAAGCTAGAAATGAAAATAAAAGAGAGAGAAGGCTCTCCAAACAAATAAATCTTCTGTCTCTCTCTTACAAAAATGCACTGCAAATTGCACCTAGGCTAAAAACGTCTCAAGCACGGGTGCTTTAACCATGGAGTCCAACAAACCCTACGTTAGTTTCTGTGGGCCTTAAAAACCTTTGCGGAGGATTGAGGCTAAAGTGGGTCAGGGCCGGATTTTGGTTGGTAGTTGAATTCCTCTAGAACTATTATTAGCATTCTGACCTAATCACAAAAGAAAAAGAGAAGCACTTATCATAATTGTTGACAGACACACAGGGTCTAGAACGGAAGTTAAAACCTTGAAATTTTGCTAAGGGACTAGCAAAAGCTAGGCATGGGGGTATGATGAGAGCATCATCATGAGACATAACTAGCCCATTTTAACCTAATAAAGAGAATAAAAGCTCCTACATGACTTAGAAGAGGGCTTAATTGGAGGAATAAGTGTTCTAAGAAGAAAACATGAAATAAAGGTCAAAATTGCAATTTTACCATTTCAGTACATAAATGGAATTTCTCAAAGACAAAACATAGGTCAAATGGTCTAAATGAGATAAAAAGTGGGTTGATTCAATCAGAAATGGGTTCATGTGTAATCCAGGAATTAAATGACAAGTAGTAACCCTAAAACAGACCCGCTTAATTCTACAAGGTTCTGATCAGGATAAAAATCAAGTAAAACCTCTAAAAATCATAAAAAAATATCCCCTAGGGTTTAGAACATTCAATTTGACCTTTGGAACCTAGTTTGACCTAGATTAGGGTCCTAGCTCATCAATTGACCTAATTAAGGTTTTTACGCAAAATGTCCAGTCAAACGTGGTCAAACCTAAAATCTAACTTCACCATTGGATTCCTTAGGTCGAAATTAGGTTTGTACCAAAATTTGGACCTAAGGGGAGGTCATCTTGGCCTACTTTGCAATTTAGTGCACCCAATCACATTTTGGTCCCTATCTTTTGAAATCCATCACATAAACCCCCCTAGCTTCATCTCCAATCTTACAATCAGGTCCCTCTGCCATTATTGGGGAGAGAATGCTTCTCCGACGAGGAAGACAGGGAGGATACTCTCAGATCCCTCAGAGATCCCCTCCTAGAATTGGAAGGGAGATTCTTTGAGGAATCTCCTTCCATCTGAGCCCGATCACAACCCCTGAATTGCACCCAATCTCTCGTGCGAACACATGAGAGATTTGGGTATCTAACCACCTTCCATCTCCGGTGAGACATCGGTGGCAGAAGATGTGCGCTCCACGCACCAGAAGCACGGCCAGCACCTATAAATAAAACCCCAACTCCGATCGAACCTCCTCAGCTCGACTTGGTCAGGATTCCACCTCAAATTCATCTCCTTCTTCTCCCGCCAAGGGGTCCAGTGAGCTCCGGCGAGCCCCCCTCCTCTTCCTCTTTGTTCTGCCACAAAACCAGTGGTAGAGTTGTCTTCCTCATCCCCCTCCGCATCGCGCCACACCCACGCGAGCTGCCCTAGCCCCGTCGTCGTCGCCGTCTTCCTCCACTGGGCACTTTCTTCTCCGGTGACAGCAGGTACTGCCAGCCGCCTTCTCGACCCCTTCATCCCTTTAGTTAGGTTAGAACTATTCTTCTCTATCCCCTCTTTCATCTCCCTCATTTTATTTCATCAAACATCCCTCGACCACCGTGTTCACCACCACCTTCCTCATCTTCGGCCACCCTCCGGCGAGACGCTCCCGTCGCTCCGCAGCCCCACACGCCTCGCCGACCATCGCATAACCTCCGCCTCACCTCACTGAGCACCCTCCACTCATCCACAGTCCTGCTACACCACCACAACAACCCCCCGAACTCACCCATCCATCCGGCCACTGGGCGACCTAGGCACGCACGCCTAGGCCACCCTACGGCCTGCCACCTAGTGCTTCACCTTCGCCGTGACACGGTGAAGGTCCCCCGGTGATCTGATTAAGCCGAGAGGCTCTTTTCGTGTCTGACAGGTTTCACTCCCCGGCCACCATTGACGACAACTTGAAGAAGCTCCACGCTTGCTCCAGGCCACAGGATTGCAGGGCTCCAGGTGCAGCTATCTCGGGGAGGTATTGCGAAGACTTCTGCTCCAGCAAGAGGTGTTTCAAAGTCCGCAGTAGTGGCAATTGAAGGATGGACTCCTACGGGCACGCGCGAGAGAAGGTAGTGAGCATTAGACCCACATCGTTAACTTACAATGTGCTAGAGTGACTTATATTGTTTCTGTGATATGGGCTCGTTGCCTCCGAATGCACTTGGGGTGAGGTCCCTCACCTATCTTCACTGCCTCATCCATGATTTCACCACACGGATCTTGCAACCCGACCCGACACTGCCTTGAGCACTCGTGCACCACCCTCACGCTGGTGCGCCTGGTCCCGGGTGTAAGATCCGACCCGTTTACCTGGCTCTGGGAGAGCGTGTTGAAGAGTGTGGTTTACATAGAGAGAGAGAGACGCGCGGGTGTGGGTACAGGGATAGGTTTTGCTTTGCTATGGTTTGTGCAGGGAAGGAAGGAAGAAGGAAGAAGTGAAGCCAACACTTAGCTACTGCTAGCAAGGGAAATGAAGAAGTAAGGAAGCCATTGCAGAGGAAAAAGAGAAGGAAGAGGCGAAGGAAAAAGAGTAGAAGAGTTGAAGAAGAAAGAAGAAATAGAGAAAGGTGAAGACAAGTAGAAGAAGAAGAGGAATTGAAGCAAAGGAAGCAGAGCCAAGGAAGAAGAAGAAGACCCGTAAGGAGAAAGATACTGCAGGAGAAGAAAGAAGCAAGGCAGAAGAAAATAAGAAGAAAAGAAGCAAGGCACTGCAGAGAAGAAATAAGAAGAATAAGAGAAGGGAAACATATTTTTAAGACGTCTGATCCCATTATCAGACGTCCAATTTCTTCTTTTTGCCACATTTACTTTTCAAACTCATGCATTTATATTTGAATTAAGTAATTAAAGTGTTCAATTACATTCTTGAGATTAGTAATAAATTCCAATTGCTCCCTGTGTTCGACCTCGGATACTTAGGTTTTCGAGTAATAAAACTTTTATTTGTTGACAACGCTTGATCACTTATAGTACAATGTAATTAACTGTTAAAACATGATTGAGAACATGTCAACATGTTGTGCCTCTTAATGATTGATTGTTATGTGTGTGCGTGCACAACCAATGGTTTTCAAGCAAGATTAGTTTTGGATGCAGTGAATTTTAGGGTTTAAATCTTGCTTAGTAGCTTTTAGGATTCAACATTAGGTGTATTAAATCAAGTTCAGTTGGCACACCATGTTTTGAAAGCACAGGTGAAGATGTTTTCCTTTAAAGCTTGAAAGAATGTGGAGTGCCTAGTAAATCCCTAAAAGTTGAACCTATGTGGCAGCTACTTGATGAGTTGTTTTTAGTTGAAGTGGTGCGGTCTAAATAACTCAAACAATTAGCCTAATGCACCACTTAATTAGGCATACAAATGATTACCTAATCTGATTTCTACTCAATTATGTGTTGGTGAGTGTACGACTCCCAAAGATTGGGTTATCGGTTGAGTATGAAGAATCAGAAGAGGTTGTGTACCTCTGTAAGATTTTTCTTTATTTTTTCTTTATATGCGGAGGGTGAGGCGGGTGGAGGTGAAAAACAAATAATCAAAACTTCCTTTACAGTTTATGCAAGCTCCTAGGTTAATTAGTGTTTGTGTTATTAGGTGATGGAATGAAATCTAGTGGGTGGGGAGGTGAGGGTAAACTTACAAACCCTTCAACCGCACTTTACTCCAATCTAACGCTTTTGCCTGTCTCGAGAAAGTACCTGCAATCACAATAAGACAGGAGAGAAGTGAGGTAAAAGATAAGTAAGGCAGGAAAACACGAACAATCAAAGAGCGTCACCTCCCCGGCAATGGCACCAAAATGTTGGAGTGGAATATCTACAGAAATGGAGTTGAGTTTCGAAAAACCCGTCGTTGTAGTTAGATTTGCAAGAAAAACCGTCAACAAATAAATTTTATCGAAACTCGAAAAGTATTCCAGGTCAAACACAGGGAGGCAGACGTTTGATTAAAAATCGTGTTTGTTTTATTGTCACAAAGCATATTAACTGGTCTAATTGAATCTAAACTAGCTATCTACTTAAAGAATAAATAATAGAAGAAAGAGAGAATATTACAAATAAAGAGAAAAGAGAGACAAAATAAACATGGATTTCATTACCATAGAGCAATGTTCATTCCAACTACTTGCTACAACTACTTGCTACACTAGAAAGTAGGAAATCTACACTAGAAACCAGTAAAAGAAGGTGGAGGGAAGTTATCCTTCTCGATGGCTACTTAGGGGACGAGCCGCAACGACGGAGTGCCTGGACAAAGGAGGTAAGATGAGGGAGGAAGGAGAATGATGAAGGACGATGGAGAATGGGGAAAGACGGCATCGTAGTAGGATCTGCTTCCCGAATGGTGGTGAGAGGACCACCGTAGAATGTTGCACGAATGGAGTGAGAAGGTGGAAAAATTGTATTTTTAACTCTAATGGAGCATCCTAGGTTTGGGACAAGCTCTTAGAGCTTTGGAGGGGGTGAGAGAAGCGAGGAAGGGATGATGAAAGTGTGGGGGTCATAGGGCTATTTATAGGTGAAGTTTGATTGAGCAAATAGGTCATTTTAGCATAAAACATTAAATGCAGGGTCTCTAGTGATGGATATAAGTGTCACTAAAGACCCCAAGTTGCTGAAGAATGTGCATGCATGCCCCTGCCCTTTCATTTTCATGCATTAAACGTTTCTCCAAGTACATGCATGCTCAGTCATTCGATCACGAGATCGGATGGCTTAAAATCCGTCTTGCGCGCGCCTTGATAGCGCCTCATTGAGCACCCACGTCAGATCGGGCGCTCAAACACGCATCATCGTGCACATGCGCAGTCCACACAATCTTGTGATTCCATGTCGCGCATCTCCTGCTCGCATGATCTCCATCTGATGGCTGATTTGAGCCACTCTCGCGCCTGTGCCTTGATTTGAGGCACGTGGGGGATCGAACGCGCATCGTGGGGTTGCATGTGGAGGCATTCTCCACTGCACTATCTCCCCAGATTGGCGTGGAGATGATTCAGCTAATGTACCCTCTCAGCCGTTGGATCAAGATCCAACGGTTGAGATCTTGCCTCGCCCACGCCTTCAGAGGTTGAGAAGAGATGCTGTGGTCGGTTTAGGCGGCTATGATGGTGCCACATGGCACCATCATGGCCTTCCATCTTCTGTGAGTTGTAGATGGTGCTACGAATGCTGGATTGGATCGATTTTCACATCACTGGGCTACTGTTGTCGATTCGAATCCATCCATGTGGTCGGATTTGTCATTTGATATACGGATTTACACCATCCTGGCCCCTTGACCTCTGATCTGTCTTGGACTGCATTTGATGTTACAGAAGTCTGACCGGGGCAATCTAGGAGTTGTTGAACTCCGATCGTCACCCTGATCAAATCTGTAGGTTGGATCTTCAATCCAGGGCATCAATTAAATGTTGCCCTGTTACCTGACCACAAAAAGAGAAAACTAACCTAAACTTTATACAACCTAACCTAAATGAAAGATGATGCATGTTATGCAATATTTATAACATGTGATGCAACTCTATGTTTAAGAATGCACAAAAATAGACGGTTTATATGATATAAGCATGTTTACATCAGTTGCATTTAGGGATAATTAGGTTAGGCATGCATTGCAATTTTTATTGTCTTTTTAATGTATTTTTATGGTGTTTTTAATGTGTTTTTATGAGTGTTAGGGATAAACAGATTGACAGATCTGTAAAATCCTAAAACTAAGGAAGGTAGCTGGTGAAGGAGAAGCTCAATCCAGCTGGGACTCAACTTAATCCAGCTCGCCATAGTTGGAAGCCAGCTCACTTGAAGTAGGGCTAGCTCATCCTAGCTCCATTTAGCTCACCTTAGCTGAATGGCAGCTCAAGAGAGCTCATCTCAGCTCACCTTAGCTCAAGTCAGCTCAGATCCAGCTCAACTTAGCTGAGTCTAGCTCATCTTCGCTCCTACTAGTTCACTGGAAGCTCTAGCTAGCTCAGCTAAGTTGACTGGAGTTCACCTCAGCTCAGCACCAGCCGCATATAGCTCCACTCAACTCCAACCAGCTAAAGATGACTTCATCATAGCTCAAGAAGCACAAGTTCTGCTCCCGAGGACTCAGCTTAGCTCAATTTAGTTGAGCTAAGCTACTTTAGTGATGTAAACATATTTATTGAGGGTAAAATGCCTATTCATGCATGTTCCTAAGCTTAGATTTGCATTTCAAGTTATAAATATTGCATAGCGTGCATCATTCTGCATTTAGAGTAGTTGTATATAATTTTGGTTAATTCCATCCCCTTTGTGGTCAGGAGAGAAGAATATTTATTTCGAAGCCTCGAATTGACGATCCGACCATATGAATCTGATCAAGATGACGATCAGAGTCCAAAGCCTCTGAAATCGCCTCGATCGAAGTCCCGTAGCACCATATGCAGTCTGAGGAAGATCAACGACTAAGGGACTAGGTGACATAATTTGGAGCTTCAAATGACAAATCCAACCATTCAGATGAATTCGGGTCGACGATCACAGCCTAAAGGCATGAAAATCGACTCCATCCGACCTTTGTAGCAGCCCTACAAAAAAAGAAGATGGACAGCCTAGATTGCACCATGTGGCACAGCCCAGGCTACCCATGCGCACGGACCTGCCACCGCACGCGCACAGTAGTGTAGGAGCGCTCATGCACGCGGAGGCATGCATGTGCACAGTGCAGCACCAGCGCATGAGCATGCACGAGTGTGACACGGTGAGCGGAGCAGGTGCTACGAGCGGAGCGTGTGCTACGCAGCGGTAGCGTGGGCACATGCTCGGTTGGCACCAGCCTACAGCAACACTTATAGCCATCTCTAATTATTCGCACACTAGCAAAGTCAGCTGTGGGCGTGAGTGGGCATGAGCTGCCTACAGTGACGCTTCCAGCAATGATCTGAAGATCACTAATGGTCCCATACTTATTTTTGCCTCTTCTCCACTATAAAAGGACCTACACCCCCTCCCTTCCAAGCCATCTCTACCTACTCTACTCCCACCTACTCCCAAGCTCTAGCAAGCCTACCAACGCTCTGTTAGAGCTTGCTTTGAAGCTCCCAAGGCACCTATTAGTATAGTGAACCTCTACCTCACCAAATATTCATCCCTCTTCCCATCCCCATTTGTAGGTCACCTTGGAGCCGTACTCCCACCTCTATTCTGGTAGCAAATCATCTTCAGCTTCTCACCGCCATTCCGGAACCACGACAAAGCTTTCCTCTACCCGACATCCTTCTGCATCTCACCTCCATCGTCTCGCTCGTCACCTCCTTCGTTCGAGCTTCCACCAGGGGCTGTCGTCTCGCCGAACAGCGGATTCGAGAGATTTCCTCTCACCCCACTCTCTTTTTATGCTTTCGTAGTTTATTGTAATCAACATTGGATTGATATATATATCATATTTGTTCCATTTCTATCTTGTGATTCATTCTGCTTGTCTTCTTCTCAAAAATACAAAAAAAAATAACAAAATTATGAAATACCAAAAACAAACAAATCAAAGCGTGATTTTCAATTAAAGTAAACGTTGCCTCCCTGTGTTCGACCTGAGACTCCCTTGGAGTTTCGATATAAATTTTATTTGACCACACATTTTGCAACTACGACGACAGGTTACATGTATCCTTGATTTCAAACTAGCGAAACACGTGAGATCATTTTGGCGCCGTTGCTAGGGAGGCAACGGAATTTACTTTATTGTTTTCTGTGCTTCTTTCTATTTACATAACACTAATCCTGCTTATCTCTGATCTATTATTTTGCAAGTACCCAAGCATGGAGATCCAAGTGCGGTAGACCGGAGTAAAGTGCGGGTAGAGTGTTTTGTAAGTGTCCCCCACACCACCCCCATTTTAGTTTCCATTCCATAACTAATAACTCATACCCAAATCAACTTAGGTGCTTTTCATAAACCATAGGATAGATTTGATTATTTGTTTGCCCCTCCACTCACCTCACCATCCACATAAATAAAAAACATAAAAAAAGTGTTATCTGATTGTGGGATTTTCTAAAAGAGACACACCTTAACAGCCACAACTCTCGACTTAAGGCGCACCACTCCACTTTGATTCTACCACTTAACCGAGATCTAACCTGTGGATCTGGGACACTTCAACTCAAACACATAAGTGACTAGAAATCTTATTAGGCTAAGACATTTTGTGCCTTAATCTGTAGTGCGAATAGGCCAACTGATTGATTTGTTTGGGCTGCACCACTCAAATTAAAAGCGTTTAATCAGTAGCTTACCAGTTAGGGTTGATTCTTAGGGTTGAACCAGGCACTCCACTCTATTTTTTATTTTTAAAGGAACATTTCATCACCTGTGTTTTCAAAACTTGTAGTGTTCTACTAAACCTTGATTGAACAAACCTAAGAATTAAACCCTAAATGCTACTAAACAAGGTTAAACCCTAAAAGTCACATCATGAAATAAACTTGTTTGCAAACCCTGGTTGCGCACGCACACAGATTTTAACTGATCATTAAGGCACAACCCATTTAAAGGCCCCATCACATTCCAAGAGCACAATCATCCCAAGCTTAATTAAAATTGAGTAGATGTTGGCCTTAAGGATTGATTCGCTCTTCAAGGCTCAGACTGAGATTTTTTTTTCGATTAATCTGCTTCTACTAGTCCATCTAATGTCTAGCTAGGGGAGTAGCATCAAACGAACGCAGCTGGGGGGTACACTAGGAACCGAAGGCGCAAGCCAAAGGAAGAACCTTCTCCCTAGTCCCTCCTTCTAAATGGTTGGATTGACCGGATAAAAGTAGACCAAATCATTTATAATCTCAAGATGGGTCTTGGGAGTCTGTAGGTCTTTAGGCTAACCCACCTAAGGATAGGGCTGATTGCTTGTACTGTAGGGCTTCTTTCTCTTCTGATTTCCCTCCTTACTTCACCATGTACCCTTTCACATCTTTTACACATTTCCAATCCCATCCTCTTACCACCACTTATCCCCAAGATGATTACTATTCCGACTTGACTTGTAATTACCCATCCACTAGTCGGCATGACTTTGATTGGGGATACAAATCCGGACCTCAATGTCCAGGACCTAAACCTGGAAAACAAGACTATGATTACTATCCTTCCAAAACCTACAATTATTATGGATCTCTATCCTTTGATGACAAAACCAACCCAATCTACAATCAGGAAGGATATGCTGATTATAACACCTACCTTCCACAATATTCCATTGAAAATAGGTCATCACCATTCTTTGAACAACCTGAGACGACCTACTATCTGGGAGGAACCCGAGAACCTCGACATCTTAACTCCCCTAGATTTAACCCAAAACCACCCAAATCTGAATCGAACCAGTCAGTTCAGGTAAACCAGATCTAGGATAGGGTGTTGGCTAATTTGCAAAACACTATACAATCTTTAGAAGCTCATCCAACACCATGCACTGAAGCATTGGAGCATATGATCAAAATGATTGATGAACTTAATAGTTCTCTATTGGATTTGGTCCAAAGTGTTAGGGATAGGGACTTGGGTGAGTTTCTTCTTAGGAGATTATCGAGGTTGAAGATGAAATTTGTGGTTGCCCTAGTCAAATCTTGGGATGATTCTCAAGATGAACCCCCTTCACGAGAGCAAATGCCTAAACCTGCTGAGGCGCCTATCGGGGGGATACATATTCTGAGATTGGATAGGACTATATTGGTCTAGAGCAACCATTTGAGGATGAACCGATTAACTCACCTGAGATCCCCAAGTCAGGAAAGGAAGAAAATTATGTCTCCTTGGATCATGAAATGATTTATGATTTTGAGACATATATAATTAAGGATCATCAATTCTTTGACTCTGGGGGTGAAGAATCTTTAGGTGAAGTCTCACTTCAACATAATGAAAATGATTTTAGTGAGAGAAACAAGCATGAGGAATCTGATGAACCATTTGATAGCTCATTGATTGAAGATTTGGATTTGGTTGGGGTTAACTTGGAGGATCCGAATCTTGATGATTCAATTAGTGACACCAGTCCTCATCTACACCCCGAAGAGCTAACTTCTAAGATTATTTCTGATTGCACAGCAATCATAGGTCTTAATTGACCTAGATTAGGCTAGAACATAGCATAAGTTAGGGAAATTCATGTACGCATAAGCATTATCTGCATCTTTACCGCTTTACTTTAGCTATGCATAAAATAATGTTATAATGTGCTAATTAAGTATATTATGTCGATTGCAGGCAATAAGCAGATCTGGAGCTGGATTTGGAGTAGGATCTGAAGCTGGATATGAAATAACGGGAGTTGTAGCAGAGCTGGAGCAGAAGGCCTAGTTTAGATGTAGGAATAATAATGTAAGGGGGTTAAAGGTTTTCTATTCTATTAAGTGGAAATAAAGTAGTAAAATGTGAAGAGCTTAGGTCCATCTTAGCCCTGGGATAGCTTAGAGACTTCCCCAAGCCTTAGCCACCCTTAGATTAGGTCACAACACCCTAGGAAGCCCTAAAACCCTAGTTCCAACCCTTATCTGGACGTCCAGATAAGTTTTAGGATGTCCATGGCCCTTATCCAACTCCTGCACACTTCAAACCCACTTTTGCAGTGTTATTGGACGTCCAGACACTTTGTTAGATGTCCAATTTCTACAGAATACCCAAAATAGAACCCGAAATCCTTCCTGACTCTGATTAGATGTCCAGACACCAAGTCTAGACTTCTGATTTTTGAGTATAAGATGTCTGACACTATTATTAGACATCTGATACTGCTCCCCAATTCCTATTTTGAGATTTAAGCCTTGATCTTGGATCTCTACGTCCCTAAACCCAATTCCAACCCCATAAAAACCTAAATTAAGGTGCCCTAACCCTAGTACATCACCTCTAGACCTCCCTAAGGACCTAATTAGGTCCTCACTAAACCTAATTGACTTGTATCATAGTCAATTCCATCAGCCTATTCAATCGGACTCATTGAGTCCAATTGAGCCCTGATCTCAGCACACACTATCCAATTGGACTCAGTTAGAGTCCAATTGACCTAGACCTAAATTAATTGAGTTATTTTATTCTCAATTAAGTTTTCACACACCCAATTAAACTTGTATTAAGTTTAATTGCACTTTACCTTAGTGAATTAGGGTTTATAACCCTAATTTGAGACATACCTTGACCTAAACCCACTAGAACCTAAGCTAATCAACCTAGCCACCTAAGTTTCGACCCACACACACCATCCACATGAAAATACCAAGCCTAGAGTTCTCTAGAACTATCTACCATGTGTGGTTGCCTTGGTTGCCAAAAATAGCAACCAAGAGCCATTCAATTTTTAGATCCACATTTGGTGGATCTAAAAACCACCATCCACCCTCTCTCTCTCACTCTCCCATGATTTCCCACCATAGGCCTCTCTAGAGAATTCCATAATTCCCTAGAGAGCTTCCCTTAGGTCTATAAAAAGACCCAATGGGTGGCCATTTGCACCCATTCACTTCCTTGGCATTCATTCCACTTAGGCTAGCCACTTCCATCTCCACTCCACCTCCATGAGTAAAGCACCACCATGGAGGCCACCATCTCCATGCCAGGAAGCTGGATCAGCTCCCCAACCTCTCTCCAAGGGCCGACCTAAGCTCCATTGGCCGCCCCTCCTTCTCTCACCCACTCAAAGGCCATCGGAGACCACCTCCGAATGCCCTTCCTTTTGCTAGATTAGTAGCATAGCTTTTCGTATATTTACTGCTTTTATTTAATGCTTAGTACTATAGTCTTACTTCTCCCCCAATGATGCATGCGAAATCCCCCCATCGATTCTTGTATGCAATCGTTTTCTGGTAGTTAGGTTTAATTTTTAAGCATTCATGTATAAGCCTTCCTCTAGATTTCCTTGTGCAACAACTCTCCAATGATGAATGAAATTGCATTATATATATATATATATTTGTCTATATATGTTTGAAATCACCATGAGCTTAATAATTGTCATTCTTTTTGTTTGATTCAAGTTGCCTGTTTCCAATTCCTAATATTCTTGCAACTAAGCATGTCATACCAAAATACGTAATAATCACGAATCGGCATATGATTCTAAACAAAGTAGAGTAAGATTGATTTCAAAAGTAAAAGTAATGCCTCCCAGAGACGAATGACTGGGACTCAAAGTCTCATTATTTTTATAAAACAATATCTTTGTTGGATCGTATTTTGCGACTATACTACGATGCATTCCTTTTCTATCAAAAACGCGATCTACGATTTTTCCCCAACAATTACACCCAAGTCAATCCTAATTTTGCTACAATTGTTGAACTTGGGCACTTTAGATGGCGTATGCAAAGATTTGGAGGTCCTAGAGCTTGAGCACTTGATTTTAGAAGATAGGAATTTGGCAATAAAAATCTGGGTGGCTAATTCCAAGGGAACTACGATTTTGGATATAAGGGTACCTATTGACTTGAAACCACCTATCTCCTATACGGATCCTTATGATATCTTTCACGTGCGACCCAAGCCTAGAATAACTAATTATTTTTCTGAGCTGAATTTTAAGTGGACATCTGATAGTAGTGAACCAGATGTACCTATATTCCGCCAATTTGGTCTTGGGTGGCACACCACAAAATCATAGGCCCGACCATGCAAGCTTAACAACCTTCGATTTTAGGTGATTTTCATCTAGAACCTTAGAACCACTCGACCCTGGGGCATGGGTCTACACCATATTCTGGTCCACGTCTGTGGACATCTTCTGCTGACGAGTTTGAGGATCAATCTTTCTATTTTGATTCTGACCCGCACTTATGAATTCTCAATTTCTTCTTCGTATGTATATTATGCCTAACTGAAGGCATTAAACTTAGCATTTGTGTATACTTTCTTCTCTCTGCAGAGTTGACTGGGTTGTCATGAAATTCAGGTGATATTCTGTTTACTCTGCCCTTTTCATGTCTTTGTTTTTACAATGAGGACAGTGCATCATTTAGGCATGGGGTGGTGGATAATCAATTCCTGAAATCATTTTGTTAACTCCGTAGAATCTTTTCTAGTTTCTTATAAAAGAAAAAAAAATTAAAAATTTGAAAAAGATAAAAAAAGAATGAAATTAAGAAAAGAGAACTTAGGCATTTGGAAGTTATTAATTTTAGGAAATGATACGAGATGACTTAAACACTTAGACTCTTTAGGTCTTCGGGCTTAATTAGCCCGGGTGTCTACTCGAATGTGGACTTAGTCTCAAGTCCTTGCCAATTAAAATTCATTTTAAGTTGGTAAATAAATTGGGATGATAAGTATGCGACTTATCAACCTGCCCTCTGATTTTGGGGGACTATAAGCCTAAGCATCTACACATTTTTTTTGTACTGACTCATTTTTGGCAGTTTCATCAAAAATTTGGTAGCTAATGAGCTATCTAGCATGGTATGGCTGGCAAGTTGTTGATGGTAATAGCTCATCGGCAGGTTGTTTTAGAACCCAGTCACAGGACTATTTTCATTGTACTACCTTTAGGTAAATCTTAGATCAGGGAAGCCACCTACTTAAAAAAAAAAGACAAAAAAAAGAAAAAGGAGAAAATAAAAAAATAAAAAAAACCACACTTCACCGCACAAGTATGGCTGGCAAGTTGCCATGGGTAACAGCCCATTGGCCGGTTGTCCAGAACCTAGCTTAGAAAAATATGCACAATAATTCCCAAAACACTTAGGGAAGAAGCGAGGAAGTAGAATAAACTGGGGAGATATACACTGGGTTCGCTCTTATGTTGACCCCATAAATAAAAGTAGGGAAAAAGCTACCAATCGAAAAGATAAACCTTTAGGCAAGGTCACCTAAGGTTATGGAAACCCAAAGTTCGTTTCAACGGTCGCCAAGTGAGTCTTTCACTATTTTCACAAGATGCTTAGCACTTAGAGTCCTTTTCGAGTCTTGACCGGGTTGGGTAGCCGTAAAAAGTTATCTTGGAACTCTCAAACTCCAAAAGTACAAAAAAATTATAAAAATGTATCTTCCCTTTTCAAATAAGCCAAGGACTTCGGCAGTCTACATTCTGGCAGACACCCAGGTACTATTGAGTCTTCGTAGTTCAGGACCTTAGTTGAAATTTCTATTGTTAATAAACGACTTAGGCCTAATCGATCTAATCCTAACTCTCCTTTTATACATAGCATATAGTTTTATTTTGCTAGGGACTAGAAAATGATAGGGATGGGGGTATGATGTAAACAAATTTATTGAGGGTAAAATGTCTATTCAAGCATGTTCCCAGGCTTAGATTTTCATTTCATGTTATAAATATTGCGTAGCATGCATCATTCTGCATTTAGAGTAGTTGTATATAATTTAGGTTAATTGCATCCTTTATGTGGTCAAGAGAGAAGGATATTTATTTTGGATCCTCGGATTGACGATCTGACCATACGGATCTGATCAAGATGACGATCGGAGTCTAAAGCCTCCGAAATCACCTCGATCGGAGTCCCGTAGCATAATATGCAGTCCAAGGAAGATCAATGGCCAAGGGACTAGATGAAATAATTTAGAGCTTCAAATGACAAATCCGACTGCACGGATGGATTCGAGTTGACGATCGTAGCCTAATGGCACGAAAATTGACTCAATCCGACTTCTGTAGTAGCCCCTACAATGAAAAGAAGATGGATGGCCCAGATTGCCCCACGTGGTGTAGCCCAGGCCGCCCATGCGCATGCACGCGCGACCACACGTGCACAGCAACGCAGGTGCGCGCGTGCACGCGAAGCCACACATGCTCATAGCACAGTGCCAGCACATGAACGTGCGTGCGCACTCCGCGCAGCGGCAGCGTAGGTGCATGCTCGGTTGGCACCAACCTACAGCGATGCATGAGTTGGACCAACAGCAAGTCTTACAGCCATCGCTAATTCTTCGTGGGCCAGTAAAGCCAGCTATGGGCATAAGCGTGCATGAGCTGTCTACAGCGACGCTTTCAACGACAGCCTGGAGGTCACTAATGGTCCGACACATATTTTTACCTCTTCTCCTCCACTATAAAAGGACCCACACCCCCTCCCTTCCAAGCCATCTCTACCTACTCTACTCCCACCTACTCCCACGCTCTAGCAAGCCTACCAGCGCTCTATTAGAGCTTGCTCTCAAGATCCCAAGGTACCTTTTCGTATAACGAACCTCTGCCTCACCAAATATTCATCCCTCTTCCCATCCCCATTTGTAGGTCACCTTGGAGCCTTACTCCCACCTCCATTCTGGTAGTAGATCATCTCTGCCTTCTCACCTCCATTCCAGAGCCACATCAAAACCTTCCTCTACCCGACGTCCTCCTGCATCTCACCTCTGTCATCCCACTCCTCATCTCCTTCGTCCGAGCTTCCGTTAGGCACCATTGTCTCGCTAAACAGCCGATTCGGGAGATTTCTTCTCACCCCCTTCTCTTTGTATGCTTTCGTAGTTTATTATAATCGACATTGGATTGAAATATATATATGTCATATTTGTTCCATTTCTATCTTGTGATTCATTTTGCTTGTCTTCTTTTCAAAAATACAAAAAAAATAACAAGACCCTAAAATACCAAAAACAAATAAATCGAAGCGCAGTTTTTAGTTAAGATAAATGTCGCCTCCCTGTGTTCGATCCGGGACTCCCTTGGAGTTTTGGTATAAATTTTATTTGACCACGTGTTTTGGAACTACGACAACGGGTTACTTGTAACCCTGATTTCAAACTTGTAAAGCACGTGCGATCAATTAGCTACCTAAATTAGCTAGGTCCTCCCTGGGAGCATCAGACCTAGCTCAACTCAGCTCATCTCAGCAGAAGCCAGCTTGCTTTAGCTTGGCTTAGTAGCTAGCAAAGAACTAGCAAGCTAAGACAACTAAAGTAGCTCCATGCCACCCTCTTCAGCAGCTGCCAGCTCTAGTTAAGCTCCAGACTTCTCTTCAACTCCTTTCCTCAAACCCTAGCTCCAGATGCCTTCTCCTTTGCTCTAATACTAGCTAAGCTAGCATAGTTTAGCTAAGCTTTAGCTCCCTTGGCCATCCACCACCCTAAAACCCTACCCAACTAGCTCCACCAACTAAGCCCACCTAAGAAAACCTAAGCTAGCTCCACCTCCACTCCAAGTTGGCTCCACCACCATCACCACCTTTCATCCCTCAACCACCACCAAAAGGCACCAAGAAGTCGGTGCCAAAACCACCCTAACTACCACCCTCTTTGGTGCCAACTTCACCTCTCATATCCACCCAACACATACCCCTTCCAAGCCACATCCACCATCCACCTCACCCCCCTTCTACAAGCCTTCAAGTTGGTGCCAACCCATGGCACCCTTCCATGGTTGGCACCACTTTTAGGTGTCCCTTGGTCACCCATAACTACCTCCCTAACACCTTTTAGGTGGCGCCAAATTCCCTTACCCCTAAGATCACCTAACTACCCTCAGCTTCCCATCCTAGCCATCCATCTCAAGAGCCACCTATACCCCTCATCCTACCCTATAAAATGACCAACAGCCACCACCATAAACTCCATCCTTGGCTAGCAAAATACCTCTTATATTCTACCCTATAGCCCATCGCTAAGAGAACAAGAAGAGGAAGAAGAAGATTAAGGGGACACTCTGCCCTCTTGGTGCCTTCCCCTCTTCCCTTCTCTCTTGTGCCCATGCCAGCCAAAGGAGAAGCCAGGCAAGGAAGACCTTGGGAGGAGGTCTTGAGGGTGGTACACAACTGCCCTTGGAGGTGAATTTAGAGCTAGTCGACGCCACCTTCGGAGGAGTTTTTGAAGGTGGAGTTTCATCCACCTTAGAGGAGTCACTCAAGGAAGGACAAGGAGGTCTTCTTTTCATTCCAAGGAGCAGTTTGGCTTAGAGCAAGAATACTTTCATCTTCACTAGATTTTGCAAGAGGATTTGTATTTTAGCATTTCTGTATTTTTAATTTTTAAGTAGAAGCATTCCTCTACTATTTTGGTAGAACGCAAATTCTATTAAATCAAATTGCCTTCTTTTCAGCTAATTCTTGCCACATTTGTTTTATCTAGTTCTAGCATTTTTTCACTCCCTCTCCCTAATTACTCTAGGCCCCCACGTGCCTAGAGTGACTTTAGGGAGAGGTCATTCTTGACACTCTAGGTTTAATTCTTAGGTGTTAGTTCTTCATTAATTTTTAAGTGCAATTGTCTTGTTATTCAAAACCAAAAAAAAATTATATATTGGAAAAGCAAAAAGAAAGTTGATTACCGATTTCAAGTGAGAGACATATTTTTGCAAACAAAATTGCCTCCTTGGACGACCCTAGATACCCCATTCTCTAGGTTTAGAAATTTAAAAGCGAAAGCTGATTTACGCGTTGCAACGACATTAAAATCCCATTTATAAAACCATGTATTTTCGTTACCACTACACTGCTCGACTCTCGCTGCTACCACCTCTATTAGCTTCGTCGCGACCTCCTGGTCAAAAGCCCAAACTTTATTAGGGCTATTGACCACTCTACACTCCTGTGAAGCACACCCACCTCGATGCACCTTCTTCAACCTCACTTCACCCACACACACCACGCCACACACGTAGTCACCACCATTGACTTCGCCTCACCAATGCGAAGCTCTTGAACTTGTTTGACAAGGTCGAAAGGCCTTGTTTGCATTTTCAGGTCCCAAGTTGAAGCCACCATTGCCGAAGCTTCTTTGAAGAGCTCCAGGTCGTGTTCTTGTGACCCCACTCCCAGGTGTTAGCTCTATGCAGTGCAGAATCACCTAAGGGTCATCACCAGGTCTTCAATTGGGGATGCCGATCTCAGTCATTGCCTCAATTCAACGAAGAGGTGCCTGCTGCTACGCGAAGGAACAAAACGGGTGGGATAGTCCCACCTTGTGTGTTGCAGAAGCCATGACCGCACATTAGTTGATTTTGTGATCTCTATCGGTTGCCTCCGAGAGCACCGGGGTGAGGTCCCACTCGCACGCTCCACGCACATGCCCTCGCCTGCGCTTACGCCTCGTGGGTTTGGGTCCTGATCCAATTACCTAGCTACCTAGGTCTGGTATGGTCTACCTATTTTGAGAGAGAGAAGGAGAGAGAGGGGGTCTTCCCCTTTATGCTTCTACTCGCGAAGGATGTGAAACCTCGATTAATCCATTGGATCTTACTGTTGCAAGAATTTGATCTCAAGATTCGTGACAAGGCAGGAAAATAGAACGTGGTAGCTAACCGTTTGTCTCGTCTTCTTTCTTTAGTCATCGACCCTCTGCTTCGATCATCAAGCATTTTCCGGACGAGCATCTACTAGCCATTCATGGTCTCCCATTATTTGCTGATATAGTGAACTACTTGTTTATGGGGAAAGTCATGCCAAATTGGCTGACTTCTAGGTAGGCCAAGTTGATTTCCTAGGCCAAGTACTATATTTGGGAGGAACCATATCTCTTCCACATTGGCAATGATCAGGTGGTTCAGAGATGCATTCCTGATGACGAGGTCAATGACGTGATCTCATTCTACCACAACCAAGCTTGTGGTGACCATTTCTTGAGGAGTAAAACTGTAGCGAAAATTCTCCAGTGTGGGCCATTTCTCTGGCCCACGATGTTCAAAGACACACAAACATATTGTAGGGTATGCATTCATTGTCAGACCCTTGGCAGCATGGGCCCACGGGATATGATACCCTTGAACCCGATAATTGTGTGCGAAATCTTTAACATATGGGGAATCGATTTCATTTGACCCTTTCCTAGATCTAACGGCTTCAAATACATCTTGCTCGCTGTTGATTATGTCTCTAAATGGATCGAAGCTATCCCCACAAGAACTAGCAATCATAAAGTTGTTCTCCCATTTATCCAGGATAACGTCTTTTCCAGATTTGGGGTTCCTAAGGCCATCATCAGCGATGGTGGGTCTCATTTCACAATGTGCACTTCTAGTCCCTGATGAAAAGTACAGGGTGTCGCATCATATCTCGACTCCGTATCACCCCTAGACTAATGGACTGGCAGAACTGTCAAATCGAGAGATCAAGAAGATCCTTCAGGTCACTGTTCAGCCTGATAGGAAGCACTGGTCTACTCGCCTTCTGGAAGATTTGTGGGCCTATAGGACCACCCACAAGACCCAATTAGGCATGTCTCCCTTCAGATTAGTGTACGGAAAGGAGTGTCACCTTGTTGTAGAGATGGAGCATAAGGCCTATTGGGTAGTACGAAAGTGCAATCTAGATCTAATGAAGCCTGGAATACACCACTGGTTGGAAATGAGCAAGATCGAGGAACCACACAATGCCGCGTATGAGAACTCACATATCTACAAAGAGCAGGTCAAAGCCTTCCATGACCGGCAGATTGTGAGAAAATCTTTCCACGCTGGTCAAAAAGTCCTACTCTTTGATGCCAAGTCAAACTCTTCCCAAGCAAGCTCAGATCTAAATGGATTGGACCATTCTTGATGAGATGAATATTTGGAAATGGAGCTGTTGAAATTAGTGAACTTAGCCTCGATTCTGAGCCTTTTATCGTGAATGGTTAGAGACTCAAACCATTCATCGAGCTCACTGAACTAAATGTGGCTGAGTTATCTTTTGATCTTCATTCTTCCTGAGCTTATTGCGCCAAACTGATGGCGTTAAACATAGTGCTTAACGGGAGGCAACCCATCATCTTTTGAAAAAACTCAAAATCCTTTTGATATATCTCCTTGCTAAAATCATATTGCACTTTAGGGTTCGTCCATTAGAATAGTTGACTCCACCTCTGGTACACATACTAGAGCTTGAAATCATCCACAACAGTCAACCCGATCCATCCACCCACCCTTTGAACTTGTGTTAACGTACAATCTAAGCTAAACTTGAACCCACCTAATTTACAATGAAGACATTGCAAATCATAGGCATGGGGGTTATTAAAGTGCAAAATGCTGTGAAAATCAAATATCATAAAAGGATTTCACACAAAAAAAAATGTAGGTTGAAGAAGGTTCATTTCAGAGAAAAATGAGAAAAAGAAGGCAGGAAAATTGAAAAGAAAGGAGCAAAAAGATAAAGAAAAAATGGAGTCCCTTCAAAATAATATGGAACTTACCTAACTTCTAGGTTGGATCGAATGATGAATTAAGACATGGAAGGCTAAAACTTAAGGAATTAAGGGCGAATACTGACCTTAGGCCTCCTGGATCTGTTATGAGATTTAAACACTCACATACTTGTCAAGATCCAGATTAATCCTCAAGAGGTTGAGGAAAATGCAAAAGCTTGTGTATTAGGTCTAAGGCTTAGGGATTATTCAACCCCATTAACTAACCTCTGCTTTGCAGGACTCGGTAACTTAAGCACCATAAATCACACACAGTCTAGTTCAATGTGCTTAAATATGAAATCATGCCAAAAATTATTTATAATATTCTGAAAATGGTGCTATGATCTAGATTAGGAGTAGCTCGAAAACACAAGTTGATTTGGACAAGTTCCCGACGTGGAGAGGTGGGAAATTCCCCTTGAAGATGCGCAATAACATATCACCTCCTCGGTGCTTGTCTCCTAGGATATCTAAATATCCTACCAGGGGCACGTAAGCACCTTGTGCTAGTTCAGATGCCATGGGCGGCATTATCACGAAATGTCGATTGCTAGGGTCTGGATTTAGCCACAAAACGCCATGGGCGGCACTATCCCGAAGTGTCGAAAGCTAGGGTTCTGGGGGTTGCCATGGGCGACGCTATCTTGAAGCATTGATTGCCAGGGACCCTACGAGGACTGGTGGTGGGGACAAGGAATCCAATACAGAACGTGTTTATGGCCAATCCGTGGTTGGATCTAAGGAAAAATATAATGAGAAGAAAATGAGAGAGAAAGCTCTCCACAAATGAAAATCTTCATCTATTCCTCTCTCTCTCACAAAAATTCATTGGCAAACTGAACCTCGGCTAACCATATTAGAAGCACGGGTGCTTTAATAGGTGGGTCCAATAAACCTTAGGATAGTTCTTGTGGGCCTTAGAAACCTTCACTGTAGACTAAGGTGAAAGCTAGTCAGGTCTGGATCTAGGCTGGTGCTTGAGTACTTCTAGGCCTATTGTTGGTATTAAGATATGATTCCTAGAGATGCAGCTTAGTAGGGCATCCTGATGGTTACATCTAACCTAGATATCTCGTTTGGTCCATAAAATTTTGCTAAGGGACTAGCAAAAGCTAGGCATGGGGGTATGAGAGGAACACCATCATGAGCCATAACTAGCTCAATTTGGTCTGATAAAGTTGATAAAAGCTCCTACATAACCATAAGAGGGTCATATAGGCATAATGATCAATTTTAAGAAGATAAGAAACTAGGTTTATTTCTGCAATTTTAACCGCATTTCACAAATACAGAATAATCATGAGGTATTTCAGGGGTTTATTAAAAGTCATATGGTCATTAATGTCTAATATGTTGGTTCATGTAGACAGTAACGAGTTTTCACACATTACGAGAATTAAATGGCATCTGAAACCCTAAAAATAGACTCACTTAATTAACTTGGGCTTTGGCACCTAAACCCTTTAAAATTCATGAAAATATATTCTATAGGGCTTGGTATCTTTAATTTTACCATTGGAACTCATTTTGACCTAAAATAAAGTCATAAATGGAAAACTACCCTACTTTGAGTTATTGCATAAATTACCCAATCAAAATTGGACAAAACTTAAATTCGACTTGAACATTAAATTCCTTGGGTCTAAATTAGGTTTGTACCAAAATTTGGGCACAATCAAAGATCATCTTGACCAAGTTTGCATTTTGGTCCAACCTGACTCCTTCCTCTCACACACATGCCCCTGACATTCTAATTCTTTCCAAATAGCCCCCCAGCTTCTTCATCTTATTTGCAGATTACTTCTTACCAACATTGTAGGTCAACCGACCTCTAGGCAAGCTTTGACCAGACCAAATCCTACTCTAATGGCAATCAAATCCCACCAAATTTGGTGGGATTGATGTTCACACCTAGACAAACCCATTGGGATAGATCCTAACTCCTAAAACCCTTTGATTCATGCGTGTGAATGTACGGAAACAATGGGTGCTTCTTGAATTCCTAAAGTGCAAATCAGAGCTCTTTTCCAATCTAGAGCCCTCTTTGGCACTCTATTTAAGCCATCGAACTCCTGTCGTACCTCAGCAAGTTTTGCTCTGAGAAAACCTCCTCATCTCCATCTCCGGCCACCTTCGAACTCAGCTCCAGCAACCTCTCTCCATCCTCCTCCTCCAGCCATCCAACCATCAAATTAGACAGCTGACCATCTTCCTCTCTTCATCGCGGTCATTGCCAGCCAATGCACGACTGCCATCTCTGCCTCTTGCTTCATCGCCGCCTCATCATCCACATCTCCATCTCCGGCTCTGGTCAAGCTATGACCGGAGCTTTCCAGCTCTCCTCCTCATTCCTATGACCCTATACCTTCTCCTCTACTCCTCGACATCACTTCCCCCTCACCTGCACTTTAAATCAATGCTGCTATCACTCGTTAGTCCATCGTCTTTCTTCGCTCCAGCGACGCCTTCCCATAGCTACATTGCTCGACTCTCGCCACTACACTACTCAACTCTCGCCACTACACTACTCGACTCTCACCGCTACCACCTCTAATAGCTTGACCATGGCCTCCTAGTCAAAAGCCTTAGCTTTATTAGGGTTATTGACCACTTACACTCCTATCGAGCACACCCGCCTCCATGCACTTTCTTCGACCTTGCTCCACCCACACATACCACGTAGTCACCACCGTTGACTTCACCTCACCAAGGCAACACTTTTGAACTTGTCCAACACGGCCGAAAGGCCTTATTTGCATTTTCAAGTCCCAGGTTGGAGTTGCCATTACTGAAGCTTCTTCGAAGAGCTCCAGGTCATATTTTTTCTGTGACTGCACTCCCAAGTGTTAGCTCCAGGCAGTGCGGAATCACCTAAGGGTCATCACCAGGTCTTCAATTGGGGATGCTGATCTCATCCACTACCTCAATTCGATGAAGAGGTGCCTACTGCTGCGCAAAGGAATGAAGCAGGTGGGATAGTCCCACCTCGTGAGTTGCAGAAGCCGCAACCTCACATATTGTGATCTCTGCTGGTTGCCTCTGAGAGCACTAGGGTGAGGTCCCTCTCGCACGCTTCACCCACATGACCTCTCTGCGCTCACGTCATGCTGGTCTAGGTCCTGATCAGATTAACTGGCTACTCAGGTCCAGTTTGGTCTACATGTTCTGAGATAGAGAAGAAGAAGGAGAGAGAGTGGGGGGGTTTTGCCCTTTGTGCCTCTGCTCTCTGAGAGGCTTTCGTGCCTCTGTGTTGTGCTTGTGCCTCTCACTGAGGATTGAAGGAGAAAAGAGGCCTTTGCCTCTATTGCTGGTTCTAGGCTCCTGTTGCATTATTGAGATACTTAACTAACGTGGAATATTGGTTGATAATCACTGTTGATACATTTTATATATTTGAAGTTTAACATTAAAAGGGTTAATTTGTGAATCAAATCACCATTTTAACCATTCAGTTTTGCATATTGATACTTGAATTATTGATATATCATTCTTGAATAAGTTTTGGTTGTAATTGCTTATATCTATTACTTAAAATTGTGATCTTGAGATTGATTTGCTAATTGCTCCCTGCATTCAACCTCAGATTTTCATTCAAGCATAAATTTTATTTATTTTCACACTTTATCGGATATACTCCAACGTATCATTTTTAAAACCCCAATTCATAGGAATAAACAACTCTGTTTCTTAATTGTTTAGCTCTATTAAAGGCAGATATTGTGGCATTATTGAGGGAATTTTCACTCATATTTTCGGATAATTGAAAGGCTCCCTCAGCATCTCAACTTAGGAAATTGCCCCCACATGGTGCATCAACAAAATTCTTCGGATTATCACTAACCCGTAATAGAAAATATGGGCCAAGTACCACTTCAGAATCCCATGATAAGGGCATTTCCTAGTTAAATCGTTAAACCTCTCCCAAGCCTCTTGTAGTTGTTTCCCAAAGTTCTGCTTAAAGGCTGTAATGACACATCTAAGGGCATTGGTTTTTCCTACGGGAAAGAATTTCTTCAATAATGTGCTTCTCAAATCTTCCCATGTTAGGATTGGTCTACCAATAGTCTTCAACCAATGAGCAGCTTTATCTTTTAAGGAGAATGGAAATATTTTCATCCTCAAGGTACCCTTATTCATGTTCCTAGGGGCAAAGGTCCTTCCTATGTGTAGAAGTTCTTCAAGGTGGTGGAAGGGGTCATCAGAATTGCAGCCATGGAAGTGGGGAATCAGATTGATGATCTGCGGTTTGAGTTCAAAATCATCCCCATCCTGAGGTACCCTGACAAAAGGTTCTGGTTGGGCATTAGGAGGGTTGTAAAAGTCTCAGAAAGGCTGGTTAGCTTTCCCAGTTTGTAGTCAAGCGATGGCCTGCATGATGGCCTGCATCTGCCTGACATGGTGATGGCCCTGTTTAGTGATCTACATCATTGGATCTAGATTTTGTTCTTCCTATTCGATCTCATCTTCCTCATGGTGACTAGCCATTGTAGAGGGTTCAGATTCAGATTCTGGATAAATAGGTCTTCTCCTAGGATTTCCTTCTAATGGTGGTAGCAAATCAGGATTTTGAGATCTTATACTTTGCATCCACCAGAAGAATGTCTGTAGATGAGAGGGAGAAGATAGATGAGAGAATCCCTACCATCTCAATACAGGCAATCAAACTAAACGTTAGAGTGTAAACCCTAGATAGACCTAATCCTGGTTCCCCAAAACACGACTGGGTTAGATCAACCCTTGAATTACTTAGCTGAATAGAATGGTGGGACACCCAAGGACACCCCACATGGCGGGACACCACTAAGGGTTAACGTGGTTATCGCACCAACCATTCTTGTCACCAGTGGGTCCAAGTAGATATGGCCTTGACCTTAGCCAAACCTAATTTCAAGTCCCCAAGACTATTAGTCCTACCTAGGGCACGTCTACTCAGTTTTAGGATTGGGTTTGATGTACTTTTGGAATATGATGAGTGTTAGGGGGGTGTTTGCCCATAAAATTGATTTCAGACGTGTGAAGTGCTTACAGAAAGGGTTCACATGCAATTTTTTTCTTGATGAAGTATGACCAAATGCTTATATTAGTGAATTTTAGGGTTAACTTGATTTAATACTTTCAACCAAGGTTTTGATGAGTCACACAAGAGTTTTACAAATCTCAGTTTGTTTGATAGATTTCCCTTAGGTATGGAAATTCAGGTGTGCTCTATCCTTAATGTGAAACCCTAGAAGTAGATAGTCTTAAGATGATTCTTTTAAGTCAAAATTTAGGGAAGTGGTGCGACCCAAGCAATGCAATCAATTGCTCCTATTGCACCACTAACTAGGAACTCAAAAAATACTTTTCAAGAATTTTTAATGTACGTTTTCTATTTTTTTCTAATTTAAATTGTACAAAGGGTTTATAGTTTATTTCAACCCCAGTTCATGATTGAATAATTCGTGCAATCAAACGTAAAAGAAATAACTTTTTTAGATCTTTCTTATATTCTTGATTATCTCAGAAATTTAGTGTCGCAAATTTCAAGTAAATTGGATTGTATAAAAATTCTTATGATATTTTGAACTCCAAAAAATAACCAAATTGGTAATAGATCACTATGCAAATTTTTCAAATTTTTCTATAATCTTGATTCATGTAAAATTGGATATGTTGTTCCCGACTTCAAAACTCATGTCCAGTAAAAATTCAAGAATTTTTGGACATACAGATCTTCAGGAATTGAATTTATAAGTTAAGATTTTCTTTCAGCCCAAAAATCACTAACAAGAGAGATTTTTTTTTTCAGGAAGCAAGCAAATTCTAACAAATCCTAAGGCTCAAGCAAATCCTACTTTTTCTAAATCTAACTAATCTAAACTACGGGTACTTACATGATATTCGAGCCGACGATTTCTCTGTTTGTCGTGTCTTGTTTAGATTTTCATTCTTCCTGAAATCAATGGAAAAATAGCAAGTTAGAGATCTCGAATAAGAACTGAAAAGCTTCAAAAATTTCCATTGCCTCCCCGGCAATGGTGCCAACTTGTTTCATTACTAGACGCATTAGAAAAGTGAGATATTATCATCGTAGTGCGAATCGCGACGGAACAAATAAATTTATGAGGACTGGTGAGTACTGGGTCATTCGTAGTGAGGCAATCACGATTTATACAAAAGCTTTTCAAAAAACTCACTCTAAATAGATATTTATATATGTATATATGTATAGAATCAGATATATAATGAGAATTGTATTGCATTCAGAAGTAGTTTTTCAAAATAGAGATTCCTATGCTAAACAGTAACTAGAGAGAGAGAAATAAGATGACGCCGCCTGTGGGATTCTTGTGTGAAGCACTGCAGCACTTCAGATCCAAAGCATCGGGACGAAGGGCGGAGCAAAATTGCAGAGGGAGAGAGATCTGGAAGAGAGATGGTGGGAGTATGTTAAGATTTGTCTAAAAGATAGATGGTGGAAGCATGTTGAGATTTGTCTGGAAGATAGATGGTGGAAGTATGTTATTCAACTAGGGGGCCCTGGGCCTTCTTTCATAGCTTTGATAAGGGGCAAAGGTGGTATTTTGGCCCTTAAAACTATGCAACAACTTTAGGCTAATCAGATTCATCGATTGGAAGATCAATGGCTCTGATTTGGACTCAAAATAACCTCATATACACCCTTTACACTCGGATTTAGTTTGATGGCGACACGTGGCGGCTTCACAGGCCTTGGATCACGATCCAACGATTTGGCATTCTCCTCGTGCCCGCTTCAATGCTCACCTTCTCCCCTCGTGCGAGTGTTTCACATTCAAATCATGCCAATGCTCATTAACCATCCGATCTCACTATTGGATAGCAAAAATCAAGCACGCCATCGCCTTTTGATTTAATGCGTGAGATCGCATGTTACACACGCATTGGTTCTCGCATGCAACCGCTGACTTTCTGATTACACCTTGCATTCGCTCATCCACCCTCTGATCACCATCCATCGGTCAATAGTGCTCGCGCCTACCAATTTTCCTAAATTTGCACTGAGCATGAGCCGATCCTACGTCGATTTCTTGTGGGAGAAGGCACTAACCACTGTGCTGAGCCACCTTCTTTGTCGAGTTTCCCATTTGTGTGTGGCTACTCTTAGCCGTTAGATGAAGATCCATTGGCTGAGGATCTTCCCTCCTTGATGGAGTGGGGGCGGGACGATGGTGTGGATGCATTGTGGCCATTGGATGACAATCCAACGACCCACAAATTGTGGGGCATTCCATTCAAAAATTGGAGCGGCAACGCTAGGTGGCTACGATGGCGCCATGTGGTGCCACCATGGCTGTCCATCTTATTTTCTTTGTAACTGATGACGTAGGCCTCTGATTGCATGTGTTTCGCAAGTTTGAAATCAGGGTTACAAGTAACCCATCATCGTAGTTGCAAAACTCATCATCAAATAAAATTTATACCGAAACTTTAAGGAAGTCCCGGGTCGAACACGAGGAGGCAAATGTTTGGTTTTATAAAAATCCACGCTTCGCTTTTATTTGCTTTTGGTTGTTTTTATCTTTTCTAATTTTTTTTGTATTTTTAGGAAGCAAGAGATCAGATCGACAAATGCTTATCTAGCTAATCTATTTGCAAATATAAAAGAGAGAGAGAGAAAGAGAGAAAGCGAGAAACAATCATCTATTTATCTCATGAATGTTTTCTACAATTATGAAAGCACGAAAACTACACTACGAAAGCGAAAAAGATAGAATGAGGTGAGAGAAATCCCCCTTGATGGTTGCTTGGAGGATGACTCGCTCTTATGTCGCCTGGAGGAAGGTGGTGAGGAGCAGGATGAAGGAGGATGGAGCCGGAGGACGGAGGATGGGGTAGGACATCGTCACAGCGAGGATCTTCTTCCCGCATTACGGTGAGAGGACGGCCATGGGATGCTCCACAAGTGGGGATGAGGGGAGAGAAAACTATTTGGGTTTACTCTAGAGGAGCATCCCGAGCTTGGGACAAGCTCTCTCTAAAGCCTTGGAGGAGGTGAGGTGAAGAAAGGAAGAGATGGTTTGGAATGGTGGTGGGTACGTCCTTTTATAATGGAGGAGGAATAACAAATTCACATCTGGGTCATTACTGACGTCCATAAATGTTGTTGCAGCTATCGTTGATGATCCACCCTCTAAATCCTCTTGCAGGAGCACAGACCATTAGTGACAGCTGCAAGCATCACTAAAGGCATGCGTTGCTGAAGATCCACGCCCACCTTGCTGGCGCGCGCATTATGCGATACGTGCTTCACACACTCGTGCTCCACTCACCGCTGCACGCGCGCGTGCGTTTCTATGCGTTGTGCTGCCACTATGCGCGATTGCGCTATGCGTGGTGCATTGCTGCAGTTGTGGCTGTGCACGGTGTGCTACGTGCGGCTGCAGCTGTGAGCTACGCACGGCTATGGCTATGCGTGTGCGTGATGCTGGCAAGCGTTGGGCGACCTGAATGGTGCCACATGGCGCCATCTGGGCTTTCAATTCTTCTTTCTTTTGTAGACGGTGCCACAGTGAATAGATAGGGATAATTGTTACGCTGCTGGACTGCGATCGTCGCTCTGGATCCATCCGTATGTTCATATTTTCCATCTGAAACCCATATGGATATCGCATTACCTCCTGGCCATTGATCTTCCTCAAACTTCATATGATGCTACGATTCTCCGATCTAGTCCATTTCAGAGGCGTTAGACTCTGATTGTCGTCTTAATCAAATCCGTACAGTCCGATCATCCATCCGAGGCCCTAAAATAAGTCTTCTTTTCTCCTGACCATAAAAAGGACCTAATTAAACTAAAATATATACAACTACTCAGAATGCAAAATGATCCATGTTATGCAATATTTATAACATGATATGAAAATCAAAGCCTAGGAACATGCATGAATCGGCATTTTAACCTAAATAGATGTGTCTATATCAGCCTTCGACCAGGTTGATTTTTGTGTCGTTGGACTATGATCATTGATCCAAATCCATCCATGCGATCGGAACTTTCATCTAAGGCTTGGATCTCTATCATATGGCTCCTTGACCTCCATTGTTTTATGGGCTGCACATGATGCTCTAGTTGTCTGATCAAGTCGATTCAGGAAGTGTTGGACTCTCATCATCGTCCTGATTAGATCTATGTGGTTTGATCAGTCATTCATGGCCTTGAATCATCTGAAATTAATTTCATCTCTCCTTTAGTGCATAAAATGACAATATTATCTATGCAGCTAACAAACTAACTATTATGCAAATTACGATGCCTATGAATGCATTGTTCCTAAGTTATGCTAGAATCTAGCTTAATTCAGGTGATTTAGGTTGCATGATTGTTGTGCAGTCATTCCTTCATCCAAGATTGTAGGTGTTTTCAAAAGGGTTGTGCCTGGGAGGTGAACGAAACCCTTGGGCAGCATTCAAGTCTACTTGAACTAACTCGGGGAATTGATTAGCCAAGTGACACTCAACAGTGGTGTGAAGAGTACTTTGGCAAATGGAGCATTTAGAAATTGCCTGGACTTAGGAAGCTAATTGCAGGAATGTGCCAGGGTTCGACATAATCCTCTCAAAATTTTGGTTCAACAATTGGATTTGGAAGGCTAAATTCTGAGTAGCCCCAGCTTCACTGGCTTCTACTTTCTTTTGGAGGATGGATGATTTTCTATCCTGATAGACTGAAGTCAAGTGCATAGAATTATCACTCAGTGACTCAAATAATGTCCAGGCCTGATCGTCCATTTTGGTGAGAAAGGTTCCATCACAAGCAACATCCATTGTTTGGCTATGCCTATCAGATAGTTCAGTATAGAACCTTTCTATGAATTTCCATTTAGGTACTTGATGATGGAGACTTAACCGAATTAGGTCATTAAAGCACTCCCAAATCTCATGGAATTGTTCCCCATCTAATTGAGTAAAACCCATGATTTCCGTCCTGAAGCAGTTGGTTTTACTCAATAGGAAGTATTTATTCAAGAATTCTCCCTTAAGGGTGTTCCAATCATTCACCCAAGCAACTAAGGTGTGATACCAATGTTTTACCTTATCCTTAAGGGAGAAGGGATAGGGGGTTCTCATCAGAGCTTCAACAGTAAAGTTCTAAATTTTCACCATGGAACAGACCTCGGTGAACTCCTCTAAATGTTGATAGGGGTCATCCCTAATAGTACCATAAAAGGAGGGCAACAAGGATATGGTACTGGTCTTGATATCATATGGATTGTCCCCTATCGGTCACCTCAGTGCTTGAGTAGGTTGGTTGGTCGGAATGAAATAGTCTCTCAAAGTTCTCTATTGATTTTCTACTTGATCAGCCATCTCTTCTCTCCTTTCTCTTCAGTGGGCTCTCCTAAGGATTCTCTAAGGCTCAGGATCAAATACTAAACTACCCTCATGAGATCATCTACCAAGCATACAATAGCCATCAAACATGATTCAAGTTCTTACCAATTTGAGTAGGTGCAACCCCCAATCAGCTTCACAAATCAGTCAAATAGGGTCAAGGCGATGTTCCTCCATTCCCACTTAAGTAGTATAAGAGGAATGGGGCAACTTAAAATCTTGACCAATTCTATTTTGAAGAAGGATGAGGTCAATTTAGTTGATATAGATGGCCAAACAAGTTATTCAATCTAGTTATGCGACCTAAGCCAACCTTCGTGTGCCATAACACCTACACCTTTCTTAAATGATATTCTCCAGTGATCTAGTAAGAAGTTACTCCAAGGACAGAACTAAGGGATGTAAATAGGGAGAACCCTTCCTTTGAGGCGATGTGTATGTGGTGCCTCTTAATTACCCTTTTGTTTCTTTAAAGGGTGTCCCCCTTCTTAGAGTATTAAAGCTCTTGGTCACAAGATAATACCACCACTGACGGTTGTGGATGCATTTGCGCAAAATTATTCGTTGTAGTGTGCTTATGACGTCAATATTAAATAAGGAATCAAAGGTGAGTCTGAGTGTCGAACACAAAAAGGAAATAATTAAATCAAATACTCTCTTTCATGTCACATAAATATGTCATTTGTTCCCTTGAAAATTTATTTGAGAAAGAGAGAGAGAGAGAAAAGGGTTAGAAAACCATGCTCAAGATATCATAAGATCAATGTATCAACAACCTCTTATCAAATGTGTAATCAACATAATGTAGATGAATGTTTAACAAAATAGATGAACTACACTATAAACTGAAATGAAATTAAGAACAAGGATGAAGAATGCGTTGAGGTAGCCACGGTGGTGGAGGAGCTTCCGTCGGTGGCTCGGTGGCTTTGGGACCTTGCTTGGAGCTCTAGAATGTGGTGGTATCTCGTGGGTATGAGCTTGATGCAAATGGGAGGGGTAGGACCCTTTTTATAAGTGAGGAGAGGGCTCAAATTCAAATCTATGTCTTTAGTGACAACTGCAAACATCACTAAAGGCCCCTAAAGCTGTTGCTGAAGGTGCGCCCTGCACTTATGCCCCGCTAGTGCATGCCTCATGCTCCTTGTCACACTTGTGTGCTGGCATTGAGCTTGTACACCACGCCTTGCTGTTGCGTGCATGGTGTTGGTTGTGCATGCTGCTGCGGTGCCCCCCGCGTGTGTTGTCGTTGCCCTACTCTACGCACACTGCTGTACTGCCGCATGCCTTGTGCTGCACTAACCCGCATGCGCTCAATTGCTCAATTGTGGGGGCCACAGGGATTTGAACCTGCGCCCCTCCTTTGCAGGCCATAGTGTTCACCATTGTGCCAAGTTGTTGGATTGTTGTGGAGAGCATTCCTTACTCATGCCTCTCTAGCCATTGCATGAAGGATGAATGGTTGAGTTGGAGCGTGAGGTGTGATGGAAGGAAGAGGCCATGGATGCTGGGGGCATGAGGGGCAGCCTGGATGGCACCACGTGGCCCCATCTAGGCCGTCCCTTTCCTTTCTATTGTAGACGGTGCTACGATTCTCAAATTGAGATGACTCCCACGCTGCCGAGTTGCGATCGTCGCTCCTGATCCATCCGTATGGTCGAATTTTTCATCCGAGGGCCATAAACATGTCGCATTGCCCCCTGGGTGTTGATCTTTCTTGAACTTATTATGGGAGTTACAGAGGTCGGATCGAACTGATTTAGATTCTGTTGGACTCCGTCCATCGATCTGGATCCATCCGTATGGTTTGATTGTTCATCTGAGACCTGTTTCAAAATGGGCTTGTGCACATAGTCATTAGACATTCATTCTAGGCAATTAAAATATAAAGATCATGCAATATGCTTGCAATCCTCCCAAGCCCATTATAATCTGACATTATCGCACAAGTACCCTCGAAATTGACTCTAATTGATGTTTTTAACACTTGTAATTGTAGAGTCATCATACCCCCATGCCTAGTCCTTGCTAGTCCCTAGCAAGGTTTGATCTAAATGTTATTTACAACTAAAATTAGGAATTTATCGCTTAGGTAGAAGTTGCTTGTCAACTGGAGGAAATTTCTACTAAGAACCTAACTCGCTAAGACTCAATAGTGCCTGGGTTGCTTGCCAAAATGTTGACCGCCTGAGTCCTCACCCTATTCTTTATGGAAACAAAGTATAAATATATATATATATATATATTGCATCTTTTCTAATCTTTTTGGATTTTTGGAGTTGAGGATTTTGGGATAAATTTTTATGACTACCTAACCCACCCAAAACTTGAAAAGGACTCTTAGTACTAAGCATCTTGTGTGAAAGTGATAGACTCACTCAATGGAAATTTAAAATTGACTTTGGGTTTCTATGCCCCTAGGTGACTCGAAAGAAAACATGTTGCCTAAAGGTGTATCTATCTGACCGGTAGCTTTCTCCCTACGTTTTATTTTTGTAGGATCAACACAAGGGTTAACCTAGTGTATATCTCCTCGGATTATGCTACTTCCCTGCTTCTTCCTTTAGTGTTTTGGAATTCTTGTGTAATTTATAAGCTGGGATCTGGACAACCGACCAATGGGCTGTTACCCATGACAACTTGCCAGCCATACTCGTGCGATGAAGTGTGGCTTATTTCTTCTTCTTCTTTTCTTTTCTCCCTTTTCTATTTTTCTATTTCTCTTTATATATCTATATATTTTTAAGTAGGTGGCTTTCTTGATCTAAGATTTAATTAAAGGCAGTAACAAAAGAGAATGGTCCTATGGCTAGGCTCTGGACAACCAGCCAATGGGCTATTACCCATGACAACTTGTCAGCCATACCACCCTAGAAGGTTCATTAGCTACCCAATTTCCGTTAGAACCGCCAATAAGTGAGTCAGTGCAAAACGTGTGTAGATGCTCGACTAAAAATCTCCCCAAATCAAAGAGTAGGTTGATAAGTCGTATACTTATCACCCTACTTTATTGATTAGATTAAAATAAATTACGATGGCAAGGACTTGAGACCAAGTCCAAATTTTAGTGGACACCCAGACTGATTAAGTTTGAAGACCTGAAGAGTCTAAGCAATTGGTCCTTAATGTATTATTTCCTAAAGTCGAAAAGCTTCTAATACCTATGTTTTCTTTTCCTAATTTTAAATTCTTTTTAACAAAAAGAATTAAAATTAGTTCAAATTGACAATTTGTACTCAGATCCTGTGAATTATCACCCCGCAATGCCTAGGTTGGACAATGTCCTCATTGGAAAAATAAATGAATGCAAAGGAGTAGGGAAAGAAATCACCTGAGTTGTAGTTGCGAATCCAGTCAGCTTGAAACCTCCCAGGAAGCTCTAAGTTTAGTGCTTCAGCTGGGCATAATGCACAAACAAGACTGTTCAGCATCAAGGAGGTGAAAACAAAATTAGCTAGACCTAGAGTCTGAAGTCCGTAGATGTGAACAAGCTTGTGGTGGAGTCCCATCCCTAAAGGATGGGAACTCTGCAAATGGTGTACCATGCATGCCCATGTCTATTCCTCTCTTAGTCTACAGGCTTGTAGAGAAATTTATTTGGACAAGCGTAACCCGAATCTAAAATGCTGTGAACACTAGAAATATAGGTTTTGGAATCAACTTGTGTTCCTTTAAAGTTGTAATCCTCCAAAGGTATATTAATTCCAGTGCATTCGAGTTGCAAGATTTCAATTCTGATAGGGCACATAACAAAATCAACAGTTTTAGAATAGGCTCCAAGCATGAGGTCGCTCCCTAAAGAAAAATCCATCCCTTCTTCAACTAGGGTGTCATTGCTCATACCCTCCAATTCCTTGACCCATAGAATATTATCTTCACCTTTTTTTACATCATCCTCCATTTCCAAGGTTGCAATAAAGGTAGGGCCAATTTCATCATCCAACTCAGACTCAAATTCATTCCTTTAGCCCTCCTCTAAACTTATGATAGGAGTTTCAAATGATTCAAAGCAAATTATTTTGGAATTCCATTCCCCATCTTAAATTCTGGTTGTCGCTTTCACCAAATACTTTTCCTCAAGGAGATTGGATTTGGATTCACAGACATCAACCCTTAAGTTCTCAAATTTCTCTTGATTTTGTCCTCAACCTTCCTTAAGAAATCCTTAATGACATTTTCTAATGAGTTGTCCAACAATGGAGGCATATCAATGGTGGACTAAACCAGGTTTGGGCAACTAGGTGTAGTCCAATTGATCATTATAGGGCCTTGCTACCTAGATTTAGTAAGAGGGGTTGTTTTTAGCAGCTTTCTTTGGCCCTCTTCCTCCAGTTGTTCGAACATATCCCTCATGGCTTATTCATTTAATCAATTCTTGATTCAGCCTTTGTAACTTCAACTAAAGATTATCAAGAACTAATTGGGTGTCATTACGTTTCCTTTGGATTTGCTCCTTAGTATTTAAATCAGAGTTGGGAGGGTATGGTTGAGGATGTGTGCTAGAGTCTGTACTGGGGTTTAAGTTCTTGGGTCGGTCCACTATTCTATCATTTTCAGGGTTCAATTCTTCAAGAGGAACCATTTTCTGTTTTGTCCCACTCCAGAATAATTGAGGATCTAAGTCCTCCTCCCAGTCGGATTCTTCATCAAGGGTCCATATCAATGTTTGATCATTCTTGATTTGCCTTGGTTTATGATCATCCTTTGATTTCCACTTTTCTTGAATCCCATCAAATCCATAGGTCAAGTAGGAAAGATCCTTGAATTTAGATGACCTATCATGGTTAGGGTCTTGGGAAGGGTGGGAGCCTTGGTGTTCTTCTAGAGCATAGGTCCCATCAAATTGGTTAGTGGGTGGGTGGGACCTAAAATAAAAGTCATCACAAGGAGAATCAAGATATGGATCCCCAAGGTTTTGATCATACCCTTGGGGGGGGGTGGGTTCTAAGTATCCCAATTGGAGGTTGGTGCAGCCTGGTTAAAATTGGGATAGTTGGGACAAGAGGGGTACTCTGGGTACTCAGGTCCTGGATTAAGTCCCCAACTAGGTGGTTGGTTATCCCAAGTAAACCATTGATACGATCTACTTGGGTTAGAAAACAAATCATGTTTGGGATAGTTTGGGTAGGATGGAAAAGCATTAAAATCCATGGGTTGGAAGAAGTAGAGGGATGAGTGAAATAAGTGTGCACAATCAAACACGCAGAACTAGGCCCTACAGTGGAGACCTAGGTGACCTAGAAGCCCTGAAGAAAGTGATCTAATTTGCATGCACTTAAACCTCTTTTCCCAAAGTTAATCCGCTCAGGTTGATTACGAGGGGGTTGAAGGGAAGGTTCTTCCTTTGGCTGACGTCACAGATTCCTTTGTACCCTAGAACCGTGGTCATTTGACACTTCCTCGCAACCTAGACACCGGATTCCACAATAGGAACTAAGGCCAATCACTTACAAACCCAATTACACTTCCAAAACTTAGATTGCTCCTATCTGGGTCACATCTGTGCACAATTGGGTGTAAAGACCCAATGCCAAAACAAGTGTTCTTTATCAAGCAATATTTAGATGTGTGGTTTTTAAAATTTAAACCTTTCTTTAATGGATTCTAAAATTTCACTTGTTTACACATTCAAACAGGGCACAAATGTATAGTCACACAATTGGTAAAGATTGATTTTCTTTAAGGCCCTTTGTGTGGCTATAAAATCAAAAGCTCCATAGTGTGGAAAATCCTAGGGTGTGCAGCTTCTATTCAATGAATCTTTTTTTTAAGATTTTGTCAAGAAAGGTCCAATCAAAGCAAGAAATGACCCTAACTTGACCGAAATCAAATACACTTTCCAAAAAAATTAATGTCAAAATTTTTAGAGGATAATAGATCACCCAAATTCACGTTTTTCCATGAGGGGGTCAATTGTCCAGATCCTCTAGATTAGTGCGCAGGTTTAATATCTTGATCATAACACACACTAATCAATCTCAAATGCAAGAGTATTCTTCAGATGAAGTGTAGAGAATTTCAAGATATTTCTATGAGTAAAAATCTCTTACAAATATGAGCTGTGTGGAGTTCGCAGCAGTAAGAACACTCTACAGATCTCAAGAACATTGGACAACCTTGTGCACATCTAGTAGAGAATTTCTCATGACCAAACCATGAGTAGTTTGGCTCTAAAATTTGAAGGGGAGTTTCCTACTAGATGGAACACCTCTGAGATTTTTCTCAAAATTTTTAGAGGTGTTCAGGGTCCTTGAATCGTGTCCTCAACCCGAGTCCAGAAAATTATCTTGAGAAATTAACGGGTTGATGACATAGTGGTGGTGTTTTTCTTCGACAAACAAAAGAGGGTCTTTTTTATAACACCACCATTTTTCCTGGTCCAAGGATGTGAAGTTACCTTTGGATCGTGGGAAGACAAGATCAAGCCTTTGGTTCAATGGTGGTCTTTTTCTTGCTCTTCCGTTTGATCCAACCCGACTCGTTCTCCTCCCGTTGCCAATGCACAAGGTTCTTGCAACCACAAGAAGAGAGAGAAGAGCAAGTTAGATAACATAAGTGTAAATAATGACCAAGAAAATGAATGCGAATAAGAGATCTGTTGCCTCCCCGATAATGGTGCCAAAAATTGACGGTCACGGATGCGTTTGCATAAAATCATTCATTGTAGTGCACTTATGATGTCAATTTTAAATAAAGAATTAGAGGGGAGTCCAAGTGTCAAACATAGGGAGGTAATAATTAGATCAAATACTCACTTTCGTGTTACATAAATATGTCGTTTGTTCGCTTGAAAATCAATTTGAGAAGAAGAGAGAGAGAGAAAAGGGTTAGAGAACCATGCTTAAGATATTATAAGATTACTGTATCAACAACCTATTATCAAATGTGTAATCAACAAAATGTAGATGAATGTTTAACAAAATAGATGAACTACACTATAAACTGAAATACAAATAAGAACAACGACGAAGAACGCGTAAAGGTAGCCACGGTGGTGGAGGAGCTTCCGTTGGTGGCTTGGCGACTTCAGAACCATGCTTGGAGCTCTAGAAGGTGGTAGTATCTCGTGGGTATGAGCTTGGTGCTGATGGATAGGACCCTTTTCATAAGTGAGGAGAGGGCTCAAATTCAAATCCAGGTCTTTAGTGATAACTGCAACTGTCACTAAAGGACCCTGCAGCTGTCGCTGAAGGCGCGCTCTACGCTGATGCCTCGGTGGCGCGCACCTCACGCATGTGTGCTAGCACTGAGCTTGTCCACTGCACCTTTTTTACATGTGCATGCTACTGCTCATGCTCGCTGCCCCGTGCACATGCTGCTGTGCTCTCCCTACGCGTGCTGCCGCTGGCCCGCTCTGTGCATGCTACTGTGATGCTGCATGCCTTGTGCTGCACTGACCCACACACGCTCAATTGCTCAGTTGTGGGGGCCACAGGGATTTGAACCCGTGCCCCTCCCTTGGAGGCCAAAGTGTTCACCATTACACTAAGTTGTTGGATTGTCGTGGAGAGCATTCCTTGCACATGCCTCTCCAGCCATTGGATGAAGGATAAACGGCTGAGATGGAGCATGAGGTGTGTTGGAGGGAAGAGGCCATGGATACTGAGGACGTGTGGGGCGACCTAGATGGCACCACGTGGTGCCATCTGGGCTGTGCATCTTCTTTCTATTGTAGAGGATGCCATGGTGCTCAGATCAAGATGATTCCTATGCTGCCAAACTGCGATCGTCACTTCAAATCCATCCATGTGGTCGGATTTTTCATCCGAGGGTTGTAAGGATGTCGCATTGCCCCCTGGCCGTTGATCTTTCTCAGGCTTGTGGGATCTACGGAGGTCAGATAGAAGTGATTTAGAGTCTGTTGGACTTCGTTCGTCGATCTGGATCCATCTGTATGGTCGGATCGCCCATCTGAGACCTGTTTCAAAATGGACTTGTGCACATGGTCATTAAACATTGATTCCAAGCAATCAAAATGTAAAGATCATGCAATATGCATGCAATGCTCCCAAGCCCATTCTAATCTGACATTATCGCACAAGTACCCTCAAAATTGACTCTAATTGATGTTATTAACACTTGTAATTGTAGAGTCATCAACCACCACAAAGTTAAATAGTAGGGTCTGGACTAATAAAGAGATCGATGCCTATAGCCTTAAGGGCCAAGACCTAGTATGGTGACTAAAGTGCATGCTTCATACGAGAAGTGTGCATCACACTGCGAAAATCAATTTTGCTTTATAAAAGAATCATTCACAAGTCCTTCAACTAAATCAAGTGTGATTTTACTTTCAAGGCCAAATCTGATTAGCAGTCTCAATTTTTAGAAAGTGACCACTTAATTAGGTAGATTCAATAACAATCAAATGGTCTTTGAATTTAGCCCATAATGCAATGCGTGATCAAGCACTGGATGCAAAGATAAGAGAATATACCTGACTCCAGCAATTTCATGCAGGTAATGTACATAATGTAGGTAAGTAGATTTAATGTGTTGCCCAATCACCACTAAAATACATGCACCTAAGGGTATGCAACTTCTAAGTAGGCAGCTCAATATTTATTTTTTTTCGTAAGCAAGCAAACAACTAAACTAGATAATCCTAATAACTAAAGAAAGTGGGGACAGAACCCCAAAAGACAACCCCGATGCTACAAGGGCAAGAAAACTGAAATATGAAACTAGTAACTAAACTCTCTGATCTACTAATCTAATCAATGCCGAAGTAGAATCCCTTTGCTGTAGCATCTAGGTCTCCTTTCGTCTCCTTACGTCTTCTCGTAGGCACGACTCAAGGTCCACGCTGGGGCTCTATTGCGTGTCATTTCAAAACATCGATTCCCTCGCATAGAAAAATAATGATGAGTCAAGACAAATTGTACCTTAGAGTAGATCAGAAATATCAAGTGAAACTATTGCATCTGTTGCCTCCCTGGCAACGGTGCCATTTGATCGAGGAATTTTTGCTTAACCAAATAATATCGAGGAAGTAATGCATCATAGTAATTCATGTGGTGGAAAATCCTCAATCAAAGATTACTAGAAATATACTAAAATTGAACCACAAAACCAAGTTGTATCCACAAGGAGGCTCTATCCAATAAAACTCAATTATTTATCATTCATGGCCACAATTACGAGGTAAATATTGTCGCAAAAATATTCAATCAAAATCTCGTGCGAACTAGAGAGACATGAAGAGGTTAAGAATGAAGGAGAGAAAAAAGAGAACGTGAGGGTCACATGAACAAGTTCAACTCAATAAAATATCTTAAACATTAACTCAAATCCACCACTATTCATCGTGAAATGCGTAAAATATTATTTCTGTCATTGTAGTGTGAATCATGTAGAAACAAATAAATTTATAAATCAGAATTGGTGAGTCCTAAGTCGTTCGTAGGGAGGAAAAACATAATTTTCAAAGCTTTTAGTACTAACTAATCTATCCTAATGCAACATAGAAATAGAGACCAGATATTCAAAAAATCAGATTTTTATTGCTAATGGCAAACAATTCTCAAACTAGGAATTAAGACAACTATGCTAAAGATTAGAAAGAGAGAAAATAGATGAAGGACAACATTGCTTGTGGGATGCTTGTACGAAGTGTGGCAACACTTCAGATCCAAAGCATCTGGAGGAAGAAGGAAGAGAAGTTACAGAGAGAGAGGCTGGAGATATGTCTGGTGGGAGTTGCCTCTCAACTGGAGGCTCTGGGGCCCTTTTTATAGCTTTAATGAGGGGCAAAGTAGGTATTTAGGCCTGCCAACTCATGCAACAACTTAGGTGTGATCAGATCTATCGAATCAAGAGATCAATGGATCGAACCACAAAATAGCCTTCATCGTGCCAACAACATGTGCATCGGACCAGATGGCAACACGTGGCGTAAGCGTAGCTGTTGGATTTGCTGCCTCCTCCCTTCCTCGCGTGTGGGTGTACAGTTTCAATTTCAGTCATCCGATCATGAGATCAGATAGCTTACGATCTGCGTGCTACTGCCTCTTTGATCTGCATACAATAGGGCATCGGTTCAAGCGTTCAACTGTGCATGCATCTGCACCGCCTCATCCAACGTGCCTCCATGCACCACGTGGTCACATCCTAGCCACTCGATCTGATTCAATGGCCCAATTGTACTTGTGTTACACTGCCTCCTTGATTTCGCGGTGAGTGCTATTCAAACCAGTTGCTTGCATGCGGGTGCTAAGACCAACATGCTATACGCACCATTGTGTTATAGTTTGTTTATCAAGTGTGGAGACTCAGATGCTCTTCTCAATTGATGAAGCTGTGGTGAGGGGTGAGGTGGCTTGATCGTAGCCATTGGATGTCGATCTAACAACCCACAATGGAGCCTCAGTGATTGGGGCACGGTGGTGGATCGTTGGGACGGTGCTACGTGGCACCATCCTGGCTGTTCATCTCCCTGCCTTTGTAGTTGGTGCTACAGGGCTCTGATCGGGTTGATCTTTGCACCGTTGGACTATGATCATTGATCCAAATCCATCCCTGCAATCGAATATGACATATGAGGCTTGAATTTATGCTATCTTGTTTCTTGGTCTCTAATTTTCTTTGAGTTGTATGTGGTGCTACGAAAGTCTGATCAAGATGATTCTTGAAGCATTGGACTCCGCCATCGTCCTGACTAAATCCGTATGGTCTAATCTATCTTCTGCGACCCCGAATCATCTGGAATTAATATTGTCTATCTTTTTGAGCATAAAATTGTATTATTATCTATAAAGCTAACAAATTAACTATGATGCAAATTATGATTCTCATGCATGCATCATTCCTGAGTTATGCTAAAACCTAACTTAATTCAGGTAAATTAGGTCCTATGATTGCTGTGCAATCATACCCCCATGCCTGGATCTTGCTAGTCCCTAGTAAATGTAAGACTGAATGCAAAGTTATCCTAAATGACTAATTTCTATCAGGAGTACGATTAGATATTTATTTCTTTTGTTTTCATCCAAAACTTTAAAAATTCGGACTTTCATGAAGTGTAGTGTTGTAGCCTATGCAACGGATCCAAGTGAAAAGGCAATCCACATCTAAAGCTCGTACTTGACCCTTAGTAAATTCTATTGGGATAGGCAAACTTCTTCCCTCGGGGTTATAAAATAATATGTAATTTCAGCCTTGGCTTTTGGCTTAGGTAGAAGATGTCTGAGTCAAGTGTGTTTGTATTTGGTGGCTCATACTCCTCTGGTGCTACACATAGACTAGTACTACAGAACTTAAACTTCCAAGCTTATTAAATAAATCTCTCAAAGAGAGGCAGAGAAACTATGCTTTCTTTAGTTCCTTTGTACTCATTCTCTTTCTCTTTTTTTTCTTTTCTTTTCTTTTTCTTTTCGAGCTCACAATCTTACCAGATTTTCCAATATATTTGGTGGCCTCTCATGACATTAACACTTTAATTAAGTTTTGATACCCCTATGACTAAGTCCACATCCTTAGCCCGTATTTAGGAGGTTAGAAATACTGGAAAGTAGGTCAAGGCTATATTTGGTGGATTGTAAAGGGAATGTATGTTGTTGCCTCATCGTGCTAAACATTGAATAAATATAATGCAACTAACGCTTCTTTTTCTATATATATTTTTTTTTCACTCTCTTCTTTTTGTTTTTCTTTCTTTTAAAAAAAAAATTCTACCAACACAACCTAATGCAGCACCCATGCACTTTTTTATTCATGAGGCATTATTTGGGATTGAGGGTGTTCAAGAGGATATCAAGTGGCTTATTTGGTGGAAGTGACTACTCTCGACATTGGGAAAGGAATGGATGGGACGACGTATTTCTGACCTTAATGTTAATACCCTCCTTCAGCCGACGATTCCATAAAGGACGGTCGAACCATCCACCTTAGTCATCATTTTATTAGAACCTGCTCTCTGCGTATTTGCCTTATTTGGTGTCTTTCTAAAAATTCATAGAACGAATTTATACGTAGGAACCAAGTGCGAAAACTATGCCTAATTCCGAGTATCATTATCCAATTACCCAGAAACCAAGATTACTTATACTAGCCCTAGAGCACCAGTAGACTCTCTACTCTCACCTCGCAATTGTTTGGTGGATCTATTAGAAGATGATTTGCTTAACTCCCTAATTACTATCCAAGGGTTCAGGAGAAGAAACATTGCTTCTTCTTGACAAACTAAAGATGTCTATCGGTCATCACAAAGGATCCATTGCAAATTCTACGTGTAAGTGTTAAATTTGTACTGGATTCTAAATTGAGGAATCAGCTTAAGAATAAATCCCTAATAAAAGCATCTTCTTTTTTTTTAGAAAATGAGGAGTGCTATCGAAAATGATAGTAGATCGGGGTTCATTTATTCATATGTAAAAAGATCCATTACATAGAGTCACACCACCTTTAACATGCACCCAACACTCCCTTGCAATAGCTCCTACATTAATAAAGCCCCCTAAAAAGATGCTCATTACGAGCATGGCAAACACACCACATAACAACCACCATTTTCTTCTGTTGGCTCCCCATCATCAAAATTTCCCTCCAAAGGTCATCCCACGTGGGTAGAGGCTCCCCACATACTCCTCTCCAAATCTAGTCTGTCACCAAGCAAGAAGTGAAGAGGTGCATCCTATTGTCCATGTCAAAATCACACAGTGGACAGTTCTGCGGTGGAGCACCCATCCTCCTACTCATAGTTCACCAGTTTTAAGCCCATCCCTCCTACAAAGCCAAAGGAAGATTTTAAGCTTGAGTGGAATTTTCATTTTCCACATCTTGGCACAATTAATGCTTGTAAAAGAGGAAGCATTAATCATGACCTCCATCAGCCACCTATAAGCCTTGGCAGAGTTGAGCAAACCATGTTTCTAGTGAAACCCATCCCCCCCTTCAACCGACTAGAAAGCAATCAGATCAGCAACCAGCCATGCCTACCCAGTCTGGGTTCTTCCCTTCTCGTGCGTGCCAGCTGCATCAAGAACCCACCTACCATTAACCTGATCCCAATATTCTCTGACCGACACCCTACTATCCACTGCTACAGTGAAAACCCTTGGATATGCCTCAGTCAGCTTGCCCAGACCAGACCACACATCATCCCAGAACGCAAAGCTCCTGCCATCACCCAATTTAGGCACAAATTCTAGCCAATGGTCTTGGATGGCCCTCCTCACTAACTGCCAAAAGGGAAAGGGTTGGCTAGGGGCTTTACTCCACATTTGCACTTGTGTAGGACCATATGAGTCTTTGATTAACTGGGACCACATCTTGCCATCTTCCATCGTTAACTTAACTGCCCACTTCATGAGTAAAGCATCGTTGAACTCTTTCAAAGATCGAATGCCCATTCCTCCCTTTGACCAAGGTCTACATAGGTGTTGCCACTTCACCGAACGTAGGAACTTGCCAATAGACCTTGTCCCCTTCCAGAAGAAGCACTTTCTCATCATATCTAGCCTCTTCCAAATAGACTTTAATGGTTAGAATACCAAGAAAAAAAAACCAGAATCGATGTGATGATCGAGTTTAGCAAGATTAGCCATCCACCGTTAGATAAAAGCTTTCTACTCCATGATTCCAGTTTGGCAATTACCATCTCAAAAAGTGATGCCCAATCACTCTTCTTCATCTTCTTATTTGTCAAAGGTAAGCCCAAGTATCTCACCGGGAGTGTAGTAGATGATGTGTGCAAGGTGGTTGAAATTGCTTCATGCTCTCTATCAGTCATACCAAAGTAAATCAAAGATGATTTAGCTCCATTAAACTGCAAACCCGAAATCTCTCCAAATATATTAATCATAGTAGATAGAGACACCACCTCACTGAGCCCACCTTCCACAAAAAAAATCATCATTGGCGTACTATAGTACCAGAGCAAGAGCTCTAGACTTTGATAGCAAATATCCCCTGACCACACCCACCTCTGCCATCTTGAAACTAAACTGCGCATTGGTATCCATTACCAAATTAAATATAAGCGGGGCCAGTGGGCAGCCCTGTCGCACCCCACACTACGGCTGGATCCACTCTCCACAAGGCTTCCCATTTACAAGAGGAGAAAAAGAGGATGTGACAATACACCTCTTCATCCATTGAATCCACTGGGGAGGGAATCCCCTCCTCTTAAAAATCTCCCACAGATATGGCCACTCTACCGAATCGTATGCTCTACTGAAATCAACCTTCCACATGAATGATCTGCTCTTTCTCCTCTTCCATCTAGAGACCACCTCTTGCGACACAATGAAAGACTCTTGTAAGGATCTATTAGGGAGAAAAGCCTCTTGCACCAGACTAATCAGGTTGGCCAGGACACACTTCAATCTATTTGCCAGTATTTTACCAATGATGAGGTAGATTGAGTTCAAAAGTGCAATGGGCCTGAAGTCAGCCAGTGTCTCTACCCTAATGCACTTTGGTAATAGAAACAAATAAGATTTGTTTATTCTCTCCATGCCTGAGTTGCTCCTTTGGAACTCTTTAATAACGTCCATCACATCCCCTTTGACCACTTGCCAAAATTCCTTGTAAAAAAAATTGGAATCCATCTGGACCAGGAGAACCTTTTGCATTCAACCCATCCATGGCCTCCACCACCTCCTGTTCTCAATTAGCTTTGTGGCTGCCATGCTTCCCATTCGGGGGAAGTCTGAATCTGTCATTCTCCAACCCCCTCTCCCTCTTGATCTCGATGTTTCCTTGAAATACCTAGCTGTCTCCCTTCTAATCTCATCATATGATGTAAGCACCAAGTCCCCTCTCTTCAAAGAAGAGATGAAATTCACTCTCCTTCCAGCGCTCACTACCATATGAAAAAACCTCGTGTTTGCATCCCCCTCATTCAACCATAATTGTCTAGACATTTCACACCTGTCCACTTCCCTAATCTGGTCGTCAACTTGAATCACCCCCTACCAATTTTTCCTCTGTGCCTCCTCTTCCATAGCCAACCGCTCCCTATTCTCCTTGATGCATGAATGTAATTTTTTTATTTTTCTCATTTTTTTATATTTATTTTTTTATTTTTATTTTATTTATTTATTTATTTTCTTTGACATAAAAATAAGATATGCAATGTCCACCCCCCATGCCTATTCATTACAATGTCATTGAAATTTATGTAGAGAAATCAAAATGTAATAAGCGAGAGGAGGGAATATCACCTGTTTAAGGTTGTTAGCTTGATTAGACAAAAATACCTGTACAGAATACTGGGTTGCCTCCTAGCCAGCACTAAGCTTAATGTCATTTGCCAGACCTAAACCCAAAAGTGAATGATTTCATTAATGGGTTGAGTCAGGATTAATATGAAGATATGATTATGCAGCCCAAGAATTAGTGATCCACATATATGGATCAACTGATGGTGAATACCAAACAGAAAATGTCAAAAAAATAAAATAAATGGGCTTGGAATTATTTGCAGCCAGGTGCTACAAAAGAGAGAAGTGCAGGTGCCAGAGTGGAAAGTAGATAGTGGCAACCCCAAGAAGTGGCGCATAAGTAAAGCAGATGAGGTGGATAAAGAGTGGTCAATTGGGAATAAATCATATGGGTCTTGAAAGCTATGGGAAATGAAAGGAGGAACCTGTGTGGTGTAGTCTAAAATGGTATAAGGAACCACTTCGAAAGTCAAGTCAGGTGTGGATGGATGTAAAGCAGGTGAGTCAAATAAAATCTAGTGGTCCATCCAAATAGTCCTAGATTCACCCAAATTATGCTTAGTATCCTCAAGCTCATCCCTATGGTGATAAAAAATCTCATATGAGTCGCCCAAATCCTGTCTCAATTCATGATGCAAATCTTTAAATGTAATGGGCAAAAATTCATTATTCCTTAGAATCAATTCCTCAGAGGGAGTAAGATCGAAATCTAGATGAAATAAGGCCTCAAATTGTTTTTGTTCTTTGAATTTCTAAGTAGGATTATAATTTGATCCCAATTGTCTTTCTCTTGAACTACATCTTCTGGGGGCATGCCTTCTTGTTTCTCATCAATCAAATCAAGTTCCTCCAAATTCCATGATTCAACTAAATTCTTTGCTTCCTCAGATAAATCATCATAAGACATCTCCAATAATTCTTCAATCTCTTGAACATCTTTTTCATAAAAGGATTGTCTGTTTTGTTCAGTCTCGAGATGTTGGGGATAAGAGTAAAGAAATATCCAAGGCTAGTCCAAGAGGTTCTTGGAGGATGGCATCGGTGGATTTCCCTTGTGTTAGTGACGATCAGAGAGACATGCTTGTCACCCCTATATCTAAACAAGAAGTACTAAAAGCTATTAAAGATTTATATTAAAGATTTAAATAATGAAGGTGGTCCTGGTTCGAATGGATTTCAGGTGTTCTTTTACAGAGAGCTGTGGAGTGTTGTTAAGGTGGATGTATTAAATGTTATTCATGAATTTGAACTGGGAAACTCTGGTTTTGAGAGGTTGAACAAATCCTATCTGTTTCTGCTTCCTAAGAAATCAGGTGCGGAGAGATTTTCTAATTACAGACCCATTGCACTATCTAATTCCATCTATCTTATTATTAGTAAGGTTATAGCCAACAGATTACGGGAGGTTTTAAAGGACTTGATAATGCCTGTCCAGTCAGCTTTTCTTCCTGGGAGATCACTACAAGAGTCCTTCATTATTGCGCAGGAGATGGTAATGGGTTGGCATAGGAGAAAGACCAAGGCCTTTTTATGGAAAGTAGATTTTTCTAAGGCCTATGATTCAATCTCCTGGTCATACTTGTGGGAGATTCTTAAAAGAAGGAAGTTTCCACCTTTATTGATACAATGGGTGAAGAGGTGCATTACGACAGCCTCTTTTTCCCCATTGATAAATGGGAAACCATGCTGCTCTTGGATTCAGCCCCAATGTGGAGTTAGGCAAGGCTGCCCAATTGCTCCTCTGATTTTCAACCTTGCTATGGATACTTTGGCAAGATACACCTGCAAACTGGCAGTGGATGGTTTTACAAGGGGATATTCAATGTCTAATCATAGGGCTCTAGCCCCTATATTCCAATATGCAGATGATACTATTTTGTTTGTGGAAGGGGGGAAGAGGGAAGCGCAAGCACTTATACATATGGTAAAGATTTTTGGGGAGATTTCTGGTCTCAGACTGAATGGAAATAAATCCTCCCTGGTCTGCTTTGGGATGAATGGTGTGTTACAGAATGACATCTCTACCATTCTGGGTACACCTATGGTTTCATTGCCTATTAAATATCTAGGTCTGCCTTTAAAATGTTCTAAGATGAAGAAAGCAGATTGGTCTTTCCTTTATGAAAAGGTAGCTATGAAATTAAAGGGTTGGAGCAGTAGATACCTATCAAAAGGGGGGAGGTATATATTACTGAATTCTATCATCACTTCTATTCCAGTATTCTTCTTCTCTGTTCTTAAAGCCCTGAACTCAATCTGGAAAGAACTAGATGTGATGTGCAAAAGATTCTTTTGGAAAGGGGCCTCTCATCAAGGGGCTTTTTTTCAACCTTTGAAGTGGGACTCAATTTGCAAGGCAAAAAAAATGGGAGGTATGGGTGTTAAATCCCTTAAGGAATTCAATCAAGCTTTGCTATTGAAGTAGGCTGTTCGACTACTGTAGGGAGAAAAAAAAATCTGGAGAGAAATTATTCAGGACAATTATGGGTGTACCAATGATGAGAATAATCATCTAAACCCCCGTAAACCTTCCCCCTTTTGGTCTTCAGTGGTGCGCGCCCTGAGGGACAATTGGAATATTTTCAAATTTGTATTAGGTGATGGGAAATGGTTCAAGTTTTGGCTAGAAAATTGGGTACCTGGGGGGGTGTTTAAAGACAGGTTCCCCCTTGCTTATGTAGCGGCTTCGGATAAAAATGCCGTGGTGTCCGATTATTGGGATGTGGAATCTGAGTAATGGTCTTTCAATAATGTTGCGTGGAATAATCATGAAACAAGAACATGAGTAGAGAATGAACGTCTCATGCAAGAACTTGTTGCCTTCAAACCCATGCCTCATGAATATGACACATACAAATGGGAGGATAAATTTTCTTCTGCAGCTACTTATGACAGATTGATAATGTCTTCCAAGATGGGAAAATTTGATGAGATGGGGAAGAAGCTATGGAATTTAAAAATACCATTGAAGATACAAATTTTTCTATGGCTCTGCAGAAGGGACGACTTGATTACTGGAGATCTGAGGCACAGGAGGATGGGTACCCCCACCAAGTTTTGTCACCTATGTGGGATGCATAATGATTCTAGCATTCATATCTTTTCTTCATGTATGATCACTGATTATGTATGGAGGAGATATGTAATGAGTCTCTACCCACAAGGGAGAATTTGTGGCGTTATCTTGTGGATGAGAATAAGCAACGTTTACATATGGTGGCAATGTTATGGGCTGTATGGGGGCTAGAAATGAGTGTGTTTTTCAGGAGACACAAGTGTATGTGGATAATATTATAAATTTTTGCTGGAGTCTCATACAGCATTGGGGTTCAATCAAGTAATTATTTCATTTTTATTAATAATAGCTCTCCTGGTTTGCTATCAGTGATTCGATAGCATTCCTTTCTTTCTCAAAAAGAAAAAAGGAGTCAGGGTTTTCTTCAGGACTCTAGTGGATGGGAAGAGAAGGGTGCGAATTAGCTGATACAGAAGTGAAAGCAGATTCAGCTTTTATATGGAATATCCTAGAATGATTAGTATCGTCGATTCAAGATATCGAATCGTCTAAGCACATCCAATCATGGTAATCCTCAGACAAAATCATAATAGAACCATCCAACCATGCCTAGCTGGGAATGTCACTGTCCTCGATCCTTCTCCTTTCTTGATGGGACTCATCATAATCTTGTTCTGATTCTCCCAAATTTTTTGAGGTATCCAAATCCAAATCATCCGCATGGTCCAATTGTGCAACTTTTGACATAAAGGATTCGTACTTAGGCTCACCAGAGATTTATTCCTCAAGATAGAATGATAGTAATTCAGGTTATAAATCAAGATTTAGATCCTTGAGTGAGTCCTCCTCCTCAAAGTCAGTCTTTGGGATATCAGAATTATCTATTAGTTCAGATGTAGGTTTGGGTAGGATCAGTTCTGGATAATCATAGGGTTGGTGGGTGGGCTCGATGTATGTAGAGGTTGGGATTGAATAAGATGTCATACTTAAGGTTGGATCCTCAACCTTAAATGGCTTACCACCAACTTGTGGCACACTCAAACCAAGTTTATCATGTTGTGCTTCCCAGTTTCTATTAAGTTCTTTTGTCAAGTTATCCGTATTTCTTTTATTAGCTTCTTTTATTTCCTGGACTACATGGAGCAATTGGGTAATCTCTGATCACAGCCATGGTCAGGGCTTTGAGTGGGTAGATTATAATAATTTCCAGGATTTCCAACCTCATTCAAATCATAATATCTATCATTGTCAGGATTTGAATAACCAGGGTAAGAGTCTTATCTTTGGTTGGGTGGTGTAGGGTTATGCCAATAAGAAGGTGGAGTGGGTTGGGTGGAATTGGGATGATTTGCAAAGTGATTTCAAGTATAGGATTGACATCCTAGGTATTGGGACTCTGAGGCATATCCCCGACCAGTCGAGAGATGAGTCTGGCTGAACCGATCAAGATATTTTGTCATGTCGATCAGGTATTGTTCCTGTATGGAAAGTGCCTCTTGAGATTGTAAAGATCCTTGATATCCAGAGATTTTTGTGGGATCCTGTAGGGACAAGGTAGGCCTAGCTATACCCAAAGAATATGAGGTGTAGATGAGGGAATCAACTCTCGAGTATTGAGAAGAGTTCTCCCATCCTGAAGAGGTTGGAGTAAGGGATGGGTTAGGACAATGAAGAAAAGAGGAATAGTGGGGAGCAAGACAGTATGGGTCCAAGTTCTCCTCAATCAATTCTTGCTCATGGTGATTACCCATAGGAAGGATTTAGAAATAGAAAAATTGTCTTCTCCTTGGATTACTCTCTAAAGGTGGTACCAAATCAGTGTTTAGAGACCTTCTAACATCTATGTATCAGAAGAAAGCTAATAGATGAGAGAGAAGATAGATGAGAGAATGCCCACCATTTTAGTATAAGCAATCAAGCTAATCCTTAGAGTGTAATCCCTAATTAGACCTAATCCTGGCACCTTAAAACATGAGTAGGCTAGATCAACCCTTGAATTACTTGGCTAGCTAGAAGGGTGGGACCCCCTAAGACACCCCACACGATGGGTCACCACTAAAGGTTAACATGGTCACCGCATCGACCTTTCTTGTCACCAGTGGGTCTAGGTAAATAAGGTCTTGACCTTAGCCTAATCTAATTTCAAGTCACCAAGAAAATTAGTCCTACCTAGAGCATGTCTACTCAATTTTAGGCTTAGGCTTGAAGTGCTTTTGGAATATGATGAGTGTTAGGGGGCGTTGCCATTTAAAATTGATCTTCAAAGTGTGAAGTGCATAGGCAAGGGGTTCACAAGCAATTTTTTTTATAATGAAGTGAATTTTTAAGGTTCAATTGCTTGTATTAGTGAATTTTAGGGTTCACGTGAGTAAATATCTTCAAATAATGGTTCTGATGAGGCACACAAGAGGTTTTACAAGTCCCAATTATTTTACAGATTTCCTGGTATGGAAATGCAAATGTGCTCTACCTTAATATGAAACCGTAAGAGTAGATATCGCTAAATTATTCGGATTAAGTCCAATGCAAGTAAGGTAGTGCAACCCAATCAAAGTAAACAATTGGTCCTATTGCACCACCAATTAGGCACTTATAAAATATTTTTTCAAGAATTTTAATACACATTTTCTATTTTTTTCAGATTTAAAGTGTACTGGGGTTTCTATAGTCTATTTTGATCCCTAGTTAGTGATTGAATGTTTCGTGTAACCAAACATGCACTAAATGTTTTTTTTAGAATTTTTCAAGATTCTATATTATTCTAGGAATCCAACGCAACAAATTTCAAATAAATCAAAGTTGTATAAATATTCTTGTGATTTTTTGAAGTTTGAAAATTAGGAACAATAACAGATTTGATGGCAGTTTAGTTCACAAATTTTTAATATTTTTATATAACTTAAAATGTCGTAAAATTTCTATATGTTTTTGCTAACCTTAAAATTCACCTTAGCAAAAATTTTAGAATTTTTGGATGTGTGAATTTTCAGAAATTCAATTTTTAAGATGAGAGTTTGTTTCAGCATGAAAATATAAGTGGTTTTGTTATTTCCATCGACAAGAGATTTTTTTTTTAAGGCAAGCAAATACTAATCTTAAGATTCAAGCAAAATAACTAATTTTTTATTTTTTTTCTAAAGAAGAGCTAACCTATTCTAAAATATGAGTACTTACTTGAGATTAGAAACCTGCAATTTTTCTGTTGTTACGTTTCTTCTTAGATTTCTACGTTTCCGACACACATGAAATAAAAAGAAAAAAGTAGGTTAGAAATCTCAAATAAGCACTAGGAAGAAAAGCTTTAAAAATTTCCATTGCCTCCCCAACAACGACGCCAACTTGTTTATCGTGAAATGTGTAAAATATTTTTTCTATCATTGTAATGTGAATCATGTCGAAACAAATAAATTTATAAATCAAAATTGGTGAGTTTTGAGTTGTTCACAGGGAGGCAAAACATGATTTTCAAAGCTTTTCGCACTAACTAATCTATCCTAATGCAACATAGAAACAAAGACTAAATATCCAGAAATTCAAATTTTTATTGCTAATGGCAAACAGTTCTCAAGCAAGGAATTAAAACAACTATGATAAATAATAGAGAGAGAGAGAAAATAGATGGACGGTGCTGCTTGTGGGATGCTTGTGCGAAGTGCTGTAGCACTTCAGATACAAAGCATCAGGAGGAAGATCAGAGAGAAGTTGCAGAGAGAGACAGAGGCTGGAGATGTGCTTGGTAGGAGTTTCCTCTCAACTGGGGGCTCTGGGACTCCTTTTATAGCTTCAAAGAGAGGCAAAGTAGGTATTTAGGGCTCCAAACTCATGCAAAAACTTAGTGAAATTAGATTCGCTGATTGGAAGATCAACGAACCAAATTGCACCTCAAAATAGCTTCATCGCACTAACAACGCACGCATTGCACCAGAAGGAGACACGTGGTGCACGTGCAGCCGTTTGATTCGACGACTAAGGTGCTCTTCTCAATTGATGAAGGTGCAGTGAGGGGTGATGTGGCTTGATCATGTCCATTGGATGACAATCCAACAGCCCACAATGGAGCTTCAGCTGTTGGGGCGCAGCAATGGATCGTTGGGATGGTGCCACATGGCACCATCCTAGCCGTTCATCACCTCACCTTTGTAGTTGGTGCTACAGGGATCCAATCGAGTTGATCTCTGTGTCTTCGGACTGTGATCATTGATCCGGATCCATCTATGCAGTCTGATTTGACATCTGAGGCTTGGACTTGTGCTATCTTTCTCCTTGGCCTCTAATCTTCTATGAGCTGTATGTGATGCTATGGATGTCTAATCAAGATGATTCCTAAAGCGTTGACTCTTGTCGTTGTCCTGAGGAGATCTGTATGGTCTGATCTGTCATCTGCAGCCCTGAATCATCTGCAATTAATATCATCTCTTTCTTAGAGCATAAAATGGCATTATTATCTATAAAGCTAATAAATTAACTATGATGCAAATTATGATGCTCATGCATGCATCGTTCCTATGTTAAGTTAAAATCTAACTTAATTCAAGTAAATTAGATCCTATGATTACTGTACAATCAACCACCAATGTCATGCAATGTAAAAACTAATACCCCTATTATTGTTTGAAACAGAGCATTTGAGATGAGGGAGGTTCGCATGAGGAGCAATGGCTAGTGGCGAGTAGATCGATGAAGGTCAGCGGTGGTGAGGATATCACAATGGTAGTGGTGGCGTGATTGATGGAGGTCGCCGTTCGTTGTGCGGTGAGAAGATCACTGGCAGTAGTGGGTGGCCGATCTGACTAAGGGGTTGCTAGTGAGTGATGCAGACTGCAATGGCTTGATGGCGAGCATATGGAGGTTGCTTCGGTGGTGTTGGCAGTGAGGATGGCGACTAGAGGTGGCTTTGCGATGAGGTGTGGTGGTGCAGATGATGGGTTCTTTGCATGTGGTAGGGGAAGAAGAAAAGTAGAACGAAGAGGAAGAGGAATAGTGGTAGTGCATGGTCGTGAGCAAAGAGGAGGGCAGTGGCTCCGGTGTTGAGGAAGATGTTCGCAGTCATTGTGGTCAGCATGGTGGTGAGGAGAGAACGATGGTGGAGGTCACAACGGATGAGCAGTTGTGAAGCTTTATCAGTGAGAGGAAGGCACGGTCGAGAAGAGTTGCAGTGGTGGCATCGGTGTTGTCACCACCAACCACGGTGATGGCAAGGGCAATGGCGATTCACAGTGGAGCTGAGGAGGGCTGGCGAGCGAGGAGGCACAGTTGTGGTGGTGGTGGTCGGCGCGGTGGCGAGGAGAGAACAATAGTGGAGGTTGCGGTGGATAAGCAGTTGTGCAGCTTTGTCACCGAGAGAAGGGCACGATCGAGAAGAGTAGCGGTTGTGGCATCGATTCTGTCACCACTGACCACGGTGATGTCGAGGGCAATGGCAATTCACAGTGGAGCTGAGGAGGGTCAACTAGAGATTAGGCATGGTCGCAGTCACGGTGGTCGATGCGGTGCTGAGGAGAAAATGATGGTGGTGGTCACGGTGGATGAGCGGTCGTGGAGCTATGTCAACAAGAAGAGGGTGCTGCCGAGAAGTGTCACGATGGTAGCGTTGATGCTGTAACCACCAACCATGGTGATGGCGAGGGCAATGGTGGTTTGCGGTGGAGTCGAGGAGGGCCAAATAGCTATGAGGCACGGTCACAATCGACTCAGCGGAGGAGCACGTAGTGGCGAAGGTTGCGATGGTGAAGGCTAGAGTTAAGGCGAGATAAAGGACGGTCGCGGTGGTGAAGACTAGAGTCGAGGCACGGTGCGGGACATCAAGGCGAGTAGACACATAGGCTGGAGTGGAGAAAGCAAGCTGGAGAAAGCTCTCTATGTTGTGTTTGTTGGGTGGAGGAGATAAAGAAGATGAACGTGGAGGGGCCTCCTCTTTTATTTATGTGGAGAGGGGTGCTTTGTGTGTGTGTAGGGGGGAGTCTACCAAGGAAAAGAGATCCAAAATTGGCAGAAGGATCAATTTGGAAGGAGGCTTCAACGAAATTGGAGGAGGGAATGGTGGTCAATCATTTCCAATCCCAGTAATATCAAGCCTTGTTTCCAAGAGAGAGAGAAAGAGACGATTGGCTCAGAACATTAGGGAGACCAAGAGGAAAGAGATGAGGGGCACCGATGGCAACTTTGGAAGGTGGGGGTCTTATTGGTCATGGGGCAGGTGATAAGTCCACTTTCGTGGACCATTATTTTGCTTAAGTACTTTCTAATTTGTTATTCTTATTTGTTAATTAATTAGAAATTATATGGCAATTCATCTTAGTCTGCATATAATTTTATGCACCAATTTTACATTTAATAGCATATGATATGATAATATAATTTATCTGATGAATGCAGGCTAGGTGAAGAGTCTAGATGTGCAATTCTGTGTCTATAAGACGTCTGGGAAATTGTCATCATAAGTTCCTATTTCTGCATATTTTAAGACGTCTCATGATGAAGTCAGACGTCTGATATAGAATAGCCAATGCTTATCCATTAGTTTCATCCACTCGCGTTGTTCGCAAGTGGTTGGCAAAGCCGGCGGCAGGCGGAATAGATGAGGGGATTTTTATAAAGAGAGAAAACCCGTGCACCAGATGGAAGGAATCCTCTCCCCCTAGCTAGGACCTCCTCCATTGTCTCCACCATGGCTCAAGCGTACACCATGCAATGAGTGAACACTATGAATCACTGCGAGCTTCCACTGCGGCCACCTCTTCATCCTCCTAGGCAGCAGCGAGCGTGGTGATAACAACTCGCTGTTGTCTTCAACCTGCCACCTTCCTCAACCTCAAAAGAACCCAACTGCCAGCTTCACGCGCACAGGCCACCACTGTAGACCACCGACCACGCACGTGTGCAGTAGCGCATCCCCATGCGCACCATTGTGCCACCATCACGCCACAGTCGCACACGTGCTGCGCGCACGCCACCATTGCAGACCACTCTCCAAGCACCTTCCACATGCACTAGTAGCAAGCACATGCCCACACTTCAGCCCGCGTGCGTGAGTAGCCGAACCGCGTGCTCCAGCCAACGTGCATGCACTCGGCTTCTTCTTCTTCCTCTTCTTCCTTCCACTACCACCTGCAACTCCAAATGAAAGAACCCAAAATGCAACCCCCCCTTCCATCGCCGACCACGCCACCACGGGCCATCTCCTTCGCCAAAACAATTGGAATGCCCACCTCGACCTCACGAGGGTAGCCATGCCCTCAGAAATCGGCCACGATAGCTCCTTCTCCCATGCCAACCGCCACGCCATCCGACCGATCCTCCTCCAACCGGTCACCGGCAGCCACCTTTGGCCGCCCTGTCACCACCATCTCGAAGGCAGCACCTCAGAGACCCACCACTGGCGACCGCGATGCCAGCCACCGCCTCCTCCGCGTGTGCGAGCAAGGGATTTGTTTCCCCTGTTTCGCTACAGTACATAGCGAATTAAAATTTACGCTTCTTGCCATTGTGAAAAACACTATTCACTTATTTATCTTATATGATATTTGCCTGAAATTGCCCGAACATCCCTCTCTTTAATTTGAATTACATATGATTGATTTCTTCTTATGAATGACATAAAACATGAGATATTGGTTATAGTAAATTGGTGTTATTAGGTAGGAGATTAATATCAACATTGTTTGCTATTAACAAGGTCATTATTTAGAATATTATGTTGTGGTAATTTTGCATATAAATACCTACATTCCTGATCAATTGATTAAAACGAGCATTTATATTGGAAATAAGTTGCACTAGTTAGAATGCGCACCTATTGATATTCCTGAATAAACGAAGCATCAATCACGAGTTCAATAGGTTTATTCCTCCCTGTGGATATGACCTAACTATTTTTGTGGTTAGTTTTTGAACATTAAATGTTCTGAAAAGCGATTTTCTACCACACGATATACTAAAACGACGCGTCATTTTATGTTACAAACTTTATCGAAAATGAAGATCGCTCTTTCAAATGATGCCATTGTCGGGGAGGAAACACGCCTATTAATTTTTTCAAGAAGTTTATATTATTTTTATGCTATTTTGAAGGCTTTTCTGAATTATTGACTGTGGATCTTTTTCTGTGCAAAAACAACAAACGAACACGACGGGTGTGCACAACGGAGGAGATATTTTTTTTGGACCTTGATGCCACCTGGAGGCCAACAATGGGTGCTTGTGGGCCTTGATTCCACGCACGTAGGCATATGGAGGAGCCTTTTTTCTGATTTAGTCATTAGATCTTAGTTTAGATTTAGTTTAGATAGACCTTAGACATTTAATTTTTGTCTTGTGGACCCTTATTGGGTATTTTTGGGAACGTGTTCCCGGTGTTTCTTTATTTCTTATCGTTCTTGTATGCGGGAGCATATTTTCGGGAGCGTGTTCCCATTTTATTAAGATTATAGGATTATTCAAATTGTTTGAAATGCATATAGGTTAGTTAGTTAGTTAGTTAGATTAGGTTTGTTTGCTTAATATTTTTAAATATATATATATATATATATATATTGAACTGCCTACTAGAAGCTACATATCAATAGGGCAATCATCTAGGACTGAATGAGCAGCATTTAGTTTATCTTAATTGCATTGCAAACATCCCTGCATTGAAGAAAGCTTGAGTAAGGTACGTCTTTTTCTTGAGCATCAACTACTTGTCATGCATCTGCATTGAACCTAAATCTAAGACCACTAAAGTGCTTGAATCGAATTAATTCAATGGTCACTTTAAAAATTGGGACTGCCAAGAGGTTGGACCTTAAAATCTATGACTTAAAATTGTGTGCAAAAGGATTTTGTTTGCGAGATTTCAAAACTCAAAACATGAACGTATATTGCACACCTGAGACACTATGCACCTCACACGTAAGGTCACTAGATAAATTTCTACCTCTCCTCTTTGCACCACAAGGGAATTTAGTCGGAAATCAACAAGCCTATCCACCAAGTTACTTTGGTTCCTCGTGTGTTGGTTCGATTCGAGACTTCCATCCCTTGCGAGTAGGTTGTAGTCACCAACGAAGGTCACCATAGGAAGCATAATTCTTGCAAAACATGTTTGGCCACCAACTAAATACCTAAGACCTAGAATCTACTAAAAACAGATCCCACTATATTTGCATTTTCTTTGATAGTGGTAGAACTCTCTAGGAAGTTTCTGATTTCTTTTAAATCCTAAGAAAGTTTAACCTCTTTAATTGAAAGAAATGAACTATCCTTACTCCTATCATTTTAACCAGGATCCCATGCCCCAAGCGTATCCATCCTTTGATGGATACAATGAAAATTCAAGGGATCATTTATATTCCTATCCTGGGAGTACTGGCCTAATAGCTCCCACTTTTGAGCAGACCCTAGGAGCGAGATTTTCTACCCCTGGAATCCCCACTACTATAAAACCATCCAACCCTCCCACCCTTCATGATTTTTCGTATCGAGGTTGGACAAATACCCCTAGGAAACTAGAGCCTGAGATTGACTATCCTCCCCAATATGATAGTAGTAGCCTCTCCTCTTTTATGATAGAAATGCAAAAACAACAAAAAGAAATGATGGAGTCTATGGGAGAGATGTTGAGGAATAGTCAACAATTGAATAAGGAAATTAGACAGCTTAGCTACACTCTTACTAATGATTCTGATCCCTACCCGTATAATCGTGATCATCAAAATAATTCTGAGGAAACCAATGACAATAGGGATCCTATTTTAAGTAGCTATCACTTAGATTCTCCCCATGAGACACAACCACTAGAGGAGAGCGATCCTAGTGATTATCCACCCGAGCTATATTGGAGTCAAAAGAAAGGGAAGATGGTACCTCTTGAGGACCTTGACCCTAATGACGGTATTTTCTTTACCTCTGATAACCGGAGTCAAGGCCGTATTGTTCACATCACTTCCCCTATTAATTATCTGGTGGAACCCCATTCTACCCATAGTGAGCCTAATCCTAACCCTCCACTTAGGGAATCAACACCTACCATTCAGCATTCTGAGGATTTAAATGCACCCAATGAAGGTGACCCTAAGGGAATGGAGGATGAATTAGATCAATTTTGGTCTCAGGGATAAAAAGAGTCTATTTTAGAGGACGAGGATGACCCAATGGAGGAACCCAGATTGAAAATCTGGAGTGAATCACAGGGGGATTATTTGTTATTCGAGGACTTACCACCGGAGGATATAAATAATCTGGTGCAATCTGGATTCCTCCCGTCTTTTGAGAGTCATCCTCCACAAAACCAGGTGTTGATATTTTAGGAGGAAAAACACAATAGTGAGAAGCCTAGGGAGACTCTCAGGGACAAAACACGTCAAGTGAGGGTTTATGCCCTGAGAAGATCAAAGAATTGACTGATATATGATAAACTCTAGTTTATCATCATTCTTATGCATTAAAACAAACCTAGCTCTTAGGATTTTACTCCGTAAACGGGTTTTTGGGTTGCATTTAGGCATAAATTAGGTTAGGCATGCATTGCATTTTTTATTATCTTTTTAATACATTTTTGTGAGTGTTAGGGATGTTTAGATATACAGATCCCTAAAACCCTAGCACTCAAGAAGGCAAATGGTGAAGGAGAAACCCAGACTAGCTGGAACTCAGCTTGATCTAGCTCACCACAGCTGGAACCTAGCTCACTTGAACTAGGGTTAGCTCATCCCAGCTCCATTCAGCTAATCTCAGCTGAATGGCATCTCAAGAGAGTTCATCTTAGCTCACCTTAGCTCAAGTCAGCTCAGATCCAGCTCAACTTAGCTGAGTCTAGCTCATCTCAGCTCCCACTAGTCCACAGGGAGCTCTAGCTAGCTTAGCTGAGTTGACAGGAGTTCACCCCAGCTCAGATCCAGCTACATCCAGCTCCACTCAACTCCAGTCAGCTAAAGAAGAACTCATCCCAGCTCAGGAAGCTCAAGTCCAGCTCCCGGGAACTTAGCTTAGCTCAACTCAGTTGAGCTAAGCTACCTTAGTTGCCTCAACCAGCTTGATTCTCCCCGGGAGCACCAGACCTAGCTTACCTCAGCTCATTATGGTAGAAGCTTGCTCACTTTAGCTTGGCTTAGCAACTAGCAAAGAACTAGCAAGCTAAGCCAGCTAGAGTAGCCCCATGCCAGCCTCTTCAGCAGCAGCCAGCTCCAGTTCCAGCTCCAGACTTCTCCTCCTCAACTCCTCTCTTCAAACCTTAGCTCACATTACCTACACCTCTACTCCATAGCTAGCTAAGCTAGCTTAGCTAGCACCCAGCTCCTTGGCCATGCACCACCTTCAACTCAACCCTAGCTAGCTCCATCAACTACGCTCACCTAAGCTAGCTATCCTACTCCAAGTTGGCACCACCACCATCACACCCCTTCACCCCATCACCACTACCAAAAGACACCTATTTTCCCTCCAAAATAACCTTCTAGAACCCTTCCCTTTTGGCGCCAACTTTCCCTCCAAAATTCCCTTCATCTCCACCATACACCTCTCCTTAAATCCATCTCCACCATCCACCTAACCCCCCTTCTAGAAGACCCTAGGATGGTGCCAAAATGGTGGTGTCTCTCCACCACCAAAAGCCACCAACACCACCATAACCACCCCCTTAACACCCCTTGAGTTAGCGCCAATTGCCCTTAGCCTTAGGATCCCCAACCACCTCCACCTCTCCATCTTAGCCCTCCATTCCAAGAGTCACCTTAGCCCCCTTCCTACTCTATATAAACCCACCACCTACCACCATTTTAGATCATCCTCCCTTAGTATATTTTGCTACCTAAACCACCTATACCTATGGCCAAGAAGAAGGAGTAGAGAAGGAGATTAAAAGGGCACATCACCAGCCCTTTTGGTGCCTTTTTCTCCCCACTCTCTTCAACTTGGGCCACGCCAAGGAGGAGGACTCTTCCACTTCAAGGAGGACGGCCAGGAAAGGGAGAAGGACCTAGGGTGGACGTCCACCCTTGGAGAGAAGCCTATGGCACGCCCCCTTAGGGCTTGCCTTGGAGGACATCACCTTGGCGGAGCACAGCAAGGAAGGAGTTGAAGGATTCTTTTCAAGATTGGGAACCACCAACCTTGAAGCAAGAAGCCCTCCTCTTCACCATCTATCTAAAGGATTTGTGTTTGCTTTTCTTTATTTTAATTTTCTAGTAGTAGAAGCATTCCTCTACTAGGCCTTTTTGTAAAACACTTTTTCTTTTATCTAGTTGCCTTCTTTACAGTTTCTGATTTGCATTTCTACTTGCTTGTTTTTAGCATTCTTCACTCCCTCTCCCTAATTATTCTAGGCCTCCACTTGCCTAGAGTGAGCTTAGGGAGAGGCTCTACTTGTCACTTTAGAAGTAGTATATTGAGTTGAAGTGTAAGTCACTTTCCCGCCACAATTTCGCATGTTGCCTTAATTTCAAAATCATAAAAATCATATATATAAAACACCAAAAAGAAAGTTGAGATGCATTTTTAAGCAAGGGATTTTAATTTTGCAAACATTTGGCCACCTTGGACGACCCTAGATACTCCCCTATCTAGGAATATAAATTTAAAAGCGAAAGTGGATTTACGCGTTACAACGACGTATTTAACAAACCGCGTGAAATAGCTCACTTTTTGGCGCCGTTGCCGGGGAGGCACGACTTTGCATTAATTAATTTTCTCTTGCTTGAAGTGGATCTCATCCCCTTATCTTTCTTTCTTTTGTGTGTGCAGGAATTACAGTGGGAAGGCGGGAATCTGGAAGCGAGAGCTTAAAGTTCCTTTTCTTCCCGCGAAATTCAGGTTGGTTCCTCTTTCTAGTCACATAATTAATTAAAACTACCAAAAACATATTAAACTTGGCTTTCATGATCCCAAACAATTTAATTAAGTGGAGTGGTGCCCATATAAAATCCATTTTTGCTTGAATGCTTCTTTAGTACCACTACATTGCAAGTATTGGTGTTCTATTTTTCGGGTCCAGATTTCTGTCAGAAATTGAAAAATCGATTCCTAACACCACAGGCCTCCAAAAATCATAAACTTTCATACAGTGATTCCCAATTAAGTTTGGAACATTTGTTCCAAATTTCAGATCAATTGGATTTGTATTTAATTTTAAAAAATTCATGGATTGCAGAGGGGTCACACCCTCTAATCTTCCTATTTTGCTACTATCGTGAATTTTTAAAATTTTTATACCCATCCAATTTTTGTGAAATTTTACACATCACATAAAATCACAAGAATTTTCTGAGGATGGTGGTAATACTAAAAAGTCCACAATACCCACGAGTATCTTTTCTGGACTTTGACACCAGTACAATTAAAAATTCAAAATAATTATCAAAAAAATTCCTAAAATCTTACAAAAATCTTTTCTGGAATCCTTGTTTGATTTCACTCAAGGTAGTGGTGTTGGTTACATTGATTGGACCACTATCTATTCAGAAAGCCAAAAATTAATTCATTGGTAGTAATTTTCTGTCTTAGGGATAATTGGCTTAGGGTTTCTTTCTTTCTTTTTAGAGACTCACATTAAAGGAAATTAACCATCACCAATACAACTTATCTTTCCTTTGATTGTGAGATTTCAAAATTGTTTGAAAATTTAAAGAGAAAAACCCTAAAACACATTTAATTAAATCAAATCCTAAAACACAAAAATACAAAAAAAAATTTTGTGACAACTTGATTTTCATTGGAGCCTCTCCAATTCCTGCACACAAAAAAAAAAAATCAAAATAACAGGGCAACAACCCAATAAACGCCCTCCACATTCCGTGTGCACTATAGGATCCTAGACCTAATTAAAATTTGTAGCAACTTGACCCCTAAGGCTTTATCAACTTAAGCTTGCTATTTAGGTCTTAAGTTTTCTTTGGTTAATACCAATTCTGTCATCTATATCTAGTGTTCAGGTTGAGGGGCCGTGTCAAACGACCAGGCACGGGTTTGTACAAGCACCTAGGGTCTTCCCTGGGAAACGTTTGGGCCCAAACCTCCCCTTAAGCAACTTGGCTAGATTTGTTGATAGAACGGGTATTCACTATTGACTACTTATTTCCTATATAGACCAAGTCTTATGTTATTATTAGGGAGTCACATTTAAGTTAGGTCTAGGTTTGTTTGTTTGAATTTCACACTTTCTCTCATCTCTTTCTCTTCTCCTCCCCTCTCGTTCTTCCATTTTATGCACGGGCGATGGTCTCAAAATCCACACTTGGAAGGACCATTTGATTTCACCCCCCACACAAAAAGACCACTTTTTTTGTCTTCTTCTCCTTAAAAAAATGGAAACCCTAACACATCAAAATAGGTCCACTGACCCTTCCACTTCCACCTCTAACCCCACCACTAACCCTAATTCTAACCCTTCCACCCAAAACCCACCCACCATTAACTTCCCACACTTGTAGCTCCCCAATCTTGAGTTGCCCCAAACACAACATCAAGACTCCCTACCTGATCTTTTAAAGTTGATGGCCGAGCAGATTAATAAATTAAATTCCAATCAACAAACATTGACTAGGAACATCCAAAACCTAGCCAACCCAAGGCCAAACCCACCACCCCGTCAGCAGCCTGTTGTTCCTCTAAAAAATTTCTATGATCTGTCTTATTATGAGCAACGACCAGGGGTGGTCATACCAGAGGGGGACTTTGAGATCAAGCCCGCTATCCTGAACCTAGTTAAACACTTTCATGGCCTTCCTTGGGAAGACCCTTTCAGCCACCTTGAAGAGCTAACTCTTCTTGCACAGACAACCCGTTCTCGAAATGTGCAAGAAGACATATGGCTGATGCGGCTTTTTCCATTATCTCTTAAAGATAAGGCCGCTTATTGGTTCAGGACCGTTGGCCGACCCATCACAACTTGGCCTCAACTCAAGAGCGCCTTCCTCAAGAAATTCTTTCCCATAGGTCGTACCAATTCTTTGCGAAGATCTATTATGACCTTTCATCAAAAATCTGGTGAAACTTTCCATGATTCTTGGGAAAGATTTCAAGATCTTTTAAGAAGTTGCCTGCACCACGAGATTCCTTTATGGCAGCTCGTGCAAATCTTCTATCATGGATTAGAAGATCAAATTCGACATTTTGTCGACGCCTCGTGTGGCGGCAACTTCTTAAATAAAGATGCTGAAAGTGCCTATGACCTGTTTGAAGAAATGAGTGAAAACTCATTTAATCAAGCTTCCATGAACACATTTTGCAGAACCCAAAACCCGCAGTTCGGTGTTCATGAAATAGGCACTCAATCTATCCCTGCCACCCAAGACGATCTTCAATTGATCGCTCAAAAACTCGACCAAATGCATATTAATCAAAAGAAAATTGAGGAAAGACTGGCCACATCAACTCAAGCTCCACACCCATATTTAACCCAACCTAACTTTCCACGAAGAGAAAATTTGCACAATCTCAACACTACTCCTGCTGATTATTCTGAGGTTGCCCATGATTCACTGGGGAATTACAACTATCCAGATCTTAACCCCACTCAAAATATTTCTTCCATCCAGGGGCCCTTTAAAAATTCTTCCAATTGGAAAAATTACCCGAACTACTCCTGGAATAATCAAGTTTCCTCCCAACCATATCATTTTAATAGGTATGGGTCGAATCCAAACTTCCATCCTGGGCCATCCTAACAAGACATCATGCCCAGATGCTGTGAACCCTGCAGGATATGCAAACAAAAATGACGAAAGTAACCTGCAACATCACAAATCTGAACAATCAGAATGGGGTTACTCCCACGCAAAGACCTGGAGGACATCTTCCGTCCCAACCCATGCCCAACCCTAATCACCAAGGGAACCATTATATGGGCAGAACTCCACATTATCCAAATCAGCCCCTCCTAATCCATCACCTCAGTAGCTGGCCAGGTTTCTACAATGACAGGCCCCCCCACCCCCTCCAAATAATAATCTGACTACACATGCAGTTACTTTGAGGAGTGGGAAAACCACCACTGACCCCGGGCCTTCACACAAACCTGGTGAACTACCTGTGCAAATTGACTCCCCACCTCCCCATCAGGAAGAAAAAGAAATACAAAAATCTCAAGACAAGATTCATGTCCCTTTCCCACAAGCTCTCTACCCTACCACCAACAAAAAAAAGAAATCTGAGCCCACTACAGAAGAACTCATGGATCTATTTAGACAAGTTCATGTCAATATTCCTCTCCTAGATGACATCAAATATATACCTGCCTATGCTAAATTTTTGAAGGAGATTTCTACTCCTAAAAGGCAGGCTAAAAATCTAAGACAGGTGCATCTTTCAGAGACAGTAAGCTCTATCACACAGAGTAAGCTACCTCCTAAGATGAAAGATCCGGGGGAGCCTTTAATTTCTGTAATTATTGATGACACTACATTTAATCACGCCCTCCTTGATCTTGGTGCCTAAGTTAATATTATTCCCACGAGTTTATTCGAAAAATTTCAGATCGGTGAATTAAAACCCGTCGAGGTTACCCTGCAATTAGCCAACCGATCTACAATCAAACCTCATGGGATTGTCGAGGATGTTTTAGTCAAGGTCCAGAATTGTGTCTTCCCTACAGACTTTCTGGTTCTTGACATTGAGGCACCTGAATCATTACTGGACTCTGCAATAATCCATGGACGCACTTTTTTGGCCACTGCAAAGGCAAATATCAATTGCCACACAAGCAAAATGGATATCAACTGTGCAGGCCAAACTATCACTTTAGATAGACACTCATTCTTACACACTCACATGTATATATATATATATACTCACACACACCCCTATATATATATAAATATATATATCTAAATACATACATGCATATATATATACATAAATATATATATTGACATACATATACCTATATAGTTATATATAAACTTATATATATATACTCATAGATACACACATAATCAAATTCTCCCATGTATACATTCACCTCACAACTCCTACCCACATACCCGTGCACTCACCCCTTCACCGCACATCGTATCATGGGAATATGCACACCAGTTGCAAATATTTTCTGATATTCGCACAAGGCAAGCTTTCCACCCACACTCGTAGACATCCACTCCAAACTCCACGCGGCACTTAGTCTTGCTGGTTGTGTCTTGCTAGACATGGACCAACTTGACACAGTGCTACATCCCATTCCCATTTCCATCTCCAACCCTATATATATATAGTATCTATATATCTATATCTATTTTATATCCACTTACATATCTACTATATATATATATATATACATGCATATACTAGGCTAACTATCTCTTTTAATTTCTTTCCTTACATTTTATTTTGCTTTCATTTATCTTTTATTCTTGCTATTAAAAAGACAAAAAAAAAGTATAAAAGAGAAAAGATAATTCTTGTCATGCAAGTACCTGGTCTTGTGAGTGACAAGATCAATTTTGGAACCGTAAATTGGCTTCAAGCTAAGGACCATTTTGCCCAAAGACAAGGACTGCATTTTTGAAGGAGTGTGTTTGTCAAGGCGGAATCAATTTTAAATGTGTCGCGTTGCAGTATAGTCGAAATAACTTTGAAAACAAATATAATTTTTATTACTCGAAAAAGTTTCGCAGTCGAGCACAGGGAGCAAATGGAATTCACACACTAAACTCAACAATTAATGCAAATTGAACACAAAATATTACTCAAAAGCTAATTAGGAATGTAGAGCATAAGAGTATATGAAGAGTAAAAAGAATTTTAGACAAAATATGAAGAGCATATGAGTATATGAAATCAGACATCTTAAATGACTTGTGCTATAGTCCTCCTTATCTTTTGTCTGCATGCTTCTTCTTTCCTTATTCTCTTTCTCTTTGATTCTTCCTTTCCTTGATTTCTCTCTTCTTTTTCTTCTTCTCTTTCTCAGATTTCTCTGATTCTTCCACTTCTCCTTCAGCTATGCCCTCCTCTTCCACTCTTCTACTTCCTTAGGCTTTCTTCTTCTTTGGCCTTCCTTTGCTTCTTCTTCTTCTTTCTTCTGCCTTAAGCCCTACGATCCTCCTCTTCTTCTTCTCTTCTTAATTCTCTAGCTCTCTTCTTTAACAATCCGGCTAAGTGTTGGAGCCAAACTTCTCAAAGCAAAAACCCCCTTTCCTCCGCACAACTATCCTCTCTCTTCTCACTTTCTATTTTAGTCTCGCTCCCCCAGAGCCACAGTCGGTCAGGTAATCAGACCTAGCGCATACCTGAGTCTAGGCTTACCGGCATGTGGTGGTAAGCGAGGAGTGTAGGTCAGGCGGGTAGTCAGGTCGGCCAGGTCTGCGGGGCAGTGTCACAGATGAGTCTGGGTGAAGGGGGAGTGATTAGCCCATATTTGTGGGCTATTTAAGTATTTAAGTGCCTAGATATTAAGTTAATTCTAACATTTATTTAGCATAAATTATGATGTAAATAGATTAATTCATATTTCTAATTTAATTACATAATTCATGCATTGCATTCATATTTAAATGCATTTAGAATTAACTTAGAATTGCATTCATTTAATTAGTTAACCAATTAGGTGCATTGCATGCATTATTTTAAGTTAACATAAAAGTTAAGGGTTTGTATATAAATAACCATAATATTTTTTTCTTATTTTATTCTTCTTCTATGAGCAACGACTACATTTCTTCCTTCAGCTACCGCATTGAAGAGCCCAATCAAGGAGTAGCACCAAAAGTGGATCGGGTCTCCTCGACGGGGATAAGAAAGAGAGGGAGGCTGCCGTGCATAGGGACCACCACCCATTCCACCAGCAGGTAGCATTCCACCGCCATGGGCCTCCAGAAGAGAACTTAGTCATACCGTGGGCCGGTGGAGTGACAGACCACCGCGCCAAGAGGATGGAGTTCGTCGCCACCGTGTACAAGCTCCTTGAAACTTGCCTACCGTGAGTGCATCTACTAATGCACGATTGCCACTACTTAATCAGACACCACCGCGCGCACCCTCACTTCATTTCCACCCATCAGACCCTGCCCACCGCACGCCATCTGCCCACCGCGCCCTCACCTTCATCCAGCAAACGCACACCCTCACTTCATCACTACAGCACCAGCCACCTGTGTGCACGTGCCCTCACCTCAGCCAGCGCATGCTCCAGCAGCTTCCCCCCGCTCCATCAGACCCACCACGTGCCTCCAGCCTAAACTGCAGAGCCAGTGCCTCCTCGACTTCTCCAGAACCTCAAGCCCCACTGCACTGCACCTCCTCTCGCCTACAGCACGCGCTCCACGTACCTTTACGCCCGTGCGCCAGCAGCCCGTGCTCCAACACCCACGCCGACGCACCCCTTACGGGCCTGTAGAGCTGCTGCTCCACGCGCCCACGCTCCAGTGGCTCCCTATAGCAACTGTAGCTGGCGCCACCACCACGCCCGTGCATGCCTGTGCACTCTGCAAAGCGCCTGCACACCCATGCCTCCACGCCTCCGTGCGCCTGCAGTACCCCGAGCACCCTTACGCGCTTCTCTCCTTTTTCCTGCAGCACGCACTGCAGCAGCAGGCTTCTCCACCACCGCTAGTCCTTTCCTCCGACAGGCCGGCTCCGGCCATCTCACGATGTGCCACTACCATCGCCACGAAGGCCTCGCTTCAGTCGACCTCTTGTAGGAGTAGCTCCTCGAATGAGCCTCTCTCCTGATCGCGAGGAGGAGAGTAGAATCCTCTGCTTTTGCTCTAATCAGCAATTTCATTTCATGCCATTGCTAGGAAAAGGAATTTTGATTCATGATTATTTTATTGTGGTGAAATTGCTACTTCACACTCAAGCTTTCTTACAATTGTGTGGCTTTTGTGATTAACATTGTTTGACATTGGTTTTGGATTAAGATGTGCACAAACTTTCTCTAATGCATTTCAATTGGAAATTACATATATTCATCACATATTTATTGAATATTTCAGTGAGGAAAAATTACACATCTACCCTTACATTTTTGAGTTATTGTGCATCTTCTTTCTGTCGCATTTCATGTTAAATTTGACTATGGATTGCGCACTAGATTGAACGAATATGAAATAATCGAGATTTTATTGAGTCATTGCCTCCCTGAGGACAAGACCCACTCTTCTACGAGTGGTTTAATTTTAATTTTAATTATTTTGTTAAGCGGTTTTCCACCACTTTGATCCTACAATGATAAATCATCTTAATACATTATTCGAAAGTGAAAATCATCTTATCAAATGGCGCCGTTGCCGAGGAGGCAACAAGCTTAATTAAATCGCACTCATTCATTCATTCGTTCACATTGGTTTAAATTTTGAATCATATTTAACTCTGAAGTTTTTTTTTTGAGACGAGTGCAACGATCTGTGACACACATTCTACGACTCGCAATCACACCAGCCATCGTGAGAGACGACCCTTGACGTCGCCAGAGGAGAAATTGATCGAGCTACCTTGCAAAGGAGGGGAAGGACGAGGACGCGACGATCATCTCTGTACATTTAGTCGCTGATTTGATTAGAGTAGAATTAAGACTTTAAACTTAATTTTTCATTACACATTTGGTTTGAAACCCTTGTTCTAGGGTACAGTTGAGGGGTTTGTTCCCCGATTTTGTTTTAGGCCCGTGTTGGGTAATTTTTGGGAGCCTGTTTCCTTTTCTTTAGATTTAGGTTTTTAATTTATTTTGTGGATTGTTTGCCTTTAATTTTCTTGTGCATAAGTAGCTAAAAGAAAAAAAGTAAAAAAAATGAGCTATCTGCTAGAAGCTGCTTGCCCTTAGGTCGAATCATTTAGGACTGAATGAGCAGCATCAAGATCTAATTTTTGTCTTGCATATTGCATGAAGAATGCTGGAATCAGGTATGCACTTCTAACTTTGCATTTCTACCTATCATGCAAATGCATTTCTACCTATCATGCAAATGCATTTGGACTAATTTCAAGACCACCTAATCTGTATTGAATAGATCTAACAAGTGGTCACATATTTTCTAGAAAAAGGACTAATTAAAGGAGGGACATTTTAAAAACCAAGGATTTGATTTTCAAACTTGGCGTGCGATTCAAAATTCAAAATCTTTTGCTGTGTATGCACACTTATATCTCTTGCACCACGGCACGCTTTTAGACACTCCTTAGGTTTGGAAATATTGCGACAAGAGTCCTCCTATCGTTGGATTCTGAAGTGTTAAGAACTTGAGATCAAAGGTTTTGTAACACCAAAGAGGGGGATACCCTATCACGAATTTCTAGGGGTAGTTGAGAAGCACTGCGAAAGCATAGTTTCAAAGGAAGGCTTAGGCCTACTTGCATCCCTCGATCTTCCGTCTTTGAAGTTGCTCTACCATTTTAGATTTAGGGAAGAACACCTAAACTCCAACTAGGTCTTTTTAGGTGAGCCATAGGTTGACAATAAGTGCATAAATTGATTGAACAAATTGTATTGTCACCTACAATCTGACTTAAAATTAAAAGCCTAAATTGGGAAAGACCTAAAAAGTCCTTTTTGAATTGCGTTTTGCTTGGGGAATTCTGATTGAGGTGTGAGTTAGAATGGACCACATGGATTTTCAACCTTTCACATCTTGCCCACACCCTCACCCCCACTCTGCACTCTTCGATCCCATATGCTGAGATGGTCCATCCTTTGATGGACATAATGACAATCATTGGGATCCATTTTACTCCTATTATAGGAGTATTGGCCTGGTTAAGCCCCAAATCAGTGAGCAAAACCTAGGAGTGGGGTTTGCTTTGCCTAATATCCCACACACCATAGAAATACCCAATCCACCCTCCCTGAATAATTATAATGGTTGGACAGACACTCCTAGGTACATAAGCCTGAGCCTGACTTCTCCCATGATAGAAATGACCTCTCCTCCTTGAAGATGAAAATACAGAAAATGCAAGATGAAATGATTGAATTGTTAGGAGAATCTTCGAGAGCAGGCCAACAAGAAAGAGATGAAATTAGCCACCCAATCTACCCCATTAAGGATGATGTACACCCCTCTCCAATAGATGCATCTCCTGTGGGAGAGCTACACTTTAAGTTGGAGGGAAATTTTGGGGATTATGTAAGGGAGAATAGCTACTTTTCAGGGATCGATTTTGAAACCTCGCTATTAGATGACACTTCCTTGAGAGATTCATGCCTTAAATGGGAGGAAGATACATATAAAAGTAGCTATGCATTGGATGAAGAAAGGTGGCAACCCGAGGAAGAAGATGATAAGGTTGAATATCCACCTGGATTATATTGGAGTCAAAAGAAGGGAATGATGGTACCATTGGAAGACCTTGACCCAGATGATAGTGTTTTCGTGACATTTGATGAAGTGGGTTGAAGTCAAGTTGTTAATCCTACCCTCCCTTCTGATCACGAGATGAAACTCAAGCCCACCCTTAGGGAACCTAACCCTGAAGAAATTGACCTAGTTGAGGAGTCCGATGTTACCAGTGTAAACCATTTACCTCAGATAGAGCACCCTAGGGGATCTGCTAAGATATTAAATGATTCTAGACCTCGGGTATATGATGAATCATATGATGAGGAGAAAGATGAATTATATGAGGAACCTACATTCAAGATTTGGAGTGACACTAGGGGTGATTATGTCTTATTTGAAGAGTTAGCCCCTGAGGATGTCATAAGCTTGACCAAATAAGGTTTCCTTAGCACACCTATTGATGATATTTCTCCTCATGATGAAATGATGGAAGATTTGGAAGCAACTTCTAAGATTTATGTGGATTCACATCTACACTCCGGGGAAGATTTGAGTAAAGAACAAGAACCCAAGGATGACATTGATAGGATAATCCCAAGATCTGTTGCTTCCAAATTGCCTTCATTTGTTTCGAGGTCACCCTCTGATTTGCTTATGTCTGAAGGCAAAAGTTTGACTCCTGATGAAGTGCAGGAAGATACTGGTGATAGTGCAAGGAATGCTAGGTATGCAATTAAGGATTTGGAAAGAGTGTTAGGGATGGGCACCGAGCTGATTAAACCCAGCTAGATCTTATGGCCATCCCGCAACCTCGAAACTTGGACACCCTAGACGATCCTTGCCTTAGAGATTTGCTCACTTTTGTTCTGACAGGGGGGCTTAAAAAACCAATATTTCTTGTAATGGAGTATCAGGTATGGATTGATGATTTATTTAATCAGTCCATTGCCCTGGGGGTTTATCTCTGCACCATTCCTTCCCCATTCCTTTTGGAGGATCCTTGTCATCCTCCCCCTACCCCTTTAAAGGTTGTTATGCCAATTTATCCTTTAGAACCTCCTATGGTGACCTGGAAAAATTTCATTCCCATCTTAGTTGGGCGAGCATTTACTATTGGGCTTCACCATCAGCTCGCCAATATCCTAGGTTACCTGTTTTCTGGGCCAACATTACTTTGTTCATTTTTAGGGCCTATTTTTGCAATCCTTGAACCTGATTTGTAGGTTCATTGGCTACTCGGCTGCTAACAAAAGAACGGCAGCCCATCTCTGACCCAGGTAATATCCTTCTATTCAATTGGGACATTACAGATTTTATGCATGGGGGGGTGTACTTGGGGATATACATAGCATAGTGCATTCATGCATTTAATTAAAGCATTCTGCATTGCATACATTTGCACTGAAAAAAAAAATTTGTAATTACTGAGCTTAAGTCCTGCATTCTTAAGCAAATCAGAACTCTAGGTTAGACTAAGTTAATTCTAGGGTCAAACTTTAGAAGCTAAGTGAGCTACTAGCTTTAGACCTTTAGGGTCCTTTGTGGACTTAAAACTCAAGTAGGAGTTAAGTTGCGGACCATTCCTCATGAGGTTGAGGAAGGAAAGCTAGGGTTTGAGTTAAAAGGTGGGGTAGTACCTGGAGCCTTGTTCTACCTTTTGGTTTATGGGTCCTTGTAACCCAAGCATCCAAATTTCACACACTTGGTCTTGTGTAAGTAAGTAATCACCTTAATTCATTTTGTAAAAGAAATTTGGTTCTCTTAGTTTTGACTTAGGAGAGGCTTGAAAACACAATTTGATTGAAAGAGTTCCTACCGCAGGAGAGGTAGAGTACATACTCACCTTGAGGATGCGATGATAATATATTACCTCCTCGGCTCTTGTCTCTTAGGATATTCATCCTACTAGGGGCATGCAAGCACATTGTGTGGTTCAGGTACCCTGGGCAGCCCTATCTCGAAGTGCCAATTGCCACAGGCCTGAATTCACTTAAGAAATCCATGGGGGTTACTATCTCGAAGTGTCGATTGCCAAAAGTTCTTGGGGTCGCTATGGGCGGTGCTATCTCGAAGCATCGAAAGCTAGGCACCCTTCAAGGTACAATGATGGGGACAATGAATCCGACATAGACCGTGTTGATAGCTGATCCGAGGTTAGACTTAGAGGAATCAAACAAAAAAATATATATATATTATTCAAAAAAAAAATTCCTTTTTCCTTTAACTCAAGTAACTCAGACCAACACACATGCATAAATGCTTTAATCTCAGGGATCAATAAACCTTAGGGTAGAGTCAGAAATCAGGGAAACTTGTGCCTGCAACCAATCTTTAGCCAACCTAGTTTGTAACTTAGCAACTACATGAGAACCTTAGGTCTAAAGTATGAACTTAATATGTTTCTAATGGAAGACCGATTGGGTTGGCTAGTCTACTTGGAGTGCTAGGTTTTGCTTGATTTTGCTAGGGACTAGCAAAAACTAGGCATGGGGGTATTTGATTAGCCCATATTTATGGGCTATTTAAGTATTTAAGTGCCTAGATATTAAGTTAATTCTAACATTTATTTAGCATAAATTAGGATGTAAATAGATTAATTCATATTTCTGATTTAATTACATAATTCATGCATTACATTCAAATTTAAATGCATTTAGAATTAACTTAGAATTGCATTCATTTAATTAGTTTACCAATTAGGTGCATTGCATGCATTATTTTAAGTTAGCAAAAAAGTTAAGGGTTTGTATACAAATAACCATAATATTTTATTATTACTTTATTCTTCTTCTATGAGCAACGACAGCATTTCTTCCTTCAGCTGCCGCATTGAAGACCTTAATCAAGGAGTAGCGCCAAAAGTGGATCTGGTCTCCTCGATGGGGATAAGGAAGACAGGGAGGCTGCCATGCACAGGGGCCACCACCCATTCCACCACCGTGTAGCATTCCACCACCGTGGGCCTCCACGGCCAAACTCTGTCGTACCATGGGCCGGTGGGGTGACAGACCACCGCGCCAAGACGATGGAGTTGGTCGCCACCGTGTACGAGCTCCTTGAAGCTCACCTACCATGAGTGCAACTTCTGATGCACGACTGCCACCGCTTCATCAAACACCACCGCACGCGCCCTCACTTCATTCCCAGCCATCAGACCCTGCCCACCGCATGCCATCTGCCCACTGCACCTTCACCTTCATCCAGCCAACACATGCCCTCACTTCATCACTACAGCACCAGCCACCTGTGCACGTGTGCCCTCACCTCAGCCAGCGCACGTGCCAGCAGCTTCCCCCTACTCCATCAGACCCACCACGCACCTCCAGCCCAGCCTGTAGAGCCAGCGCCTCCTCGACTTCTCCAAAACCTCCATCCCCACTACACCACACCTCCACTCGCCCACAGCGAGTGCTCCAGGCACCTTCACGCCAGCGCGCCAGCAACCCGCACTCCAACACCCACGCCCATGCACCCCTTACGGGCCTGCAAAGCTGCGCCTCCACGCGCCCATGCTCCAGCGGCTCCCTGCAGCACCTGTAGGCGGCACCACCACCATGTCCGCATGTGCCTGTGTGCTCTACAAAGCGCCTGCGCACCCTTGCCTCCGCGCGACTGTAGCACCCCCAGCACCTGTGCGTGCTTCTCTCCTTGCGCCTGTAGCAGGCTTCTCCACCGCTGCCACTCCTTTCCTCCGGTAGGTTGGCTCCGGCCATCTCATGACGTGCCACTGCCATCGCCACGAAGGCCTCGCTTCAGCTGACCTCTTGTAGGAGTAGCTCCTCGAATGAGCCTCTCTCCCAATCGCGAGGAGGCAAGAGGTAGAATCATCTGCTTTTGCTCTAATTAGTAATTACATTTCATGCCATTGCCAGGAAAAGGAATTTTGATTTATGATTATTTTATTGTGGTGAAATTGAGACTTCATACTTAAGCTTTCTTACAATTACGTGGCTTTTGTGATTAACATTGTTTGACATTGGTTTTGGATTAAGATGTGCACAAACTTTCTCTAATGCATGTCAATTGGAAATTACATAAATTCATCACATATTTATTGAATATTTTAGTGAGGAAAAATTGCACATCTACCCTTACATTTTCGATTTATTGTGCATCTTCTTTCCATTGCATTTCATGTCAGATTTGACTATGGATTGCACACTAGATTGAACGAATACAAAATAATCAAGATTTTATTGAGTCATTGCCTCCCTGTGGACACGACCCACTCTTCTGCGAGTGGTTTAATTTTAATTTTAATTATTTTGTTAAGCGGTTTTCCACCACTTTGATCCTACAATGATAAATCATCTTAATACATTATTCGAAAGCGAAAACAATCTTATCAGGGAGGAGGACCTCACCCTCAGTGTTTGGAGGCGAACAGCTGGTGGCATAGAATCAACTTATGCTGTGCGAGCGTCTCTTTGTATCTAAGGTGGGACTAAATGTCCCACCTTTCTTTCGTGCAATGTAGCAGTAGGGAGCTTGGCCAATTTAGCGAGGCCACAGCTAATGAAGCCCTTGCTTGAGGGATTGGACTCTGTAGGCTTCGATTGCGCACAGTCTGGAGGTGCCCCTGGAGTGTAGGAAGACCTGGAGCAGCTTGAAGCTTGCTCGAAGCTCGGCAGCAATGGTGGCTCTGACTTGCTACCTGAAAATAAGAGAATGGCCTTTCGACCACGTCAAAGCATTTAGGGAGTGTCACCGAAGCATGGTGAATGTGCTGGGGTTGGTGGCGTGGCGTGAGAGTGGCTGTGGTGATCGAATGGTGACAGTTTTGGCCGGTGAGAGTGGGTCTATTTGTGGAGGTACTTGGGTGGACGATGGAATGAGTGGAGTGAGGGGAAATGAGTGGGAAGGTGCAGTGGTGGTTGTAGGGTGGTCGGCATGGTGGATGGAGGTGATTAGTGGTGGGAACCTCGCCGGAGGAGTCACCGGGGATGGAGGAGGTGACAATGTTCGGTAGCATTGGTAAGCGATTTTGCGAAATAGAGAGAGGGGGAGAAAGTAAGGGAGGTAGGGAACTTAAAAACCTACTCTAACGACGAAAAGGGAAAGGGATCCCACGTCGATGTGGTTGTCGGACGTAGGGAAGATGAACCTCCGTAGGAGAGGTAGCAGCGAAGATGGGGAAGGAACAACGACGGTTGGTATTGCTCGACGTGGAGGACGGAGGTGAAGGAGAATCCGTCATAGGTATGGCGAACGGATGACGAAAGGAGTCGAAGAGGGACCTCCAGAGCTTGCAGAGAGTTGTGGCCGGAGGGGAGAGAGGAATAGGGTGGATTCTGGCCCAATGTCAAGCTGAGGAGAAAAGTTGGACCTTAGGGAGTCTTTTATAGGTCATCTGAGAGGGTTTTGGAAGGCTCGCCGGAGAAGGAAACTTCTTGAGACCCAAATCTCTCATGCGTTTGTATGAGAGATTGGGGAAGATCTGGAGCATCTAGACGGGTTCATACTAGAGATAATTACTTGATGAATCTCCCTTCCAATTTTGGAAGGGATTCGTCAATCAATTGGGGAGATATTCCCTATCAAAGGTTTCCGAAATGGGTTTCCTTCTCGATAATGGTGGAAGGACCTAAGTGTGAAGATGACAAAGAAGCTAGGGGGCTATTTGCAAGAGTTTTTGAAAGTTAGGCATAGAAATGTAATTAGATAGGACCCTTTTGCAAACTAGGTCAAGACGAGTTCCCCTAAGGTCCAAATTTTGGTTCAAACTTAATTTAGACCTAAGGAATCCAATGGTGAAGTTGGAATTTTGTTTTGGTCACGTTTGACTGGGTAATTTATGCAAAAACCTAAATTAGGGTAAATCTCTTCTGAGACTCCTTTTTAGGTCAAGATGGGTTATAATGGCCAAATTGAAGGTACTAAACCCTATAGAATATTTTTCCATGAATTTTAGAGGGTTTAGGTGAATTTTATCCTGACCAAAACCTTGGTTAATTAAGTAGGTCTATTTTTAGGGTTTCAAAAGTCATTTAATTCTCAGAACACACACAAACCCTTTTTTGTCTGATCCAACCCACTTGTTATCTTATTAAGACCATTTAACCTTTATTCAGCCCTTGAGAAAACCTGTGGTTGTACTACAATGGTAAAATTGTAGTTTTAATCTTAGTTTCTTTTTCTTCCCTTATAATGGTTATGCAATGAATTATGACCTTCAGTTGGTTATGTAGGAGCATTTACTGACTCGAAGCATCGATTTTTTTTGTTCTTTTTTATATATGAGAGATAACTGAGATATTCGATGGCAATTTGTTATCTCTCATTTTTTTGTTCCTTTTCAAGAATTTTTTACTTTTTTGAAATTTTTGGAATATGTTATTTTTTTTGTGAGAACCCTTCCAAACTTTGATTTTGTATGCTTGCACTTTACCACCCCTCATGCCTAAGTTTTGCAATGTCATTGTAAATGGAGGGTGTGAAATAGTTTTGGGTTCAAGAATTTAGAGGATTATCGGGTGGGCGAACAGGTTGGGAATGACTGTTGCGGATGATTTCAAGCTCTGGCATGTGTACGAGAGGTGGGGTTGACTATTCTACAATTGAACTTAGGGTGCAATAGATGTGAAGTACAGAAAGATAATCAAAAGGATCTCAGGTTTTTTGGAATGACGGGTTGCCTCCCATTAAGCACTAAATTCAACGCCTTCAGTCAAGTAGGAAATGTTCTAGAGAAGGAGTGGTCAAATCTGATGAATTTTGTAGAACAAGCACCTTGATCAAAAGCCTGGTTGGTCCAACCAAGTGCTTGTTCAGGTCAACAGGCTGATGATGCAGCCCAAACCTAATCGATTTTGTGGGTTGATAAATGTAGATCAAGAGATGTGGAGGCCACCATACTTTGGCACTCGAAATGGTATGGAAGTGAATAGCTAGGGTTTGGCTGAGTCAAATCAACCTGATCAGAGTAGGGATCCTTAAATGAAAAAGAATTAGTGGAGGATGTAGGAACCCTACAGGAGTGATCAGAGAATGATAGGGCGTGATTTGTAGTCTGATCGATGTCTGAAACCTGATAAAGATGTGGAGGAGAATCATCTGCAACCGGCTCGAGAGGACAATCAGAGTAGAAATTGAGTCCTGTTGCGGGTCAGGGTTGAAAATGGGTTTGAATAGGTTCTATATATGTAGAAGATGAGGCATCAATACAAATTGTGTAAGGGATCATCTAAAAAAGAATTAGTGGTGGGTTCATTTAGAGAGTCCTCATAGTAGCCATCAAAGTCAACGGTAAATGGTTGAAGAATGTTTATAGGATGAAGAAAGTCTGAGTCAAGAAAAGATTTGAATTCTGGGTTGTAGTCACTCTCAGCACATTTTGTTTCTGATTTCTGAGTATCAAAAAGAAATGAGTCCATCTCAATGGAACCTGAATTTAAACCAATGATCTCGAGATTAGGGACCCTAGAGTCAGAGTCAAAGAATGGATCATGTGTGCTGAGGTCATAGATGGGCTCATACTCATTAGGAAATATTGGTTCTCCGTAATCATAGTAAGATTTGAAATCATCGGAGAAATTGCAAGAATCAAGTATTGAATGTGATTCAAGATTAGAGGTTCCACCACTGAATAAATCACAAGATGTAGACTTAGCAGCCTGACTTGGGTCTATCCTATTCGTAGATTCTGAGCTTAAAAAGGTGTCCCTATTGGGTCTGGGCTCGGGTTCTTGGCTTGTAGAGAAGACCTAATCAAAACCCCACTCTTCCAACTCCTCAGTTTCTGTATCGTAGATTAACATGACTTCCAAAAAATCAATCTGTATTTTTGAGGATGTTGGAGGTACATTCATCAAATAAAGGCCCAGAATCATAATCCCAAGTCAAACTTTGATTTTCGTCATATGGGGCCTTGTAATTATCCCAAGAAGATTCAGATCTAGATTCTAGGATAAGGA